>JARQOC010000002.1:502174190-502774190 GCA_033576535.1 Allobates femoralis
TAGACCTGATGACGCTGTGCGGCCAGCCAATCACTGTAATGCCACAACCAACATGGCTGTGGCATTACAATGTGTGGCAGCCAATCCCTGCATGTGGGCTAGCTCTGTAAAGAGCGCCAACATGCAGGGAGGTGGACCCAAGCATGAGCCCGAGCATCTCGCTGGTACTCAATGCTCGGCGAGCATCGCGAGAACTGTGATGCTCAGGCGAGCACCATGTATTGACGAACATGCTCGCTCATCCCTAGTGCTGAGCAATATTCTGATATAGTCTGATATGTGGTGTATAATGTTTAATGATCATTTGTTTTTCACTTTGATGGTATAATCATGCAGTGATTACACATGTTAGAAATGCTCATTTTATTTCCTTTTCAAAGGTTCTTTGTACAAACAACTGGTCAAATCCTTACCCGGGAGATCTTTTGATACTTCAGTCGTATCTGGATGTCTATTGAACTGATTTGTCTTCATGTCCTCTTCCTTACTTTTTTCTAAATACACATGAAACCTGTAGAAAATAATAAAATATTTGTTAAATTAGAAGCAAGAGAAGGGTTAGGCATATAGGCGTCATGGAAAACAATCATCAGGCCAGGATCAGGTGGGTGTATGTCATAGTCTGTACATGGTAAGAGCACCGCAAAATAATAAATATAGGATCTATCCAGGACATGCAGAGAGTACAATCAAAAAGAAAAAAGCAGCATGGAATAAATAGGATGATCACTAAATACAAAAAAAATCATTATATTTTTATTGCTTTCCAAAAAAAACAGCAGACACATACAAAATTAAAAATATTTCAAATTGCCAAAGGCAAAATATGGCACCCTGGTTAAGAAGGCCGCATTCAGCCTTCGAAACTAGTTGGTAGATACCCAACATACAGATCATTGATTGTATGCAAACCGAAACAACAATAGGACCAAATCCCCGCCCCAATCTGTGACGTAGGACAATGACGCGATGACGAGTGACGAGATGACGTAGGGAACAACTGACTCACTGATGGTGAACCCGGAAGATGCCGAGGTGAACACCACGAGGATTCACCATGACGGAGCCACAAAAACATAGCGGACACCGGGGAGGAGGAAAGCCCTGGACAGAGGATAAGTGAAGGAGGACTGTAGAAGGCCAAGGTAGCGTTCTTGTAGTAGAAATTGTTTTAACCACAGAGGTATTTAACCAGCATAACACAAAGGCTATAGTAACAAAGAAAGGTATAACAACAATTATACATCTACTTTACATGCTAGGTGGGCCAAACAAGAGGATAAAAACAGCCATAAAAAGACCACTCAGACAGAGGAAGGCACCTACCAATAGCAGAACGTATTGAATGCCTGAAAGGGATGTCACTACCCAACACTAATAATAAAACACTAAGGGCCACTTTACACACACCAACTTATCTGTCCAACTTCTGACCAACTTACTGGTTGCAGTGAAATCATGGACACATTGCTCCATTTGTACACAGCCACAAAATGGAACAATGTGTCCATGATTTCACTGCAACCAGTAAATTGGTCAGAAGTTGGACAAATAAGTTGGTGTGTGTAAAGTGGCCATAACAACACATATTTATTATTATAATGACAGAAAGTGGGGAAAAAAGGTGGACCCACATAAATACATTAAAAACAAAAAATTGAAGGTGAACCAAAGACAGAAGCAGAGAAATTAAACAACAAAATCAACAGGTAATTATATATAATATAGGACTTAAACAGGACATAGACTTATATAATAACAAACAGCTAAATTCTTGTAACCCAACCAGATCCAACCCTTGATCATCAGAACAGAACCTTAAAGGAAGACACACCAGCTATCCCATATGAAGGTAAGTGAACAAAAAACACCAAACAAATAATCTTTGTTATAGGAAACACAACAGAATACGAATTAACATATGCTATATTTATTACAGAACACAAGGAGAGGCAAGACTACCATGAAATGAAATTTTAATAGTGGGACCAAGAAGAGCACAATAATAATTTACAAAGATTATATGGTCTATTCAAAACAAGAAAGACATTACCCATCAGGACTCAAAGGAACTCAGATTGAATATACAACATATATAATTTTCAAGTTTTAAGGCTTTTAAAAGAGAATTTTAATTACATACAAATTTCTTTGATATACAGTATATTGTGAATAAATGTTTGTACACAGTCATTTAATAAACACCCCTGAATAAGGGTAAAAATCATTGCATTGAGTCTGTACTTGAATCCATAGCACATAGGGAGTTATTTAGCGCGGGGTACCAAACAATCATACACTAAGTTATTAAAACAAAGGAGGGGGAAAATCCACACGGTAATCCTCCGGTCCCCATATCAGCAACACACCAGGTCATACTGGTGTACATAAAATATGGCACAATAGCATTCCATGAATACAATAGTACAGGTTAGGGTGAACGACTATGGCATAAATATAATATGCAGTATAAAGATGGTATTAAAAAATAGAAAACAACCGGTTATACAATATTGCAACACCTCATTAATGCCAAAATATGTAAACTTCTTAAAAAAACAGGGTCAAACAATGTATATGAAAGAAACCCCAGGAGTGAATATATCTACCTAGTACAAAATACAAAGAAAATCCCTATGTAACAAACAGTAATAGTAAAGGCAAATATAGCAACTATATAACTGTATATGGACTGCAATGGCCAGATTGACCAAGGATCTCCTGACCTAACGTACAGTCTCAAAGTCACATATAAGATTGTGGCCAGACCAGCGGACAGTCTGGCCATTACAGTCCATATGTGGCCTATGAAATATGACTTTCAATCCAGCCTAAAAAATTCTCAATCTGAAAGGTTGCAGTTTTAACGACCTTGGCTTCTATATTTATTAGTCCATATTTTAGCGTGCCATGAACTGTTTGTGTATTCGTCATTTACCTCTTTTCTTTGACACAAAAAGGGTCTCGTTAAAAAAAATTAAATTAAATGCACTCCAGTAATTGAGCAAACCTAAAGGGGTGTCCACGACTGAACATACTCTTTTAAATGGGTCCAGAATTAAATACAATACAAGAAAATGGACATTCACCTCCCAGAATGATTGTTAAGAAGTGGACAACCTCTATAAAGGCTCCTGGTTTTGGTACACAAAACCTGATGAACCCTGATCAGAGAAAAACTGCATTGTGAAACCAGCCTTAGGCTGGCTTCACACCACGGTTTTTGTCTGTCATGGTGGACCCTGTTTTTTGCAGGATCACCATGACAGAACCGGACAGAACCTGATGGGTTGAACCGGATAGCAAATAAGAACCCTGATCCTGTTTTTTGCAGGATTCGGTTTTTTTCATTTCTCCATTGAAAAGCATTGTGAATTACTTCTCCATAGGCTATAATGGGTGGAGCCATTGTCCATGGTGCTGAAGGACAGAATGCTCAGTGCTAAAAACCGGATCAGGGAAATGAATCATGTTTTTTACCGGATCCGGCACCATAGACTCCCACTATATGGAAACCGGATTGTGCCGGATCCGATTCTGTCTGGTTTTGTTCGATTTTTGCACCAGAGACAAAAAATGCTGCAGGCTCCGATTTTGGGGACGGTGAAAAACCTGACAAAACCGGATTAGGCACAGAATACACAAAACCTGATATATATATATATATATATATATATATACTAGCTGTGAGCCCGATTCTAAGGAATTGGGAGTCTAGAATCTGTATATAATTTTTTTAAGAGTTGTAAATAATAGACTTAAACACCAGATATATGACTAAGTAGGCGATGTACGCAGAACTGTGAGGGTAGCAATATAGTGGAGGTGTAGAAAGAGTTAATGTCCAACTAACAGGACTATAACAGAGTAGGAACTTATAATGATATTAAAAATGTTATTGAAGGAGTTAATGTCCCACAGGCACTCCCACAACAGACTCAGCGCTGTAAATTATATCCAAAATGGTGTTCAAGGGGTTAATGTACCAGTGGCAGGAGTTATAAACACTACCAAATATGCAGTTAATGCTGAACTGGTATATAATGGGTTAATTTCGCAGTGTCATTACAACTATACACTGTGCAATAGAAATAACAACAATAATGGAATATAAGGGTTTAATGTTCCTACTGGCAGTAGTAATAGAGACTACAAAGTATGGAGTTAAGGCAGAAATGGTATATAAGGGGTTAACTTCGCAGTGGCAGTACAACTTCACACTGTGTTATAGAAATTACAGATAAAACGGAATGTTAGGGATTAATGTTGCTACTGTCATGAGTACAATGAGAGAAGCGCCTCACTGGCCATTGAGATACATGGAGGACTTTGAGTTTGACTTTGAGTAAATTTGAAACTCAAAGTCCTCCATGTATCTCAATGGGAAGTGAGGCGCTATTCTCATTGGTCGCTGTGTGCTGGCGCCGACCAATGAGAATAGCGCCTCACTTACAGCGGTAAATTTGAAACTCAAAGTCCTCCATTATATCTCAATGGGAAGTGAGGCGCTATTCTCATTGGTCGCTGTGTGCTGGCGCCGACCAATGAGAATAGCGCCTCACTTACAGCGGTAAATTTGAAACTCAAAGTCCTCCATTATATCTCAATGGGAAGTGAGGCGCTATTCTCATTGGTCGCTGTGTGCTGGCGCCGACCAATGAGAATAGCGCCTCACTTACAGCGGTAAATTTGAAACTCAAAATCCTCCATTATATCTCAATGGGAAGTGAGGCGCTATTCTCATTGGTCGCTGTGTGCTGGCGCTGACCAATGAGAATAGCGCCTCACTTACAGCGGTAAATTTGAAACTCAAAGTCCTCCATTATATCTCAATGGGAAGTGAGGCGCTATTCTCATTGGTCGCTGTGTGCTGGCGCCGACCAATGAGAATAGCGCCTCACTTCCATTGAGATATAATGCCAGCACACAGCGACCAATGAGAATAGCGCCTCACTTCCCATAGAGATAGACAGCGGTCTTTAGAGCTGTGCATGGCCGGGCCCTTGGTTCTATTTTCGGCCACGGCGCTCGGCTCTCGTCGGTTGTCGCCGGGGCGGGAGACTCGCAATGGACCTACGTGCCGGAGTTACCGTGGCTGCAACAACTCGCCACCTGGGAGACTCCCGGCTGCCTCGCCGCGATCCTCCCGCATAGGGCGGCCATCTTGGTCCACCCTGTGCGGGTGGAGCTGGTGGAATATCCGACCACAACACTACGGAAGTGGCTTCGGGTTTGGCCGGAAGTGGCTTCGGGCTTTATATAATAGATATATATATATATATCGGGTGAAATAAGCATTGAACATGTCACAAATTAAATATATAAATATACTTCTAAAGGTGCTGGTACGTGAATATCTAACCAGATGTTGGCAACCGCTAATACAATCCCCACAGGACAAAATATAAAATCATAGATGTCCATGAGTTAAGTTACTTGTAATAATGAGAAATGTCACAGAGACAAGTACTGAGCACATAAAGAAAGTGAGGTCCAAAAAGCCATCATTTCACTATAACCACAACCAGGTATGTGCTGCAAGATTTCAGACAGAAGAATGAAAAGAATTAGAAGATTTGTCCAAGCTGAAGATTTAATCAGCTGAAATCAATCAGTAGTTTGAAAGCAATCCTGCCACTTGGTAAAAATTGTATCAGTTGGTTTAGCTGATGCCCTATAAAAAGGTGTACCATTACCAAGGTGCCACACAAGAAACATTTCATGATGGGTAAAACCAGTGAGCTGTCTCAAGACCTTTTCTATCCAATTTTTTGCAAAACATATTAATAGCATTGGTTACAGAAAAATGTCTAAACTACTGAAGTTCCAGTGAGTACTGTTGGGGCCATAATTCGGAAGTGGAAAGAACATCATTTCACTATAAACACAACCAGGTGCTCGCTGCAAGATTACAGACAGAGGAATGAAAAGAATTAGCAGATTTGTCCAAGAGTCAGCAGATATAATTGTTTCAAGGAAAACAATAAGTAATGCACTCAACCTTAATGGCTTGTATGCACGCTCGTGTATGGACACTTACCATGTAAGATTCCATTGCTGAACAAAAAGCATGTTTAAGGCTGCCTTCACACTTGCAGATGCATCTGCAGCGTTTTGCAGATGCATCTGCAAGTATCAGCATGCAGACCGCGGCCCCTATGTTTATAATGGGGCGCACCGCGGTCTGAAAGCTCTCATTCATTCCTGTATGTGAAGCGTCCGCAGGCGGATGCCTGCTTACAGATCACACTCTCCCGCCCGCACCATGGACGCGACATCTCGCGTCCATGGTGCGGGCGGGAGAGTGTGATCTGTAAGCAGGCATCCGCCTGCGGACGCTTCACATACAGGAATGAATGAGAGCTTTCAGACCGCGGCCGCGGTCTGCATGCTGATACTTGCAGATGCATATGCAAAACGCTGCAGATGCATCTGCAAGTGTGAAGCCAGCCTAAGGTCAGCTAAATAAATTTTACACACTTGGCTAAACTGATATCAACCTATACCAATAGTGGCTACTAGTGATGAGCTAGTAGTAAGATACTCGGGTTCGCATAGCTCTAACCGAATACTTTGAACAAGTAATAAGTAACAAATCCAATGCAAGTCAAGAGGGGAACTCACTCAGATAAAAACACTGAAACAGTTCAAAGTATACAGTTAGAACTATCTGAGCCAGAATATCTTACTACTCGCTCATCACTAGTGGCTACTAATGAAGAGTGCCAGAGTATAATATACTAATGCCCTTACCATTGAACACTGTCTTAGACAATAGTAAACATTAGAGTAATGAAATGGAATATTACGTAGAAGATTTCCCATATATATGATGTTGACTACATACCTTCCTGATGTTTGATGACATAATTCACTCATCATTTGTATGGTCTCGACTTTGTGTGGATTATAGCACACAACATGTAGTGGACAAGAGCTATTTTCTATGGTTTGCTTGAATTTTTGTATCGTTGCCACTGGAGCATCACCAGCAGAAAAATAATAAATTGCGTCAACCTGCAATATAGAACACATCTCTAAATACTGTATATGACAAGGTCACAGGCATTGTTCCCTATAAACTGTTTACTCTGGACAGAAGCTAGTTAATACAATGTATGGCTAAGTACACACGACCACATAAAAAAAATCTGATTTTCAAGCAGAAAAATAAACAGACGATGTTACTTTTGTGTTGTCATCTATATGGCATCCTTTTAGCATTTTTTTATCCACCAGAAATGAATAGAGTTTACAAGAGCAAATACAGATTTCTATGTTAATAATGGCAATGTATCCGTAAACATTGGATTCATATGGTTGATCCGTACAGGGTTCGATTTTGTTGTGTACCCAAATAGGCGAGTCTCGGCCATAATATGGAAATACAGAACAGACTAGTGCTTGCTGCATTTTTGTAATGCTGAATTTGGTCTGTGTAAACTAAATGGTCACCTGAATAGACCGATTGAATAACATTAGTCTGAAAGTTGTCCGTGATGTTAGTGGGCGACTGGTACCTTGTCCCTGGACCCTTGTCCGGCTGCTTTCTCTGGGTATACAACAGGTGTGTGAGCTACAGCTCCTATGAAGCTTGTAGCCTCCTGTTCAGCGGTTCGGCAGCGGTTTGGCATTATACTCACGTGCCGTGTTCAGGTCCGGTCCTCGTTTCTTTACCACAACCCCTCCATCTGGTATTGCCAGTCCCGAATTAGGGTGCACGGGGAACTTCAGCTCCACCAGTGCCCCTTGGGTTCCTTCCTCTCAACTTCCCAGGACGAGCGTGGCACAGCTAAAGTTCCCTTCTCTGCAGTTTTGCTGTTCTCTCCTCCTCACTCGACTCGACTTCTCTTTCCTCTCGCAGCTCTACATGCAAGCTGTTTACTCTTCCGCTCCCAACTCAAACTGCCTTGTCTCTTCTACTTCCCACCCACACTTCCCTACCCCTGTTGTCCCACTGGGCCCTCTCCTCGGGTTCTAAGTGTGTGTTCGTGTGTTGAGGATCTTTACACCTACCATCCCCTATCTCCTGACTAGTAGAAAAACACACCCTGGCTTGGGTGCAGTGCCCCTCATGGCATCCAGACCAGTGGGGCGCCACATAACCATTTAAAGAAGTTGTTGCATGACCTATACTCAAAAGTACATTTCTCCTTTGCCTCCTGGCTTCCTGCTTGTCGGAAAGGGAACCGGGTAGTCCTGAAGAATGACAGCTCATAATAATGGCCCAAACTGTGTGCTCAACAGCTTTTTCTCTGCACCATCAGTAGATGGTATGGGTACTGAAGTTGACTGAATCCAGCAATTCAGTCAGCTTCAGAGCAGCACTTGAAGGCAAAGAATTGCAAATGCTTTTTACTACCTAGGGATCCAGGACATCTGATACACTGTTGAACTGACCGATATCCAAGGTAAAGAGCACAACACCATACAATTAAAAATCCCTCTGTCCTTACAAATGCAGAAAATTTTTAATAAGAGCTAAATTGCAAAGCTACTTGTTTTTCAGAAACACTTAGTAATTGTACCAGGAGACAACCCCTTTAAATGTCACTATCAGACTTTTACAGATGAATTTAAATGGATTACTTGACATGAGCCATCTACAGTCTCCCATTGCTCAACCTCCCTGTGATACGATTGCAGGGTGTTTATAGGTTGTCTTGGCAGCTAGGGGCCAGCTGACAACTCTAATTAATGCCATCTTGGTCCTAAGCCATTTTCACTAAGTACTGGAAAACTGCACTATATAGTGTAAGTAGGGATGAGCGAGTACTGAAATATTCGGACTCGCTAGACTCGTAACGAGTAGGTCCCGATACTCGGGTACTCATTACGAGTCTAGCGAGTCCAATGTAAGTCAATGGGGAAGTGAATATTGCAAGTAATTCCTCTGCTGCTGGACCCTATAAAGAGGTCTGGCAGCAGAGGAAAAACCTGCAATTCCCCACTTCATTGTTTAAAAGCCAGCGGTAAAAAGCTGCCAGCTTTTAAACAATGCTGACAGCCACTGACAGCTTCCTTGCTGCCTGACAGCGGGATCCTCCACTCCCCCCACCGCCTCCCCACCCTATCCTAACTTAGGATCAGGTGGGGAGGCTGCGGAGAAAGCGGAGGATCCTGCTGTCAGGCAGCCGGGGAGCGCAGAACCGACCACGGCCAGCAGGGAGCTGTCCGCAGTCGTGATCCGGGACCATAGAGCCCCATGTTCAAAACCGGTTTTTGAAAACCGAATTCAATCCGGGTAAACGGGTACAATCGGGAGAATTCGCTAGGAAACTTGCAGAGTAACGAGTAGAGTGAGTATCCTACTATTCGCCGAATAACGAGTAGTAATGAATAGATTCGCTCATCCCTAAGTGTAAACAATCAAACTTTGGGGAATAAAAAAATAAGTAGAAAATTGAAAAAAGAAATGTTTTAAAAATAACCCCCCAAAAAGTCAATAAAACAATAAAACGTAGATCAAACTCTTCCATGACACAAATTACAAACCTCACACAGTTCCATCAATGGAAAAATAAAAAGCTTATGGTTCTAATAGCAACACAAATTTCACAACTTTTCATTTCTTAAATAAAAAAAATCTTCATAAATTTTAGTATTGCTGGAATTGTATGGACATGAAGAATCAAGTTGATTATTTTTACTACACAATTAATGCAAAAAAATAAAACCAGAAACACAATAACATAATTGATTTCTTTTTCACTATTTTACTTTGGATTTTCACTTGGAGTGTTTTTTTTTTTTCGTTTTCCAGCGCACTCAGGACAACACTTCTCTCATAGAAAACAAGCCCTCTTATGACTTATTAAAAAGAATGACTCTTGGAAAAAAGGGAGGAAAAAATGAAAAGCGCAAAAAGAAGGTTTGGCGTTGTTGGGAAGGGTTCAATTTGTGATCACACAATTATTTATCTGCCTTACTACAATGGAAAACTCTCCCACAAAACATAATGTGGCACCCCCAGGGTTCATGTGCCACAGTAACACCACAAAGGGTTAACTCCCCACACAAACCACAACACTACAGTAGCGCCTCCAGGCCAGAAGGGGGAGCTAAAGCTGCTTCCCTATTAATTCTGGTGTGGAGAGGAAGTAGACATTTCTGTTCCTAGGAGGACTGAGGAAGAAGAATCTGGGTGTAAAAGAGCTGGATTAGGCTCACCCCACGGTCCCCTGTCCAGTTCCAGGCCAAGCCAGCGTCTGAGGAATGGAGACAGGAGAAGCAGAGGAACACACATGGGAGACCGAGTTACCCTGAACTCACCCCAGAGGAGCACACAGAATGGATACCGGATCCGAAATTGAGCCTGACACAAACAGCACAGTGAACACCAGTTTAGTGAAGGTTCCACATCTTCACTGTACCACAGCGAAGAAACATGGCGGGGTCAGGAGCACAGGACAAGACTCAAGTTGCCTAGCAGATTGGTACCTGTGAGGGGAGACAGGGCCGGCAGCTTAGCTAAAGCGGCAGCAGGGCTACACACACACAGCGCAGAAACAGGGAGCCAAAGGACCTGGCCAGGGTGGGAGCAACCCGGCTCCTGTACAAACTCCCTGGACAGTACTTAGCTGAATCACCATCTCAGTAAAAGACCTGGAAAACTACAAAAACTGTGAGTCTGTGTAATTCTTGCACCTGAGCCCTGCTCTCCCTCACAAACTGTTTTCATCACTACTGCCCCAGGGACCAGGCTCTGCCCATGGAGAGCTGTCACATCACAGGCTGCCATCCATCATCCCCGGAGGTTCTGCAGCAGTGGTAGTCACCCTGACCAGATACCACGGGTGGTGTCACGACAATCCCTGTAAATAATCCCTTTTACTTGTGGGCTCGGGACACGGTCCGAACCAAGACCGCCGTGATAACCCCCGTGATACCCCGGTCCGGTATTGAGTACCCTGTCCCAGTCAGCTCCACAATAACATGACAGTTTTAATTCAAATGTTGATAATAATTTTTAATGTGTTACAAAGTTTAGGCCCAGAATATATTTCCCATTTAAAAAATGATTAAAGTTTACATTAATAGAGTGCCGTACCTTTTTTACGATGATCGCTACTTTTTTGGGATGTGCTCCCATCCATAGCTTTCAGATAACACCTCTATATGATTTTACCAGGAGTCACATGTTAATAAAAGTGCAAAGTATTTTAGTGTCCCGATACACAAAAGTCCATAGAGCTACACTTGTGAAATATACTGTTAATGTACCTAGTTCAGCTACTGGTAATCACACATGAGACCATAATGCTAATATAATATTCAGTCTGCTATTATAAAATGAGCTAAGGAGTAGCACTTGACTTCTCTTACAACCTGGTTATCCAAAGCTTCTGACACAGCTCCAGCTGCACTATCTACATTGGCCACTGGGGAGGGCTGTAGGTGCCATATCCATTCCATAGCTTCTTCTACGGAGCGCTGGGTGACACGTATTGCCTTCTCATGCCACTTTATAGGCTCTTGTGAAACCCTGTGCAAAATATATAACAGATTACAAGGTGCTGTTCAATGTTTGACTAACACTCATCACAAATTCACCAATTATTACTTCTGCTGCCGTCTGATCTGGGTACACATATTTATTTGCAGTGTTCTCTGCATTTTAGCATTAAAACTTTATATTTTCACTGATATAGCTGAATGTATCTATCTTTTGTGTAGGAGGTTTTTTAGCTCTTTTGGGAGCATGAAATAGAATAATGTGTAAATTATAATCTTTTTTTGTTACATGAATACAGAAAAAAACAGTTGTTGAGATTTTTTTAAGTAAGGCAACGTAATATTTTGTTAGGATACATTGGACATGTAGGTATCGACACGACTTGTGCGTATATATAGCAATAGATAGATAGACAGACAGAGATAGATAGATAGATAGATAGATAGATAGATAGATAGATAGATAGATAGATAGATAGATAGATAGATAGGCAGGTGATCTAGGGTCGAGATGGAGTCTGCCCACTGAGAGGTGGGGGGTGGACAAGGAGGATAGGGATATCAGCGTAGGACTCGTCGGACCTGAAGTCACTTTGTCGCAGTCGATGAGCAAACAGACATTGGCCAATGTGTGTACCAAGAACTTCAGAAATAAAAAGATTAGATTTTGAGTTTTTTGAAAAAACGTAAGTTTTTAACTTTTTTCTCATATTTATATAGCTTATTAGCATATGTACATCATTGGTAGTAACCGAGTGCTGCAGAGTATTTTTTTCTAGTTATTTAGATAGATAGATAGATAGATAGATAGATAGATAGATAGATAGATAGATAGACAGACAGGTTCTGTGGATACCAACATGACCAAAGTAACCTAACAAAATATTAGGTTGCCTTACTTAAAAAAGCTGAAAAATAGATAAACAAAGTATATGTATGGTGCTTGACAAAGACCGTGTTGTGAGGTTGAAACGTTGCACCACTGGGTGCTGGATTAAAGTCCACAATTTTTCCTAAACCGGAGTGTTGCCTGATTTTTGCTTTATATTTTTAAATATATATATATATATATATCTCTTTCAAAAATTGTGGATAAACCACTGTTTCAAGCATATGATGCACATTCAAAATGTGGCAAGTAACAGGTGTGGGCAATATGATAATCACATCTGAAACTAGATAAAAAGGGGAGTGTCACGCTTGGGAGGTAAGGGAATCAGGTATCAGGTAGGTGAATTGGGCAAAAGGGGGTCAGGAGAGCCTAATCTGACCCTGATGCTGGGGTCCCTGGCTCACCCTGATCTCGGAGGTACCTCTGATGGTGAGGAGTTCTGAACCACCACCCTGTACCCTAAAACTCCTGATTAGCCCTAGGCTGAGGGCCACTACCTCCACCCACGGGTCAAGAATCACAGCTTCTCCCAAGGAAAGACTTTAGCCCAGCAACTAAGCATCAGCACAGCACCAAGACATAGAGCACATAGCTATCAGCAGCACCTGACAGAGGGAAGGGAAGGCTACTTAAAGCCAGGGGGAGAGGCTTCCAGGTGAGTCACGCATTAACTCCTGAATCAGCAATTGAACGTAATAGTGACTGCAGTTCTGGAGCACACCACAGGAGGCAAGGACCTTCACAACCATCAACCATGCATCTCTTAAAGACAAACCACATACACAGCAGCTTCCAACTAAGTGCGTGACAGGGAGAGGTTGATTTAATTTTTGCATTATGTATCTGTGTGTGCCACACTAAGCATGGAGAACAGAAGGAGGAGAAGAGAACTGTCTGAGGACTTGGGAACCAAAATTGTTGAAAAATATCAACAATCTCAAGATTACAAGTCCATCTCAACATCGTGATGTTCCTTTGTCCATGATGCACAACATAATTAAAACGTTTTCATTGCATAGCACTGTAGCTAATCTCTCTGGAAGTGGACAGCAGAAAAATATTGATGAAAGGCTGCAATGCAAAATAGTCCAGATGGTGGATAAGCAGCCCTAATCAAGTTCCAAAGAAGTTCAAGCTGTCCTGCAGGCTCAGGGTGCATTAGTGTCAGTGTGGGGCAAGTGACCAGGAGGATCCCATTGCTGACAAAGAGACATACAGCTAAAATGCAGTTTGACAAAATGTATGTGAGTAAAGGTACCGTTGCACGTATCAATGCCTTAACGATCTCACTAACGATCTCGGGGTCGCACGGTCGTTAGGACATCATTTAGACATCGCTGATGAGATGTCACATGGCTAGATATCGTGAACGATGCACCAACGATCCAGCAATCCAGACATCGCCCAAACGACACAGTGAACGTACTTGGCGGTCGTTATCATGCTGTCACACAGCAACTATTTGAACGACTCCAACCGCAATGTGGGCTTAGTTTGAGACACAGACTAGGAGATAGGCGTGCGAGATTGTGTTTTATCGTGCCCCTACAACTCCGATTGGTGGCCACAACTGCTTTACCATTGGTCAACCTTGTCTGGCAAGATCGCCAGTTCATTAGCGGTTTTCATTTGGTGATGCCTGTGCAAGCCATTGATGCGTCCCCAAAATTTTACACATGAACGTTCGTGTGTGCACTGTTGTCAAAAGTATGTATGGCTATGTGTACATGTTAAATTGAAGTTGGAAAGCTACACACAACACGATGTACAAATGTAAAAGCATATTAGGATGCATGTAGTAAGTATGTGTCTGTGCATATATGTATGTATGTGTCTAGGGATGTGTACATATCTTCTTACCTCCATTAATTGAAGTGTATATGTATGTGTTCATTTAAGTGTATATTCTTGGTTATGTGTAAAAATGTGTGTATGTACTTTGCATCTCTGATTTGTAATCATATATGTTGACATAGCTTATGTAGCAATGTGGCAGACATACAAGACAAATGACGTTCGGAAGGTTTCCATATGTGTTTAGTTATTGATATATGGTGCACATGTTGCCTCATACATTTATAACACAGCAAATAAGGATTTCAGATAAACATATATATAGAGAGAGATACCAAAATCTTTCTATAGGTCACATTTATATTTGCCACCACACGCGGGTACCTAAACGCCTAGAGGAAAGGAAGCGACTTCAATGAGACTCCTTGTTTAAATGTATTTACTGATAGTTTAAAGAATAAAAACATGAATGAGTCTACTGATCAACGCACGGAAGATCAAATATGGCGCCTTTGCCATGAACCAACGCCAGCCAATCGGAACGCAGTACTGGCCACCAATCGGAGCAGACGGGGCGTGGAAAAAACAATGCCAAAGCATGCCTATGGGCTTGGTTTCACGATCCCAGAAATCCCAAACGTCATCGTTATCGTGGTGTCACACACGACAATGCAGCAGGTTGGCTGATCGCAGATCGTCAGATTTGAGAACATGTTCTCAAATCTGCTATCAACGATCAAACGATTTATCGTAGTCATATCTCAGTGTTACACGCAACAATGTCCTAACAATGTCATTTCAACACCTTCAAAACCGTGACGTTTGAGCGATATCGTTCACAATATCGTTCCGTGTAACGGTAACTTTAGCCACAATCCTTCCGGGAAATATATTGTGAACAGATAAAATCAAGATATACTTTTTTTTTTATAAATCACATCATTCTACTGGTTACAGTAAACAGAATAAGGCCTACTAAGAAAAGAAAACAGTATATGCAATCAAATATGGTGAAAGTTCAAAGATGTTATGTTTTGGGGTTGTCTAACTGCCTTTAACACTGGGTGCCTTGACTAGTTGCATGGCATCACGAAACCTGAAGGTACCGTCACATGCAGCAATATGGCTTCCATATCACCGTAAATTTGTGTATTTCGGCGATGTGGACTCCACATCACCTGTGCGTAGTGGCGTGAGACAGGGCGATTTTATGGTGAGAAATCGCCGGTGGTGCGTCGCCTGATCGCCGTGCTCTGCTGAGAAATCAGGTGATTTCCACCAGGCAATTTCTGCGCATCATGGCGTGTGATTGGGCAATAGCGATGTAGAAAGCGAGCTCAGGCCATCTGGAAGCAATTCCAGAGGCGTGCCTGAGCGTTCTGTTTGGCGCGCCCCATCTGCCGCGATTGGTGGTCGCTCCTGTGTTCCCAATGGCTGGCCATGGCTAAGACGCCATATTTGAATCGTGATATAGTAGAAAGGATACATGCATCATGTAGTGGGTAGACTTCCTGACAAGGCTGACCAATGGCGACGCAGTTGTGTTGGCCAATCGGGGTGGTAGGGGCGCGGTGTACAACACTCTGGCACGCCTGTCTCATCGCCGCGCTCACACTCTACGCCCACATCACCGATGTGGTGGGGGCGTGTGACGCACCGATTTGGCGGCGACGTGGGAATGTCAAATTGCTTCCGGTCTGTGCTAGGCAATTTCCGGAACGCAGGATCGCCGAACATTGCACGCGAGATCTCTATGTGTGACAGGGCGACGGCGATGTGCAAAAAAGTGCCCGGAATATGCACGATCACGTCAAATTGCCAGCCATATGGCGGCGATATTGCTACGTGTGACGGTACCTTGAGCATTTTCAAAGGTTTTTGGTCACAAAGTAGTAACCAGTGTCAGAAAGCTGGGTTTGCATCCCAGGTCATGGGTCTTTCAGCTGAATAATGAACCCGATGATACTTCAAGAAGCACCAGAAATGGAAACAAAGCGCCGGAAAGTTCTGAAGTGGCAGCAATGAGTGCAAATCAAAATCCCATTGAACACCTATGGAGAGATCTTAAAATTATTGTTGAGAGAAAGCACCCTTCAAATATTTGAGACTTGGAGCAGTTTTCAAAAACAGAATGTTCCAAAAGTCAATACTTTGTAGGGCCACCTTTCGCTGTAATTACTGCTACAAGTCCTTTGGGATATGTCTCCATAAGCTTTGTACATCGAGAAGCTGAAATTTTTCCCCATTCTTCTTTGCATAATAGCTCTAGCTCAATGAGATTGGATGGAGAGTGTCTGTGAACAGGAATTTACAAGTTTTGACACAGATGCTCAAAGGGATTTAGGTCTGGACTGTGGCTGGGCTTTTCAGAAACATGAATATGCTTTGATCTAAACAATTGCATTGTAGATCAGGCAGTATGTGTCGGGTCCTTGTGCTGCTGGATGGTGAACCAACGCCGCAGTTTTAAGTCATTTGCAGCCTCTTATGGTACATTTACACGCGGCCACAGGAAGGTAGGAACAGGCAGGCATCGGACACAATTGTGCCTGTTGCCTTGAAAAGACACATGAAGGAAAGTCCTGAATTACACGCAACCACATCGAGGTCTTTTCAAGGCAACAGGCACAATTGTGTCCGATGCCTGCCTGTTCCTACCTTCCTGTGGCCGCGTGTAAATGTACCACAACAGGTTTTCCTGCAGGATATTTAGTTCCATTCATCTTCTCATCAACTCTAGACAGCTTCCCTGTTAGTACTGAAGAAAAGAATTCCCACGGCGTGATGCTGTCCCAGTATCATGTTTGGCATTTTACATATTAGCTTAGGCTGGTTTCACACTACGATATTTGCAAATTCGATGCTGTCCGATAAAAATCAGACAGCATCGGATCCGAATTTGGCCCCAAGCAGCCCTATGGACATCGGACCGAATCGGATGTGCACTAAATGCCATCCGATTTGGTCTGATCCGATTCTGTCCGATGTTTTTATCGGAGCAAAAATAGGAGCATGCTCCGATTTTTGCACCGAAAATAAAATCGGACAAAATCGGATCGGACCAAATCGGATGGCATTTAGTGCACATCCGATCCCTTTAACATGGGGCCCTATGGAGCAGGGTCCGAGGAAACATCTGATGTTTTCTCGGACCCGATTTTAGTGTACTGAGCATGCTCAGTACACTAAACCTATTGTGTGCGCCTAATTTAACTTCTGCAATGTATATACATACATTGCAGAAGTTAAATATAAGTTAAATCAAGTGTTTAAAATAAAAAAATCTTTATTCTCACCTTCCAGCGCTCCCTCGGCGTCTCCAGCTGCAGCCGCTCGGTAACAGGACCTGTGATGATGTCAGAACCCGATCAGCTGATCGGGTCACATGACCGGTTACCGCGGTAATCGCTGATGCTTCTGACATCATCACAGGTCCTGCACACCCGATCGGAGGCTGATGGAGACGCCGAGGGAGCGCTGGAAGGTGAGAATAAAGATTTGTTATGTTGAAATGACATGAGAGGGGACATGAGAGGGGACATGAGAGGGGACATGAGGGGGGACAAGAGAGGGGACATGAGGGGGGACATGAGAGGGGACAGGAGAGGGGACAGGAGAGGGGACAGGAGGGGGGACATGAGAGGGGACAGGAGGGGGGACAGCAGGGGACAGTAGGGGGACAGCAGGGAGACAGCAAGATGACAGGAGGGGGAGCTACGTGACAGCCCAAACTGATCCTGCAAAAAGTAGGATTCGGATGCCTATTTGGCATCCGATTGCAAAGATCAGTTTGGATCCGATGCTGTCCGATTTTCATCGGACAGCATCAGATTTAGAAAAATCGTAGTGTGAAAGTAGCCTTAGCCATATGAAAGAAGGTGCTCTAGTCAGATGAAACTTAAGTAGAACTTTTTTGGGCTAAATACAAAAACACTATGTGTGGTGATAAAATAACACTACACATCACCCTGAACACTATTCCCACTGTCAAACATGGTGGTGGTAACATCATGCTGTGGTGATGCTTTTCTTTCATAGGGGTATTAGGAGCACCTGTTGACTTTTGCAATATGTTCCTACAAAAAGAAACAATTTTAGATTTGTCTAGTATGCTCAGTTAGGGTTTTCGTTCATTATTCACCTTTGACTGCATGGATTGGATAGGATGTTACCGACATATAGTGAGAAATTCATGTCAAAAGCACCTTTATAAATGTATTTACTTAAAAAATTGCTGACGTGTTCAATACTAATTTCACCCACTGTTAACATTTCATTTACAAATGTTCCAAGCCAGTAAATGTTTCCATGGCTATAGTCTTAAAACCTGAATAGTACTGACTGAACAGTAAAGGAAGAACAGAAGCTAGATCTTCAGTCTATAAAAATACTTAGAATAATGACATACTTACCAGATGAGGTTGAACATGGAAATGTGTCTAATTTGCTCACTGATGACAAGACATATGGCTTCCTGGCACAGGTTATGCTGTACTTTAGAAGGAGCGCTAAGGTCAAGAACAATGACTACAGATTGCTCCTGGACCACTCCAAACACAGACCGACTTGAGCTTTTCAGCCAGTCGAGTCTTCGATTATAAAGTTCAATGACGTCTGTAACAGATTCAATTTTCTGTAAAATGTCTTCTCTTTTGGCTGTCAACTGCGAAGGAACATAGGAATTACATAGTTACTAATACTTGGCTGTGTATTTATTAGTTTTTACATGTCATGAAAGTAAGTAATAATTCAGCAGATTTTAAGTTTTTTTGAAATTTTTATTTAAAAATGGTTCTACAATATAATATTTTCAGAAATTTACAAATGTATAGTCTGTTATTAAAGAGTTATTCTCATATTAAAGGGGTAAAAATTAAAAAGTGCTTGTAAAAACACTGAACATTGTAACTGACTTGTTATTAAAAATCCTCCTTTTGCTGCCTAGCTTAGGCTGGTTGTACATTTGCGTTTGTGTCTGCATGCGGAGGGCATCCAAACGCAAACGCAGGGCAAACACAGCCATACTGATGTGAAAGCAGCAGAGAATCTCCGCATGCGTTCACATCAGTATGCAGCCCGGCTAGCCAATCAGCGGTCTCGGAGGCGGCCGTGAGGCGGAGATCAGCGGTGGAGATCTCCTCTTCCCCGCCGCTGATCTCCTGACAGTGTCATCAGGGAGAAACAGCTGATCTGACAGCTGTTTAAATCTCCCGCGCCAACACCGAAGAGGTGATGTCAGCGCGGGAGATTTAAAAAGCTGTCAGATCAGCTGTTTCCCCGCCGACACCGCCAGGAGATTAGCGGCGGCCAGGAGAGGAGATCAGCGGCTGCTCCAGCTGATCTCCCGGTGGCCGCCGCTTATGTCCCGGGAGATCAGTGGCGGCCACCGTGAGATATTTCACTGTGATCCGCAACGTTCTCCTGCGCTGTCATACGAAGGACACTGCTGATCCATTGACTCCCATGCATTGTTTGTGCGCTTGCGGGCAACGTGTTAAAGAAAATGCACATGTTATGCGCATCTGAATGCAACCGCAACCGAACGCAGTCAAACTCAAGTACTGTGTTCCCATGTTAAACATAGGAACGCAGTGCGCATGCGTTTGGCTGCGTCCCATACGCTGAAGTTTTATACCCAAGTGTGAAACCACCCTTACGGCTTTCACATCAGTGGTTTGTGTAATTCGTGGCAGATACGGCAGATTTTGCCGCATCTGCCGCGTAATGGCCAACTTGCGGCAAGCCCCATTCATTCTCTATGGGACTTGCGGTCAGGTGCGGCAAGTGCGGTTTTGCCGGATCCAGCTCCAAAAGACACCTAAGAAAAGCTGATAAAAGAGTTTCTAACATGAAACAGCTAAACTCAACTGTGCTGTCCCTCCCCTGCAGAAGCTTGGACATGGAGGGAAGAAGGGCTATCTGACATTATATTTCCTACACTGAGAGAACTGCTCTAATTATGGTGGGAACGTTTTCTTTTGGGTGGAGGCACATGGGCGCAAGAATCGCGCAAATGCAATGCGAGAAAAACTTGCATTGCACTCGGACCAGTATCATTAAATGATACTGGTCATATTGGTGCGATTTGAACACACTAAACTCGCATTGCGAGGGAAATGCGAGTTCAATCTCAGCATGCTGCGATTGAACCCGATTTCCTCGCGCGAGTGGCCATTGTAAGAATATGGGTGCGAGAAAATCTTGCACCCATACAGCACACTGCGCGATAGTCGCACGCGTGTGCGTACTTACAATGTCTTCATACACAGTATCCAATCAACTTTCACCAATGTGACAGCATTAAATTGTGCGGTAATTGCTTTCCATCCTGCTGAAGTTGAAACTTCAGGACCATGGAAAGCATGGACATTTAAACTGCAGCAGTGTTTCAATTTAGCGGTAATTGCTTTCCATGGTGCTAAAGTTGAAACTTCAGCACCATGGAAAGCAATTACCGCTAAGGCCAGTTTCACACCGTGATTTTTCACTGTCAGGTTCTGTCCAGTGTTTTGCAGGATGCACCGGACAGAACCTGACATCGATGGATGAGCAGAACCTGCTTTTTGCCGGCTTCATTGCTGGTGTTGTCCAGTGCTGAAATTTCAGTACTGTAGCTGCAGGGGAGCTGGCCGAAGTGCTGAAATTTCAGCCGTGGAGCTCTCCAGGTGCTGAAATTTAGTGGCGGCTGCTTTTAACAACCACCGCTCTTTCAGCACCAAGCGTCCGGAAACCGGAACATTTTCTGCCGGATCCGGTGCCTATAGACTCCCATGCTATGGGCGCCAGGTCCGGGTGGATCCGGTTTTGTCCGATTTTTGCATCGGATACAAAAAAGGCTGCGGTTTTCTGTCCGATGCAAAATTCGGACAAAACCGGATCCTCCTGGAAATGCCCTAATCCGGATGGCAAATAACAGCCATCTGGCCCCATGGGGAGACATGGTGGCAAATTCGGATCCGGGGCTGTCTAATTCACACAGGACAGCCCCAGACCATAAAAATCATGGTGTTAAGCCAGCCTAAATTAAAACACTGCTGCAGTTTAAATGTGTGGGCTTTCCATGGTCCTGAAGTTTCAACTTCAGCACCATGGAAAGCAATTACCGCACAATTTAACTAATCAGCTTTCACAGTTGCTGTCACAGCGATGAAAGCTGATAGGTTACTGTGCAAACAACCCGGCAATTTTAAACTTCAAATCAGCTTTCAGCGCTGCTGTCACAGAGGTGAAATAGGTTATTAGGTTACTGTGCCAGTAAAAGGCAATTTCAAACACTGCTGCTTTGACTGCAGCGGTGTTTGAATACGCCTGTAAATTCTGTCGGCGGTCCTGAAGTCTGCTCGGCGGAATTACTCAGCATGCACCAAACACAGACTCACGCAGCACACTCTCATGGATGCAGCCATGCACACACACCCACACACACCACACACACACCACACTCACATTAAAAACGCACAGCACTAGCGCTCCGTTTTTTGATGCATGACAGTGTGCTTCCACCCTTTCCTGCTGTATAGCTGACTGTTTATGATTGGTCAGCAACATACAGGAAGAACAAGTACATGCCCCAAGTAAAAACTATGAAACGTATGAGGGAAGGATCCTGTGGCACTTGACCATCATAAAACTTTTAATTTTATTCCAAATGGTTAAAACATAATGATCAACCAAGCATTGCAGTGCAGGAGAGGTAGCAGACCCGTAGAAGTGAACGCATGCATAAAACGTCTTTTGTCTAGCTCAGTGAGTGCGCTCCACATCTGATTGCTCCCTCATATGGTACCGTCACACGGGGAGATATCGCCGGCGATGTTGCGGTGATCTCATGAACGCGCACATCGCTGCAGCGTCGCTCGTGAGACGTCACACGTAGCAATCTTACCGTCAACCCAGGGCGAACCGGCGATTCCTGAATCGCCTGATACAACTTTGAAGCGATGTTGGCTTTTCAGATCGCCGTGTCACACAGCACCACCTGTGGCATACAGAATGGATTGCTTGAACACAGACATCACCTGTGCCATTGATATCGCCGCGTCACACGGCAGTAGGCATACGGATCGCTCAAGCTACATCGCCTGATTTCCCGACACAGTTGGGAAATCTCTGAACTCAGAAACAGAGATTAATCGCCGTTCAATCGCCCTGTTACACGTGGCGACGCACAGGCGATGTCGCTTCAACATCGCCTGAACAGGCAGATCTCGGCGACATCGCGGCGATATCTCCCCGTGTGACGGTACCATTAGTGTTTGATCACTGTGTTTTAACCATTTGAAATAAAAATGGAAGTTTTCTGAAAATCAAGTGTCACAGGATCCTTCTTTCACACCTTGAATTTCTTCTACACAGCTGTGGGTTTCCTCTGGGGAGCACCAATTTGTGTCTTCCCTTTGGTGATTAAGTGGAATTTAAGGGGGGTTTACACGTTGCGATATCGGCGCCCAATTTCAATGAAAAGTCACGTGGTTCGATCGTTGGAGCCGATATCGTTCCTGCGTTGTATGGTGTGAACGTCCAATACGATGCAGGAACGATGTCAATGCGATATCGGGGATTGAATGAGCGTGCTATTCAATGCTCCGATATTGAATGGAGATTGGAGCCGGATCGTGCTGTGTGAAGTTCAACGTCACCCATTCACTCCCATGTGAAATGGTCGTTCCTGGGTTGGGGGGCGTAGCCATCGTACGGACGTTGCATCCAGAAATCGCAACGTCTAAACCTCCGATGCGATGCGGGAGAAACGTGCACTAAATGCGCGCTCCCGCGCCATTGAATTGCGATATCGCAACGATATTGAAAAGTGTAAACCTACCCATAGAGTCAAGATGGAAACAGTGCCCAATGTAGGTGTAATTTTCTCTTTCTACTCACAAAAACTACTATAACTCCCCTTTGTTTTGCGATAATTAACTCATTAGGTTTTAAATACTTTGATTGCTGTTACACTCCTGTCCTTGGTTTGGGCACCGCTCCATGTCAGGCTTTGCAAGTAGCCTAAAATGATTCAATGTGATAAACTTCTTTGGCCTAAATAAGAGCTTCTAAAGGGCCCATTATACGCTACAATATCGTGAACGATATCACTGATACGTCACGGCTTTTGGGGCGGTGTTATGGCGTCGTTGCGTGTGGCACGTAGATGTAACCAACGATAAGTCGGCTGATCGTTGATCGCAGGTTTATAAACAGTCCCATAAATCAGTTGTTGGTCGTTTGTTCAACCTGCAGCATCGGCGTGTGTGACACCTTGATAACGATGTCGTTTACAACTTTGCCTATTCAGAACTGAGGAATATAGGCATCCAAATGACTGCTAATGTCGTTCACTTGTTGCGGAGTCGTTGCTGCGTCGTTCATGATATCTGTACGTGTGACGCCTCACTAGCGATCAATAAACGATGTTCCAACGATGTCGGCCACGTCGGATCGTTGGTCGGATCGCTGGAACATCGGAGAGTGCAACGGGTTCTTAAGACTCACACCTGGACCATGGTATTGATGGAGATGTAACCATTTAGAATGTGTTCTGTGTACTCCGGAATTCTGCCTGCAACCTGCTCCAGGTCGTGGACATTATGACTCTTGTCCGCCTCTGGTATTGTGTGGCTTCTGAGGTTGTCAGACTTTTCTTCTACTCCTGAGAGTCATCTGCCTTCTGCCTATGGTCAGTAACTCTGCCCCCAATCTGCCTGCTGGTTCCAGCCATTCTGTTACCCAAGGGCAAAACCACAATAGGTGCAGGGGTTGCAAACGCACCCGAGCCTTGGAACCTAGGGGGCCATAAATGTTCCTTTGTCCTATAGAAATAGACTATTGCTATTAAAGATGTGCAACAATTGGGGGCCCCGTTGGAGATTTTGCATTGGGATCCATGAACTTCAAGTTACGCCACTACTGCTACCTGTCCTCACTTATCAACATCTATGCTACCCATCTGCAAGTGGCCTCCAGTCATCCTGTTAGCTGTCCTCATTCATCAGCAGTTCTGCTACTTGTCTGCTAGCGGTCTCCAGGAATCCTGTTAGGCTGGTTTCACACTGCAGTTTTTTCACTGATCAGTGTCCATCAGATTTGTGTGCCAAAACCAGGAGAGGAACCAGGAGAGGAACTTGCAGAGAAAAAGTATAACTGAAAGATTGACACCTGTTCTGAGTTTTGGAGACACTCCTGGTTTTGGCACACAAACCTGATTGAACCTGATCAGGTAAAAAACTGCAGTGTGAAACCAGCCTTACCATTCTGCGCTCGTCAGTAACTCTGCTACCTGTTCTACCTGTCTGTCATCGGTCTCCAGCAACCTTGTTTTACAATCATCTGTATTTCTGCTTTGTGTCTGAGTTCTTATGCTACTTCGCCATCTTTCAATGGTTTATGCAATGCTGCCACCTGCCCTAGCTATTCAAGCCATTAGTCCATTTCTGTTCAATATCTCTGTTAACTGTCAGCTTTCTGTGTTGTCCTGGACTTTATTAAACCACTAGCTGGGTGCCCGATGCACATGCATCGGGATTCTAGCAGAGCAAGTCTCTGACTCGCAATGGCCGCTTCGCGGCCAATGCTTCGCGCTGCTAAGGCGACTCGCCATGCCCGCTGCGCGGGCATAGTGAGTCGCCTTAGAACTGCTCGCAATGGCCGCTGCGCGGCCAATGCTTCGGTCGTATCCACATGACCACGCTGACTCGCAGCGCGAGCGGACTCAAAAGGGGCAAAAAACCCATTCGTGATTATATAATAGATTGCTTTTGCATTTTACTTCTTTGTTCTGCATGCCTTACCTGGCTGATGCACTGGAGCCTCCGTATACACCCAGACCAGGGGACGCAGAGAATCTAGCACCACTGCGTGAACCCACCTCACATAACATTTACTAATATATCCGCAACAGAGAGGCAAAATATAAAAAACGGTTTTATTCTGATCAGAAATTACATCCTGTATCCAGTTAAAAATGAAAAATTTGGTGAAAGGCCCTCACTAAATAATGGACAACTCACAATAGCACCCAAAATTGTAAGTCTCATAAATGTCCCTGTAGTAGCTACCTGATAGCAGCCACATTAAGCTCAGATAATTGTCCATGATACACTAGGTTACTTTTCATTTTTAAGAAGTAATTTACAGTCCTGCATAGATTGACATTTGATGTATATAACATTGCATTTTAAAAGCATCATCATTAAACCTAGAAAATCTGTGACCCAGCGATGTACATACTGTGATCTATCAGGATGATCATGTTCTACAGGTTATATAAAATGTATTAGGTAATTCAGAAAATGATTTTATGATTTAATCAGAAAACCTCTTGACTCTTGTAGGTCATAACAAAGAACCTAGGAGGCAGGAGCTGGCAGTAGCCCTTGAGTACAGTGTCTCCCTATCCCCAAGAATATGTATTCAGCCTTGATAAATGAATAATGGATATGTGACCCTTCTATTATGCATGTCTCCACTCAATTGGTTACAAGAGAAATTGAATATTTTGCACACTTACATTGTAGATTTTACCATCGCAGGTGTACTGTCGGAAAAGACCATGAGAATACCGCGAGGACACGGGGCGCCCAAGATTGTTTACATAATCTGTAGAAATACAAGTAATATGACTCACACTCATAAAACGTTATTCATGATTAACGATGGCAAATAAAAATGAATAATGTTAAATAACAGGTTCTTCTGGTATGTCCTAACAGTGAGTTTAATGCCAGGCATTTTCCCCATAACACTGCCCTCATTGATTAAAGGATTTTGTCCTACCATTCAGAAGGTAACATACAGCTAGGTATGTATTGTGGCATCTAATATATAAAGCTGAATGTGTGTGTGTGTATGTGTGTGTGTATATCCGGGATTGGCATCTACACTGTCGCAACTACAGCCACAAAATTTTGCACAGTCACACGACTGGACCCCGAGAGCATCATAGGCTATGTTGTGAGGCGAAATTTTAACCCTGCGCGTTCCAGTTCACCAAACAATTTTGCCCCTATCTACATAATGGGGAAAAAGTGAATGGAAAAGTGTTGGGAGAAAAAACGACAGCTGTCAGCTATAGCCACAAAACTTTGCACAGTCACACGTCTGGACCCAGACAGCATCGTAGGCTATGTTGTGAGGCGAAATTTTAACCCTGCGCGTTCCAGTTCACCAAACAATTTTGCCCCTATCTACATAATGGGGAAAAAGTGACAGTTACCAGTTGACAGTTGTGAATGAGAGGGGCTTAATGATAGCACCAAAGACTAACAGCACATACCAGCATATAGTCACTAAGGTGGGGCCCCAACATGAGATATTCACCACGCACGGGGACATGTATACACACCACACGCACACAAAGAGTAACAGCAAGTGTATAGTCGCTAAGGTGCAGCCCCAACATTGGATACTCACCACGCACCCGAACAAACACACACCACAAAGAGACACACACAACACAGAGACACACACACACCCAAGGGGACACACACACACCCTATAGCGACACATGCACTCACCCCACAGGGACACACACACACACACATCACAAAGACACACACCACAGACACACACACCACACAGACCCCCCCCACAGGAACACACATACATAGCCACCCTATAGAGACACATGCACTCACCCCACAGGGACACACACACCACAAAAGATAAAACTGGAATGGTATCCACGGTCCGCGCTGCTGCTCTTTATCCAAGGAAACCACAAGAGGTTATTACCATCAAAAGTTCTTTATTTCATCACACCAACGCGTTTCGGTGCTGTCCCAGCACCTTCCTCAGGGCTGGGACAGCACCGAAACGCGTTGGTGTGATGAAATAAAGAACTTTTGATGGTAATAACCTCTTGTGGATTCCTTGGATAAAGAGCAGCAGCGCGGACCGTGGATACCATTCCAGTTTTATCTTCTGATTTCCCGCGGTTTTGTGGCGTTGGTGGAGGTTCTGCAGCAGCTGCCTTATGCTTTTAAACTGGTTGTGAGTCTCACAACCATAAAAGGTGAGTGGATACACTTATAATCCACATAAGAACTATAGTGTCTGTTTGATAGGGCACAATCTGCGCCTCTTGTATCTCCCTTCTTTTCTAGTACACACACCACAAAGACACACACACACCACACAGACCCCCCCCACAGGGACACACGCACCCTATAGAGACACATGCACTCACCTCACAGGGACACACACCACAAAGAGACACACACAACACAGAGACACACACACCCCACACAGACACCCCCCCACACACAGGGACACACACATACACACCCTATAGGGACACATGCACTCACCCCACAGGGACACACACACACCACAAAGAGACACACAACAGAGACACACACCAAACAGACCACCCCACGCAGGGACACACAAACATAGCCACCCTATAGGGACCCATGCACTCACCCCACAGGGACACACACACCACAAAGGCACACACACACCACACAGACCCCCCCACAGGGACACACACACACACACACCCTATAGGGACACATGCACTCACCCCACAGGGACACACACACACCACAAAGAGACACACACAACACAGAGACACACACACCCAACACAGACCCCCCCCCACACACACAGGGACACACACATACACACCCTATAGGGACACATGCACTCACCCCACAGGGACACACACATACACACAGACACAGATGTGCACAAATCATCTCACAACTCACCTCATATGTGTACTATCTTTCATTCCCAAACATAAACATCTGATTGGCTGTTTTTAATGTGCAACACATGTGCCATATAGGGAATTAAGGCAGATGTCAGTCACATGAGCTGTGTATTATGTGTATGTGTGAGGTAACATATACTGCCCGGCCAGGGGGAGGGTTTACTGTTGGCTGGAGATGTATTAGGCTGCCTATAGCAACCAATCACAGCTCAGCTTCTATTTTCTTACAGGTCATTAATATGACATATTCAAATTCTATTTTGTTATAGCTAACATCAGTTATTTATTAACCTGGGCATAGCCGGGTACTACAGCTAGTGTCTATATAAAAATACATTGATCCATCATAGAACTAGAGAGTGTAGAAATGTCAGTAGAGTTGCATGATGCTTATGGGCCTCTGGGCACAATCTTCAAAAAGGGCCCTCAACTATGATGGGACTCTTAACAGGTTGTCTGGGCAAAATAACAAACTCAGTAATACTTACCTACCGATCCCCACCTACATCCAGCCAGGCCGCTCCATGGTCTGCGCAGAGACAGACAGCGGTGATGTCAACTTTTCACCAGCAGTCAGACCACAGTGACAAATCTGTGATTGGCTGCATGGTCAGATGACTTTGAACAACACCTCATCATAAAACATCCAATAATTTGCTGCACAAATCACCTGAATGCTGCAGCCAATCACAGGTCACAGCAGTCTGATGGCTCATAAAATGGTGACATTATAACTTACTAACAGCTGGATGTCAGTGGGTATGGCTGAAAGGGCATTTTTTACAATTCCAGTCCCCTGCCGCTGTGCTATGGCAGGACAACCCCTTTAATAATACATGTCTTGTTATATAGGCCAAGGGTCCTTTTGGACACACTAGGAGTCAACAAACATGCGTGAATGCAATCCCTGCACCTGCAACAGTTAAATCCCTGCCGGCTGTATCTTTTTCTTGTTGGCTGGCGCATGACCATTGCCTTCATCAACCACAAGATTTTTCCCATTTTCTAGAAAGGCATGTATGCGGACGATAATTGAAACAAGAAAATGGGCTGAAATGAGCACACTGCCACTAAAAATGGGACTTTACTGACAGTAAATGACAGTGACGTAATTAAGAGGCAGAGAATAAACAACATTAGGACAAATTCAGATATATGTATGTCACGGTCTAAGTATGGACCATAATTTCTGTACTAACTGGGTTCTCCTAACTTCAATCCAACTGCCTCATAGGTATAAGTGAGGCTGATGAATTCCGGTCAGGAGACCCAGAGTCAGTCTGGAAATTGGGGCTTGTATTCTGACATCTGGTTTCCACCTTAAAGACAGGGCTTTGTGATGCCACATCCATGAGGTATGGGGAAAGTCTGTAGTGTGGGACATATACAGGGGCGGACCTACCACTCGTACAGCCGGTTCAATGAACCGGGGCCCCAAGCTGCGAGAGGGCCCCCAAGGCTCCAGTACATTTAGCTTTGTCTACATGGCTAATTTGTAAACTATGCAAATTAGCCATGTGGAACCGAGGAGCAAGCAGAGCAGCGGGTCCTGAGGTTGCTATGGCGGGGCTGGAGCCCAGAGGTGCCTGGGGGACCCACGCCATCTGCTGCACGACAGTGTCCCCTGCCCTGTATCATCCAATGGCTGTGGGCCCCTGGGGGCTGTGTATGTGCCCCTGACAGTGGGCCCCCGGGAGCCCCCTGTGTGCTGCGGCCCCACTCCCCACTCTCTCTCCTAACCTGTGTGGCAGACGCAATATCACAATGCCCGTCTGCACTGAGCAGGGAGCAGAACTTTAGGTCTCCTGCACCTCCAGCACTTCCTGAAGGAGATCATAGAGTTCTGCTCCCGGCTCAGTGCAAACGAGCATTGTGATATCACGTCTGCCACACAGATTAGGAGGTAGAGCAGGAGGGGTGGCTGCAGAAGCACACAGGGGGGGCCCATGTCAGGAACACAGCGCCCAGGGGCCACAGCAGAGGGGACACAAGTGCTCTACAGAGTATGTCCAGTGCTCTGCAGAGTGTCCAGTGCTCTGCAGAGTGTCCAGTGCTCTGCAGAGTATGTCCAGTGCTCTGCAGTGTGTCCAGTGCTCTGCAGAGTGTCCAGTGCTCTGCAGAGTATGTCCAGTGCTCTGCAGTGTGTCCAGTGCTCTGCAGAGTGTCCAGCGCTCTGCAGAGTATGTCCAGTGCTCTGCACAGTGTCCAGAACTCTGCACAGTGTCCACAGGGGGCCCCCATGTCAGGAACACAGTGCCCAGGGGCCACAGCAGAGGGGACACCAGTGCTCTGCAGAGTATGTCCAGTGTTCTGCAGTGTGTCCAGTGCTTTACTGTGTGTCCAGTGCTCTGCAGAGTGTCCAGTGCTCTGCAGAGTATGTCCAGTGTTCTGCTGTGTCCAATGCTATGCTGTGTGTCCAGTGCTCTGGAGTGTGTCCAGTGCTCTGCAGAGTGTCTAGTGTTCTGCTGTGTTTAGTGCTCTGCAGAGTGTGTCCAGTGCTCTGCAGAGTGTGTCCAGTGCTCTGTGTGTTCAGTGATCTGAAGTGTCTAGTGCTCCACTGTGTCCGGTGCTCTACTGTGTCTAGTGCTCTGTAGTGTCCAGTGCTCTGCTGTGTGTCCAGCGCTTTGCTGTGTCCAGTGCTCTGCAGTGTGTCCAGTGCTCGGCTGTGCCCAGTGCTCTGCAGTGTGCCCAGTGCTCTGCAGAGTGTTTCCAGTACTTTGATGTGACCAGTGCTTTGCAGTGTCCAGTGCTCTGCTGTGTCCAGTGTGCTGCACAGTATGGCCAGTGCTCTGCAGTGTGTCCAGTGGTCTGCTGTGTCCAGTGCTCTGCAGAGTGTCCAGTGCTCTGCAGAGTATGTCCAGTGCTCTGCAGTGTGTCCAGTGCTCTGCAGAGTGTCCAGTGCTCTGCAGAGTATGTCCAGTGCTCTGCAGTGTGTCCAGTGCTCTGCAGAGTGTCCAGCGCTCTGCAGAGTATGTCCAGTGCTCTGCACAGTGTCCAGAACTCTGCACAGTGTCCACAGGGGGCCCCCATGTCAGGAACACAGTGCCCAGGGGCCACAGCAGAGGGGACACCAGTGCTCTGCAGAGTATGTCCAGTGTTCTGCAGTGTGTCCAGTGCTTTACTGTGTGTCCAGTGCTCTGCAGAGTGTCCAGTGCTCTGCAGAGTATGTCCAGTGTTCTGCTGTGTCCAATGCTATGCTGTGTGTCCAGTGCTCTGGAGTGTGTCCAGTGCTCTGCAGAGTGTCTAGTGTTCTGCTGTGTTTAGTGCTCTGCAGAGTGTGTCCAGTGCTCTGCAGAGTGTGTCCAGTGCTCTGTGTGTTCAGTGATCTGAAGTGTCTAGTGCTCCACTGTGTCCGGTGCTCTACTGTGTCTAGTGCTCTGTAGTGTCCAGTGCTCTGCTGTGTGTCCAGCGCTTTGCTGTGTCCAGTGCTCTGCAGTGTGTCCAGTGCTCGGCTGTGCCCAGTGCTCTGCAGTGTGCCCAGTGCTCTGCAGAGTGTTTCCAGTACTTTGATGTGACCAGTGCTTTGCAGTGTCCAGTGCTCTGCTGTGTCCAGTGTGCTGCACAGTATGGCCAGTGCTCTGCAGTGTGTCCAGTGGTCTGCTGTGTCCAGTGCTCTGCTGTGTGTCCAGTGCTAGGCTGTGTCCAGTGCTCTGCTGTGTGTCCAGCGCTTTGCTGTGTCCAGTGCTCTGCAGTGTGTCCAGTGCTCGGCTGTGCCCAGTCCTCTGCTGTGTGTCCAGTGCTCTGCACAGTATGTCCAGTGCTCTGCTGTGTGTGTCTGATGCTCTGCAGATTGTGTCCAATCCTCTGCAGATTGTATCCGGTGCTCTGCAGTGTGTCCAGTGCTCCGCAGAATATGTCCAGTGCCCTGCAGAGTATGTCAAGTGCTCTGTAGATTATGTCCCAGTGCTCTGCATATTATGTCCAGTGTTCTGCAGAGTATGCCCAGTGCACTGCAGTGTGTCCAGTGCTCTGTAGATTATGTTCAGTGTTTTGCAGATTATATCTAGTGCTCACTGCTCTGCAGATCATGTAATGTGTCCAGTGCTCAGTTTTTCTGCTACAGTTGTGTGCATGTGATGGGCAGGGGCTGCAGAGCACTGCATCCCTCCACATCGGCCTTGCTCTGTGCAGTGGCTGCTGCATTGTGCTGAGCAACAGGTGTAGACTGGAGGACTCTGCTGCCGCTGGTGGGCTCTGCTGTCTGTGCTCTGCCATCCAGTGTTCTTTGCTGTCACTGTGTTCTGCTGTCAGTGGGCTCTGTTGTCTGTGATCTGCCGTCCAATGTTCTTTGCTGTCACTGTGTTCTGCTGTCAGTGGGCTCTGTTGTCTGTGCTCTGCCGTCCGGTGTGCTTTGCTGTCACTGCAACAGAAAAATGGCTGTGCCAACGGTGTGTTTTTGTTTAAATTTCTGTTCCAGACTCTACCAAATTAATGTTTCTGGAGAGAGGGAGATAGAGAGAGAGAAAAAGAGAGCAAGCGAGTGCACAGAAAGGAAGGAGATGGGGTAGAGAGATAGTGTACAAGGGGGAGACAGACACAGAGAGGGACATCAGCACACATGGGGGAGAGACATTATACAGGGAAGATACAGACACAGGCGAGAGACACAGTACACAGGGGGAGACAGGCTCAGAAAGGCACAGAAACCTGGAGCCAGCCATGCATTGAGTACTGGGACGCTGCAGTTGTTTCACTGTCACTTATGGGTTCTGTGTCCATTGAGGCTAGAACAGCTCTCCCTGACCCGGAAGTGACAGTGCCGCAGTGCAGCGCTGAGATACAGGGATGATACAGAAATTACCTGAGGGATCCTCCTGGCCTACTCCAGGTAAGAGCACTGGAGCAGGGCTGTGGAGGAAGGCATGATTTGGGGGGGGCTCAGATGGGGAGAAGCTTGGCTACATCAAGGAAGGGGGGGTACTTGGGGCCCCAGGACCTCCCCTTTCTTGATCAGCCGAGCTTCTCCCCCAGGACTCCCCTTCGTTGATACAGCCGAGCTTCTCCACCAGAACCCCCCCTTCATTGATGCAGCCAAGCTTCTCCCCCAGGCTGGAGAAAAAGCTTGGCTGCATCAAGGAAGGGGGGAAAAATCCTGGGGAAGATGCTTGCTTGATGCAGCCGAGCTTCTCGGGTCCTGGTTTTCCTTTCAGCAGCGTGGATCTCCACCACTTCGTCCTGTTTCTCCAGTTGGGCTATATATGGTATTTGGAGGCTGTGCTGGGCTGTATATATTACCTGGAGGCTGTGCTGGGCTGTATATATTACCTGGAGGCTGTGCTGTGCTATGTATGTCATTTGGATGCTGTGCCGGGCTGTATTTGTTATTTGGAGGCTGTGCTGGGCTATATATGTTATTTGAAGGCTGTGCTGGGCTGTATATATTATTTGGATGCTTCAACTGGCCTCCAAATAATATACACAGCCCAGCAGTAGCCTCCAGATAATAAATACAGCCCTGCATAGCCACAATATCATATATATACAGCCCATTTAGTGTGGGAAAACCCACAGCAAGAATTGGTATTTGCAGATTTTCCCGCACTAAAATATGCAGCATTTATAAATATTACAATCTATATATTTACATAACTTTGTTGCACTATGAAGGGGGGAGCCCAAAAAATTTCTTGCACAGGGGCCCACTACAGTCTGTGTCCGCCCCTGGACATATAACTATGTAACAACAGAGAAAGCAATTTTTGCTTAGAAAGTTACTGATGATAACAGATGAATGTTCATTTTAGGTAAAAGATCTATGTAATTTCTAAACTGTCGGTTAATCGGTACCAAGCCTGATATTTAAGAACAAGTATAGAACTGACGCTCCTTAATATAGCAGAACAAGACTCCTGTCCTAAGTGGGAGAACAATGATGATAACAATAAAGTAGGGAAGAAGATGGGATTCCAAATTCTTACAACTGATTTGTCAGCCCGACAGCAAGTTCTGACTGCTCCTATATCAGATTATAGACTACTAGGAAGACACAAGAATAGAATGTCCAGACCAACCTTGCTTCTGCTGGAATCCAAGCCGGGCCAGGATTTTAGGCATTGTAAGTTTCTTCTTACTGAGGCCAAAAGACTGCAGCCAAACTGTAGATGAAACCTGCGCTGGGGCTTCCATATTTGACAACCGTTATCCGATAGCAGGAAATAATGAAAATTCTCAATTCCTTCCCAGGCAGTTGACTGTCTTCTTGTTTCCTGCAAGGAGAATTCTTACAAAGCATGAAGGAGGATACTGAGAATGGATAGGCAGTTGGTGGACATCACCTTGCTAAAAAAAACAAGGGGGTTATCACAAGAGAAATGGGTCATCTGTGCGGAGTAATGGAAATATATGGTGATCAGTGGGAGACTCAGGATCACAAAGGCGAGATTCTGGGTCAATTCACAAAACAAATATATTGGGATCATTTCTAAGCAGTGATTAGACAGGAATGTGTTGCTACAGTCAGAGATTGACCCAAAATCTGACATCCAACAAGGCAGAACTGCAGACGTTCTGAGAAAATCGGGTCAACACTGGAAATCAGTCTTTTCATGCACTTCATGTATTGTCAGTAATGGCCACTTTACACACGGCTACATTTCTAGCTTATCCACAGGTAACTTACTGGTTGCAGTGAAATCATGGAGACATTATTCCATTTGTACACAGCAACAAGATAGAACCATGTCTCCATGATTTCACTGCAACCAGTAAGTTACCTGTGGATAAGCTAGAAATGTGGCCGCGTGTAAAGTGGCCATTAGAGTGTAAAACCTTCCGAAATGTTTATACTTGTACTTCAGTAACCAAAGACACATCTGACTGAAGGATCTAAAAACATTCAAGAAGCAAAATGAAAACCAACATTTGTGTCAGACTCAACATTTGTGGACACATATGAACTATGTATAGGCCAAAGTACTCTCATCACGTGTATGTATGGACATATGGACTTTATATTACTGCATGAATATGTGTACGGAAAGTAAGGAGAGATATTAAATATATATATGTATATTATATATAGAGAGAGAGACAGTACAGACCAAAAGTTTGGACACACCTTCTCATTCAAAGAGTTTTCTGTATTTTCATGACTATGAAAATTGTAGATTCCCACTGAAGGCATCAAAACTATGAATTAACACATGTGGAATTATATACTTAAAGTGTGAAACAACTGAAATTATGTCTTATATTCTAGGTTCTTCAAAGTAGCCACCTGTTGCTTTGATTACTGCTTTGCACACTCTTGGCATTCTCTTGATGAGCTTCAAGGGGTAGTCACCGGAAATGGTTTTCACTTCACAGGTGTGCCCTGTCAGGTTTAATAAGTGGGAATTCTTGCCTTATAAATGGGGTTGGGACCATCAGTAGTGTTGTGCAGAAGTCTGGTGGATACACAGCTGATAGTCCTACTGAATAGACTGTTAGAATTTGTATGATGGCAAGAAAAAAGCAGCTAAGTAAAGAAAAACGAGTGGCCATCATTACTTTAAGAAATGAAGGTCAGTCAGTCTGAAAAATTGGGAAAACTTTGAAAGTGTCCTCAAGTGCAGTTGCAAAAACCATCAAGCGCTATAAATAAACTGGCTCACATGAGGACCACCCCAGGAAAGGAAGACCAAGAGTCACCTCTGCTGCGGAGGATAAGTTCATCTGAGTCACCAGCCTCAGAAATGGAAGGTCAACAGCAGCTCAGATTAGAGACCAGGTCAATGCCACACACACAGAGTTCTAGCAGCAGACACATCTCTACAACAACTGTTAAGAGGAGACTGTGCAGCAGGTCTTCATGGTAAAAAAGCTGCTAGGAAACCACTACTAAAGACAGGCAACAAGCAGAAGAGACTTGTTTGGGCTAAAGAACACAAGGAATGGACATTAGACCAGAGGAAATCTGTGCTTTGGTCTGATGAGTCCAAATTTGAGATCTTTGGTTCCAACCACCGTGTCTTTGTGCGATGCAGAAAAGGTGAACGGATGGACTCTACATGCCTGGTTCCCACCGTGAAGCATGGAGGAGGAGGTGTGATGGTGTGGGGTTGCTTTGCTGGTGACACTGTTCAGGATTTATTCAAAACTGAAGGCATACTGAACCAGCATGGCTACCACAGCATCTTGCAGCGGCATGCTATTCCATCCGGACTGCATTTAGTTGGACCATCATTTATTTTTCATCAGGACAATGACCCCAAACACACCTCCAAGCTGTGTAAGGGCTATTTGACCAAGAAGGAGAGTGATGGGGTGTTTATGCCAGATAACCTGGCCTCCACAATCACCAGACCTGAACCCAATAAAGATGGTTTGGGGTGAGCTGGACCGCAGAGTGAAGGCAAATGGGCTAACAAGTGCTAAGCATCTCTGGGAACTCCTTCAAGACTGTTGGAAGACCATTTCCAGTGACTACCTCTTGAAGCTCATCAAGAGAATGTCAAGACTACTCTCTGCCCCCATGATCATTACTGACCCCATGATGATTATCAACGCCATGATCACTACTCTTCCCTGATCACTACTGTCCCTATGATCATTCTTACACCCATTCTTACCATTCCAGCCCCCAAGATCACAACTGTGTTTGATCACCACTGCCCCTATGATACCTTCAGTAAGCAGAAAAGTGCCTATAAGAAAAATGCCCACCAGGTTGGGGTTAGGCATTAGGGTTGCCTGTGGGCAGTTTTGTAACTTAAGGCTCATGGGCCCTGATGTAAAAAGATCCAACGGGGCCCCCAATTATTGCAAATCTTTGTTGGCAATAGTCTTTTTCTATGCGCCAAAGGAAGTTTTGGGGCCCCCCTAGGTTCCAGGGCCTGGGTGTGATTGCAACCCCTGCACCTATTGTAGTTATGCCCCTGACAGTGCACATGTGTCAGGAAACTGATCATTCCTAACCTCAAACTACTTTATTACTGCCCCATGATCACTACTGTCCCCAGGGCCGCCACCAGGGGGTATCAGCTCTGCCTGGAGCCAGGGGCCCGCCTTCATAACTGTGGGGGCGTGGACATTTTCATAAGGGAGAGGGGCGCCAGGCCATGAATGTAGTGGGTGTGGCCATTTGCATCACAGAGCAGGGCCCGCCCCATCAAGCCCGCCCCCCCCCCCCGGCCAGGCACCAGCAGCGAGTCTCGCTCTGTGCACACGTCAGCAGCACAGGCCTCAGTATGCACAGGGAGCCCGCCCACCCACTCTCACTACTGTACAGGGGGGCCTGCCCAGTGCACCCATCCCACGGCCCACCGGCCCCACCACCCCATCCAGACCGTATTATTTATGCCCACCACGGCCATCAGCTGGGACCGCCCATCCCCGCTGGCACACCAGAACTTTATTAGACGCTCCCCAAATTTGGTGAAGGAAAAGAGAGAAAAAAATGATGTTTAATGTTAACTGGGGTCCGTCTTATAATGCCAGTGTCTGTCTTACAATCAGTATAAGATGTAAGGAAAAAGGTGTGTGACGGTCCGCGCTGCTGTGTCACAAAGTCACGAAGAAGACAGTGCTTCAATAAAACATCCTTTATTCTTCCTGTCCTACGCGTTTCGAAGCCACCTCTGAGCTCCTTCCTCAGGGACAACAATCAGTATATACATCCCACCATCATGGTATATATGTCCTCCATCTTGAACCCACCATGGCTTACCAAGCAGGAGGAAGGGGTTTGGGGAAAGGTTGTGGTGGTGCAGGAGGCAGGTTTGCAGGGACCATGGGAGAGGGGAAGGGGGGGAAAACTGTGGGCCCAGAACTGCAGGGGTGTCGCGGCCATTTTCTAAGTGCCTGCAGGCATTGCCAAGCTGTGGCCCAGCCTCTATCGTCCAGACTTCCAGAAAATGGGCACGGAGGCTGTGTATCGAGATCCGCAGCCATTTTCTGGAAGCTTGTGACTCCAACAGAGCCCAGCTCACCCCCAGTCTGTGCCCCTAACCCTCTGCTGTGCTGTATATGCTCTCTGTGTCCTGTATATATACAGTAGCAGTCTCCTATGTGATGTGCGGTATATGATTTACAAAACTTATTATCACAGAGTTAACTGCACTCAATACCAACGCAAACCTGGAAGATGAGTTATCACCGAACATCGCAGGCGCACAGAGAAGCAGCTGCAGCCATCAAATTAGGTGAGTTAATTAAGTAAATGTAGCCGGGTAATTTTCATTGTGATGTGCGGCCCTTGAATAATGGCGGTAGAAATTTAGAAAATTAAAGTAGAGTAGGGCCCTGCCAAAAGAGTCTACCTTTCGTGGTGGCAGGCTTAAAAAAATCTTATGGCCAAACATAATCTGATGGCTATGTTTGTATGTGACCTGGTGTTTGACGGGAACTGTTAAGGTACCTTTACACGCCGCTACTGGAGGATGGATACAACCCGCTACTTCACGTGCACGAGCACGCTCAAACGGTTACAAACGGTAAACGCACCTCCTTTACACGCCGCCACAAGGTGCGCTACGCTACGCAACATCTATAGCTAGATACATCGCCGGGTGTCTCAAGTAGCCATCTGTAGCTCATCTTAGCTCATTTACACACCGCTACAACCAGCTACTATGGGCGTACCTGGTGCAGCAGGGACAGCACATAGGCGTGCCACAATTGTGGATTACGAGACATCCGTACGCTGATAGGACAAAGCAATAATACCATGATTGGGTAGGCATCGCAGGAGGCTGATTAATACTTGACGCTCGAGCAATTGTGTAGTGTGACTCGTCAGCTCCTTAAATATGCCGCCCTGTGCGGCGACAACCAATCGCAACGCAGGAGCTTCCTCCAATGATCGCTGAAGGGGGCGCGGAAACCCGGAGCCTGTGTCACGCCCCAGCTACATAGCATGGTGTAGAAACAACCCTTCTGTTCCTTCTTTACACGCCGATACAGCTCGCTACAATCGGCTTTGTAGCCATCTGTTTTCGAGCAGTGCTCGGAAACAGATGTATCTGTTGCCGGCTGTCACGTCCCGTCTTCACACGCCGCTACTACGGGCTATATTGACGCTACAAGCTACATTTTTTTTGTAATACAACAGTTAGGACCGCGTCAGAGATGGGTACACTTTGAAGTTAGTGACGTGGCTTGATATAACTTTTTTTGCGCAAAAAAACGGATAGACTAAGTACCCTGTATTTGTTACACTATTTTTTATACTGCACTTGCATTTAATACTTTTACTGCAGTGTACTGTTGTTTTTGGTCGCATTTAGCTTTTTGTCTCCAAGCTACATTTGTAGCCTGTAGCGGGTTGTATCCATCCTCCAGTAGCGGCGTGTAAAGGTACCTTGAATGTGTGATTGGTGACAATGTGTTGCAGAAGTGGAGCTTTTCCAATAGTGGGTGGTGAAACTATGGAAGTTTTGAGGGGTGAGGCGGGACTTGGATGACGGCAGAGCATGGGTAAGGGCGGAGCCTAAGGGGGCGCCCAAAATTTTGCCAGTCTGGGGCCTTGAAATTCCTAGTGGCAGCCTTGACTGTCCCTATGATCACTCCTACCCTCATGACCATTGCTTCCCCATGATCACTCCTACCCTTATGACCATTACTGCCCCATTATCACTCTGTCCCTATGATCACTCCTACCCTCATGACCATTACTGCCCCATAATCATTACTTTATTACTGCCCCATGATCACTCCTGTCCCTATGATCACTCCTACCCTTATGACCATTACTGCCCCATAATCACTCCTGTCCCTATGATCACTCCTACCCTCATGACCATTACTGCCTCATAATCATTACTTTATTACTGCCCCATGATCACTCCTGTCCCTCTGATCACTCCTACCCTTATGACCATTACTGCCCCATAATCATTACTTTATTACTGCCCCATGATCACTCCTGTCCCTATGATCACTCCTACCCTCATGACCATTACTGCCCTATGATCACTCCTGTCCCTCTGATCACTCCTACCCTTATGACCATTACTGCCCCATGATCACTCCTACTGTCCCTATGATCACTCCTACCCTCATGACCATTACTGTCCCATGATCACTCCTGTCCCTATGATCACTCCTGTCCCTCTGATCACTCCTACCCTCATGACCATTACTGCCCCATGATCACTCCTGTCCCTATGATCACTCCTACCCTCATGACCATTACTGTCCCATGATCACTCCTGTCCCTCTGATCACTCCTACCCTCATGACCATTACTGCCCCATGATCACTCCTGTCCCCATGATCACTCCTACCCTCATGACCATTACGGCCCCATGATCACTCCTGTCCCTCTGATCACTCCTACCCTCATGACCATTACTGTCCCATGATCACTCCTGTCCCTCTGATCACTCCTACCCTCATGACCATTACTGCCCCATGATCACTCCTGTCCCTCTGATCACTCCTACCCTCATGACCATTACGGCCCCATGATCACTCCTGTCCCTCTGATCACTCCTACCCTCATGACCATTACTGTCCCATGATCACTCCTGTCCCTATGATCACTCCTGTCCCTCTGATCACTCCTACCCTCATGACCATTACTGCCCCATGATCACTCCTGTCCCTATGATCACTCCTACCCTCATGACCATTATTGCCCCATTACTTTATGCTGTAGAACTTCTGCACTGAGGACCCATTTCCACCATAGATGAGCAGCTCCTACACACAGTGACACACTCGGCCATAGCGCAGACTCGTCACATCGTTGTGGTTAGTGTAGCATCCTGCGGTGACCTGACCATTATATCCCGGCGCTCACATCACCTACCTGCACGCACTGCACCATTCAGTCAGCTACGTCACATGTTTACTATAGAAACAGTGGTTGCTAAGTTCGGTCCAATCAGAGAGCAGGTGCGACGTCCTATGAAGGGCGGGACAGAAGGTGTGGCTGGACATAATGGGAGGGGCGGGAGGTGTGGTTGTACCTAGGGGCGGGGCAGTTGACACATTTAGGGGGCGGAGAATGTAGCGCTTTGCAGAGCTCTCGGTCTGTCACGTGTGTGCAGAGCTCTCGGTCTGTCACGTGTGTGCAGAGCTCTCGGTCTGTCACGTGTGTGCAGAGCTCTCGGTCTGTCACTTGTGTGCTGAGCTCTCGGTCTGTCACTTGTGTGCTGAGCTCTCGGTCTGTCACTTGTGTGCTGAGCTCTCGGTCTGTCACTTGTGTGCTGAGCTCTCGGTCTGTCACTTGTGTGCAGAGCTCTCGGTCTGTCACTTGTGTGCAGAGCTCTCGGTCTCGGTCCTGACTGATCGATCATTTCATGGCAGCAGACAGTGATGGCGGAGATGTTCTGTCCCATCTGATCCAGCCAAGGGGTAGAACAGAGGCGTATCTGAGGCGTAGTAGAGCAAAGCCAAACTTCAGCTGGAAACTGTGCTGGTGTCCCCACTTCTACAGGCCCTCGTGAGGCTGACGTCATTCCTTATCATGGAATCATACAGGTGCAACGTAATCAGACGTCCCTGCCTTCAAACCACATGTTAATTAAAAACAATCAAAATATGACATATTAAGGCAGGTTTCACACATCCGTGCCTCGGGCACGTGTGCGGTCCGTGCCGACACATGCCGGAGGCACAGACATACGAGAACACGTTCCCCTATGGGCAAATTCACACTTCCGTGTTTCCGCACGGACCGTATCTCCATGTGGAGCACATGCGTGTCTGTGTGCTCCACACGGAGACAAGTCCATTTTTTTGCGGACACATGGACCACTTTCGCCATGAAACGTCCATGCACATGGATGTCATCTGTGTGACATCCGAGTGCACGGACCACGGACAAAAGTGACAACCCTAAAAATAAAGAATTTCATTCTCACCTTTCTCCAGCACTGACAGTTCCTCTCATGTCCGATGCCGCTCACTAGACTCATGAATGTTCCCTTCACTGAGCCCAAGAGCGGACCGGAAGTGAGAGGAGCAGAGGCGCTGGAGGGAGGTGAGTATGCGGTGACAGTCTGTCCATGTGCTATCTGTGGATCCACGGATAGCACACTGACAGCACCCATCGTGTCACACGTCAGTGACACGAGTCTATGCCCCGCCCCCAAACAGCCTTGTTCCACACGTCCGTGCCACCGCATACTCACCTTGCTCCAGCGCTGACAGTTCCTCAGTGAAATGAATATTCATGAGCCTAATGAGCGGCATCGGAAGAGTGAGGAACTGTCAGCGCTGGAGCGAGGTGAGTATGTGGCGCCCTGCTCACGCAGGTAACCACAGATCTCTCTAATGCACAGCTGGGTTTCCACAGCAGGTACCTACTACATACAACACCTTCCACTCCGACACAGTAGGGGGAGCACCACTTGCTGCCCTTAGGCAAGATCCCCTATAAATACTGCTGCTGGGGGCAGAGTTAGTCAGAGTGTGCAAACGCTAGGAGAGCTGCAAGGACGTCTTGGTGGTCGGTGCTGTGATAAGGCCCGAGCCAGTGACCCGGAGTGGCCCTTCAGCGTCCCGGCAGCCTAAGTGGGACTTAGGGCTAGGAGCAGAGAACCGAAAGGGAGCAAAGAACTTGAGGGAGTTCGTTCCTGCGTGTGTGTATCCTTCTTCTCCACTCCCAGTATCCTCCCTAGACTGTTCCAAACTCTCCCTATATGATCCCAGCTCCACTCCAACCTGTCCCTCCTCACTACGCTGCCCCGGAGGTCCCAGTCCTGCCTGCGGAGGACTGTACCATCTCAGCCGCAGTACCACCGACCTCCGGCGGACTGTGGCGGCGCTGGGTCTACTTCACCAGAAACTGGTGGTGTCACGACAACTGACTTTGTAAATAATCCCCTGTACATAACCCCCTTTTTTTCAAAAGAACCGTCCCCCGGGACACAGGATCAGGCACGACCACCATTCCCCGTGACACAGTTAACCCTTTTGGCGTCTGATACCCGAGTACCCCACACCCCGGGGCGACACAAGTATGAAATTCTTTATTTTTAGGCTTGTCACTTTCGTCCGTGCACACAGATATCACACGGATGACATCTGTGTGCATGGACGTTTCACGGCGAAAGTGGTCCATGTGTCCGCAAAAAAACAGACTTGTCGCCGTGTGGAGCACACGGACACATATGTGCTCCACACGAAGACACGGTCCATGCCGAAAAACGGAAGTGTGAAGGGGGCCACAGGGGAACATGTGTCCCCGTATATCTGTGCCTCCGGCATGTGTCGGCACGGACCGCACACATGCCAGAGGCACGGATGTGTGAAACCGGCCTAACACAGTGAATTTGACCAAGCTTGGCAAGCTAAAGAAGTTCACAAAACTACACAGAAGCAATAATAGGAATAGTTTTTTTTTACTACACCATACAATCCTCTGGGCTAGTACACTAATTATCCCAGGAAAGATGACAGATCATTGCGATTATTTAACCCTCCTGCTCCCATGGCATCTGTTTTTATTATCCACCGAGCTTCTGCTCTGAGGAGGATCCTATGTGTATTACACCCATTAGAGGAAACAGATTATTCATCTATTTGTTACTGAAAAACTATTAATTGACTAAAGCCCCCTACACTGTAGACAGGGGCGTAACTACAACAGGTGCAGGGGTTGCGATCGCACCCTGATCCTGCTGCCTAGGGGGCCCCAAAAGTCCCTTTGTCCTATAAAAAAAGACTAATACTATTAAAGAATTGCAATAACTGGGGGCCCTGTTGGAGCTTTCGCATCAGGGCCTCTGGGCCTGAAGTTACGCCACTGACTATAGATAGCTGTCCAATCACTCGTCAGGCAGCGATACTTGGGCTGTCCCATATACAGGAGCACTCATACTGCCAAGTGTTCCTTTATTCTCTATTGAAGCTGCTATACATCTCTGGCAGCAGTTGATCACCTAGAGTACAAAAGGATCTACTGCCTGTAATTGGACATGCTGAATCCTTATTTTCCTCAACCAATTATCAAGTTAGAGGCTCTAAGGATAAGATTCTAAAATCTGTTGAAAAACATTATAAAATATTGATAATGCATATTGTGCTAAATATCTATAGCTATTGTGATTCCCTCCTGGTCACATGGTCTGTAATGTCAGCAAAGGTCCTGTTTCCTGTTTGCAACATATCGTGAGCCATGTGCGAATCTGGAGCTAGCTGAAGCTCCTGAAAATCCAGAAAGCTACAGGCAGTCTGGACTAGAGACAGGACCAATATGAAGCTAATATGTGAAACCTGCAAATCTGTTAAACATAAACAGGTAACCCAGAGCATGGGGAATTATGTTCACTGACGGGTGTCAGTTAATGTATAAATACAAGAGGGGTGGGGGACAAGAGGCGCAATAGTGCCCTATCACTAGAGACACTCCATGAATATTAAGGTGGTGATATGGACCCACTCACCTTGTACAGTTGTGATCCCCACAACTGGTTTAAAGAGCATCAGTACTCCAAGCTGCCGCAGGACCTCCACCGAGCGGTTGTGGAGCCCCCACGGGACGGGGGTACTCGGTACCGGACCGGTCGGTGCTGGGGAAGTCACGGGTGGCTCGGTCCGGACCGTGTCCCTGGGCCCGCACAATAAGATGGGGAATATTTACAAGGGGATTTGTCACTCGTGACGCCACCCACTTGATGCGGCCAGCGATGGGGCCGCCGCTGCTGCAGAACCTCCGGGGGTGATGGAATGGCAGCGGAGATGGTGTAGTTTCAGTGGGGAGAACTGTATCCCCTGGGGCAGTAAGGGTTAAAGTCTATTGGGGTTATAGATGGTGGAGACGGGGTTAAAGGACACACACTCACGTTTGGTCGACACTGGTGCACTTCTCCTTCTCTCCTGAGGCTGCAGAGCTGACAGGCTTGTAGCAGGGGGGAGCTCTCTGTGCTGAATCTGGAGCAAAGGTCGCAATCAATACACAGACTCACAGTTTTGCTGTTTTCCAAAGCTTTACTGCTGATGTTACTGCAGATTATAGTCCACGGAGTCTGTAATGGTGCCGAGCTCTCTTCCCACCCTGTCCGGGGTCGTCAGCGTCCTTATGCTGCACTGTGTGTGTGTCCTGGCTGCTGCTATTAGCTGAGCTGCTGGGATTCCTCACGTCTCTCTCTCTGTATTCTGCTGGTACCACTTGGCTAGGCAACTTGAGTCCTCTGTGCTGTGCTGACCCCTCCGTGTTGCTTTGCTCTGGTACTAGGGGGCATCTAGAGATCCCACTGTTCCTGGATTCACTGTGCTGTGGGTGCCAGACACAGTACCGGATCCGGTGTCCGTTCTGTGCGTTCTTCTGGGGCAAGTGAAGGTGTCACTCCAGCTCCCAGACGTGTTCCTCTGTCTGTAGTTCTCCTGTTCCTCTGACCCTTACTAGGTCTACACTGAGCTAACTCTGCTCTAAGTGTCCTCTTCACAGCCCTGCTCCGAGCTGAACTGAGCTCTCCCTCATGAGCAAGAGTATATAAGGAAGCAGGTGGTGCTCTCCCTCTTGGCCCAGAGGTGCTAGTGTTCGTCAGTGTGTAGTGGGGGAGAGAACCCATGTAATGTTATTGTGGCACATTAACCCATGGGGTGCCACATTCCCCCTTAGTTAAATACAGTACTCCGGGACTGTAGAAAAACAAGTAAACAACAATTAAACACAATCAATATTTACATAGACTTAAAAATGAAAAAGTACAAAAATCACTAGAATGTGAAAAAGAGGTCGAAAGTCAAAAAGCAGTCTTTCCGGAGGTTTAGTCTATTGCCTCCGGGCTGATGAATATATACAAGAGAGTTCTTACCACAACCAGTCCGTGGTATATATGGTCCATAAGTAAATAAGAAAAGTTCAAAGTTCATACAGGATAGTCTCTGTAGGTACTGGGCTTTTTAACGTTGCAATAACTATATACATTTGTCCACGGGCATTTCTGCTTAGGAGGCCTGAATTCGCTACACCACCCCCAGGCACTTTCTTTCCCTAACTTAAAGTACATGGGGGTCAATCCAGTTCCTCCACCCTCTTGGACACAGTCTACCGGGCTCAATTTACGTTTACTTTACATTTAAACAAACATATTTACATTACATATTTAATTCTGCATTTTACTCTTTGTACCTAGCTGGTAACTGACCTTGCGTACTACGCTCTGATCTGCGCAATGTTGGTGGAGTTAGTCTGAAAGTGTGAGTAGACGTGTACCTATTTGGGGTGCATGGTGTTATGGCAGATGGAGGTCTGACTGCAGGACTGTCAAGTTCACTGGGACCAGGAATTTGTTCTTCCTCTTCGAATTCTACTTCCAGTTCTTCAAGTCTTGGGTCTTCTTCAGGTAACACGGGTTCTGGTAACACAGGTTCTGGTAACACAGGTTCTGGTAACACAGGTTCTGGTTTTGGGTCCACCATTGAAGGGAATGCAATCATGGGTACGACAACTGCTCCATGGTAATTTGGCCATGTTTTAGGAAAATCTCCTAGTACCGTGTGGAATACTTCTTCTTCTTTTTCTTGGATAGGTTGGACCTGTACGGATTCTATGACTTCAGGTGTCTTCAGGGTTTCAGGACACAATTTAAGTTGATCACGAGATACAATCGCTGAAGTTCTTCCTTCATCTTTACTTATCAAACAGGTTTTAACATTGTCTAGGTTAGATGGTAAGACTGTGTATGGGACGGTTTCCCACTGATTATCCAGTTTGTTTGTACGTCTCTTTCTCTTGAGAACTTGATCACCTTCTTGTAATGGCATTGCTTGAGCATATCTGTTAAAGGTCTTCTCTTGTCTTGCTCTTGCTTGTTGTAGGTTTCTCTCTACACATTCTTGCACTTGTTGATACTGTTTCTGACGTTTGGTATCCCAATCTGTTTCTTCTACTTCTGTATCTGGTTTTTCAATTCCCATTTCTAGATCAATTGGTAATTTACCGGGTCTTGCGCGCATAAGGTATGCTGGAGTGCAGTTTGTAGAACTCACGGGGACATGGTTGTATAAGTCTACCAAGTCAGGTAATTTATCTGGCCATTGGTTTCTTTCTGACTCTGGTAAGGTCTTTAACAGTTCGATTACGATATGAATCATCTTCTCGCATAGACCATTTGTTTGGGGATGATACGTTGTTGTGCGAATCTTCTTACAACCGTACATATTGCAGAATTCCTTGAATAGTTCTGATTCAAAAGCTGGACCTTGGTCTGCAAGGACTTGTTCTAGGTAACCATGTGGTCTACAGAAATGTGTCTGGAATGCTTTTGCTGCCGTCTTCGCTGTCAAGTCTTTGACGGGTACCACCACTAAGAAGCGTGAGTAATGGTCCACGATGGTTAGGGCATAGACATAGCCTGACCGGCTTGGTGACAACTTGACGTGATCTAATGCGACTAGTTCAAGTGGTTGCTTGGTTACTATTGGTTGAAGCGGAGCTTTCTGTAGATCTTTCCTTCTGAGGTTGCATGCGGCACATCTGCACCATAGTTCAATGGATCTTCTCATGCCAACCCAATAGAATCTGTCTCTTAGGATTGCTTCTAACTTCTTCCATCCAAAATGACCTGCGTTGTCATGATAAGCTTCTAAGACCATTTGAGTGGCTCGCTTGGGCACAATTATCTGCCAGACCAGTTCATGCGTTTTAGGATTGGTATGCGTTCTACAGAGCTTCCCTTGATGCAGGAACAACTTGCCTCTATCCTTCCATAGCTGTATAGCTTCAGCTGGGGCATTCTGATCGGGGTGTGCGCTTTGTTGCGTAAGCAGGTCTTTCACTAGCTTCACGGCCGGATCGTTATCTTGGGTTTCGGCCCATTCGTAGTGTCTTAACGGGTTCGGGTTAAGATTTATTTCCTGCTTTCTTTGGTAGGCGCCGGGCTGACAATCTTGTACCTTTGAACGATGAAAGGCCGGCAGTTCAATCTCTTCCAACTCTTCCGGTTCCTCTTCCATGTCTTTCAGGTGCGGCATCCGGGATAAGGCATCTGCGTTCCCATTCTTGCGGCCTGCCCGATATTTGATGACAAAGTTATAGTTAGATAGCCGGGCTATCCATCGTTGCTCCAGAGCACCTAATTTTGCTGTGTCCAGGTGAGTCAACGGGTTGTTATCCGTGTAGATGGTGAATTCTGCACCTGCCAAGTAATGTTTAAAGCGTTCTGTTACAGCCCAAACTACTGCCAGTAGTTCTAACTTGAAGGAGCTGTAGTTCTTGGGATTTCTTTCTGTAGGCCGGAGCTTCCTACTTGCAAAGGCAATAACTCTCTCTTTGCCTCCTTGCTTCTGCGACAATACTGCTCCCAGTCCCACGTTGCTGGCATCCGTGTATAGAATGAAGGGTTGATGGTAATCAGGGTATGCCAGGATCTCTTCTCCCGTCAGTGCACTTTTTAGCTGGTTGAAGGAATCTTCTCTTTCCTCATCCCACCGTGTCAGGAAATTACAGTTTGAAGTCTTCTTTGATCGTCCTACCAGAATGTCTTGCAGAGGAGCTGCTAGCTTCATGAATCCTTAGATAAATCTTCTATAATAGCCTACCAGGCCCAGGAATTGCCTCACTTCTTTTACGTTCGTAGGTCTTGGCCAATCCCTTATCGCTGTGACTTTATCAGGATCCGGTGCTACTCCCTCTGAACTCACGACATGTCCCAGGTACTGTACCTTTGGTTTGAGAAGGTGACACTTGGATGGCTTGATTTTCATGCCATATTTCGATAAAGCTTCGAACACTTCATCCAGGTTTTGTAGATGTTGCTCGTACGTCTTCGAGTAGACTATGACGTCATCTAGGTACAGGAGGACAGTTTCAAAATTCTTGTGCCCGAGGCAGCTCTCCATCAGACGTTGGCAGGTCCCGGGTGCGTTGCAGAGTCCGAACGGCATACAATTGAACTCACAGAGGCCCATCGGCGTAGTAAACGTTGTCTTCTCCTTGTCGGCCTCGGCCACAGGAACCTGCCAGTACCCACTAGTCAGATCAAGGGTGGAAAAGTAGTTAGCAGATTTTAAGGCAGCTAATGACTCCTCAATCCTAGGTAATGGGTATGCATCCTTATGTGTGATGCGATTAATCTGCCGGTAATCTACGCACATTCTCATGGTCCCATCCTTCTTTTTAACTAACACTAGAGGTGCTGCCCAGGGGCTACAACTGTCTCTTATTACCCCTGCGGATTTCATTTCTCTGAGCATATCTTTGGTGGTTTGGTAGTGAGCTGGTGGTAAGGGTCTATACCTCTCTTTTATAGGTTGATGGTTACCTGTGGGTATAGTGTGCTCTACCCCTTTGATCTGCCCAAAGTTTAACGGGTGTTTACTGAATATTTGTTCATATTCCTTCACTATCCGGTATACTCCATGCTTGTGACGGGGAGGTGTAGAACTGGTACCTACATGCAACTTCTGGCACCAATTCTCCAGCTTCTCCTCTGAGCCTTTGTCATCCGCCTGACATGACGGGTTCAAGGGCTCGGTGGCTGTGATGTTATTGTTATCAACCGTGTATAACTTAGCCATGGTAGCATACTTTGGTAATGTGATCTCATCATCTCCGCAATTTAATAGGCGTAATGGCACCCTTCCCCTGTGTACGTCAACTACTCCTCTAGCAGTGAGTATGGTCGGTCTACTGTCTGAGTACACGGGTTCTACCAGGGCCTGATAGTCTTGCCCTTTAATGCCTATTGCGGCTCTACACCATACCAACATTTCAGTTTTGGGAGGAATTACAATGGGTATTGGATCACTTACTCGTACACTGCCGATCTCACCTCCGGAGATTTCTACCTGCTGCTTCAACATCAGGGCTTTGATCTCTTTGTGCAGAAGCCTCTGTTGTCCACTTCTGGCAGTCTCGGCGATTTGCTGCAAAACACTTAACACTTCGGAAAAACATTTCTCAATTACATTCATTCCTACCAGCATCACGGGTTCAGGGTCTCGCCGGTTAACATCTATGATTATAATACCCTGGTTCTGCAATTCTACCTTCTCAACCTGAATATTCATCTCTCTAAATCCAACCTTTGGTATTGCCTGTCCATTACTAGCCCATATATCAAAGTTAAAGTCATCTGGCGCATTAGTAATGTCTGAATCAGCCCAGTACCTTTTGTATAGAACATGTGGGATGGATGTTATTTGGGATCCTGTATCCAGCAGGGCACTAAAGGGGATGCCATCCAACACAATAGGGATCACCGGCTTTCCTCCCACGAATTTGTCATACCAGGCGGAGGGGCCTTGAGCGTTCATTCCTGGGGAGCGGCCCGCCTGCCCAGGGAATCGTCGTTTAAAGGACACTCACAAGCAAGATGGCCTGATTTCTGGCAACGGCGGCAAATGGGCTGTCCGTCCGGTTGGTAGCGATCGCTGGGTCGTCCTCTTGCTGCTGGGTATCTTCTGGGCCTCATCCACGGAACATCCTCTCTGCTGGTCGCCAACTCGATCTTGGGTGCAGGTTTTGACTCTCGCAGTTCCTTGATGACCTTGGCCATGGAGATCACGGTGTCTGTCAGGGCATCTAGCTTTTGGTTGAGGGCTGCATTTGAGATATATTCCCCGGCCTCAGCAGCAGTCGCTGACATAGCAGATGTCGCTGGCGCTGCCGGCTGCTGAGGTGCTGCTGCAGTGTCAGGCACAGATGTTAATTCCCGTGGCTCTTCCAGCTGCTGCAGACGGATAGCTCTATCTTTCAGCTCAGTAAATGTCATGTCAGGCTTCTGCAGCAGTATCATGCTTAACTGTCCTCGATGGGAAGGGGAATGGAGGCCCTCTATGAATTGGTCAAATAGCATTTTATCAGCTCCCGGGGCCAAAGCAGGTTCTGCCAGCTTAAGGGCTTTGAGTGCTTCCTGCAGGTTCAAGGCAAAGTCTCTGGCACTCTGTTTAGGTTTCTGGTGGCATGCAAAGAACCTCATCTTAGCCCGGGTATCAACAGCAGATTCAAAAGTTGCTTTCAGTCTGGCTACTAGATGCTCTACAGTGTCCTTATCTGTGTCCAGCCAGGACGCAACCTCACGCCGTGCATTGCCCGTTAATTGTCCCATTATCATTCCTACACGCTGGGCTTCAGTGAGGGGATACATCACATAATACTCTTTAATCCTTTGCATAAAGTCAGTTAGTGTATTAGGCTCACTGGAGTATTGGGGCAGCCACATTGCCCCTGGAGTATACGGCATCAGGAATGGCATTATGGATGCTGTTCCTTGCGCCGCTGCACTGCCGGACGCTACTGGCTGACCCGGCGCTGCAGCTCCATCGGCTACTCCGCCGCCGTCTTGTGCATCGGCCTGCGACATCTTGGGCCCCCTTAGTTAATATGCGCCCTCCGTCTTCTGCTTCCGTCCGGATGTCTATGGGAGGTTCCGGGGTGCAGCAGGGATCTTCTTCCCCGCCGGATGTCGTCAGCACCAAGGGAGGAGGCTGGGTTCGCACCAATGCAGGGTACCGCCCCCTTTCTTTCCCGCACGCCGCGCGCTCCAAAATGGCGTATTCTCAAATATACAGTTCAGATGGCGCACAGGGTCAAATTCTTTTGGACCGGGTAGATCCTGTTCGTGACGCCAGGTTGTGGAGCCCCCACGGGACGGGGGTACTCGGTACCGGACCGGTCGGTGCCGGGGAAGTCACGGGTGGCTCGGTCCGGACCGTGTCCCTGGCCCGCAATGGAATGGCAGCGGAGATGGTGTAGTTCCAGTGGGGAGAACTGTATCCCCCGGGGCAGTAAGGGTTAAAGTCTATTGGGGTTATAAATAGTGGAGACGGGGTTAAAGGACACACACTCACGTTTGGTCGACACTGGTGCACTTCTCCTTCTCTCCTGAGGCTGCAGAGCTGACAGGCTTGTAGCAGGGCGGAGCTCTCTGTGCTGAATCTGGAGCAAAGGTCGCAATCAATACACAGACTCACAGTTTTGCTGTTTTCCAAAGCTTTACTGCTGATGTTACTGCAGATTATAGTCCACGGAGTCTGTAATGGTGCCGAGCTCTCTTCCCACCCTGTCCGGGGTCATCAGCGTCCTTATGCTGCACTGTGTGTGTGTCCTGGCTGCTGCTATTAGCTGAGCTGCTGGGATTCCTCACGTCTCTCTCTCTGTATTCTGCTGGTACCACTTGGCTAGGCAACTTGAGTCCTCTGTGCTGTGCTGACCCCTCCGTGTTGCTTTGCTCTGGTACTAGGGGGCATCTAGAGATCCCACTGTTCCTGGATTCACTGTGCTGTGGGTGCCAGACACAGTACCGGATCCGGTGTCCGTTCTGTGCGTTCTTCTGGGCAAGTGAAGGTGTCACTCCAGCTCCCAGACGTGTTCCTCTGTCTGTAGTTCTCCTGTTCCTCTGACCCTTACTAGGTCTACACTGAGCTAACTCTGCTCTAAGTGTCCTCTTCACAGCCCTGCTCCGAGCTGAACTGAGCTCTCCCTCATGAGCAAGAGTATATAAGGAAGCAGGTGGTGCTCCCCCTCTTGGCCCAGAGGTGCTAGTGTTCGTCAGTGTGTAGTGGGGGAGAGAACCCATGTGATGTTATTGTGGCACATTAACCCATGGGGTGCCACACACTCACACGTGGTTAATCCAGAAAGATGATGGGAAAAAAGGTGTGTCATGGTCCGCGCTGCTCCAGTCCAAAAATACTCACAAGAGAGTCAGAGTTTCATAAAGCAGATTCACATTCTTTATTCTCCTACTCCAACGCGTTTCGGCGCCCCACCTGGCACCTTCCTCAGAAGGGCGGTCCTGGGGGAGAATCTCAGCTGCATCAAGGAATGGGGAGGCCCTTGGACCCCCCTTCCTTGATGTAACTGAGCTTCTCCCCATCTGAGCCCCTCAAAATTATGTTGGTGATCACTGTTTTTGTGTGCATTATTTTATTCCCCTCTAAAGCCCTGCTTCGGGGCTCTTACCTGGAGCAGGCCAGGAGGAGGATCAGGATCATGGATGGCACAGCCCGCATCCCGCCGGTATCACAGCGTCAGCGCTGCAGTGTGACTTCCCGGTGAAGGAGAGCTCCTCCAGGCTCCATGGAAGAACCTGGAAGTGACACTGCAGCATCGACTCCAAGCAGTACTGGTTGTCTCAGAAACGTCACTGTGAGGAGTCTGTTGGACGCTCTGAAGCTGCACCGCCGGCCCCGCCGCCGCCACAGCACCCTTCGGCAGGGCCGGACTGGGACCAAAAAGTAGCCCAAGAAAACAAGCCCCACCAGCCCACATACTATATCACCCATCAGCCCCAATCAGTGAAATTTGCTTTTACAGTGTTGTGGCTTCATCACTTTTTTAAAGGAGTTATCTGAAGAGCCAGATGGGAATGCTGTAGCAGAGGGAATAACCAACCGCAGCTCCATTTACATGGTGATCTTCATAGGTATGTTTCTTGGGATTGTGGAGTCCCAGTGGTCAAATACACAGCGAAGAGAAAGTCATCACCTATACAGAACAGAAGTGATGACTTCCATATTGGGGATAATCAATTTCAACAGTTAAATGCTGAAAATCAAAATCCAATACCGCCACTGACAACAAGACAGGAGAAGTGGTACTGTGCAGTGTATATATACAGAATAATACAGACGCTGAGGATTACACCCAGTATACAGGACAGGAGAAGTGGTATTGTGCAGTGTATATATACAGAATAATACAGACACTGTGGATTACACCCAGTGTACAGGACATGAGAAGTGGTACTGTGCAGTGTATATATACAGAATAATACAGTTACTGAAGTTACACCCAGTATACAGGATAGGAGAAGTGGTACTGTGCAGTGTAAATACACAGAAGAATACAGATACTGAGGATTACACCCAGAGAAAAACAAGATGCCAGCACAGCCGGAAATTGCAAAAAAATATATATGTGTATCTACACCTGTTTATGCCATACTGCACAAAAATAGAGACATTTAGCAGGAGATTGCAGCATTGAATCTCCTGAGCTACTCCTCCAAACGTCAAGGAATGTCTCAATTGGAGTAGTCCTAACTCTACGTATTTTTATAATTCTGATGTGTCCTATAGACAGCATAATACATTGTAAAGAGGACCGTTTAAAGCAGGGGTCTCAAACTCGTGGCCCGCGGGCCGCATGCGGCCCCTGGGGCTTCCCTGTGCGGCCCCAGCACTTTGGACAAAGAACCATGCTGGCAGCGGTCCAGTGCATGGGGCCGCCGCGGTCTCCGCTATAACATTACTTGCGGCCGCTTCACTGTCTCTGCCGCTCGCTCTGCCGCTCTGTAAGCTCAATACAAGCCCTCAGCCAATGAGAGGCCGCTGATGTCACCTGCGGGCCTCTCATTGGCTGACGGTGGCTTGCATTGAACTGGCAGAGTGAGCGGCAGAGTGAAGCGGCCGGAAGTAATGTTATAGCGCGGAGACCGCGGCGGCCCCATGCACTGGACCGCCGCCAGCATGGTTCTTTGTCCAAAGTGCTGGGGCCGCACAGGAAAGCCCCAGGGGCCCCATGCACTGGACCGCCGCCAGCATGGTTAGGGTAATAAAAGTGTGTGCTAATGTGAGTGCCTGTGAGTGTAAGTGCCTGTGAGTGTGAGTGCATGTGAGTGTGAGTGCCTGTGAGTGTGAGTGCCTGTGAGTGTGAATGCCTGTGAGTGTAAGTGCCTGTGAGTGCCTGTGAATGTGAGTGCTGTGAGTGTGAGTGCCTGTGCGTGAGTGCCTGTGAGAGTGAGTGCCTGTGAGTGCCTGTGAGTGCCTGTGCCTGTGACTGCCTGTGTTTGTGAGTGCCTGTGAGTGTGAGTGCCTGTCTTGAGAGTGCCTGTTAGTGTGAGTGCCTCTTGAGTGCCTGTGGGTGCATGCATTTGTGAGTGCCTGTGGGTGTCAGAGTGCCTGTGAGTGTGAGTGCGCAAGGGTGTCAGAGTGCGCGAGGGTATCAGAGTGCACGATTTTGTACAGAAGTGTGTGATTATAACAAAAGTCCTTGGTGGTCCGCCGTCTTCATCAGATGGATTTACCTGATGAAGACGGCGGACCGCCGTATAAACACGTTGTGGTATATTAAAGGTAATTAAACGTGTGCCTCCTGTGCTCTAGCGCTTCTGTTATAATCACACACTTCTGTAGAAATATCATATCCCCATCCTAGGGTTGCAGCAGGAGCAGCTGTGAGCCAGAGTCACCGCTAACAGAATCCAAAGAGCCTGCAGTGACGTAGCTGAGAACGTCGCAGGGTCAGGTGATCGGCTTGCTCAAGTCACCTGACTGTGAGAAGGAGCTGCTCGTGGAGGAAACCCCGACCGCTGGAGTCCGGAGCCACTGCGATACGCCGAGGTTGTGCAGTGTTGCAGAACCTCCAAAGGTGAGATGCGAACCCCCCACATCTCTTATTGACGCCCCCACTAGACCACCAGGTACCGCTCATGGGTTGTGCTTTCCCCCCCTTTTGTTCCACATGAGTGAGTGTGAGTGAGTGTTAGAGTGTGAGTTAATGTGAGTGTGGATGAGTTAATGTGTGAGTGGGTGTGATTGTGAGTGAATATGTGTGAGTGTGTAAAAAGAAGGCAGAACAGGTTGGAGATATCACTAAAAAAGGGGTCCAGCATCGGGGACATTGCTACACTATGGGGGCCAGGATGGGGACATCACTACAAAAGGGGGCCAGCATGGGGGACAGGATGGGGACATCACTACAAAAGGGGACCAGCATGGGGGACATGATGGTGACATCACTACAAAAGGGGATAAGTATGGGGGTCATCATTATAAAAAGGGACCAGCACGGGGGACATTACTACAGAAGGGGATCAGGTTGGGGATATTAGTACAAGAGGGGGACCAGGATGGGGACCAGTATGGGGACATTACAACAAGAAAGGGACCAAGATGCGAACATTACTACAAGAAGGGGATCAGGATTTGGACATTACTACATTGACCAAAAAATCTGTTATTACAAAAAATGTTAGGGTACCGTCACACCAGGTGACATCGCCCCATGTAAAGTGGCGATTTTGCGCCGAAAAATCGGCTCAGAGTGGTCGCCTGGTTTCACAGTACTGCTGTGAAACCAGGCAACCACTCTCAGGCAATGTGTAAGCATCGCCCTGTGTAACATCGCGAATGGCGATGTTACAGGAGATGGGAGCCATAGGCTCCCATGTTACAGGATCCCTGCTGGGGTTTCTAGACACCCCAACAGCGACGTCACCTGAAACATGCCAAAGCATCACCGAAGGTATCGTCGCGTCTAAACACACGACGCTGGCGGAGTGCCAAAAATGTGCGCGCTCCCATGTGTCGCCTGCGTTATCTCCGGCGATGTCACCTGGTGTGACGGTACCCTTAGTCCTACAAGCAATGCGGCCCCGATAAAAAATGTTTTCTATGTGCGGCCCACCAACCCAGCCGAGTTTGAGACCCCTGATTTAAAGCAAACACTCACCCATACTTGTCAGACAGCTTCCCATGCTGCCAGGAGGTCCGGTGGATGAAGAGCAACTGAGGCTCAGACACCTGCAGCTTGCACCACAGGTGTCTGGGCTATTTCAAAGTTTAACCCCCACCAGACCATCCCAACCTTATGGGTAAAGCATGTCAGGTCTGGGTGAATGAAGCTGATATAAAAAACCTCAAGGCTGGAGGAGGCAGCTGCATGTGAACAGCTACCAAAATTAATGTAGTCAAATGCAGATGGCAACAGACAATTTCTAGCGTGCACGGCGAGTGGTGGTTAGCCACTTGAACCAAACCAGAGAAAAACAAGATGCCAGCACAGCCGGAATTGCAAAAAATTTATATGTGTATCTACACCTGTTTATGCCATACTGCACAAAAATAGAGACATTTAGCAGGAGATTGCAGCTTTGAATCTCCTGAGCTACTCCTCCAAACGTCAAGGAATGCCTCAATTGGAGTAGTCCTAACTCTACGTATTTTTATAATTCTGATGTGTCCTATAGACAGCATAATACATTGTAAAGAGGACCATTTAAAGCAAACACTCACCCATACTTGTCAGACATAGCTTCCCATGCTGCCAGGAGGTCCAGTGGATGAAGAGCAACTGAGGCTCAGACACCTGCAGCTTGCACCACAGGTGTCTGGGCTATTTCACAGTTTAACCCCCACCAGACCATCCCAACCTTATGGGTAAAGCATGTCAGGTCTGGGTGAATGAAGCACATATATATTTTTTTGCATTTTCTGGCTGTGCTGGCATCTTGTTTTTTTCTGAGGATTACACCCAGTATACAGGACAGGAGAAGTGGTACTGTGCAGTGTATACATACAGAATAATACAGATAGTGAGGATTACACCCAGTATGCAGGACAGGAGAAGTGGTACTGTGCAGTATATATATACAGAATAATACAGAAAATGAGGATTACAACCAGTGTGCACATTAAAGACTGCGGTCTCTGTGCACATTACAGACTGCGGTCTCTGTGCACATTACAGACTGCGGACTCTGTGCACATTACAGACTGAGGACTCTGTGCACATTACAGACTGAGGACTCTGTGCACATTATAGACTGCGTGCTCTATGCACATTACACACTGCATGCTCTATACACATCACACACTGCGGGCTGTATGCACATTACACACTGCGGGCTCTGGGCACATCACACACTGCGGGCTCTGGGCACATTACACACTGCGGGCTCTGGGCACATCTGAGAGTGCTGGTGTATAGCTTGTATACTCAGCACCATGCTGTATATACAGTTCCACCCTATATATACAGTATATAGGCAAACTAGTACAGCATGTAGTGTGGACCTGTATATACTGTATAGTGTTGTGTAGAGACAGACAGACACACAGACAGACACTGTCAAACAGACAGACAGAAAGACACTCAGACAGACAGACATGATGCATACAGGACCTGTGATGATGTCACATGGAGGGGAGGCATCAGGGGCCACATGATCAGCTCAGGAGGGATCAGGAATATGATGAAGATGATGGGAGGGCCTGGGACCTGCACCTGTCATCCTGATTGATGTAAGAGGGGCCCTGCTTTGGGGAAATGGCCCCGCCCCTTCACATCCGTGGCCCCGCCCCCTGCATGCTGTGGCCACTTGGCGCAAATGATTTAAAGCCGAGCTGAGGCCGGAGGAGCGGGCGGCCCTTGCACCCCACAAGTGGGCGGCCCACAGGGAAAAGTCCCACCCATCCAGGGTATCAGTCCGGGCTTGCTCTCCAGAGTCCAGGAAGCCCAGAGAGTCCGGACCCCCTGGAGCCCTGAGGGGCTCCTAGCAGCTCGGGACCCCGCTGCAATAGAACCAACTGCACATGCGGTCGGTCTGCCCCTGTTCCACAGTCCTTTTTACTGGTGCACTTTTATTCCGACTGGTGATGTTATGCTGAGTCCTTGCACCTGAGAGCAACTCAGGGTTCTCCTCACTTGGCATGTTCTGAGGCTTCCTTGCTGCACTCTGTTGTGGGTCCTTGCTGCTGCTTTAGCTAAACTGCTGGACCTCTCTCTCTCCTGCTTGGCGCCAGTATCGCAGGCAACTCAAGTCCTTCTCTAGCCCCACGTCTCAGGTGGCTGCTCCTGGGCTCTATATGCTGCTTTGCCTCTGGACACAGTGTGGCTATGGAACTTAGAATCCCCCACCTTCCAGTATTAACTGCCGGATCGTTAGGCCCTGCACAGCCTCGGACTCGGGTGTCCGTTCTGTGGCGCTTTTCCTCTGGGGTGATCATGGTACCGCTCTGCTCCCCAGGCTCCTCTCCACTTCCTCAGACCCTTGCCTTAGGTCCCTCACACTAGGCTTAGGTACTCTGGGATGAGCTTAGCGCAACTACCAGTCCACAGGTCCTCTTCACAGTCCTCCCAGGAACTGAACTAACTAACTCCGCTCCAGACCAGAATTTATAGGGAAGCTCACCCTGAAGCCAGGTCTTGGTCTCACCCTTCAGGCCTGGAGGCAGAAAGGTGTTGTGTGCTTTGGGTTTTACCTGGTGTGAAGTCCTCCGTTGCTCTCAAGCGTGACACTAACATCCGGGGGTGATAATGACACTGTGGCACTTGGACCCTGGGGTGCCACATTCCCCCTTAGTGAAATACAGTACTCTGGGACTGTGATAACTTTTTTCAAAAGAGACAATATAAACAATGCAAGATTAAATTGAAATAAATGTTGTACAGAGTCTCAAAAATCAAAAATTACAAAAACCAATAAAATTCAAAAATGAAAAACAGTCACTCTGAAAATAGAGTTCAAGAATATGTAAAAGTTCATACAGTAAGTCTCAGTAGGTACGTATGCCTGATGGTTGAATGGTAACATATTTAAAACTTACACAAAAACAAGAAAAACATATTTACATTTAAACCCTTCTGAACTGCATTCTAATTCCTATATTGCGCTGGGATCTGACCTTTGCTACTATGGTTGATCTATGCAGTACAGGTATTTCTGATGGTCTGGTTTGATGTCTAGTGTCTGCTACTGACGTTGTGCGTGCATTAGCCACTATGCTATGTGTAGGTCTATGTAGCACTGGTATACTAGAGTGTCTTCTTAGTCTTACCATGGGACTGACAAACTCTCTGTTAGCAGTGGGTTGCTCTTCGTGTTCTTCTACACGTACTGCTTCTGATTCTTCCACTTGTGGTTCTTCTTGTCTCACTGGTTCTGGTACCACTGGTTGATAGAAGGCCAACATAGGACTATGACTGCTTTATTATATGTCCAGGTCTTGGAAAAGTCTCCTAGAACCGTATGGAACACTTCTTCTTCTTGGGGTTGTACTGGTACTGGGACTTCTGTAACTTCTGGAATCCTCTCTTGGGACTTCAATGTTTCAGGACATATTTTGTGATGGTCTCTGGACACTGCTGCCGATGTTCTCTCATTGTCTTTACTCACTAAGCACACCTCGGTGTTATCAAAGTTGGATGGTAACACGTATATGGCACTGCTTCTGCTTCCCACTAATCATCCAGTTTGTTGGTGCATCTCTTTCTCTTGAGGACCTGCTCACCTGGTTTCAAAGGGATTGCAGGAGCATGTTGGTTATACGCTCTTTCTTGCCTCTCTCTCGCTTGTGATAAACTCTTCTCTATGCACTTTTGCATTTGGCGATACTTCTTTTGACATTCTGTATCCCAGTTGGTTTCTGGTGCATCTGCATCTGGCTTCACAATTCCCATATCCAAGTCAATAGGCAGCTTACCAGGTCTCGATCTCATCAGGTAGGCTGGAGTACATTTGGTAGAACTCACAGGGACATGGTTATATAAGTCCATGAGGTCTGGTAACTTCTCTAGCCACATGTTCCTTTCTTCCACTGGCAATGTCTTCAGCAGGTCTATAACTGCCTGGTTCATTTTCTCGCACATACCATTTATCTGTGGATGCTACTGTGTTGTTCTGATTTTCTTTGCAACCATGCAAATTACAAAATAAACGCTGGAACTTGATCTGTAAGCACCTGTTCTGGATAGCCATGAAGTCTGCAAAAGTAGGCTTGGAATGCTCTAGCCGCTGTTCTGGCTGTCAGGTGTTTCACAGGAACTACCACAAGGAAACAAGAATAGTGGTCTACTATGGTGAGGGCATAGACATAGCCTGATCTACTCGGGGTCAGCTTCACGTGATCCAAGGCTACAAGTTCAAGCAGTTGTTTAGTAACAATGGACTGGAAAGGGGCTCTATGACTGTCTTTGTCTTTCCTCCTCAGGTTGCATGGACCACAGTTTATGCACCAATTCCCAATGGATTTCCTCATGCCAACCCAGTAGAATTTCTCTCGCTGCAGAACCTCCAACTTCTTCCATCCAAAATGCCCTGCACTATCGTGGTACGCTTCTAGGACCATCTGAACATCCCTTTTTGGCACGACAATCTGCCAGACAAGTTTGTGGGTTTTAAAGTTAGTATGCCGTCTGCACAATTTTCCTCTATACATGAACAACTTACTTCGCTCTTTCCACAGCTGTTGCACTTCAGGTGGGGCATCTGGACCAGGGTACGAACCTTCCTGCGTCAATAGCTCCTTGACCCGGTGTACAGCTGTATCACAGTCTTGCGCTTCAGCCCGTCCATGGTGAGGTAATGGGTTCAACGTTGCTTCTTGACATTTGTTATGCACATGATTTTTGCATTGTGTCACATTAGGGCAATGAAAGGCTGGTAGCTCTATCTCTTACAGCTCCTCTGGTTCCTCTTCCATGTCCTGCAAGTGTGGCATCCTGGACAAGGTGTCAGCTTTGGCATTCTTGCAGCCTGCCATGTACTTGATGGTAAAGTTGGAGCTGGACAGCCGGGCCATCCAGCGCTGCTCCAGTTCACCTAGTTTCGCAGAGTCCAAGTGAGTAAGCAGGTTGTTATCCGTAAAGATGGTAAACATCGTGGAAGCCAGGTAGTGTTTGAAGTGTTCAGACTACGGCCACGAATTCTAACTTGAATGAGCTATTGTTCTCCGGGTTTCTTACTGTAGGACGAAGCTTCCTGCTTGCAAAGGCTATTACTATTTCTTTACCTACTTGCACTTGAGACAACACGCTCCCAATCACATGTTACTGGCATCAGTATACAAGATGAATGGCTGGCTGTAATCAGGGTAAGCTAGGATCTCTTCCCCCATCAAAGCCCACTTCAACTGCTTGAAGGATTCTTCCGTCTGACTGCCCCATTTAAATGGAGGATTCGGGTTCTTAGGCTTCTTGGACTGTCCTACCAGGAGGTCTTGTAAGGTTGCTGCCGTTTTCGTGAACCCTTTAATGAACCTTCTGTAGTATCCTACAAAACTGAATGCAAAAAATCCGCACAAAAATCACACAAAAGACACTCTGTTATAATAGGAAAATCCTGGTTAGCAGCAAGTGCTGTAAAAAAAAGTCTAAAAAAAACGGGGCTTTCGGTTTATACTTTTTTTGCAAAAAAAAGTGCATTAAGCTGCTTCACCGTCGGCAAGGTCGCCCTTATAGAAGCAGTCCCTAGCTGATGTATGTATTTAAAACCTGCTTATGTGTGTACATACCTTTAAACAGGAATCAGTCAGGACTCATATAGTATGGGTTGCCTGTGGAACCAGCTTATATGTGGATAGCTCACAGGGAGGGGTGGAGACCTCCCCCTCCTACAGGGCAGGAGAATTACAAGGAACAGACAAAAATGAGCCATGCACCATGATTTTCCTATTAAAACAGAGTGTCTTTTGTGCAATTTTTGTGCTGATTTTTTGCATTCAGTTTTATAGTTAAGTTTGGTGTGAATGGACGTCGTTATGCAGACGCATTCATCATGTGCATGGCTCATTTTTGTCTGTTTCTTCTAATTCTCCTGCCCAGCAGGAGGGGGAGGTCTCCACCCCTCCCTGTGAGCTATCCACATACTGTATAAGCTGGCTCCACAGGCAACCCATACTATATGAAGTCCTGACTGATTCCTGTTTAAAGGTATGTACACACATAAGCAGGTTTTTAAATACATACATCAGCTAGGCACTGCTTCTATAAGGGCGACCTTCCCGACGGTGAAGTAGCTTAATATTTTTTGTTGCAAAAAACTATAAACCAAAAGCTTTTTTTTTGACATTTTTTTTTGACAGCACTTGCTGCTAACCAGAATTTTCCTATTATAACAGAGGGTCTTTTGTGTGTTTTTTGTGCACATTTTTTGCATTCAGTTTTGTAGTTAAGTTTGGTGGTGAATGGACGTCGTTATGCAGACGCATTCATCATGTGCATTGCTCATTTTTTTCTGCTTCTGTAGTGTCCTACCAACCCCAGGAACTGCCTCACCTCTTTGACACTGGTGGGTTTTGGCCAGGCCCTAAAGACTGTTACTTTCTCAGGATCAGGTGTGACATCTTCAGAGCTCACTACATGACCAAGGTACTGTACCTATGGTTTTAACAGGTGACACTTGGATGGCTTCACTTTCATGCCATAGCCGGACAAGGCTTCAAACACTTTCAGCCAAGAGTCCAGATGTTCTTCATACATCTCGAGTTGACTTTGACATCGTCCAGGTACAATAAGACGGTTTCAAAGTTCTTGTGCCCCAGGCAGCATTCCATCAACCTCTGGAATGTTCCCAGTACGTTACAAAGTCCAAATGGCATACAGTTGAGCTGCAGAGGCCAATCGATGTGGTAAACGCTGTCTTCTCTCGGTCCCCCTCTGCTACAGGAACCTGCCAATACCCACTGGCAAGATCTAAGGTGGAAAAGTAATTAGCAGTACGTAATGTAGGTAGTGATTGCTCAACTCTAGATAGTGGGTATGCATTCTTATGTGTAATGCGATTGATCTGCCTGTAATCCACACACATTCTCATTTACCATCTTTTTTTCTAACCAACACTAGAAGAGCGGCCCAGGGATACAACTATCTCTTATCACCCCAGCCTCATTCATTTCCTTTAACTTGTCCTTGGCACATTGATAGTGAGCTGGCGGTACAGGCCTATATCTTTCTTTTATGGGCGGATGTTCTCCTGTGGGTATGTGATGTGCAACCCCTTTTACCTGCCCAAAGTCTAAAGGATGTTTTGTTTACTAAAGACTTGTTCATACTCTTTCACTACCCGGTATACTCCATGCTTTTGATGAGAGGGTATAGAATCATACCTACATGTGAGGCGGTCGACAGGGTAGGGGGTACTCGGGTACATGAGCTGATGGCGACTTGGATGGGGGATCACGGCTGGTCGGTCCCTGGTCCCGTGCCCTGACCCTCAATGGCGGGGATGGTGGGGGATAAAGGGATTGGTTACGTGACGCCACCTGTAGTACCTGGTAAAGTGTATACCAGCGCTACAGCCGGCCGCTGAGGTGAAGGAAGTGCAGCCAGTGTAATACAGCTCCCCACAGGTGGAGCTTTACCTCAGGGCAGCGGGGATTGATGAGGGGAGTTGTAGTCGCGTTTCTGCAGTCAATGCTGTGGACAACGGAGGTTAAACAGGCACACGCACACACAGTGGTCTTTGTTTTGGTACCTTTTACTGGTGACAGGGTAACAGGAACAGTCCAGAAAAGTAACCAGGTCCCCGATGCAATTTGGGACTTTCACCTTAGAAAGTTGTGAGGCCTCCTCTGTCTCTGTGTATGGTGGTTTGGGGTAAGTCCTGCTTTGGCCCCTGGTCCTGTGTTTGGTCAGTTTGAGTATCTCTTACTTGTACTTCTCAGGGGGTTTTGGTCCTCCTGGTTCTCCCGGGCTTTTACTGCTGCAGTGGATGCTGGCAGTGACGGACTCCGGCGTCCGGGTATACTAAAGGGAAGCTTTGTCTGTTCCCTTCTTTAATTCTCCTACTCTCCACTGGCCTCCGACCCTGTCCCTGGGATGCAGCACAGCTGGGTCAGTGTTCCCAGTCCTGGGCCTGGATCTCTCCCAGCGACCAGTCCTCACTCCTGCTCTCTTCACTGCCTGACTGGAACTAACTGGAACTACTGACTCCTCCCCTCAGGCCTGGATCTTTTAAAGGCGATCTGGCTTAAGGCAGCCAGTAGAGCTCCCCTTCAGGTCTGGGGTGGAAGGTTTTGTGTGCTGTGTGTGCCAAAGTGTAAATCCTTCCTTGCACCAGTGGATCCTGTGGCAATCCCCTGCAGTGGTGCTACATTTGCAACTTCTGGCACCAATCCTCCAGCTTTCCCTCTGAGCCGTTATCCTCCGCCTGTTCTGACGGGTTCAAGGGCTCTACTGGCTGGATGGAGTTGTTATCGGCAGTATACAATTTGGCAATGGTAGCATACTTCGGCAAGCTGACTTCTTCTTCCCCACAATTTAGAATGCAAACTGGTACCCTCCCCCTGCATACATCAAATACCCCTCTGGCTATCAGGACAGTGGGCCTACTGCCTGAGTACACGGGTTCTACCAGTGCTTGGTAATCTCACCCTCTAAGGCCTATTGCTACCCTACACCAGACCAAATTTCAGTTTTCGGTGGTATTACAATGGGTACCAGATCACTTACTCTTACACTGCCGATTTCACCTCCACACAACTCTATCTGCTGTCACAGCATCAGTGCTTTTATTTATTTCCACAGGACTCATTGCTCTCCACTGTTGGCAGTCTCAGCAATCTGCTGTAACAATACAATAATCTCTGCAAGACAATTTCGTATTACATTAGTGCCTAAAGTGATTGTTGGATGGCCGAGCTTGGAATAACACAGGCTGCTTAGAGCAGGAGCTCCAACAGAGATCGGCTTCAACTCGGGACAACAAGGTGAAAAACCACTCTGGGAAGCCATAAATAAGTTACCTGGTGACCTGAGGACACATTGGTTCCAGCGGTGTTTGGCAAGTCAGCAAGAAGGAGATCTCCAAAGAAGGTGACTGCATATTTCTCCAGAGACCAGGTACTGAATTCAGCCTCCAATATGGCTGCAGCTTCTCTCTCCCCAGCCCCCTCTCTCTGCTCTTCTCAATCTGGCTCACACACAGCAGCCTCAGATGGGGAGGGGAAGCTCAGACAGACATTCCACTTACACAGAAAACAATGGAGGTTTTACTAAAATCCCTGAGGCAAGAACTCCAAGCTGATCTTAAAAGAATGATAGCTGAGTTTAAGGCAGAAATAAAGGGAAAACTCCAGGATCTAGGAACTAGAATAGACCACCTGGAGCAGAAGCTGGCAGAACATACTAAATCTCATAATGAACTAAAAGATGCTAATGAGGCTTTAGAGAAGGAGGTTTCCCAAATCCATAACAAAACACTGGATCTTGAGGACAGTTCCAGAAGAAATAATATGTGCATTAGAGGGATTGATGAATCTATTCCTGACAAAGATTTGCCAAGTGTCCTGGAAAGCTTCGTACACACAGTGATTCCTTTTGCAGACAGCAAGGACTTAATTGTGGATAGAATACACAGAATTCCAAAACCAAAAGTCTCAACCCAGATTTACCATGAGATGTTATTGCCCGCATTCATTTCTATACAATAAAGGAGACTTTTATGGCTGGTCTCAGGAAAAGGCTGAAATTTCCAGATAACTTAGGCCACCTGAAGGTATTCCCTGACCTGTCGGCAGGTACTCTAGCTCAGAGGAGGGAGTATATGCCATATACTACAGCCCTCAGGGAACAAGGAATAAAGTACCACTGAACTGAAAGTCTCAAAAGACAATTCCATATTTGTATGCACATCCCCAGAAAAGGCGAGAGATTTATTGCTAAAATGGAAGATTCAGCCTATATATCTGAATAACAGAAGAGCTTCTCAGGCACAGAAAAAGAAAAAACTGGACCCAGACTTGTTCACGGCATGATTGATTGCTGGATAGCCGTTCTCTGCTTCCTGCTTTCTACTCTTTGACTGGTGCCTCTATGGCGGTGTTGAAACCAGGCAGAGTTGCCCACAGAGTGTCTTTTTTTCACTCTCTTTCAAGCTATTTTTTCACTTTTTTTCCCTTTTCTTTACTGTTTGCTTGTTTTTGGAACTGTAAGGGGACTCCCTCTTATGATGAAGCAAAAATATAGGGTTGATAACCCTGCATTTGTTTATACAAGCAAATTTGTTTTCCCTGTCTGTCCATCCCCTGTCTATCTTCCCCATGTTTTTCACACATTTAGAAGCAATGGTTTCACATAAAGCAGTGTATAGTATTAACAATGCATATTAAGGATATATCTATAAATGCAACGGTTTGAACTCACCAGGTAAAAGATCCATCTTCTGGAAGAATATTTGTAAAGAAACTGCTGATGTAATTTGTGTTCAAGAAACACACTTGTCGGCACAGGACAATGCTCAGCTGAAGAACTCTCGATATCCCCATCAGTTATTTTGCAAACAACAAGACTAAGAGAGCTGGACTGGCTATTTTTATAAGAGACTCCCTATCCTTTAAATTGTATGATACTACTAGTGATTCGGAGGGGTGTTTTATTTTCCTTGATTGTTCTTTAAACAACACTAGGTACATGATTGTATCTCTGTACAGTATGGCCCAAATACACACCAGTTCTCATTTATCAAACAAACACTTAATGGTACATTTACACGCGGCCACAGGAAGGTAGGAACAGGCAGGCATCGGACACAAATTGTGCCTGTTGCCTTGAAAAGACCACGATGTGGCTGCGTGTAATTCAGGACTTTCCTTCCTGTGTCTTCCCTGAAGGAAGGAAAGTCCTGAATTACACGCAGCCACATCGTGGTCTTTTCAAGGCAACAGGCACAATTGTGTCCGATGCCTGCTTGTTCCTACCTTCCTGTGGCCGCGTGTAAATGTACCATAAGAGAGTTCAGGTGTTCTTCAAAGGGTTTAAAATTGTCTGTGGAGATTTCAACCTCCCCATGTCTGCCGTGTTGGATTGCTCAAACAGATGTACCACTAGAGGAGAGATGAAATCACTGGTTTCAGAATATAACTTGCATGAAATCAGGAGGTATCTCCACAGCTCTGAGAGAGATTACTCCCATTTCTCCCCTAGATTTAATTCCTATAGCAGGATAGACTATATTTTGGTGGATGATAGAATTCTAGGTTGTGCGCTTGAGGCAGCAATGGTGTGATCTCGTTGTCTGACCATGCTCCTGTCTCACTCACCACATCTGATAGGGACTCTTCGGTCAAAGCTAATAGGTGGCGTTTAAATGATTTTTTACTGACCAACAAACAAACCATTGAATTAATAGAGACCAAGTTAAAAGACTTCTTTGACATACAGTCCCTGGCAAAAGTTATGTCGCTTATCCATGTTATGTAATTAAAAGCTTATAACCTGACGTTAAATTCATCCATTGGTTGTATAAATTACTCTTTTGAAAGCTGAAACCCTCCCAAATGTGGTTTAGGTTAAGAAAATAAATTGGCATCAATGCTGAATTATTGGTCATTTAATGAACACAGAATAGTCAGATTTTGGCAAGACAAAAGTTTTGTCGCCCACAGAAAGTAATGTGATTTTCAAACAAATATATATATATATAAAATAAATATTAACTTAAAATACAAATATATGTTGCATAACATTGGTGAATGAAGTTGTGGTGCTATTAGAGTCATATTTAATATTTTGTGTGACTTGCATGAGCTTGAAGGACTGCATCCATCCTGTTCAACAATGATTCATACAATTTATTAATGAAGTCATCAGGAATAGCAAAGAATGCAGTCTTACATGCCTCCCAGAGTTCATCTATATCCTTTGGTTTTGTCTTCCAAGCTTCCTCTTTCATCCTACCCCAAACATACTCAATGATGTTCATGTTTGGTGACTGGGCTGGCCAGTCCTTGAGCACCTTGATCTTTTTTGCCTGGAGGAACTTTGTTGTAGAGATGAATGTATGAGATGGAGCACCATCCTGCTGCAGCATTTGACCCCTTTTATGATTTGGAATGTAAGAGGTAGCTAATGTCTTGATATTTTAGGCTATTGATATTGCCTTCCACCTTGCAAATGTTTCGCCCACCCCCATACTGAATGTAACCCCAGACCATAATCTTTCCACCACCAAATGTAACTGTTTTTTGGGTGTATTTTGGATCCAAATGGGCTCCAGTAGGTCTCCTGCAGTATTTTCGGCAGTTGTGGTGTAATTCTACTGAAGATTCATCAGAGAAATCCACCTTCTACCACTTTTCCAGCGTCCATCTGTTTAGCAGGCTGTGGGACTTTGCAAATGCCACACGGTTTTTTATTTGCCTTTTGTTTAGTGCTGGCTTCCGGGCACTGATTTGACCATTTCGAGACAGAATCCTACAAACTCTTAGGTGACCAGGCCTGTTGGAGCTCTGCTGAAGTGGAAGAGGGGCTTGCTTTGGATTTCTAACCAACAAACGTTCCTCCTGAGCAGTTGTCTTGCGGGGTCTGCCAGACCTGGGCTTGTCAAAAAAATCTCCAGTCTCTTCAAATCTTTTTTTTAAATTTTTTGTAATTGACACTGAGACACATTAAAGGTGCCAGCCACATTGCAGTGGATCTGGTCTTCAGCCTTTTGATAATCGAGGCTTTGGTGGCAGGGTGTATATTTGGCATGTTGTCAGAGCTCAAGTTACAGTTCAAGTGAAGGTCTGGAGTGCTGGATTTCTTTTTATACACACCCACTAATTAACTGATCATTTACAGAGCACAGGTGAGGATGTAAACTAGGATTGGGTGCATTATATTACCATTATATGACCAGGCGACAAAACTTTTGTCTTGCCAAAATCTGACCATTCTGTGTTCATTAAATGACCAATATTTCAGCATTGATGCCAATTTATTTTCTTAACCTAAACCACATTTGGGAGGGTTTCAGCTTTAAAAAGAGTAATTTATAAAACCAATGGATGAATTTAACGTCAGGTTATAAGCTTTCATTTACATAACATGGATAAGTGACATAACTTTTGTCAGGGACTGTAAATGACAGTAACTCCACCTCAGACAAAGTGGTATGGTCAGCCCACAAGGCATACATGAGAGGTATTTTTATTAAGATGGCAGCAGTAGAAAAGAAATGAAGAGAGGCGGCAGTGTCAGACCTATTAACTCAAATTAATAATCTGGAGCAAAGCAACAAGAAAAACCCCACCCCACAGTTGCCCCAAAAAATAACGGAACATAGGATGAGGATGCGTGCTCTATTTTTATTCCAGTACGAAAAAGCACTTAAAAAGTCCAAAACAAAATACAATGCCATGGGAGATAGAGCAGGGAAGATTTTAGGCTAGGAGAATAAAAAAAAGAGAGATAAGAAATAGGATTGCATACTTAAATAAACCTGATGGACTAGTGTAAAGTACTAAATCCAATCGACATAGCTAAAGAATTTAGGCGATTTTATTATTCACTGTACAACCTAAAGGAGGATCCACATTCAGTTCAGCCTAATCCACAAGAAATTAGCAATTTCCTAGAAAAAATCTCACTCCCCAAAGTATCAGCGGCTCAGCTAATGATCTAAATCTATCATTGAAATAGAACAAATCATCTGTTCTACTAAAACGTCCTCTGCTCCGGGCCCAGACGATTTTTCTAACACCTATTATCATTGTTTCATCAAAATGTTATCTCCTTACCTCTTAAAAACTTTAATTCTTGGAAATGTAGTTTTTCAGTAAGCCATGAAAACCTCGAGGCAGTAATCACAACCATTTCTAAACCCGAGAAACCCCCGAACACTCCTGGTAATTTTAGGCCTATCTCCTTAATAAACTGTGACCTAAAAATATTCTACAAAATCCTTGCAGCCAGAAAAATGTCTGTCCTTCCCTCTCTGATAGCACCTGACCAGGTTGGATTTGTCCATGGGAGACAAGCTAAGGACGACACTAGAAGAGTAATAGATCTGTTGGAGATAATGGAGACTAATAAAATCCCCGGTGTACTGCTGTCTCTTGACACCGAGAAGCGTTTGACAGAAGTGCACTGGGGTTATATGAGTGAGGTCCTGGAAAAGTTTGGTTTTGTGGGAGATATAAAAAGGCTACATTGGCCTATAATCTAATTCGAACGCGGTGGTGAGTGCGTCTGGCTTCACCACAGACCGGTTTATGATAACTAATGGCCCCTGGCAGGGCTGCCCTCTCTCGCTGGTTATCTTTGCTTTGTTAATGGAGCCACTGGCAGAGGCTCTTAGAACTAATCCAAGCATACATGGAGCCCGTGTGGGAGATACGGACCATGTGGTGGGATTCTATGGAGATGATGTGATATTATCTCTCACCGGCGTGGAGAAGGTCCCTGGTGGGTGTCATGGACACCCTGACTGAATTCTCCAGAATTTCATATTACAAATTGAAATATTACAAAGTCTATCATATTCCCCATAAATGTTACACCTTTGGTAAAGGATAGAATACTAGGGCATTTTCCTTTTAAGTGGGAGGAAGCGGGATTTACATATTTGGGAATTAAAATGACAAAATGTTGTAAATCTAATTAAGTTGAACTGCGAATCACTGATTTCAGAAGTCCGTGGGGACTTGGAAAGGCAGACCCTTCTCCCACTGTCCTGGTTGCCAGAATACAAATAGTAAAAATGATGTTGCTGCCTAAGATTACCTACTTGCTCAGGTGTCTTCCCTCTCAAATTCCCATCTAGATGGATAGGGCTCCTACAATCCCTACTTGGTAAGCTTATTTGGAAAAACAAAAAACCAAGAGTAGCGGTCAAGGCTCTACATTTCCAATATTTTTGTGGTGGAATGGGTGTACCAAACCTATCTTTGTACCACAAGGCGGCCATACTCGAGGCCGCAAAGGATTGGTGGGCTGGGGATCTTAATTATGGATGGCACCAAATAGAAAGACAGTTTTCTCCCCACAGGTCTGCTAGACGTTTGCTGGAGATTGAGCTACTGAAGTCCCTGAAATCAAATTTTCCCTTACATACGATGTCCTCGTTGATTTCTTATTGGAATAACCTTGATACAACACTGACAACATCCCTATTTAAATACATTTCTGTAAAAGCGATCGAGGCACACATCTCTGGGTTGTCTCTAGACCTGTGGGCGAAATCGGGTGTAAGCACGCTTGAAAAACTCTTATATGGCCCTGTTTTCCCCTCCTTTGCAGCTTTGTCCCAACTTTACAAGATTCCCAAATTCATCATTTTATCCAGTCATGCACATTTCCAGCTAGGTGGAGCCCTGACCCATCAGACATGATGCAGAAATACTTTAAGTAGAATACCCCAATGAACATAGATAGTCTCTGTTCTATAGGACTCTTAACTCACCAGCAGAGTCGATCAAACTCCCTTATATGACTGCCTGGGAGGAGGCACTCTTTCTCATCCACCCCAACACTGGTGGACTGCGGCCATATTTACTCAAAGGCAATCCTCCTGCATTAATCATCTAGAACAACTAAAGAAAATACATATGAACTGGTAATTGACCCCTGATAAAATTTAAAAATGTAACAAATCATATTCCCCATTATGCTGGAAGTGATATGGTAAAAAAGGGGATGTGTGGTGGTGGTGCCCCAAGATAGGAGAATTCTGGAATCGAGTGGCAGACTTAATCAGAACCTTGACAGGTTTCCCTTCAACTCTAGAGGGGCCCTTGGCAGTCTTAAATATTGGGTTAGATCTTCTTCCCCCAAACTTAGTTCCAGTAATAACGCATGTTTTGATAGCGGCCTGTTAGAGCTTGGGAAGGCACTGGAAGGAAGTTTCTACCCCCACACAGGAGGAACTCATTGGCAGGATAAATTCTCATTATCTACATGAACGTTGTTTGGTTCACTCGATAAAGCAAAAAGAACGAGGCAGCCGCCAGTGGGAAATTTGGGAGACCTCTGGATTGGCGATAGCTCACACTTAGGATGGTTTTAATATTTTTCTGGTTGATTCTGGTCTTCTCATAATTAGATTGGTATACACAAATATTTAACATAAAGCTCCTAAAGCTTATTTTCCCCCCACACCACACACACACTATCCATTAACTTACCTCCTGTGTCCAATCCTGGCTGCCCCCTTCCTTCTGTGTGGTCCTTTCTTTCCCTTCCCTCTCCTATAATATCCAGTTTGGAATTGGTTTACACTGGAGGTGATTATTTGGACATGACTGTTATAATGATATAATTGTGTAATCAAGTTATATATGTTGTTAAAAGATTTATTTGAATAAAAAATGTATGTTTTTTAAAAAAGAAAAAGGTGATCATTAGATTACGTTCATATAGGTCAACATCAACAATTATCAATCCTTGGTCTTTCAATTCCACCTGCCCCACGTTTATGGTTACTTTTCTAAACCCAATCTGTGGCACAGGTTTACCGTTACTTGCTAATATTGTAAAGACATCATCTGGACCATGTAAAATGTCAGAGTCTGCCCAGTATCTCTGGTAAAGGATATACGGTATCGATGTTACCTGTTACCCAGTGTCCAGCAAAGCGTTCATGGGGATGCCATCTAGCATGACAGATAGGACTGGACGTCCTCTCACATACATGTCACGCCAGTTGGGTGGGCCTGGTGGTCTTATTCCTGAGGGGCGGCCCGCTGCCCCCGGGCTTTCTTGTTTAAAGTACACTCCCTGGCAAGACGTCCTGGCTGATTGCAGCGGCGGCAGATGGGCTGTCCATCAGGGTCGTAGTGGTCGCTGGGGTGTCCTCTGGTCATTGGGTATCTCCTTTGTCGCATCCATGGGATGTCATCTCTGCTGGAAGCCATCTAAATCTTCTCCACCGACATGGATCTTTGCATCTTTTGCATAAACTTTGCCATCTCAGCTATGCTCTTAGTGCTTCGATTTTTAGGTTTAGAGCCTCATTTGTGATCGGCCCCGTACTCTGTGCACTTGCCCCTGCTGAGGCCTGTGGGTCCTGCGCCCCCTGCTGAAGGTAGGTTATGGCCAGGCACGGTGCAGGCTTCTTCTTCCAATATACAGATAGCTCTGTCCTTAAACTGCAGATCAAGGCTCTGTATAGCCGCCATCATGCGCAGTTGCACTCTATGAGCAGGGGATAGAAGTCCATCAATAAACTGATCAATTAACAATTTATTTTCTTCTTGCACCACTGTAGGGTCTGTCTGTTTTAGTGCCCTGAGCGCTTCCTGTAAATTTAATGCAAAGTCCCGTGCGCTCTCCTGTGGCTTTTGTCTACACCCAAAGAATCTCATTTTCACTTTGGCAGCGGTACGGGTCTGAAAAGTAACTTTCAGCCTGGCTATTACATGCTCAACAGTGTCTTTATCAGTGTCTGGCCAGGACTTTACCTTCCGCTGGGCTGCTTCGGTCAATTGTCCCATTAATATACTGACTCGCTGATCTGCCATCAGGGAATACACTCTGTAATAACTGTCCAGTCTCTCCCTGAAGTCTGTCAGGGTTTTTGGTTCCACTGAGTATTGCGGTAACCACGTCATCCCTGGCATGTATGGCATTAGGAACGGCATTACCGGTGACATGGCTTGCGCCGAGGTGGCGGCTGGTGCTCTGTCTACTACTGGGGCTGCATTTGGTACAGCGGGCTCGGCTGCAACCGCCCCCCGCACGGGCTCCTCTCACCCCGGCTCTGACATTTTCCTCCCTCTTAGGGAACCTTAACCCTCCTGATCCTTCACTTCTGTGGGGATGTTCAGCTTTAGTTCCGCCAATGGGACAGGGTTTCTTGTCCCCACTGGATGTCATCAGAGCGCAGGTTGGGCCTTGCTTCGCACTCTTGGGAGGGTACCGCCCACCGTGACACTCCCCCTCGGCTTCCCACACGCCTCGCGTCTCAATAAAGGAAACAGTCAAAAACACACAGTTCAATAAAGTTCGTGACACACAGTACCCGTATATGTCGGGAACGATATCCTGTTTGTGACGCCAGGAAATGTGGGGCACGAGGGCCGTGGGGTACTCGGAACCGGGCTATTTAAAAACTCTGGTGAATCACAGGGGTTGGGACCCGGCTTCCGTGGCCCTGGGTTCAGTTGTAAAAGGAATTTTTGGCTTGGTAGGGGAAGGGGGTGATGAAAGGGATAGTTATTTGTGCCGCCACCTGCGGTATGTCTATTAGAATCACTGCACACATACACTTAAGGAGTTTTTTTGCTTGTTGTTGAAATTTATTGAAACAAGTGCTCTTATAGTGATTGCGACAGAATGACGTTTCGGTCATTCAAGACCTTGATCACATAAGTCGCCTTGAGCTATGTTGTGGTTCATGTAGGATGTGGTCCTTATGATCAGTATAGGAACAGCGGGTATGCCCTTAGTAGTTCTGAACTGAGGGCTGTCCTGTACAGGGTAATGGTCACTAATGCCTTTAGATTAGCCAGGGTCAGAGCGGTCGCTCTATGTGGGGTGGTGGCACGGCGGTGGAGTGTGTTCACACTCAGTTGCTACAACTGAGTGTGAACACACTCCACCGCCGTGCCACCACCCCACATAGAGCGACCGCTCTGACCCTGGCTAATCTAAAGGCATTAGTGACCATTACCCTGTACAGGACAGCCCTCAGTTCAGAACTACTAAGGGCATACCCGCTGTTCCTATACTGATCATAAGGACCACATCCTACATGAACCACAACATAGCTCAAGGCGACTTATGTGATCAAGGTCTTGAATGACCGAAACGTCATTCTGTCGCAATCACTATAAGAGCACTTGTTTCAATAAATTTCACCAACAAGCAAAAAAACTCCTTAAGTGTATGTGTGCAGTGATTCTAATAGACATTTATGTGGGACTTACGAGCCTCCTTCACTAGCACCATACCCCCACACATATCGTGTGCTAGCCATTGAATCTCATGCCACCTGTGGTATGTGGCTATTAGTAGCCACCGCTGCTGCAGAACCTCTGGGGATGATGGACGAGAAGCTGGGATGGAGTGGCTCCCCATGGGCGGAGCGTATCCCCGGGGCTGTAAATGTAGTAAGGGTATAGGTTCAGGATGGTGGGCACAAAGCAACAGAAAGACTCACGATTTGTTAATCCGACTGGTGATGCTGAGTCCTTGCACCTGAGAGCAACTCGGGGTTCTCCTACCTTAATTGGAGCTCCCTCCGGTTGTTGTTGCTTGTGATGCAGCTGACTGTGTAGGCTTCACAGGTGATGGTGATGATTAGCAATCTGGTTCTTAGAGCATATAATGGTTTGATGTGGATCAATCCTTGACAGTTGTCTTTGGTTCCTGGTGGAGTTCACATCTCTCTGGTTTCTTTTGCTCTGTGGAATTCTTTGCAAGCTAAGTGGATTTTTTTTTAATATATTTTGTGGCACACTTTTGCTTAAGGTTCTGCTTATGTTTTGTCTTATTCTGAGTTGTGGGTGTGCAATTTAGTCTGTATATTTGTTTATCTGCTCTCAGATTAGAAGTTTTCTTCCTATGAATTTTACCATTCACTATTATCTGTTATTTCCAGTTCTGCTGGCATTTGATTTATAGAAGTCTGCAGATATAGAGAGCGCCGAGTCTTAGTGACTCAGGGTAATTTTTGTACTATTTGCTGTTGGTGGATTTTTGATAGTGTTTTATACTGACCGCAATAGTATTCTATCCTGTCTTTCCTATATAGCTAGTTTGGCCTCTTTTGCTAAACCTTTTACTCTGCCTGTGTTTGTTTTTCTTTCTCTTGTTTCCCAGTTAATATCTGTGGGGGCTTGCTATTCTTTTGGGGTTCTGCTCTGAGGCAAGATAGCTTTTCCTACATCCATCTTTAGAATCTGTTAGTTCTCCAGCTGTGCTGAGGTGTCTAGGTCTGGTTAGTTACATCCCACAGCCACTTCTAGTTCCGGTGTGTAGTCAGGAATTGCGGTCAGTATAGTCACCAATGACTTCTGTGGAATCTGAATGTTACTCCTGAGTCATCGGTTCATAACAGTACAACTGGCCAAAAGAGTTATAAGCGAGATACATGCATCTCAGAAGAAGGGAAGAGAAGTGTTGAGGCTGTTGTTTCTTTTTTCTTTCTTCCCTCTTTTTCTTTGGGTCACTGTGGAGTCTTGTGCAAGTATGAGTGTCCAGGAACTAGCTTCTCATTAGACCAGCTCGCTGCAAGGGTACAGGGAATTTCTGAGTATATAGTTCAGATTCCAGTTTTGGAACCAAAAATTCCTACTCCAGATTTGTTCTATGGTGATAGGTCCAAATTTTTTAGTTTAAAAAATAATTGCAAACTGTTTTTTGCTCTGAGACCTCGGTCCTCTGGTGATTCAGCAGGTTAAAATAGTTATCTCCCTGCTGCGGGGCGATCTGCAGGATTGGGCGTTTTCTTTCACCTCAGGGTATCCGGTTTTACTTAATGTGGACTCCTTTTTTCAGGCCTTGGGTTTAATTTATGATGAACCCGACTCTGTGGATCAAGCTGAAAAGACCCTGTTGGCCCTGTCGCAGGGTCAGGAGGCAGCGGAATTGTATCGTCAGAAATTCAGGAAATGGTCTGTGCTGACTAAATTGAATGATGATGCTTTGGCGGTGCTTTTCAGAAAGGGTCTTCCTGACGCTGTTGAGGATGTTATGGTGAGGTTTCCTACGCCTGCAGGTTTGAATGATTTTATGTCTCTGGCCATTCAGATTGATCAGCGTCTGCAGGAGTACCGAGCGATCCACTCGGGATTGTCATCCTCAGAGCAGATTCCTGAGCCGATGCAGTGTGATAGGATTCTATCTCGCACTGACCGACAAGGACTTAGATGCCGTAATAAGTTGGGTTTTTACTGTGGTTATGCTTCTCATGTCATCTCTGTTTGTCCCAAGCGGGCACAGAGGATTGCTGGTTCTTTTACCGTCAGTACTATATTGTACAACCTAAGTTCCTATTATCTGTGTCCTTGTCGTCATTTTCTGTTATGGCATTTGTGGATTCAGGTGCCGCCTTAAATTTGATGGATTTTGAGTTTGCTAGTCATTGTGGCTTCCCTATGTAGCCGTTGCGGGACCCTATTCCTTTAAGGGGCATCAGACACTACACCTCTTGCGCAGAACAAACCTCAGTTTTGGATGCAGTTGACAATGCGCATGGCACCAGCTCATCAGGAGGATTGTCGATTTCAGGTTTTGCATAACCTGCATGATGTGGTGGTGCTGGGTTTTCCGTGGTTGCAGATCCACAATCCTGTTTTGGATTGGAAGTCTATGTCTATAACTAGCTGGGGTTGTAAGGGGGTACATGATGACATTTCCTTGATGTCTACATCATCTCCGCCCCAGGAGATTCCGGAGTTTCTGTCTGATTTTTCAGGATGTTTTTGCTGAGCCCAAGTCCTGTTTTCTTCCACCACATCAGGGGTGCAATTGTGCTATTGATTTGGTGCCAGGCTGTAAGATTCCTAAGGGTCGACTTTTCAACTTGTCTGTGCCTGAACATGCTGCCATGAGGAGTTATATTAAGGATTCTTTGGAGAAGGGCCATATTCGGCCTTCCTCTTTGCCGTTGGGGACGGGGTTCTTTTTTTTGCCAAGAAAGATGGTACCCTGAGACCCTGTATTGATTATCGCCTCTTGAATAAGAACATGGTCAAGTTTCAGTACCCTCTGCCTTTGATTTCTGACTTGTTTTCTAGGGTTAAGGGGGTATGTTGGTTTACTAAAATTGACCTTAGGGGGCCTACAATCTGGTTCTTATCAAGCAGGGACACGAATAAAAAACAGCGTTTAATACGCCTGAAGGCCATTTTGAATACCTCGTGATGCCTTTTGGGTTGGCTAATGCTCTTCCATTTTTCAGCCCTTTATGCATGACGTATTTCGGGAGTTGATTGACAATTTCTTGATTGTATATTTGGATGATATCCTGATTTTTTCTGACGATTGGGATTCTCATGTGGATCAGGTCAGGTCGGTCTTTCGGATTCTGTGTGACAATGCTTTGTATGTTAAGGGGTCTAAGTGTTGCTTTGGTGTTCAGAAGGTTTATTTTTTGTCTCCTTTTATTGAGATGGATCCTGTTAAGGTTCAGGCTATTCATGATTAGGTTCAGCCCACGTCTGTGAAGGGTCTTCAGAGATTTTTGGGCTTTGCTAATTTTTATCGTCGGTTCATTGCCAATTTTTCCAGCGTGGTGAAGTGTTGACTGATTTGACTAAGAAGGTTGCTGATGTGGAGCATTGGTCTCCTGCAGCCATTTTTGCCTTTCAGGAGCTTAAAAGACGTTTACCTCTACCCCTTTGTTGCGCCAACCGGACGTTTCCCTTCTGTTTCAGGTGGAAATTGATGCTTCTGAGATTGGTGCAGGGGCCGTCTTATCTCAGAGGGATCCTGTTGGTTCCACGATGCACCCTTGTTCCTTCTTTCCCTGTAAATTTTTGCGGCGGAACGTAATTATGATGTCGGCCTTCGGGAGTTGCTGGCCATGAAGTTGGCTTTGAGTAGTGGCGTCATTGGCTGGATGGGGCTCAAATCGTGTGGTTGTCTTGACTGATCACAAAAATCTGGTTTATCTCGAGTCTGCCAAGAGGCTGACTCCTAGGCAGGCTCATTGGTCCTTATTTTTTGCTCGTTTTGATTTTGTGGTTTCCTATCTTCCTGGTTCTAAGAATGTTAAGGCCGATGCTCTCTCTTGCAGTTTTTTGCCTGATTCTCTTGAACCTTCGGAGCCGGTCGTTATTCTGAAGGAGGGTGTTGTTCTTTCCGCTGTTTCCCCCGATTTACGGCTTGCTCTTCAGGAATTTCAGGCAGATAAGCCTAAGCACTGCCCTGTGGGGAAATTGTTCCTGCCCCATGGACTACTAGAGTGATTTCGGAGGTTCATTGTTGGCTGGTCATCCTGGCATCTTTGGTACCCGTGATTTGGTTAGCCGATCTTTTTGGTTGCCCTCTTTGTCCCAGGATGTGCGTTCCTTTGTGCAGGCCTGTGGGACTTGTGCATGCGCTAAGCCTTGTTGTTCCCATCCTAGTGGGTTGCTTTTGGCCTTACCTGCACCTGAGCGGCCGTGGACGCATATTTCTATGGATTTTCTTTCGGACCTTCCTGTTTCCCAGGGGATGACGGTTATCTTGGTTGTTTGTGACTGGTTTTCTAAGATGGTTCATTTAGTTCCTTTGAATAAATTGCCTTCTTCTTCAGACTTGGTTCCGTTGTTTTTTCAGCATGTTGTTCGTTTGCATGGTGTTCCAGAAAATATTGTGTCTGACAGGGGTGCCCAGTTTGTTTCTCGGTTTCGGAAGTCTTTCTGTGCTAAGCTGGGTGTGGCTTTAGCTTTTTCTTCTGCATTTCATCCGCAGTCTGATGGTCAGACGGAGAGAACTAATCAGACTTTGGAGACTTATTTGAGATGCTTTGTGTCTGCGGATCAGGATTATGGGGTTGCCTTTTTACCTTTGGCCGAGTTTGCACTTAATAATCAGGCGAGATAGGCTACGTTTGTTTCGCCCTTCTTTTGTAATTTTGTTTTTCATCCTCGTTTTCCTTCAGAGCAGGGTGCGCCTTCTGCCTGTCTGGGTGTGGATTCTGTGGTTGAGCGGTTGCAGCAGATTTGGGATTGTGCGGTTGCCAACTTACATCTTTCTGAGGAAGCTGCTTAGCGTTTTGCTAACCGTCTTCGGTGTGTTGGTTCTCGGCTTTGTGTTGGTGATTTGGTTTGGCCATGTTCCTTTGAGGGTTTCTTCTCCTAAATTAAGCCTCGGTTCATTGGTCCGTACAGGATTTCTGAAGTTATTAATCCTGTCTCCTTCCGGTTGGCGCTTCCGAGCTCTTTTGCGATTCATGATGTTTTTCATAAGTCCTTGTTGAGGTGCTTTGTCGAGCCCATGGTTCCTGCTGTGGCCCCTCCGGCCCCGCTCCTGATTGATGGTGAGTTGGAGTATGAGGTTGAGAAGATTTTGGATTCTCGTCTTTCGAGACGGCGGCTCCAGTACCTTGTTAAGTGGCGGGGTTATGGCCAGGAAGATAATTGTTGGATTTCGTACTCAAATGTTCATGCCCTTGACTTGCTATTTCCCTGGGCAACCTGGTATAGTACCAGCCCCACAAGAGAATTCACGGAATAGTCTTCTGCCGCTATACTATAGCGCGCCAACAGCTGCTGCCATTCCTGCATCAGCTCCTGATGTTCCTGCAGCAGCTCCTGTTGCTGCTTCTTAAATACCTGTTGCTGCTTTTCAAATGCCTGCTGCTACATTGTAACAGGCATTTTATCCGTCAGCAGCTAACAAAGCCTTCCCCCATCATGATATCATCACCCTCCCAATGCAATAGCATCAGGCCCCCATCTAGTGTTTAATACATGCTGTGACAGTCTTTCAGCCAGCAAAAGGTGTGTTGTTGTCTGTGCTTTATTTCAGGGGATGAAACAGCCCTTTTGGCAGCAATTAGCTATTACTAACAAAGTATTTTGTGACAGACCACTCCAACTGAACAGACCTTTTAAGAGAAAGCTTGCCTTTGCAGTGTTTTTGAAAAAGATTCTTTTTTTCAGAGTGCTCCTGGAATTTATAGGGTTGGCAAGCATCCCATAGAGTTGTGCCCACTACCTATATGTGGCACCCCTGCGGACTGGCTGCCACAAATGGTATTTTATGTACATCTTGTAATGCCATGTCTGGGAAGAATTGGAGCTTCTTCTGCTGGAAGTCTGAAGCATCCAGCATACCCTGAACTTCAACTAGGAAGCTGAGCCCTGAGAAGGCCTTATTTAAGTATGTGTCTCAGTTTCTAGTTGGAAGGAGGGGTTAGCTGGGCAGTAAGGCTGAGTTAGGCACAGGAGAGGTTCAGTCAGGCGCAAGCAGGGTACTAGTCCCTAGGTCACTCAGGATTACAGGACCTGGTGACAGAAACTGCAGGCTAGTGAGCTTTATGCTCATTAATCACTTAAGTGGGACCTTCGTAGCACAAGTAGTACAGAGGGCCAGAGAACTACTGAAAGGCATGTATACTCACAGGGCCCGCACAACCAGCCTGGTCGGAGGTAACCCAGAGCAACCATTAGAGGAGTACAAGACAGCACAAAAGTACCTAGAAACCTATTACAAGGACAGGTCAGTGGGAAAGCTACTATACCTACCCAGCAAAGCAGACTATGGTTCTTCCCATACTGGCTGGACAGCGTACCTGGTGATGCTTGTATACTCAGGAGCTGCTTGAACACCTGCAGTAAAAGGTAAAAGCAGCAAGACTGACTTTTTGTGCTTCTGTTCTCCACTGCAACCACTACTACCACCATCACCATCCTGTGGGAGCCAGCCCTAGTTGGGAAGGGTTTAACAACTTCACTGCCATTCCACCTATCTCTCAGGATTCTCCTGCAGGTACCGGACATCTATAGGCTGAAATATCCCAACTTAGCGTCACGACTTCTAATTTTTTCTTTATTATTTTTAGCTCTCCATTTTTACTCTCCCTTTTCAATGTGAGCCAAGACCACAGCACTGGGCACTGCCACTGTGATCCTAACTACTAGCCCATCTGCTGAGTTCCACATATATTTCCATTGGTTAAAAACATCCAATTTTCAAGCAAAAGTCGCTTCATGAGTCGTTCCTTTTCATAGGAGTTTTATAAACCTGAAATGTCTTTAGTTATTGTTTCTGGTTGTTTCCAGTCGCATTTACAGTGAGTTTTTTTTATTTTTTGCTTGTTATTTTGCAGTCATATTTTTAGCATTTTTTTGAGGTGTCATTTTTTTATTTGCATTTTCCAGATGTTTCTTGCTTTACAAGATACAGAAATCTTCAATATAATGGGTGTTTGGTTGACATCTTTCTTGTGCACCGCATTGAACCTTTCACTGGTTGTTGTATCTAGGACACTAATCTTGCACTATGACTCTTTGCTTAGGCTGGCTTCACACTACGGTTTTTGGGATCCTGTTCTGTTCGTTTTTGAAGCGAACAGAATAGGATTGTTTTTGCCTCCCATGTATCCCTATGGTGCCAGATTGGCCATATTTGGCCATCCCGGTTTTGTGTATTCAGTCCCGGATTTGTTTCTGTCCTGTTTTTCACCAGTCCAAAAAACAAAGTCTTTGGGCTTCGGTGACAAAATCGGACAAAAACGAATCCGGTCCGGGACACTTAACATAGGGGCCTATGGAGCCAAATTCGGGAAAAAACAGAATTGTTTCCCGGATCCGGTTCCAGGGTACATAACATGCTTAGAAGAAGAGCACTGCTCTGTACCCGTGGTATATGTGTGTAATATCACTTAGCAGTGTATCTACATACAGTTGTGGCCAAAAGTATTGACACCCCTGCAATTCTGTCAGATAATACTCAGTTTCTTCCTGAAAATTATTGCAATCACAAATCCTCTGGTATTATTATCTTCATTTAATTTGTCTGCAATGAAAAAACACAAAAGAGATTGAAGCAAAAAGCAAAACATTGATCATTTCACACAAAACTCCAAAAATGGGCCAGACAAAAGTATTGGCACCCTCAGCCTAATACTTGGTTGCACAACCTTTAGCCAAAATAACTGCGATCAACCGCTTCCAGTAACCATCAATGAGTTTCTTACAATGCTCTGCTGAAATTTTAGACCATTCTTCTTTGGCAAACTGCTCCAGGTCCCTGATATTTGAAGGGTGCCTTCTCCAAACTGCCATTTTTAGATCTCCCCACAGGTGTTCTATGGGGTTCAGGTTGGACTCATTGCTGGCCACCTTAGAAGTCTCCAGTGTTTTTCTCAAACCATTTTCTAGTGCTTTTTGAAGGTGTTTTGGGTCATTGTCCTTCTGGAAGACCCATGACCTCTGAGGAGACCCAGCTTTCTCACACTGGGCCCTACATTATGCTGCAAAATTTGTTGGTAGTCTTCAGACTTCATAATGCCATGCACACGGTCAAGCAGTCCAGTGCCAAGGCAGCAAAGCAACCCAAAACATCAGGGAACCTCCGCCATGATTGACTGTAGAGACCGTGTTCTTTTCTTTGAATGCCTCTTTTTTTCTCCTGGAAACTCTTGTTGATGCCTTTGCCCAAAAATCCTCTACTTTTGTCTCATCTGACCAGAGAACATTCTTCCAAAACATTTTAGGCTTTCTCAGGTAATTTTGGCAAACTCCAGCCTGGCTTTTTTATGTCTCTGGGTAAGAAGTGGGGTCTTCCTTGGTATCTTACCATACAGTCCCTTTTCATTCAGATGCCGACGGATAGTACGGGTTGACACTGTTGCACCCTCGGACTGCAGGGCAGCTTTAACTTGTTTGGATGTTAGTCGATATTCTTTATCCACCATCCGCACAATCTTGCATTGAAATCGCTCGTCAATTTTTCTTTTCTGTCCACATCTAGTGATGTTAGCCACAGTGCCATGGGCTTTAAACTTCTTAATGACACTGCGCACGGTAGACACAGGAACATTCAAGTCTTTGGAGATGGATTTGCAGCCTTGATATTGCTCATGCTTCCTCACAATTTGGTTTCTCAAGTCCTCAGACAGTTCTTTGGTCTTCTTTCTTTTCTCCATGCTCAATGTGGTACACACAAGGACACAGGACAGAGGTTGAGTCAACTTTAATCCATGTTAATTGGCTGCAAGTGTGATTTAGTTATTGCCAACACCTGTTAGGTGCCACAGGTAAGTTACAGGTGCTGTTAATTACAAAATTAGAGAAGCATCACATGATTTTTCTAACAGTGCCAATACTTTTGTCCACACCCTTTTTTATGTTTGGTGTGGAATTATATCCAATTTGGCTTTAGGACAATTCTTTTCGTGTTTTTTTTCATTGAAGACAAATTAAATGGAGATAACAATACCAAAGAATTTGTGATTGCAATCATTTTCAGGAAGAAACTGAGTATTATCTTACAAAATTGCAGGGGTGTCAATACTTTTGGCCACAACTGTACACTACTAACGTGATATTAAATAAAGGAATGTTTAAAAACAAAATTCTCACCTTTCTGCCGTGTGTCCTGCAATGCATTCACCTCCGATGCACCTCCGATAGCTAAAGGACCTGTGCATCAGCTGACCAGGTGGGGTGGGGCAACCCGATCAGCTGATAGGTCAAATGACTGCATCAGCGCAGTTTAAATCTTTAGTATGTCAGCCTCAGTAGGAATTAATAGCAGTTCAAATAGAGATCAGTGCCTCACAGCTCACTGAGGAGGCAGTAGACGCAACCGAAATTCTAGAGTAGGGTACTTATCAACAAATTAACCTCATAGTGAGTACACAAACATAGTTCTGACATTGTTCAAATTACTAGGGTAACTACTCATCCATAAAATATAGACACAATCCACAATAGGTTAGAGCTGGGACAAATTTCCCTGTATCCCTAGTCATTGGTGTATGTCAAAAACCTATTTGTGAGATTCAATATCAACTAACCAAATGAGCAGAGGGGGATTATATACAACAGCCAGATTAATAGCTACATCTATTTAGCTAAAATATACCCAACAGGGTGACATAAATTGCACCTTTAGTCATATGTACCAAACCAAGATAGTAAGTGTCTCACATATGTATGGAAGAAAGTGACCAAAATTTTAGCACTATATACCAAGGAAAATGGATTCCCTGTCCAGCTATTTGCACAGGACTGCGCAGTCCATATAATGGTTGTCACCCCTGACCACATCCAATGATCAGGCCCAGACACCAATGGAGAGGATCGCTCAAAAGGCTCTAATGCTATGTTGCCAGGTCCCAGGGGAGCATCCACACACACTTTCATAGGTACAGTGCTAAATAGGTCTTAGTGTCCATAGTGAATAGATGGTGATCAAGTACACATACCCAAACTGATGACAGTATCCAGGTTGTGCTTCGGAACACAGATAGCCCCTACGTACGTTTCGTTTGCAGGACTTTTTCAGGGGAGGAATTGTTAATTTTATGCTCACCCCAATGTCCTTGGAGAGACTTTTTTGATAATGTGTTCATTGAAGTATAGTATAAGGCAGCTTTCACAACAGCGATTCTTCAAATTCGTGGTAGATCCAGTTTTGCTGCATCTGCAGCCTTAACAAGACACTTGCAGCAAGCCCGCGTTCCGCCTCATACATTCCCTATGGGACTTTCGGACATGTGCGGCACATGCGTCAAGTCAAAAAAACGCTGCTAACAGCTTTTGCTTCCGTTGCCACACATGTACGCATGTCCCATAGGGAATGAATGAGGCGGAACGCAGTCTTGCCGCAAGTGATCTGTTAGGCCACGTGCACACGCTGAATATCTGATGAATTTTTCACCTCAGGATTTGTAGCCAAAATCAGGAGTGGATAATTAAATACAGAAGTGGTGACATGTTTCTATTATACTTTTCCTCTGATTGCTCCACTCCTGGTTTTGTCTACAAATCCTGAGGTAAAAAACTCAGCAAATACTCAACGTGTGCACATGGCCTTACGCGGCCGATGCAGCAAAGCTGCCGGATCTGCAGCGAACTGAGAAAATCGCTGATGTGAAAGTAGCCTATGTGAATGGAGTTGCCTTACAATTTGCAAGTTAGGCTGGAGGCACACTATCATGCATCAAAAACGCCGCGTTTTTGATGCATGACAGTGATGAGAGTGCTGTGCGTGTTTGTGGGTGTGTATGGTGCGAGTATGGTGCGTATGATGAGTGTGGCTGGCTGTATGTATGTTAGTGTGCTGTGATTGTGAGGTGTGAGTGCGTGTGTGCTGCGTGATTGTGATGCTGTCCACAGTCCTGAAGGACCGCAGACAGCATTTGTCGGGAATAGAAACTCTGCGGCTGTCAAAGCCACAGAGTTTAAATTTCCCGCTTTGTGGGTACAGTAAGCTATCATCTTGTACTGCTGTGACAGCAGTGGTACAAGATGTTTAGCTAATACAATAATGATTGTAGTTAAATAATGTATTCTGGGGTTATTTTACTGATTAACCCCCATCAGCATCCTCTGCACCGCATGTGTGCGCAGAGGATGCTGAGGCTCTAAACCCAGTGCTGAAGGGGTTAATATGCAGCTGGTGTAGTCACACCATGTATGTGGAGAGTGTCCTCACTCTCTGCAGACATGGTGTCATTACACCATGTGTGTGAAGGGGTTAATTTTTATGTATAATGGGTTAAAAGAACTGTCGGGTTTATAAATTCAGAGAAAAAGCCGGCTCTCTGTTACGGTCTATGGGGAGCTGTGGCTTCAGCACCATGAGAGGGGACAGCTCCCCATAGACAGTAACATAAGCCGGCTTTTTCTCTGAATTTATAAACCCGACAGTTCTTTTAACCCATTATACATAAAAATTAACCCCTTCACACACATGGTGTAATGACACCATGTCTGCAGAGAGTGAGGACACTCTCCACATACATGGTGTCACTACACTAGCTGCATATTAACCCCTTCAGCACTGGGTTTAGAGCCTCAGCATCCTCTGCGCACACATGCGGTGCAGAGGATGATGATGGGGTTAATCAGTAAAATAACCCCAGAATACATTATTTAACTACAATCATTATTGTATTAGCTAAACATCTTGTACCGCTGCTGGCACAGCAGTACAAGATGATAGCTTACTGTACCCACAAAGCGGTCATTTTAAACTTGCCGGGTTTGACATCCGGCTAGTTTAAAGCGTTTTGGGCTGCACACTTGCACCATGTGCTGTATGGGGGCGAGATTTTCTCGCTCCCATACACTTGCATTGCCCTCACGCGCGTCAGAATCGCGTGCAGTCGCAGCATGCTGTGATTGCACTCGCTTCTGACTCGCAGTGCGAGTTAGGTGCGGGGGACTCGCACCAGTGTGCCCTGCCTGATAGGGTATCACTGGTCCGAGTGCAATGCGAGTATCCCTCACATGGCACTCGTGCGAGTCCCTCGCACCATGTGCCTCCAGCCTTACAAAGAGTCCAAACTACCGTAGTTGTATTTTTTGCTACTTGCTTATCATGATCATAGTATCTTGTGGAGCGCACAGCGACTTTAATCACTTACATACAGCAATCTTGAGCCACATGACCTTTATCGCAGCCAGTGACCATGTAGCCCCAACTTTGTTCACCAGAGTTGAGGTGTCAATATTCCACTTCATTCTTTCTTTTTTTTCTTATGTGTTTTTGCTCTTCTCTGTGCTGTTAATACTTTAAATTTACAAAACCGATGCTGCAGCCCCACGCAATTCTTGACCTCCACGATGATGGGAAAGCATTAATCATTTCTTAACATATTATACTGCTCCCATTTATAATGTTCAGTACACCTTTTTCTACTGTAAATTAGTTATACAGAGAATCTATAAAAGAAACTATGAACAACTAAGCCTTTAGACTCAAGATTTCTAAGAATTTCTGATGTGTCTGTAGTTTAAATATCAGTTTCTAGTGATGAGTTAAATTCTTGCCCATTGCAAAGTACTGACTCTACAGTTTGTAATTCCAATTGTACTGACAAGAGGTGTGTCCTGTCTATTAAACCACAGTAAGTAATCACTCTATTAGTGACTCACGATGTCTATTGTGAATGAATGAGGCACTGTATACTTTGCACTTGGGTGGAGAGATATGAGGGCATTTTATTTACAGTGTTACAAATAGAGTGATAACAATAATGCAAAGTCATCTGCCATAAATGCAATGGAAATAACAAAAAAACAAACAAAAAACTAATACGTAGAGATTTTGCTATAAATTTCCCCAACATACTGGATTCTGCCAAATTAAAACATTTTCAGATTCAATTCACTCCATCTGGACACCAATTTGATAGAGTCTTTTTAGCCAGGAAAAAGGTTAAAATAGTTAACAAAAACCTATACTCACCTTTCCTTACCTGTTATTATTCTTCCATGACAGCTCCTTGGTCCTGTGTGATAGTCTTGTATTTTTGCTAACCTTTTCTCATTTATTCTGACGTGTGAGTACAATTTGAAGTCTGTAATTAGCTCATGTGATTCCATGGATGGACAACACATGTCATGATGTCCCCTTAGGTGTCAAATTGACCTCACATGTCCGAATAGAAGAAGAACAGAAGACTGACTTGGAGGACCGGGGAGCTGCAGTGTAAGAAGACATTAGGAATAGTGAGTACAGACGGTTTATAATTATTTTAACGCCTTCCTCACAGCATATGGGACAGTTTGGATTTTGACTGAATCACATCATCCTGACAAATTTGAGTGAATTTGCCCTTATCGAAATTTCTTTTACTTGTTTACTTGTTGCAGTGCTCTGCTAATGATCTAGGTCAGGGGTGGGGAACTCCAGTCCTCGAGGGCCGCAAGCAGTTCAGGTTTTCACGATTTCTTTAGTATTGCACAGGGATTGGAATCATCACCAGTGCAAGTGATTATGTTATCACCTGTGCAATACTAAGGAAATCCTGAAAACTTGCACTGTTTGCGGCCCTCGAGGACTGGAGTTCCCCACCCCTGATCTAGGTGATCCAGATCTAGGAGTCTGGCTTATTCGAGGCTGTAGGTTACTATTGCCTTCCTGCAGCAGATTGACAGCCTTACACCAAGTGCACACATTGAGTATTTGGTGGCTTTTTTACCTCAGTATTTGGTGAGTTTTTACCTCAGTATTTGCTGCGTTTCCTACCTCAGTATTTCGTGAGTTTTTACCTCAGTATTTGCTGCGTTTCCTACCTCAGTATTTGGTGAGTTTTTTACCTCAGTATTTAGTGAGTTTTTTACCTCAGTATTTGGTGAGTTTTTTACCTTAGTATTTGGTGAGTTTCTTACCTCAGTATTTAGTGAGTTTTTTTACCTCAGTATTTGGTGAGTTTTTTTACCTCAGTATTTGGTGAGTTTTTACCTCAGCATTTGGTGAGTTTCCTACCTCAGTATTTGTAGCCAAAACCAGGAGTGGAACAATCAGAGGAAAAGTATAAGGGTGCATGCACACGATCAGTGTACGCAGCGTTTTGGACACAGCGTCTTGCCGCTGCGTCCAAAACGCTGCATCGTACAGTACTAGCATAGTGGATGGGATTTCAAGAAATCCCATCCTCACTATGCGTAACCCACCTGCAGCGTGTTTGGAGCTGTGGTGCGGGTTGACGGGAGTCCGCTCCTCCTTATTTCATGCTGCGGAGTCGGAAGCGGCTCCCATCGGGTGACTGTAGGGAGACGCCTCCCTGCACCCGCCGCACATGGTGAGTACAGGGTTGCTGCGGTCTCCCTGCAGCCACCCGCGGCCGACATGCAGCTCCTCCGGACTGTGTGCATGCACCCTAATAGAAACACATCACCTCTTCTGTATTCATCACCCACTCCTGGTTTTGACTTACAAATACTGAGGTAAAAAACTCACCAGATACTCACAGTGTGCACAAGGCATACTGTGAAAAGAGATCCTACATCTTATGGTACCTTTACACGCCGCTACCGAAGGTTAGAAACCACCGGGTGTAACAATTGTACCTTTTACCTTCAAAACACCGCGAGGTTGCGGCGTGTAATTCAGGTAGCACCGTCCTGTCTTTTTGTATACCGGTCTTTCAGCCTTGCTCAAAAATAAGTAGGTATACACCCTATGGTAGCGGTGTATAATCGGGGCACAGGTACGGTATTTTCGACACCTAGTGATTTCCCTGGGGCGTGACACATCCTCCGGGATACCGCACCCCATGAGCGTTCATTGGTGGAAGATCCTGCGTTACGATTGGCTCTCCCTTCACAGGGCGCCATCATGGATGAGCTGTCACTTCAGCACTAGAGATTCGCGCCGTATGCACGATCAGATACATTAGTACAATTACACGGCCACACAATTGTGGAAGGCCAAAGTATAGTGCGTTATGGTCCTATATAATGTGTACATTCACATACCACATATAAAGGAAGTGCTCTACACAGCGCACATGCATGCCGTACGTAGCGGCCTGGGTCTTTTTATTAGGTAACGCTGAAATGTTTTTGCCGTGTCGCACTGCGCGCAGTATATTGTGTGCACATTCCCATACCACATACAAAGAAATATTGCTGTACACAGCGCACATGGTTACGGTACGCAACGCCCTTGGGGTATTGTTCTGTAGGTGCCGCAGAAGTGTTTCTGCGGTGTCAAACTGCACGTACGGCGACTTTGAATGTTGTTACGCCCCGCAAGCGGACGTACTGACGTCATGACGTTGGTTTCAGTTTCACTCTGCCTGCAAGGTGCCCGCCCCTCCTCTGCACATAGCACTAGAGTCATGGCCGCCACACACCGCGCTGCAACGTGGGGGATGGCAGAGCTTATGATCCTCATAGACCATTGTGACCGCCATGACTACTGGGGCCACCATCACCACCGGCACCCCAGGCTGCGCAATCGCAGCACTGTTAGGCGCATACAGCGTGCCCTGCTCAAGCAACTGGATTGAGAGGAGCGCTAAACAGGTCCAAAAAAAAATCGCGGATCTGAAACATAAGACCCCAGGCCGCATAGTGGACATCCGTGCCAGGATTGCCAGGTTGCGTGGTGAGTAATTGTTGGCCCCAAACACACACTTGCACATGTACATGTACCAAACTACACAAAAATGTATAACAACATATTGGAAGTAGAGCGTGAGGCACGGCGGTACCGCTGCAATGGGGTAACATATATTCAGCCTAATTTTGAGGGGGTGCCTACACTTGGGCCTGGTGTTGCTACGTTAAAAAAGATTATTAAAGAGTTTAATCAGTAGAAAACTGAGCAACAAACATCAATGTGCATCTTTAATTTTATTAAAGGCAGGTTACAACCAGCATAGCAAGGGGAGGGACTGTGTAGTTCAGGTGACTCTACACTCCCTCCCCTTGCCATGCAGCCTGTAACCTGCCTGTCAAAAAAGGAAACACACATACTGGTCGTTGCTGGACATTTTGCTATTGATTTAAAAGACAAATGTATGTTCCTTGGGCACCCTACCAAAATGTCTCTTCACCCACCATCTGGATGTGGCAACAATGTGCATTGCCTTGTTGAGGACATAAAAACATAAATATGTTGAAAACAGTCATGTGATGCCCAAATGGTGCCGCCTACACTAAGCCTTAACCTCACCCTTTTTGGGCCAAAGATGAGTTCACAGTGTAAGTTGCCCTCCTGACACTAACCATACTGTGTCCTACCCACACTACATGCATAGAACATGACCTAACACCATATCTGGCATGCTGGAAACACATAGTCCAACAATCTAAATGTGTAACACGTCTGTGCTTAACCCTTCTTCTGAAAGCTCGATGATTGTGTTTTCAAATACAGATGTGGATGAGTCGTCATCCGAAGATGGTCCCCCGGCACCACCCGCAGGTGGACCACCAACACCACCGCCTCAAGAGGCTGCTGCTAGCCCATCCCCACTGGGGAATACCCCGTCCCCAGGGCCTGAGGAGGAGGAGCTGGAAGACCCACCAGGGCTGGAGGAGGAGGAGCTGGAAGACCCACCAGACCTGGAGGAGGAGGAGCTGGCTTCCCCAGCAGGCCCGCCGGCGGAGGACCTGGAAGACCCAGCAGGGCCGGAGGATGAGCTGGCATCCCCTGCAGGGCCGGAGGAGGAGATGCCTCAGGCTGCAATTGAGCCAGCCTTGGAGGATTATGGTGGTAAGTGTGTTTTGTTGTGAGCTATGCACTGCACACCGTAATCAGTGTTGTGTTTTTGTGCCCATGAGGATTAGCACACAGTCTGATTTCAATTAATTTCACCTATTTGTACAGATGGAGAACGTGCTGGGGCTGCCGGGTGTAGTGTCAGTGCATCCCCATCACCCCCTGATAGTGCTGATGATGGTGACCCAGAGGGTAAGGAGCTTTTTTTTTTTCAAGAAAATAGCAAACCTCCACATGGACTCTTTAAATGTAAATGTGTTCTTCATCCCAATACAGGTGTCCCTATGATGGAGGACGTCATCAGGGCCCACCATGACATGTCCAGACGCCTCCACCGGGCACACCGACGTGGCTTCCAAGACCTGGCCCAGTTGGGTGCCATGCTTGCTGCCCTCCAGGAGGACATGGTGGCCTCCCATGATGTGGCTGAACCCCAACACATCAATGGGCAAACCTGCCCTGAAGGACTGTTGTCCTTGTTGGACAAAAACTCTTCTGTGTTGCCATGTTGGCTTTTCTTTTGGTTTGTTTTTGCCCCCGTCAAGCTCTTTTCTTATAGTGTCCCACATTGGGACACTAGGGACTGTGTTGTGGATACCCCGTTGGCCTCTTTCTTATAGTGTCCCACATTGGGACACTAGGGACTGTGTTGTGGATACCCCGTTGGCCTCTTTTCTTATAGTGTCCCACATTGGGACACTAGGGACTGTGTTGTGGCTACTCCTACACTCAACCAGCATTGTGTCCTTTGTGGGCACGGTGTGGCACACATTTTTTCCCAAATAAACAATTTTGGCAATCTTTCTGTGTGTTCCTTGATGTCACCACACACATGTAGGCCTGACAATCATCTAAAGTCCCTAACTGTGTGACCCAGATTTGTAGACCTCTTTGAGGTGTTAATAGATGTTACCAGCCCACATCGTGTTCCTGCACTCCCGCCATTGCCCAGAATGTGTGGATAATGTCCCCGATATGTTGCCCACAAACATACACCCAGTCAACACAGTTGTGTTTGTAGACGTCAAATTATGGAGTCACATGTTTTCATATAACAAAATTTATTTTTGGAAAAAAAAAAACAAGGAAAAAAAAAACAAACAAATTAGTCACCACAAATTGGGCACAATGTGTTGTCAAATAATGACAAAAGAAACAATGCCAAATGTGACATAAAAATGGAATAGAGTCCAGATGGCCAATTCAGTGCATTGGCTAGTAGTGTCCCATCTCCTCATCATCCTCCTCTGTTGGCTCAGACAATGCCTCAACTCCCTCCCTCTCATGGTAGCCCCTCCCTGCCTGAGAGTGTCCCGATCTTCTAGACCTTCTTGTTCGGGGAGTTGGGGTACGTGGACGGGGCGGTCTCCTCACCCTGTGTTGGTGTTGGGTGGACGCAATGGGCCAAGGGGTGTGCTTCTGGGGTGGTGGTATGCTACAACCCCATTGCAGGGCCCCATCTACGCCCGCCTCAAGGACACGATCCATGACCCGCTGAGCAATCATCCTCTGCTCCGGCTCCATCTGGTTGAGCATATCTCTGGCGTGGAGGGTGTAACTAGAGATGTGGGTCCGTTGTTCGTCCAAAAGGACCCTTTTGGCCCAGGTGCCCAGCTCGGTGTTCGGTGGGGCTGGCAATCTCCTTCGCCGAATCCCCGAGCTGGGCCCTGGGCCCGGACCCACACCACTAGTTCCGCCCACTGGTTCGCCCGCTGATGGTGTTGGACGAGGCTCACCAGTGTCATGCTCCTCCTTAATGAAGCCAGGCAGCTCAGGGGCCTGTGGAAAGAAACAAAAAGAAAAACAAAATCAATACCACTAAGCAGCATCATTGATGTCAATTGCTCACAGCCCAACACTATCGCGTACACCACACAACACACCAGCACCCAACCACCCAACAGAGAACTCAAAGGATCAAGGTTCTAATGGCTAAGAAATGCACGTCTGATGTATACTCACCTGTGCCATCAAACTGAATTGGCCAGAAACATACATCGGTTTACTTAACTAGGGGTTAACCGAAAATGGGTATGTGACCACAGGAGATTTCAGCTGCCTTTAAGAAGCTGGAAGGCCATGTGCCTCAGCCTTACCTTCAGAACAAATTTAAAGGATGTGGTTCATGATTTAAACATACACTACATGGGCCAAAGGCCAGACACATGTCTGGCTTCCATTGTTACTATATGTTGTTGGAACTAACATAAAGGACACATAATCAGCATTGTGGATAATATGACACCCGAGAGACAAATTAGCCACGGTAGTTTATTGTAACGGACATGGAGAAGCTCTCTTTGGGTTGAGTTAACAAATTAAGAGGAAAGCCCCTGAGGCCACATACCCAATAAAAACATGCTTACAAAGGAAATTCCGACTAAGATAGAAGTGTATTTGGAAAATGCATGCAGACAAGCACACCTGTGGAGCAAACATGGTGGACCACCACCAAAAAACAATTACCCACCTCCTGCGGTGCAGACGGATCTTGGGCAGGGCCTACAGGGGACGCGGGGGGTCCTCGCTGCTCCGCGATCCACGCGAGCTCTCTTGGCCGAGGGTGAAGGTGAGGAGGTCATAATACCATAATTTTGGCTTACGTGCCTCCCCACCTCCAGCCCCCGACTGACGATGAAGATATTTATTATGAGCTCGCGTGAATGCGGCGCAGAGGTTTTTGATCTTCTCATATATCATCCCCGCGTACCACCTCTTGTCCGGCTTGGGATACATCCTATTCGCCATATCAACAAGAGGCTTGTAGGCCGCTGCCCGCGCTGCCTGGTCACGATATTCGGGCAGCGCTGTGCGCCACAGGCACTCGTGTCCTTGATACATGGTGAGGAGCTGGGTAACAAACTCCACGTACCCCACAGGCATCTGTTTGTGTAAGAAAAAAACACTCAGCAAAAATAAGGCATGCATGCTAAATAAACACTATATTGAGTGTATATATGCAGGTGTTTAGGCCCTGCAAAAATGTGTTGAACATGTATGTTTGCATGTGGGACACCCTGTCTCCAGGAGCAATGTCTCAGCTACAGTTGGCATGAATGGAAGGATAGGTTTCAGTACACATGTTCACAAAGGCAAAAGGTGCACGATGATTCTACCCAAAACCAAAAAAAAATATTTAAAAAAAAAAATAAGGGGTCAGGGGCCATGGTGCCAGGGGGCCTATTGTAACCTGGCCTGGTGGTACAACCGTCATCTAGGTCCGTCAGCCCATGTAAAGGTCTTGGCTGCGTCAAGTTATGGCTGGCTGACACTACAGCAGACGCAGAGCCTTGCGCACAACAACACCCTTCACTCCCCATTCCACCCCTGGCCCGCACAACACTATGACAGGCGCCCCCTCCCCACCCCGGCCCTCACTTTAAGGTGTTGTAGGCCGATAATGAAACCCTGACTTACACTGGCCAAGCAGCCCCTGATACATGCCTTACAAAAAACACTACAATGTATGGAATACATCACCATGTCCAATTAACGAATTGGCTATGCATAATGCCTATAGGTAGCAAGGCCTAACATTATTATGAACACACTATATACATTAAGCACATGGCGCTGCCTGCTGACACACACAGCATAAGCGGCATGTAGCAGATGCATCAGCGCGATTTAGAAAACGCATTGCGATGGAAAAGCTTGTGAGTAAACTTACCGTCGGCTCAACAGAGAACGGAGTACTGGACACCACTAGCTCAATGCACATGGACGTCTGGACAGGGGCTGGTCGCCATTCCAGGAAATTTATACTCACCCACTCCAATCAGCACACAGCGATTAGACACATTAGCAGCCAACACCTGTGAACACCCCTAGCGGCAGCTGATTAGGTATCATTGATGCGTCCTGATTGGTTGGTGCTCATTGAAAAGCAGTTCAGGGCGGAAGGGCGTTACGCTTGCTGCCCAGAGTCATTAAGTAAGTATTTGTGTGCAGACATGGATGTAGCGGCGTGGCGGGCTGAGGTGCATGATTGGCTTGGGTAACGCAATAGGCTACTGTATCGGACGCATATGTGATGTCAGTTTGGTCACTACAGTAGCGTAGCATGCTGGTGTATTTTTCACATGTGTGGCCCATACATTTGCATATTGTAGTTACCAAATTATTGTGTTTGTTTCCATTCGCCATACAGGATCATGGCTACTGGAATCTAGAGTGTAATGTCGTACAGATGGGCAATGAACTGAAAATATCATACTGCTTGGGGTGAACATACACTGGGACCAACATGGCTAGGATCAGACATGGATTTGAGGCGTGAGGCAGCAGAGAATGTCTAGATGTGGAGCTCCCCCTTGCAAACACATGTGGCCCTGCATCACTACAGGATGAGTCATGTATAATCTGCTTCGTGTCATCTGTGATTACTCACCCAGCTAGGCTGTGGTACGTTGATACTTACAGACTGTAGAAGTGTAAATATATGGTATCCTACATTGTTTGTGTGACATGTATAGCCGTGGTGACACATCTCCCTTTTTAATACAGATATGTCCAGATGTGTTACTTTCAGCAACGCAACAAACTGTAGAAGAATAGAGGGGCTGATCAGTGAGCATGTTCCGTGTGTTTAGCGCCCACTTGTGGGTGATGGCCTGGCAATGTTTCCAAGGATGTGTGCTGTGCACACAGGAGCGATTAAATCTGCTTTACCCTAGTGTGTAATCTAAGTTTTGTGTGCCTTGCTTTACATGCAAACATTTCACCATATTGCTGTATGTACTGATGTTTTTTTTTCCTATACAGGTGATGATACTGAAGATGCAGAATATACATGATCGACATGTTATCGTGGCTCTTGTGTTGGTGGAAGAGCAACTATGGATGGAGGATAGATATGAAAGGTTGATGCGGCGCAGACGCCGGCGTGTGTGGAGCCGGGATTGGCTTTGCCTCTGGGGGACCCAGGGCGACATGCAGCTGGTGCGTGAGCTGGAGGATAACAATCCGCATGATTACCAAAACTACCTCCTTATGTCCGAGGACTCTTTCAAATTCCTTTTGGAGTGTGTGGGGCTACTGATAGCCTGTCAGGACACTGTCATGCGTCAATCGGTATCAGCGGAGGAGTGGTTGCTTATTACTTTGCGGTTCCTGGCTACAGGCCGGTCAAGGACCAACTTCACATACTCGTCACGTGTATCCCTGTCCCTGCTGAGCCGCCTGATCCCTGAGACGTGTGAGGCCATCTGGAGTGTTCTGCGGCCATCCTACATAAAGTTGCCATGAACAGCCGCAGAATGGATGCAAGTAGCCCGAGGCTTTGAAAGCCGGTGGAACTTCCCAAACTGCAGGGGCGCTTTGTATGGTAAGCACGTGAGGATTACTAAACCCCCCAACTCGGGCTCTTTGTATTATAATTACAAAGGGTATTTTAGTATAGTCCTCATGGCCCTGTGGATGCGAACTATGAGTTCCTCTATGTGGACGTTGGAATGAACGGGCGTATCTCAGATGGGGGGGGGGTGTTCGCACACTGCTCCTTGGCACAACTACTAAGGACCAGTGGGCTGAACCTACCCTCAAACGAAGAGACGAGCCATCATCTCAACTTTGCGTTTGTGGCGGATGAAGCGTTCCCACTTCAGGCACACCTACTGCGGCCATATCCCCAGAGGCCAATTACTTCAGAACGACGCATTTTCAATTACCGGCTATCCGGGCACGCCGTGTGGTTGAAAATGCGTTTGGAGTCTATTGATGCGGTAGTGCTGGCCTGCTGTGTGCTGCATAACTTCCTGCGTTGTAGGGATCGAGCATCATATACACCAGGAAGTTATGAAGATTCTGCGGACCCCACAACAGCGGAGGTCCGTCCAGGGGCTTGGCGTGATGACGACCATGGTGTGGCACCACTCCAGCCGCTGAGCCATGGTCGCACTCAGCAGGAGGCCAAGGACAGTAGAGATGCATACTGCTCCTACTTTAATGGCCCTGGGGCAGTGGGCTGGCAGAACCAGCACGTCTAGTGTGGGTGGTTCTGGTTCCTCCTAAAATGGTGGCCATGGTGTTAACAGCAGGGTTGCTGCTCCATGGTGTTTTCTTTTGGTTATTTAATTGTGTGCACAGGTTTTAGTTAGTTAGTTTAGGTTTTATTTGTGTTATGTAGGTGCTGCACACTGTATCCTTGTTTTTTTTTTTTGTTTTTTTTTTTAAATTATATTATGTGTTTACAATGTAACATGATGTTTCAATGTCCATTGTCTTTCCTTTCTGTATCTGTGTTTTATTTTTCAATTTCATGTGTTTAAAAAAAATACAATTTTTTTTCTTTGATCCAAATTACTCTGTGTGAGCCTGATTACTTGGGGATAGAGGGCAGTTTGATCAAGGTTTGGGTTGTGGTCAGTGCTGTCACACACATTGGCACCTATGACTGGGTATGACACACAATATGTGTGGGTGGGCATGAGCTATGTGAAGGTATTTGGGCAACAGTCTATGTGACAAATGTGTGTGTACATAACCCTTGCGGTTTGGTGTAGGCAGAGCGTCACCAGGACACAACACATTGGCCCCATTCACACACTGCTTTTTTTGTGCGTATCTTTAAGCACAAGCTCATCAAAAACCAGGAGAGCGTGATTAAACCTATAAGTGGAGTACTTGTTTCTATTATGGCCACTTTACACACACCAACTTATCTGTCCAACTTCTGAACAACTTACTGGTTGCAGTGAAATCATGGATACATTGTTCCATTTGTACACAGCCACAAAATGGAGCAATGTGTCCATGATTTCATTGCAACCAGTAAGTTGTTCAGAAGTTGGACAGATAAGTTGGTGTGTGTAAAGTGGCCCTTATGGTGGGTTTACACGTTGCGATATCGTTCAGATATCGTAATACAACGGCGCGGGAGCGCGCATTTAGTGCCCGTTTCTCCCTGATCGCATCGGCGGTTTAGACTTCCCGATATCGGGATACAACGTCCCGACGATGTGTACGCCCCCCAACCCAGGAACGACCATTTAACATGGGAGTGAATGGGTGACGTGGCAGTACACATCAGAGTTGGGCTGTCACACAGGACGACCCGGCTCCAACCGGCATCCGATATCGGGCATTACAATAGCACGCTCATTCGACCCCCGATATCGGTTTGCCATCGTTACAGCATCGCATTGTACATTCAAACAGTACAACGCAGGAACGATATCGGGTCCAACTCACGAACCACGTGACTTTTGGTCGGAGCTGGACGCCAATATCGCAACGTGTAAACCCACCATTAGACCTTTCCTCTGAGTGTGTCACTCCCGGTTTTGATTGTTCCACTCCTGGCTTTTTTTGAGCTTGTGCGTAAAAATACGCAGCAAAAAAAGCAGTGTGTGAATGGGGCCATTGATGCAGCACATAATATTGTCTGTCATGTGGGTTTAAGTAAGTAGTGCAGCACATGTGCAGACACACACATAATGTACATGTGGCATGTGAGCTGGTCAAGGCCATTGACATCTGTTCCCACATATGCGATCTGCATTGGGGCTCTATTCACACATTTCTATCCAGACGCACACATAGGCCAACACTTAGTTCAAAAAACGCACAGACTGTGTGGTGTAAGCCGCTCCTGTGTGTCGCCTAAGCGTCACCTAGCAGAATCGCCACACTCCGCCATGTCACAAGCGCTTATTCCGTGTGACAGTGTAAACATTTCTACTACGCACACATAGCCCAACACTTAGTTTTTAATACGCACGGAGTGTGTGACTGTAAACCGCTCCTGTGTGACGCATAAGCATCCCCTAGGTGAATATCGCTACACTCCCCCATGTCACAAGCGCTTATTCCGTGTGACAATCCAAACACTACTACGTCACGTCTCCGCCATCCGCCCTTCGCACCGTGCCCAATCAGAACACTATTGTGTTGGCTAATGGATGTGGTTTGGGCGCGGCGTGACGGACTGTGGCACGCCTATGTGTTGTCCCTGCTGCCCCAGGTCCGCCCATATTCCCTTGTGGTAGCGGCGTGTAAATCAGGGAAGGTGCTCTACAGAAGGTAACCTGTGGCACCCGTCGGTGCTTCCAGGGATCGAAAAAACCTACTGTGGAGCACCTTTTAGCGGCGTGTAATTGCAGTATCAGGTACCGTTAGGAACCGTTGAAACGCACACGTGCACGTGCAACACCCGGTGGTTTCTAACCTTTGGTAGCGGCGTGTAAAGGTACCATTATAGATTACATGCATGTTCTTATCCTGAAACCATCCTTCAGATTTCTTGATTCTATAGCCAGCAGCACAGACTACTACTTATATCCTCCTACCACTTGGTCTATACAGTGGCATTTCCCGGATCTGAGGGTACTGCTACAGCTGTCTTACCTTGAGTCCTCAGTGGTGGGTTAACCCCTCTTCACCACCTTTGATGTATGTATATATCATGGTAAGGAAGGGGTTCCTTACCTATTACATATAGTTACAGTGCTGTGCAAATTATTTGGGACAAAGCAAGTCTTTACTTGTTTTTCTTGCATTAGTTTTACTATTTCTGAAAAGTGTTATCAGTTCTTGGTGTAGTTTTCATTTTTCTTCCACATTTCCCTTTTCGTTTTGGAGAAAACGATCCAGTTTCATTGTGTGCGAATTATTCTTGAAACGGTAGATTTTCCAATACCAATGGTGGAAGCGATTTCTCTTAAGGTACTGTCACACGTGACAATATTGCTTGCAATTTCACTGGCAATTTGCTGGTTGCAGTGACATCATGGACACATTGTTCTATTTTGTTGTCGGGTACAAATGGAACAATGTGTCCATGCATTCATTGCAACCAGCAAATTGACAGTGATATTGCTAGCAATATTGCTGTGTGTGACGGTACTTTTACAGTCAGACTTGTATGTTCATTAAGAATAATAATTCTAGACATCTTCCGTGGAGTAACATCCATTTTTACAGGCACGAATCACACAGAGAAAAAGTACACTAAACCACTCCTCACAGAAACAAGCTCTCAACTGAAGCAGAGGGGGACGGCTAGCTGTTATTTTCTGACTAAAACCAGTCAAACCACATTTTGTTACTCAAGGTTGTACACTCACACCTGTTCAAAGTAGTTAAAACTGGTTTGAATCACTGACTGGTAACCCCAACTTACGATTTTACTTAAAAAATGCTTTGCCCCAATTAATTTGCACAGCACTGTACCTCATGGTGATCATGCGGGAACAGGTGCTGTGCCCACACGATCGCCGCTAGGAGATCGGTTTAAGTGATAGACAAGCTCCGGCTGTCACAGCCAGGTCTGGTGCCCGTACAACCCCTAGCTGATTACCCACCTAAATGCTGCGATCAATAGCGATCGCAGCATTTAGGAGGCTGAGAGAGAGAGGTAGTGCGCTCCCTATTGTAATTATATAAAATAATGACCTCTGGGTTTGCTGGCTACAGGCTACAGTGGTCTGTCAGTCCATGCCAGTAGCTTAGTATAAGTGGTGTTCTGTCAGTGTCACACTGGCAGGTGTAAAGTATTGCAATGCTTGTGAATTACAATACATTATACCAGCAATAACAGTACGGTAATAGAAATTAATGTATCATAAGTAAATAAGTGACAAAAATGTGAGAAAAAAATTGTAAACATATTTAACAAAAATCAAAATATAAAGAACAAAAAGACCAGTAAATATGTAAATTGTGTAACACCCACACACTAGATCAGTAGGTGGGAGGGACCCCGGGAGGAGAAATAGTGACCTCTAGGGGGAACTAGTGAGCAGTTGGTTAGTTAGTCAGAGAGAAGAGTTGGAGCTGGTGAGAGCCAGGCAGCCGGCCTGGGGGAGCAAGGAGGGTCTCCTCGGCTGAGGGGCCCAGGGAAGCAAGAAGAGATCCCAGGAGAAAGAAACAGAAGGAAGCGAGGGAGTAGTAACTCAGAACAGGAGTTCACTCTCGTGGGGAATAGAGTAACCCAGAGTTTGCCCCAGGAAAGGAACCGGGTACCGGAGCCCGCACCTGTGAGTTCTTTAAGACTCACAGACAATCTGAAGAACAGGGGTATCTTTATGTACGGCTCTGACTCCCAAAGATCCCAGAAAGAGGGGAGCCAGGAGTAGCAAGAAGCTTCAAGGAGCCCAAAAGAAGGTTCACCCGACGGGTAGAAGGGAGAGGAGAACAAAGAACAGCAGGAGGTCGGATTCATCTTTAGGAGATCAGACTTCATCGCCACTGGGGGGCAAGGGAAAGAAAGGAACAGGAACAGTACACAGTGAGGGATCCATCTAACAGCCAGAAATTCCACTTGCAGCACCCGTAGCCATTTGCCAAGTAACATCTACTGCTACTGAAAGACTGTAATAATTGAAAGTTTTCCAGTAGAGTACCCGGTGAAGTAAGTTGTCGACTCTGCTGCATCCTTTCTTGCATAAATTGTTCCTTTACAGAATCGCTGCCCCGGCAGTCCAGTCCTGCCTGCGGGGACTACACCAACCTGGCCGCAATACCATCGACCACCGGAGGACTGTAGCGGCGATGGTGAGCATCACCAGATACTGCAGGTGGCGTCACGAACTTGTATATTCTTTATTTCTTTATTTTCCCATTGACTACCAGAGCCACAGCCTCGGGCAGCCACTCATGACATCCCAGACCGAGCCCGAGAGCTGAGTACCCTGCCCTGGGCGAGTCAATTCCAATTGTGGAAATTATTATTATTCCAAGTTCTATTGATTTAAATGAACTAAATTAACTTTGTTTGTGGGAAAACCCCTTTAAAGGGAACTTGTCACCTACCTAAAGCCCCCCAGGCCATCACTACCTGTCCCTGCACCTTCCTATCACTACTCTAACTATTCCTGTCTGTCCTAAATGTGCCCTATGACTGTGTTAAAAAACGGTTTTGATACTCACTCGTTAGTATGTTAAAGATCCAGGGGGCTACCATTGCTAGCCCCCCTGGGCATCCTCTGTATGTCCCCTTCGCTGCCTCCTTCATTGTTTATCACTCCCCTATGGCGTGATGTTCCCTTCCCAATGCGTGCACCCCCCGCCGGGTTTGGCGCCCTGCTCACACAGGCAGCCACAGACTTCTCTCATGCACAGCTGGGTTTCCACAGCAGGTACCTACTACATACAACGCCTTCCACCCTGGCACAGTAGTGGGAGCACCACTTGCTGCCCTTAGGCAAGATCCCCTATAAATACTGCTGCTGGGGGCGAAGTTTGTCAGAGTATGCAGATGCTAGGAGAGCTGCGAAGACGTCCTGATGGTCGGTGCTGCATTTAGGCCCGAACCAGTGACCCGGAGTGACCCTTCTACGTCCCGCAAGCCTGAGTGGGACTGAAGGCAAGGAGCTTAGGACAGAAAAGGGAGTGAGGAACTTGAGAGAGTTCGTCCCAGGAGAAACACCGGATATTGGGGATCCGCACCTGTGGGACACTGTAGGACCACAGAAAACCCTGTCGCACCGTGGAGGCTTCGGCTACCCGGTATCCTCTGTGGGTCAATACAGGGAATCAAACACAGCAGGGCAAAGCCGCAATGTTCAGAGAAGGTAACCCGGAGACCGCACAGGAGGAGAGGAAGACACTACAGTCAGGAAGAGAGAGGAGGCAAGTCAGGCTGCAAGCGGGCTGTGCTTTAGATATTACTACAAAGCAGAGGAGGACTTATACCCACTTGCTGTGGGGACCCACTGTGCAACCTGTCCACCTGTCAGTGCCCTGGACCGTTTTATCTGCTTAACAACAGTAAAAGGTAAAAGAGACTTTCCTGTGTGTGTGTATTCTTCTTCTCCACTCCCACTACCTCAATAGACTGCTCCAGTACTCCCTATACAATCCCAGCTCCACTCCAAGCTGTCCCTCCTCACTACGCTGCCCCAGAGGTCCAGTCCTACCTGCGGAGGACTTCACCATCTCAGCCGCAATACCATCTACCTCCGGCGGACTGTGGCGGCGCTGGTGCTACTCACCAGAAACTGCAGGTGGCGTCACGACAACAAACTGTAAATGATCCCTTGTATATAAAATCCCCTTTTCAAAAGATACCCCATAACACGGAGTCAGGCGCGGCCGCCATTCCCCGTGACAACCAGAGATTTAACCCTTGCCGACTGACCCCCGAGTACCCCAAAGCCTGGGCGCTACACGGACACGCAGCCGTCTGCAGAGTTCCGGGTATGACACCGAATGCGTGATTTCTGGTACTCCGCAGCCGGACTTCAGGCTCAGAGCAGTACGCATGCTCTATGGAGCACATTACGTCAGCTCATAGTGTGCTCCACAGCGCATGCGCAGCTCTGTGGATGAGCTGCGGAGTAACGGAAATGACGCGTTCTGCGTCATACCCTGCATTCTGCAGAGCGGAGCAAGTGAGGCAGGGGGGCGCACATTTGGATGTCAATATCATGCTTGTTGGGGCGTGATAAACAATGAAGGAGGCGGAGAAGGGGACATACAGAGAGGACGCCCAGGGGGGCTAGCAATGGTAGCCCCCTGGATCATTAACATAGTAATGAGTATCAAAACCGTTTTATAACAAAGTCATAGGGCACATTTAGGAAAGACAGGGATAGTTAGAGTAGTTTAGGAAGGTGCAGGGAGAGGTAGTGATAGCCTGGGGTGATTTATGGAGGTGACAGGTTCACTTTAATGATGGGTACACAGGTCTACGTGGTTATGTCACATGACTGGTATACTGGTGTAAATGGCTTTGATGTCACATGACTGGTACACATAGCTGTTTTGTCACGAGTGATGCCCAGGTACACATGCCTGTTATGTCACCACATAACAGGTGGACAGGTGAATATGACTGTGATGTCACATGACTGGTGCACATGGCTGTTATGTTACATGAGTGATGGCCAGCAAACGTGTCTGTTATGTCACCACATGACTGTGCACGGGTCCTGTGTGCTGTGGTGATGTGTGTACACATTGATAGGTCTCCAGCAGGCGGTTGCACGGCTGCACACTAGGGGTCGCTGTAGACACTGCGCTCCGTTGTGAGGCGGTGACAGGGCACAGGAAGCGGATGTCACATCAGCAGGGCTGTCTAACCAGAGTGAGGAAATGAAAACACAGGGGGACGCTCTTGCCCCGAGTTCTCTACTGCTCTGGTGGAGTTAGTGCGAGGTGAGAGTAGGTGCTGAGTTGTACACACTGCACCTGGGACTGAGAGACCCTGACAGTAGACACAGAGGACAGACCGCTGGACACTGCCCACCCTGGGACCAGGGGCTGGACGGATTGGACTCACATGCTGTTTTCCTAGGAGAAGCCTGTACCCACAGCCAGCATGGTTCGGACCCCAGCCGCCAGCCCTCCACCCCGGGAGCATTGCTGCTGCTGCGGCCATAACATGGGACCCGTGCGGGAGGAGAGGAGCAGCCGCCCCCCGTGTACCGGCGTGTACAGCCTGCTGCTCACACTGCTGACCCTGCACACTGCCCGGAGCCACACCGAAGGTGAGACCTGCCTGAGCCCACACTGCAGGACACTGGCACCTGCCTGAGCCCACACTGCAGGACACTGGCACCTGCCTGAGCCCACACTGCAGGACCCTGGCACCTGCCTGAGCCCACACTGCAGGACCTGGCACCTGCCTGAGCCCACACTGCAGGACCCTGGCACCTGCCTGAGCCCACACTGCAGGACCCTGGCACCTGCCTGAGCCCACACTGCAGGACCCTGGCACCTGCCTGAGCCCACACTGCAGGACCCTGGCACCTGCCTGAGCCCACACTGCAGGACCCTGGCACCTGCCCCCCCTGAGCCCACACTGCAGGACCCTGGCACCTGCCCCCCCTGAGCCCACACTGCAGGACCCTGGCACCTGCCCCCCCTGAGCCCACACTGCAGGACCCTGGCACCTGCCCCCCCTGAGCCCACACTGCAGGACACTGGCACCTGCCCCCTGAGCCCACACTGCAGGACACTGGCACCTGCCTGAGCCCACACTGCAGGACACTGGCACCTGCCCCCTGAGCCCACACTGCAGGACCCTGGCACCTGCCTGAGCCCACACTGCAGGACCCTGGCACCTGCCTGAGCCCACACTGCAGGACCCTGGCACCTGCCTGAGCCCACACTGCAGGACCTGGCACCTGCCTGAGCCCACACTGCAGGACCCTGGCACCTGCCTGAGCCCACACTGCAGGACCCTGGCACCTGCCCCCCCTGAGCCCACACTGCAGGACCCTGGCACCTGCCCCCCCTGAGCCCACACTGCAGGACCCTGGCACCTGCCCCCCCTGAGCCCACACTGCAGGACCCTGGCACCTGCCCCCCCTGAGCCCACACTGCAGGACCCTGGCACCTGCCCCCCCTGAGCCCACACTGCAGGACCCTGGCACCTGCCCCCCCTGAGCCCACACTGCAGGACCCTGGCACCTGCCCCCCCTGAGCCCACACTGCAGGACCCTGGCACCTGCCCCCCCTGAGCCCACACTGCAGGACCCTGGCACCTGCCCCCCCTGAGCCCACACTGCAGGACCCTGGCACCTGCCCCCCCTGAGCCCACACTGCAGGACCCTGGCACCTGCCCCCCCTGAGCCCACACTGCAGGACCCTGGCACCTGCCCCCCCTGAGCCCACACTGCAGGACCCTGGCACCTGCCCCCCCTGAGCCCACACTGCAGGACCCTGGCACCTGCCCCCCCTGAGCCCACACTGCAGGACCCTGGCACCTGCCCCCCCTGAGCCCACACTGCAGGACCCTGGCACCTGCCCCCCCTGAGCCCACACTGCAGGACCCTGGCACCTGCCCCCCCTGAGCCCACACTGCAGGACCCTGGCACCTGCCCCCCCTGAGCCCACACTGCAGGACCCTGGCACCTGCCCCCCCTGAGCCCACACTGCAGGACCCTGGCACCTGCCCCCCCTGAGCCCACACTGCAGGACACTGGCACCTGCCCCCCCTGAGCCCACACTGCAGGACACTGGCACCTGCCCCCCCTGAGCCCACACTGCAGGACAGTGACACCTGCCCCCCCCCCCCTGAGCCCACACTGCAGGACACTGGCCCCTGCCCACACTACCTGGCCACCTATGTTTGTATGTGGCACCTGCCCCGGGAAATACAACCCCCTCTTCCTTGTATGTGCCTATAATAATAATATTTATTCAGTTATATAGTGCCATTAATTCCACAGCACTTTACCTACATCAACAACACTGTCCCCATTGGGACTCACAATCTAAGATCCTTAGTATGTCTTTGAAGTGTCGGAGGAAATCAAAGGAAACCCACCAAACACTGGGAGAACATACAAACTCTTTGCAGATGTTTTCCTTGGTGGGATTAGAACCCAGGACTAGGTATGGACGAACATCTCTTATTTCCCCGCATTCGGGAGTGGGGCCCGCCTGTTAAAGCAATGAAAGTGTTAATTCCGCTGTTATACTTACCGGGTCCGCGTTCAGGCTTCCTGGTGTGACGTGCTCTGCGTCACTTCCGGGCCGCCCCTTTTGCCCGAATGTGATTGGCTGTTAGAGCTGGTCACATGACTCATCCCCCAGCAACCCAGAAGTGCCGCTGCACCGTATAACGTGGACCCGTAAGTATAATCAGGAGGATTAGCAACACTTTCTTTGCTGTAAAGCGCAGCCCCAATCCCGACCATGGGGAAATAAGAGATATTCGCCCATCCCTACCCAGGACAGCAAGACTACAGTGCTAAGCACTGAGCCACCATGTTGTCTATAATGAGCAGCACCCTCTGGCCTATGGTAGTTTCCGGAGTGGTCCCCCTTACGCAGGGTCGGTTTTAGACCAAGTGGGGCCCTGGGCGAGATTGAGAGTGGGGCCCCAACTGTTTGTGGCGCCCGGGGCGGTCAAAAAATTTGCCGCCCCTTTGGTCGTATTATAGTAGTTATATTCTTGTATATAGGAGCAGTATTATCTATTATTTTAAATCACGAATGGGTTTTTTGCCCCTTTTGAGTCCGCTCACGCTGCGAGTCAGCGTGGTCATGTGGATACGCCCGAAGCATTGGCCGCGCAGCGGCCATTGCGAGCAGTTCTAAGGCGACTCGCTATGCCCGCGCAGCGGGCATGGCGAGTCGCCTTAGCAGCGCGAAGCATTGGCGCGAAGCGCCTTAGCAGCGCGAAGCATTGGCCGCGAAGCGGCCATTGCGAGTCAGAGACTCGCTCTGCTAGAATCCCGATGCATGTGCATCGGGCACCCAGCTAGTAGTAGATATATTCTTGTACATAGGAGCAGTATTATAGTAGTTATATTCCTGTACATAGGGGCAGTCGCAGTATTATCGTAGTTATATTCTTGTACATAGGGTCAGTCGAGTATAGTAGTTATATTCTTGTATACAGGAGTCCCATATACAAGAATATAACTACTATACTAAAACACAAAGAGAAGGGGCGCAATTGGGGGGTAAGTATTGGGCCAAATGGCCACTCACCTATTGGGGTTGTCACTGTGCACCTCTGCACAACCCCAGTGTATGGCAACAAGCAGGACTCAAGGAGGACCCGGGGCAGGAGCAATTTTCGCTGACAGATGTGTCTTCCCTTCCGTCTTCCGCCCGGGTAGCGGTCACGTGTTGCGATCACGTGACTCGGGATCTCCTTAAAGGAAAAAGACAAAGAAAGCGTGTATATATGGACTGGGATCATAGCCAAATTTCAGATTAAATATCACATTTTTTCAGTGCAATACTATGTACAGTGCCCTATAATATAGAATATAGCACCCCCATATACAATACACAGCTCTCCCATATGCTATATATAGCACCCACATACTATATACAACAGCAACTTCATATACTATATACAGCAACCCCATATACTATACAGCACCCCCTTTATACATGACGTCATCCCCCATATACTATATACAGCCCCCATACATGACAGCACCCCCTATGAATTATATACAGCACACCATACACAGCACCCCCATATACTATATACAGCACCCTCACCATACTTGACAGCACACCCATATAATATATACAGCCTGAGCCCCCATATACATGACAGCACCTGGCCCATATACAACATACAGCAGCATCCCCCATATACATGACAGCTGAGCACCCATGTACAACATACAGCACCTCATAAACAATATACAGAACTAATATATATATAAAATACAGCCCCCCATATACTATTTACAGCACGTCAGCACCCTCAATATACTATAGGCCAGCAGCATGCCCCACATACATGACACACAGAGCATCCCCATATGATATGACATACATGACACACACACATACACATACATACATACATACATACATACATACATACATACATACATACATACATACACACACACATACACACACAGCATCCTATACAGGCAGAATTTATCTACATGATGGTCAGCAACACCCTCAATATAGTATATACAGGCCAGCAGCACGCCCCACATACATGACACACACACACACACACACACGCACAGCATCCTATAATATACAGGCAGCCCCAGTGGTGGTGTATACAGGCAGCCCCAGTGGTGGTGTATTCAGGCAGCCCCAGTGGTGGTGTATACAGGCAGCCCCAGTGGTGGTGTATACAGGCAGCCCCAGTGGTGGTGTATACAGGCAGCCCCAGTGGTGGTGTATACAGGCGGCCCCAGTGGTGGTGTATACAGGCGGCCCCAGTGGTGGTGTATACAGGCGGCCCCAGTGGTGGTGTATACAGGCGGCCCCAGTGGTGGTGTATACAGGCGGCCCCAGTGGTGGTGTATACAGGCGGCCCCAGTGGTGGTGTATACAGGCGGCCCCAGTGGTGGTGTATACAGGCGGCCCCAGTGGTGGTGTATACAGGCGGCCCCAGTGGTGGTGTATACAGGCGGCCCCAGTGGTGGTGTATACAGGCGGCCCCAGTGGTGGTGTATACAGGCGGCCCCAGTGGTGGTGTATACAGGCGGCCCCAGTGGTGGTGTATACAGGCGGCCCCAGTGGTGGTGTATACAGGCGGCCCCAGTGGTGGTGTATACAGGCGGCCCCAGTGGTGGTGTATACAGGCGGCCCCAGTGGTGGTGTATACAGGCGGCCCCAGTGGTGGTGTATACAGGCGGCCCCAGTGGTGGTGTATACAGGCGTCCCCAGTGGTGGTGTGCACAGGCGGCCCCAGTGGTGGTGTGCACAGGCGGCCCCAGTGGTGGTGTATACAGGCAGCCCCAGTGGTGGTGTATACAGCACAGGCCCAGTGGTGGTGTATACAGCACAGGCGGCCCCAGTGGTGGTGTATACAGGCAGCCCCAGTGGTGGTGTATACAGCACAGGCGGCCCCAGTGGTGGTGTATACAGGCAGCCCCAGTGGTGGTGTATACAGCACAGGCGGCCCCAGTGGTGGTGTATACAGGACGCCCCCCCTCCTGCATACAGATCATGATGCATCATTATACTTACTTATCCTGGCTGCCGCTGTTCGCCACTCTGCACCGCGCTCCGACTTCTTCCTGCTTCCTCCTCAGTCTGGCGCACAGGCAATGTGACGTCACCGCCTGCGGCTGCGCCCGGCGCCGGTCACCAGGAAGAAGCCGGATGAAGCCGGAGCGTGGTGCAGAGCGCTGCAAGCGGCCGCCGGCTATAATCCGGCCGGGCCTGGGGGCCCTCTGAAACTTGGAGGCCCTAGGCAAATGCCCAGGCTGCCCCCCCCCTAACGCCGGCCCTGCCCTTACGCTCTGGTTTGTGGTTGCTTTCAAGAGAACCGCGCTTGCCCCCCGGCCTGTGCCATTTTCTTCTGGAGGGGGCTTTGCATTAGACAGTAAAGTATCAACATTGCATTAGAGAGGAGCTCGGAGCATTTCTCTCTTGTGCAGGAACCATAATGTACATGGTGCTGGGGCTGCCCTCGTAGATGGATCAATGGTGCTGAAATGTGACTGACAACTTTCAGTGGAAAATGTCAGACATTGGCTGGATTTTTTTCATGAGATTGAACATATGGTGGATGGTTTTTGGCAGATCTGACCAAGCATGTTGGGTTCTGCAGGAATGATTTATACCTGGGGGTAGGGTGTTAATGATAAGTGATATTTGGTTACTTCTGCTCAGCAGTGTCTCCATTTATGTGATGTAGTACATGATGATACTTGTAGAAAATGTATTCTTTCTGCTTTTTAAAGCTCACTATTAGTAGCAATTTTTTTTCTCTGTAGACCAACGCCTGTGACAGTGCAGTTTCTTGGAAGTGAAATGCTTTTCGGACACTTCGGTATTAACTGACCACATTTGTACAACTATAATTGTAACTTCCTCTTAAGCCCGTTACAACATTTCCAACCTCATGTCAAAAACTGCTTCAGAGACAAATTGTTCTTGTTGCACAATCTCATTAAAGTAGCACCCCTGGCAAAAACTGGCACTGACATAGAGCCTGAGGAGTCTTATAAGACCCCAAAGAGAATCCTTTTTATTGAGCCTTAATAGGACGTATGGAAGTGGGTTGCTGTGATAATGCCTTTTAAAGGGTTTATGCCACCAAAACCTTGTCAAACTTGTCCCAACTCCATGTGGTTGGCGATATCTTCACTATTATTGGGAATCTGACCTCTTCTCCATTGATATGGTGGGGGGAGAGGGGGTTGGTATTGAGTCCTGTTTTTGGGACCAGCAGGGACCCCAGTAGTTGATCAAAACGTTATTCCCTATTTATTGTATAGGAGGATAAAAGTCCTAAATTTTCAAAAACTCTTACATGGGGCAATTACTTGTCTGACAAACAGTTGTCTCCCTCACTTAAAAGGAAACCTGTCAGGAAGAATTTACATGTCAAATCAGTGACATCCCTATGTAGTGTACAGAACGATAAAAATGATACCTGATCTGTATTGACACTTTCAGGTTAATTTCTTGTGGCTTCACTTCTCTCATTGCTAGCTCATCGGATTCTACACTACAAGTATTCATTTCACGTCCCCTGCGCCTCTGTGCCGCCCATGTCTTCGCCACCTCGCTCGTGCCATTCATGAAATCCTCGCTCTGTGCATGCTTGCTGTGTTGACGAAAGCGCAGAGCGAGGTTAAGGTGCATGCCCCGCCTCCCGCTATGACTGGCCACTCATTTCCCCGCCCTGCTTCATAGCACAACACTGAGTAGTGCGGGGAAATGAGAGGACGTTCTAGCGGGAGGCAGGGCATGCACCTTAACCTCGCTCTGCGCTTTCGTCAACACCACAAGCATGCACAGAGCGAGGATTTCATGAATGGCACGAGCGAGGCGGCGAGGACATGAGCAGCACAGAGGAGCAGGGGGCGTGATATGCCCCCATGGACGAGCTGCCTCAAGCGCAAGGGCTCGCCTCCATGGATTTTTATTGTAAATTTTATAAGCCTATATATCTGGGTAGCAGCCCCACAGAGCCATGGGGGACCCCTTTCCTGAATGCAGCAGACATGCTTCATTCAGTGCTGGACTTAGATTCTAATCCATGGAGGGGGTGGGTGACAGGTCCTCTTTAAAGACGCTTTAAGCGGCCATCACACGCTAAGATATCTCTTGCGATATTGTAAGCGATCACGTGCACGCGCAATCGCTTACAATATCGCTCACATCGCTGGTGAGATGTCACACAGACAGACTCACCAGCGATGTGGATCCGCGATCTCGCTGGTAACTATGGTACACATCGGGTAACTAGGCGCCGCGCGTCGCTTAGTTACCCGACGTGTACCATAGTTACCATCTCCCAGCATAGGCTCTGCCGCTGGGAGATCGTTCATCGTGGTGTCATACACCACGATGAAGCAGATCGCTAAATCGTAAATCGCTAGATCTGAGGTCCGGACCTCAGATCTCGATTTTGCGATTTGATCAGATCTCACTCGTCGTATCTTGCCGTCACACGCAGAGACATCGCTTACGCGATGTTTAATCTGCCGCGTTCAAGCGATATCTTGCACGATATCTGTGCGTGTGACGGCCGCTTAACACTATTGATTTTACCCCCTTTTCATTTGTACTAATTCTTTCGACGGCCGGGGTCTCACTTCCAAGAGACTCAGATCGCGCATCTCGGCATGGCCGCTGGTTCTCCTGCTAAGCAGGGTGCAGTCACATACAGATACATGCAGATGAACACTCCTGTCCGGAGAGTTGGAGGCTGTTCCGGGGTGATGTGATGCATGACTCTTGCATGAAGGACCCCGGCCTAACACTTTCCTATTTTCTGTTACTTGCCCTGCTCCTGTAAGCTGATCTCTGTGGCTCCTATATTCCTCTGTTGATGTTCTAGCCTCTGCTAGGTTCAATCTGGGGACCGGAATCGGACAAACTGAGCAGAGCACGTCACTGGTGGGGGCAGAGCTACCTCCGAGTGACAGCAGCCTTGGTGTGCATGCCCAGATCAGACTTCACTCTTTTCCCAGCCTGGTTTACACTGCTGTGCTTTCACCTGACAAGTGCTGCTATGTGCCAATCATTAGATAGTATATCACAGGGCCTATCATATCTATCTAATGATCGTCACAGAGCAGCACTTGTTACTTCTGTATTTGAATTCTGCTTCCTTCTCACAATTTGTAACATGTAGGATGGGTGTGCACATAAACCATAATAATCCTGGTAATTGAGATATATGACATATCTCCAGAAGGGATGTTGCTGTCAAAACTTTTGCTATTATTAGTAAACCTGTTAAGTTCTCACTAGTGTGCACATTGGGCGGAATGAACTAAAATTGCTATTCCATACATCAGCCTTAAAAGGCATTGGACTTAGAAATGTCTATTTTGTTAAAGGCTTTTAATAAAGTTGGCGCATCTGTGTCTGGTAGAAAATGAACTCTTTGGCAGGTCTGAGCTGTCAGAGATTTGTTCTTTGATTTATACCAATTTAGGCTATAATTTATAGTAAATTTGGCATGCTGCAAGACAACCTACTGCACCCATTTTTCTTGTCAATTTTTAATAAATGACAGGAGTAGCGCAAAGCAGCAAAATGTCACAGAAAATGTGCATGACAAAATCTCCTACCTTTTGTGCCACTGAGGTAGCGTAAGGGTACCGTTATACGTCACAACATTGCATGCAATTTCACTTGCAATTTGCTGGTTGCAGTGAAATCATGGACACATTGTTCCATTTGTACATAGCAACAAAATAGAACAATGTGTCCATGATTTCACTTTAACCAGTAAATTGCAAGTGAAATTGCATGCAATGTTGCGACGTGTAACGGTACCCTAAAAGCCTTAATAATCTCACCCTGGTTTTGTTGCTTGAGCACAGCCTACAGTTAAATTATAGAATATATTAAAAAATTTGCTATTTTTGTAGAAGTATTATTTTTAGTGATGGTATGCTGACTACCTATAGAAATATAGTAAGGGTTAGTCTGACAGATCAATGCATTTGTATTTCGTCGCTTCACGTTCATTCACTCAAAGGCTTCATTCACACCTTGCAGCCCTTGATCACAGCAAAACTATCCATTCTTGTGGCTTAAGGCCCCATCACACCATCCAACACCGCTGGAGATGTCGGCGGCGACGGGCGGGAGCGTGCATGCTTTTGGCTTTTTGAAGACACAACTTATCTGACAGCTGTTTAAATCTCCCGCGCCGAAGAGGTGATGTCTGCGTGGGAGGTTTAAACAGCTGTCAGATAAGCTGTTTCTTCAAATTTCCCGCACCGCCAGGAGATTAACGGCACCCATGCCTGGAACATCAGTGGCTGCTCCAGCTGATCTCCCGGTGGCCGCCGCTGATCTTCCAGGAGATCGGCGGCCACCAGGAGAGATTTCGATGTGATCCGCAGCGTTCTCCTGCGCTGTCATGCGGAGGACACTGCGGATCCATTGACTTCAATGCATTGTTTGTGCGCTTGCGGGTGCTTGCTGATAAAACAAGTGCCCGCGACTTCACAAAAAATGCAACAGGCTGCGTTCGGAGGGCACACAAATTATGCGCGTCTGAACGCAACCGCAACCAAACGCAGGTACCATGCATTCCCATGTTAAACATAGGAATGCAGTGCACATGCGTTTGGCACGCTGCGTTTACATACGCAAATGTGAAACCACCCTTAAATGCCTGCGGAACATGTTTAGGACTGCAATGCAGACTAGCCAAATGTTATGGGTTTATTAGGGTTGCTCAGGTCACAGTTTATTTTTGAACCTAGTGACATTTCTAGTAGACAGTAGACCTCAGCGAGGAGGAGGAGGATTTTCTGGCACTGCCCCATAGTATAGTACACCCAATAGCATTATCAGGCACCTGGAATGTGAGCCTGATGAGAAATAGATGCCTTCTTATCCACCACGTCCAGGACACACCCAGATTGGACCCTGTCCCCAAGGGGTCTACAACTGCCTCTAATGAATTCATAACAACCTCCAACCAAAAATCAAAATTATTGACTGTGAGTCATCACACTTTTTTTTTTTTTTCTTTTCTTTTAAAGTACATTCTTTAAATTAATCCTGAGCTACAAATAACAGAGCTAGTCTGTCTGCTCTTCACCCACATGGCAATCCTGTAAGGATAAAAAAGGCAAAAACACTTTAATAACTCTTCACACTGTGCAGTGGAAAATTGAAACTTTACTTAATTGGAGTATTTAACTTTTTTCTTAACAAATAGATTTTTTTTTGTATAAGTTTTACTTGTTTCACTTGTTACTTTTTTTTCCTGCAGTAAAAAAAAAACTGCTTCCAAAGAGCCAGTTTTGCAGCTTCTTTTTTGTTTTTTTTTCTCCTCATTTTTCTAATCTGTCTACATTACATGTTTTAAAGCTTGCTTCATTCACCACAAAAACCGTAAAAACGCAGCAAGTTGCTTTTTTGCTAGTGATGAATACCATACTATCTGCAAGTAGCGAATAGTAGCGATTACACTTGCTCATCACTAGTTTTTGTAGTTTCTTCATTGCTCTCAATGGTGGGAAAAAAGATGCAAAAATGCTGAAAGAACGGACATGCTGCTGCTGCTATCACAACAGCAGTTTTCCATTTCATAGTAACATAGTAACATAGTTTTAAGGTTGAAGGAAGACTTTAAGTCCATCTAGTTCAACCCATAGCCTAACATGTTGATTTCAACCGTAAAATTATATCCAGCGGCACTCAGATACTAAAGAATACATTGGCACTGCATTATTGCTATAGGAATATTTGCAAAAAGTATTTCTCTTCATTCAGTTGTTTCTAAAGCAGTTATGACTAAATCTCCGAATTCTCATTCAAAGTTACATTAGCTATGTATTTATCCTTTTTGCCAATAATAATAGTTATTAATTTATATAGTGCTATTAATTCCATACCACTTTACATACATCAGTAATGCTGAGGCTCACAATCTAAATATCCTATTAGTATGTCTTTGCAATGTGGGGGAAACTTGAGTGCCCTGAGGAAACCCACGCAAACGCATGGAGAACATACAAACTCCTTGCAAATGTTGTCCTTGGTGGGAATTGAACCCAGGACCTCAGCGCTGCAAGGCTGCAGTGCTAACCACTGAGCCACCATGCAGTAATGCCAAAGTTTCCTTTTGTATCAGAGTGCCACTGGATATCCTTTTGTAGTTATGTTGTTTTTATTGGCTGGAGTCTGTTCACACTTTTTAAAGTTGCTGTTCAGTCTTTTTGATATATTTGTAGTTAGCCTTACTTGACTGAAATGGAAATGTTCACACGTTGCGTATTTGCAGCATGTTACTATGTTTTCCTGCATTTACGCAGCGTTTTTTTACGCGCACTTAAATGCACTGAAACACAATTATGGAAACTCAGTCCAGCAAAACCTATGGGTTTTGCTGAAGCAAGTTCACATGTTGCGTTTTTTTATGCACGCACTTTCACTGCAAAAGCACGTGCGTAAAAAGAATAGACATGTCAATTATTTTTGCGCTTTTTTGCACGCTCTTCCCATTGGCCACATGTTAAAATGAGCTCGGGAAAGCGCGCAGAAAAAGCGCACTGAAGCGCAATGTGTGAAAGCAGTTGTGCTTTTTGTCGCATACACTGCGTAAAAGAGCGCAACTGTAGAAAAAAAGCGCAAAAAATGCTCAATGTGTAAACATAGCCTAAAAAGTGTGTGCATGAGATTTTTAAAATCTCATAGGTTTTGCTAATATTGTTAAAAGTAGTTTTCAGTTTGCATAAAACTCATGAAGTAACCTTGCAAAAAAAAAAAAAAAAGCCAACATAAAAGCAGTGTATGAACATAGCTTTACGTAAATATAAGGATCGTTCTTTTGATGTTGCTATAGTAATGCAGTAATATGTTTGATCCCTCGTTTATTCTCATTCTTGTACCTCATTCAGGCACAAATTATTCTCGTGCAAGTTCTTTTTTTTTTTTGTTTTCACATGTAGAACTTGTACCAATTATAGTTTGTGCTGCTATTCATATGCCTCACTGCTTACTATATGACAGCGCTGAGACCTGTGCTATAGTAAAGCGCATGTCTCAGTGCTGTCATATAGTAAGTGGTGAGGTCACCCTTGCCATAATAACCACTGTTGCTATGGCAATGGTGACCACACCACTTACTGTACCACAGGTCTCAGTGCTGTCATTCAGTGATCAGAGACCACCGGGAGCAGATGTGTGGTCTCAGATGTAGCAGAGCTGAGTCTGTCCAGGAAGAGAGAAGACTAGGATCGTGGAGGGGTACAAGGGTGGGGAGGGGTAATAATGATAGTCACTAAGTGTCTCTGTTTTTTTTTTCCCCCCCGAATAAAATGATTTTTGCCTGTGTTGTCGTTTCTACTATTTATTTGCGATTGTTAATGGCCGCATCTAACTTGGCCTGACCTTAAGAATCTCAGGGCTTAATACCAGCTGGCAATACAAAGCTGGTGTTAACCCATTTTTTACCCAGCGTGCCACCACCACCAGGGCCACTGCACAGACTGGTAAAACGTCTGGAAGTGGTGCTACGATTAATGCACCATTTTCAGGGGCAGCTGCGGGCTGCTATTCTTTAGTGTGGGGGGCTCTGAAACAATGCGCCCTCAACTCGCTGAGAATACCAGCCCTCAGCTGCTTAGTTTTACCTTGGCGGGCAATTAAAAATAGAGCAGAGGACACACTTTTTTTCTTTTTTTTTTGCCGGCCATGGTAAAATTATGCAGCTGGAGGTGGCAGCTCGCAGCTGTCCGCTTTCACTGGGCTAGAGTTAAAAATACTGCGTAGCCCTACTTTTTTTTTTATGTATTTAACACCCTATGATGGCAGGTTGGTTGCCATACACTAATATGGCAAGCAAGCACAATCACCGTCCAGATTGGCTGTTGCAGTCAGTGCATTCCCACGATCACAGAGGTGCTCACAGTGTGAGCGTCTGTAATTGGCTGTTTGCCTGTCAGTGCAGTGAATATTCAAGTAGCCTAAGGCTATGTGCACACGGGGGGCGGGTTAGGGGCGGCGGCGGCTGGGCGGACCCGACAGGAAGCTCCGGAGCCGCCCACCGGCTTCCTGTCGGGTCCGTGCTGCGGAAGACGGTCGGGTGTGCGGCGGTGCACAGCGGGTTAGTGACGTCGGTTCTGCAGCGGCTGGAAGCAGCACATGATTCTGCTTGCAGCCGCTGCAGAACCGGCCGGATTATAGGACATGCACATTCTTTGCTAACCCGCTGGGAACCCAGCGGGTTAGCAACGGATGAGCATGTGTAAAACCGCCGCTGTGTGCACAGCGGTGTCGGTTTACATAGGTTTCAATGTTAATCCAAACGCCGGTTTGGATTAACATAAATTTACATGAAATTTATGTAAACCGACCGGCGGTTTACACACCTAATCCGGCCCTAACCCGACCAGTGTGCACATACCCTAATGGGCAGTCCAGGAAGTGATTCTGCAGGAGGATGAGCTGACCAGGAAGCAGCAGGAGTCTGGTAAGGCCGATCTACCTATTCTACCATCTTTCTACTTAGGATATGTGCTCACAGGATGTTTTTCCAGCGTTTTTGCTGTGGTTTCCTCCTGCAGTTTACCCTTGGTTTTATGTTCAATTGTTCCTGAGGTTGGACTCCCCTGTAAAACCAATGTGTTTCACAGAAACGCTGTGCCCACACATTGGTTTTGCAAGTGTCAAGAAGTGTCAAATACCTACGGTTTTGCTGTGGATGGGAAAGAATGATCATCTTCTATTTTTCTTGCATTTTTGCTGCAGTCAATGGCAAAAACACTGGAAAAATGCTGGAAAAACGCAACCTCAAAGACGCTGTAAAAATGTGCTAAAACGCAGGACCTGAACGCAGCAAATCTTCTGGCAAGGACTCCAGAGATCCTTAAAACCAGTACCGGTTTTGTTGCTTTCAGGACTGCTTGAAAAACGTCCTGTGGACACATAAATCCTAAATCCTGTCACTAAGAGCAGACAGCTGTATGGCAGAACATCAGGCAGACAGTCTACATTATGTCTGCCTATTGTTCCCATGCAGTTTAAGCACATTCCCAGCCATCTCTGCCTTTTTACAGCCCTTCCCCAGACATAATCGCTATTCGGTTTGAGCGTCTTTTTTTTTTTTTTTCCTCCTTTGGATATGCTGCGCCTGCCAATTACATTAATGCCATTATCAAAGATGAATATGGCATTACTATGACTGGCAAGCAATCCCAGCATGTTTATTGGCTGAAAATCAGCCAGGAAACATGCTAGGCAGCTCACTCGAATATCACGAGTAAAATCCAAAACACTCGCAGAATACGGAGTATCATGAATACCGTACTATCTGTGCGAGTAGCGAATAGTAATGAGTATACTCGCTCATCGCTAGGTTTTGCCCAATAAGGGTAGAAAGACAGAGCAAGTCGCTTACCTTGTCAGGTTGTTAACAAAAAAAAAAGGGGAGATGCACCACTAATTATATTGTATACAGATAAGTGGGTGCTCACCATGCCAAACAGACCATAATGTACAACAAGAAGAAGACTTGGCATAAATATGAAGGGAGCACACCCAGAATTATATACAAACTGTAATAAAGCTTTTTTATTTTTTTTTTATTTATTTATTTTTTTATTTTTTTTAACGGTTATCTCGACAATACACATTAAGAACTATTGAAAAATATATATGCAGATGCCACAGGTGGTTGCCCCTTACCCATTATTCTAAATAATTTAGCCCATGCGGTTTGAACACATACGAGTGAAACAGTATTATGAACATGTCCCTGGTGGACACTTACTAATTGCTCGGGTAAACTACAATACCTGTATACCCTTGACCCTACATTACCTGTAACCTGATAAATACCTGATTGCGGCCTCTGGCACGCAGTATATTGTTGCATCCGGTTGGATAAATATAATTGTACTTTCTGACGTCACAGTGATCTGCTCTCATTCTATATTGTGCAAGATTGTCACATCTGATTTGGGGCCCCTATAACTGTAACACAAAGGTTTGTTACACCTTGTCAGGTTGTGTCACAGAACCAATGTTAAAGTCGGGAATGTAGGCACAAGATAAAGTAGTGAATAAATCTGCACTGCCGTCGATTTGAAGAGGTCCGGAATTGCTAAAATAAATATAGTGGTTTATTCTATGTGTTTCGAAGCGCGTCCTGATTCTTCATCCAGTTGCTGGATTTCCTGGTGAAGGAGTGAGGACTCTCTTTGAAACGCGTAGAATAAACCACTATTTATTTTTTTCAACTGTTATGGACCTCTTCAGATCGACAGCAGCACAGATTTGTCCACTACTTTATCTGGGTCCTACATTTAAGATCGCACTACTACTTTGCAAATGGTAAATGTACTTTGCATTATTAACAGCTAGCTGGGAGTTGTTAGAGATCCAATCTGGCACGACCATGTTCATTGTCACTAATGGTGCGTAATATGTATTTGGCTCTGACTTCTGAAAAATGGTGTAATTTAGTCTTAAGAAATTTCCTGGACCATCAGTATATTAAAGGGAACCAACCACCCCCAATGACCCCCCCCCAGGCTATGAATATGCTTCCATACACCCAGCACATACATGTGCTGGAAGGTTTTTAGCTAAAAAAACGGGTTTTTATAAGTAAAGATAATGCTATATAAACTTTATACTGTAAAGACGGTTGGGCGTTACCTATCTGCAGTAGAAGCCGAGATTGAGCTGTCAGTCTTGTTCCTGTGCACGTAGCTGCAGTAAAGCACAGCCCTTTGTTCCTCCTCCAAGGCTGGTGCACGGGCTCTCATGCCCGTGCACACGTCAGCAGCCGGAGGCGGGTCCCGAGCGCGCGCTCTCTCACTTCCTTGAATCAGCTGTTCATTCCACCGGGCTGAAGCTATAGGACAGTATGTTTGTTTTCACTGCAGACACTGCAATATAGATGTCCTAAATGCCCAGCAGTAAACACTGATAGCCATTACACATCTCCCTTGGACCGCTACTATGGCCTGTATGTGCCCCCTGCCACATAACAACAATGGCCGCCTGCAGTGAAAACAAACATACTGTCCTATAGCTTCAGCCCGGTGGAATGAACAGCTGATTCAAGGAAGTGAGAGAGCGTGCGCTCGGGACTTAAATGCTGCTGAAGAGGGAGAGAATGATTGGCAGCGTTGGGCAGATTACACATGCAGGGGGTGTGAATCTGCCCTTGGCTGCAGCCCCTAGCCACCTCCTTAGTGGCTGGAGCATGTAAGTTTTCTAAGTGTATTATCTCGGGGTACAGGGCTGCTCAAGTGCTGGGTGACCCCTTGCCTGGATGCTGCAGACATGCTGCATCCAGTGCTGTAATTGGATCACCATGCCTGGTTTGGTGACGGGTCCTCTTTAAAGTTGCTCCCGGTTGCGGTTTCAGAGCATTGTTCTAAAACCAGACACAACCCTGAAGGTGAATTGCCCTGGTTTTGGCGTGTGAACGGGCGATAGGGATGGGATCTGCATCGCTTAGTGATTTCCCAGAGGCGTGCCACAGCGTGCTGGATATCGCGCCCTATCAGCGATGATTGGTGAGGGCTACTGTGTTTCCATTGGCTGTCCCTCAACAGGGCAACATATTTGAAGAGCTGTCCATTCACAATACACAATTGCAATGGCGTCATGTATTAGCCAGCCTTCCTGCGCAGGCTGGCCAATCATGACGCTAATGTGTTGTCTAATCAGCGTGTTTGGGTCACGGAATACATAAGTCTGTCACGCTTATGTTTTGGCGGCGCTGAACATGTACGCCCACATTCCTTTGGGGATTGCGGTGTGTGAAGCGGCGGCAGGAGTCAACCGGATGTTTCCCAATGTTGGTGTGGGAGCTTCCGGGACAATACATCACCTTAGGTTGAGGGCACAATTGCGGCGTGTACATGCGGCTTCGGCGTTCAGTAGCAACCGTTAAAAACGTGCACGCGTACGTTAGGTTGCCTCCGATCGCTGGCAATAGTTGCAGCGTGTAAAGGTACCCTAAGAGGCAAGCTACTATTCAGACCAAAATCTTCTCCAGTCACTGCATTACCTTTTTGTGCTAGATATATTTACACCACTTTTGCTCCTTGCACTTTTCTAACGGTTGAAAGTTGTTGGAGCTGATGTAAAAGCGCTTAAAGCCTCAAGGTTTTGCAGAACTGAGTTGCACAAAAATGTTGTGCCCTTTATGTGAGAATTATGGTGGTAACTGATGATTCGGTCTCTTTTAAGGCTGTTTTCACACTGGATAATCAAAAAGTCTCGAAAGACACAAGGGCGGGTGTAGAAAATTCACAATTTTTATTTAGGATACTTGAAAGACAAGTTCAATCCATATATTCATTAACAAATAAAAAAAGAGAAGACATATGAATATCAGCAAGAAGCCACTGGGTATTTTACAATGGCAGAAATTGAAGCAATATCCGGCGGTACAGTTCGGGTAGGATATTTATATGAGATATTCATTAATTGTTTTCACACTGGCAAATTTTGAAATCCGTGTCTAACCGTTTTGAAACTGATGGCCACGGATCCATTATGGCCTCCCATGTTATCCTATGGGCACGGATTTCTCCTAAAATTGCCTTCTGTGTGTCTCGGTTTTCTCACGGATCCGTTGGTGTCCACAATTTTCATGTACCCAGAAATGGAAAGAGTTCCATTTCTGGGCTTCCTTGAAAATCGCGAGCACCAACGGACAGACATGGATCCGTATCAAATTAACATGGAGGTCTATGGAGGATCCGTATGAAAATCTGCTGCACCCAGAATCCTGATCGTGGGCACGGACACACAACACTCGGCTCTCTGTGGGAGAAAACACAACGTCCTAATCATGGGCACTTAGCCTAAGGCTGTGGGCAGAAACTCCAATTCACCACTATGGACCCCAATATCAAACAAGTAAAATAAGTCAGAGAGAGGCGGGTTTATCAGGTGAGTAATAGGTTGTTGATATTTCATACCTTCTTTACCCCTAAGGATCCAAATTTTTGCTCCTCTTAGAAAACACATTAGTAAAAAAATTTATATCTAAATATTTATGTAATACAGTACCTAAATGTGTAGATTTTCTGAGCATAAGGACTTGAGGAACTGTTCCTGAAATACCCTGGAAGTACCACAACAAGAGGAAAATAGAAGGAAAGAATTTCCATGTTAATAAAATGTAAGATCACTTCGAAAGGACAGTTGTTTTGACTGTCTGTCAGAACAGCTAATCAAAGGGCAGAGTAGGTGCTCTCCAAGATGAGTAATTACATCGTAACTGCAAACTAAATACAGCTCGTGTGTCTGCCTGAAGACTCACCTGCCACGTATGCTATCGGTGTCATCAGCTGGGCCAAATATGTACAGTCAGCATCTGTCATACAATTTACATACCGTACTGAAACAAGCCAGAAATCAGCCATAATAGACTAAGCTATACATAACCACAAGATTGACAGAAATGAAGGAGCAGCATAAGAAAAACAAGCAACATTTAGGAGAGCGAAAAAGAATATATAAAAGATAGATGCACACACATACACTTTATTTGTTTTTAATTGAGTCCTAACCCAAGTCTGAAACTAAAAAATGTAGTGTATATATTAAAAAAAAACAATAATAGAACAGGAATTCTTTTGAGATAACTGAAATGGTCTCTTTTCTTATGACAGGATAGAATTACTGACAGGTTTGAGAAGTTTTTATTAGAACTGCTGCTCTCACGTTGGCATATTTTTCCACTGAACTTTTTTAACGGATCCGTCATCAGTCTCCAGAGATAGCGGTGGGAGGAGCGGTACTATTATTATTATTATTACCTTGCTTCTGAGCATGCTCAGTACAGCAAAACGGATCTGTTTCACGGATATGTTTTTTTCACATACGGTATGTGTTTTCTGTTGCTGCAAGTGCTGGATTTGCTGTATCTGGCAAAACCGCAAGTGCCGCGCATGACTGCAAGTCCTTCAGGGTATGAATTGGGCTGAAAGTAGGCTTGCTGCAAGTGATCCATTACTCGGCAGATGCTGCAAAACTGATGGATCTACCGCTGATGTGAAAGTAGCAAAGTCTGCAGACACTGCTCAGTGAAGAGGCACCGCTCCTTTGTTGGTGATCTGAGGGGTTCTCCGAGCAAAAACCCCCCCACCCCTCCACACCCATGTCATCTTTTAATGTGTCCCAGAGACATAAAAAGATGTTTAAAAGTGAAATCTCTCTCTCTGTATAACTATCTATCTATCTATCTATCGATCTACCGTATATACTCGTGTATAAGCCGAGTTTTTCAGCCCAAAAATTGGGCTGAAAAGTCCCCCCCTCGGCTTACACACGGGTCAATACGGTAATCCTATGTTGGGAGGGGGCGCGGGGGGTGAGGGGGGCGCTGCGCAGTATTTCTTACCTCGTCCCCCGTTCTGTAGTGCCTTCCGGTGTCCTCCTTGCTCCGTTCCCGGTCTGCTGTGCCTTGTGGTTCCTCCTGCTTCGGTTTCATCATCGGTGCTGGGGGCTGCCATCTTCCTTCTTCCTCTCCGCCCCCGGCCAGTGATGTCAGAGCAGGCCGCGCTGTGATTGGCTAGCACCCGTGATCACTTGTCACGGGTGCTAGCCAATCACAGCGCGGCCTGCTCTGACATCACTGGCCGGGGGCGGAGGGAAGAAGGAATATGGCTGCCCCCAGCACCGATGATGGAACCGAAGCAGGAAGAACCACAAGGCACAGCAGACCGGGAACGGAGCACGGAGGACATCGGAAGGCACTACAGAACGGGAGGACAAGGTAGGAAGCTGTGTATATATGTGTGTGTGTGTGTGTGTGTGTGTGTGTGTGTGTGTGTGTGTGTGTGTGTGTGTGTGTGTGTATATGTGTGTATGAATGGGTATGTGTATGTAAGTAGGCTGGCTGCCAATATAAGCCATACCACTGGGGCTGCTGTATACTACCACTGGGGCTGTATATACTTCTGGGGCTGCTGGATACTACCACTGGGGCTGTATATACTTCTGGGGCTGCTGGATACTACCACTGGGGCTGTATATACTTCTGGGGCTGCTGGATACTACCACTGGGGCTGTATATACCTCTGGGGCTACTGTATACTACCACTGGGGCTGTATATACCACTGGGGAGGCTGCTGTATACCACACTGCTGGGGGCTGTATACCTGTGCTGGGGTCCACCCTCGGCTTATACACGAGTCAATAGGTTTTCCCAGATTTTGGGGGCAAAAGTAGGGGGGTCGGCTTATACACGAGTATATACGGTATCTATCTTTCATAAGGTGCAGAGGATTTCCTTTGTTACTAAACTTGCTTTCCTGATAACTTTTCTCACAATCCTGACATCACTGAGTATAGCTGAGTATTCACTGATGTATAGCTTTATAGCTTTTTACAGTCTGTCATCCCACAAAATTTTTGTTCCTTGCTAGACTTTTATGTAGTTATATAATAATAATACAGGCTTAGCATGTATCTGAATTGGATGGAGGACGATGTAGATGCTGATGGAAAGGAACTGAAGAATGACTCTTCCACTGTGCTTTCCGGGGCTCATGTGATATAAGAATCAGGAGCTACCTCACTCTATCTGTTCTTCAGAAGGGTAATGTGATGGAGACTGGGGATGAGTGGACTCATTGAAGTTCAGGTTCTGCGTGTCACCCGGACATTGTTTTTTAAAGTTCTGTGCTGGACCCAAACTTGACTCGAACCTCATTGGAAGTCACTGATTGCCAGTTGTGCTCTCCACCAACATACAGCCAGCCATAACTAAATTGTTTCTGGGGGCAGGGTATCTTTATTCTTTTTTGGTACACACTACATCCAATAACGCTGATTTAACCCCCAGTGTGACCCCACTGCAAGCATCTCGCAGTGGATCGAGCACAGAGTGTACCTGAGCACATTGATGCTTGCTACTGTGATTTGCATACATAACGCACCTGAACGGTGATCCTGAACTATGAATCATTTTGTAAAGTCCGCATATCCCTACTGAAGACTGATTTGCAATGTAGTATTGAGTATCCAGGGTTTTCAACAAACCGTTCAATAAAGTAAATGTATGTCGGTAGGAACACATGCAATACATGCTTTATTTAGAAATGTACAAGTCACAGAAACCCTTTAAAGGGAACCTATCAGGTTGATTTAGGCTCCAAAGCTATGACTACCTGTCCCTGCAGCTTCCAAGCACATCCCTAACCATCCCTGTTTTCCCTAACAGTGTTCTGTATTGGCTTTTCAATATGAGTTTGATATCTACATTTTCTTGTCATTGCAGCATCCAGTCTCTGGTGTGTGGAGACTGACTGGGTGGTCTCCTGGCCTCCGTCTCCCCTCCCGGCTTATGTTGCACGCCTTACTGGGTGTGAGAAGAGATCCCCTGGCGCGTTCCTGACTCCATTATAAGGTCCTGCCTTTGTGTATGCCGCATCTACGCAGCCATCCTATTTAAATTTTTCGCCTCTTTTGAATGACGCGGACGCATCATGTGCACACCGCACAGACATCAGAGCCGCACTTGTCCCACCTCTGTTAATGATGCGCTCCGGAGTCGCCGGTGCACATCCGAGTTGCACTGGGCAGTTTCAGAAAGCTCAGTGTACCTGCTCTGGAGTCTTCACTGACGCTTCCGTCAGTGAAGGCTGAGGCTGGCACATGCAAGCTGCGGACCGGAGTACTGTCTTGTGTAATCTTGTCAGCATTATCACAAAGGCTGTTTTAACAGCCTCCTTAGTACCACCAACGATCAAAGGGGTACTAAAATCAGTAGGTGTGTACCACCCCAAGATACCACTTGTGTTGTGTGCGTGATACACATGCTTTTGAATTTTATTGGATAATTCCTAGTTTGGACCAAAGACACAATGCCACTGGTCTGAACCGAGTCCATCAGGAGCGCACCACCCCTTGAAGTTGGAAGTTAATAGGGCTAGGAGTGGTGTACTCCTGACGACAGGATGAGACGACCCCTTGTAATGTTGGCTATACTTGCCAATCGTAACAAATCGGGCTTCTTGACGTTCATTGAGGATTTAGCAGTTGCATTTATATTAACATGCCCGGTCCTTTTAGTTCTGCTGTCATAGGAGTTGGTGTACAGTTTACAACTATCTGATACAAAAGGCATCTTTCAATTCCTAAGAAATTGGCCACTGGCCATAAGTGATAGTTTGCACAGATTACATTAGCAATCTGCGGGCAACAGGAAGCAAATAGAAGTTGATATGAGGTCATCAGACTGAGCGGAACTAATGGTTGAGGTTCATACTATTTTGTTGCTGAATGTCTTTTTTTCTCTCCTTTTATTTACATTACAAAAATGGGTTTGACTTAAAGCAAATAATTGTCACACATTACTGTAATCTTTTACAACCTATGAGTAATAAAACAAATCAATTAGTCAGCCAAACAAAAGTCATGTTGTAAATGATAATGCTATTGATATTGTGCTGTTACAAATCCAGTTATCGGCGTCTGACCTCAGAATCAGCCATACATTCCTATAGAGGGAATGGGAGTCTTAGTACCGATCAGCGATCGCACAAAAGGGGCCTGATCGCTGCTAAGTTCATACTTGGCGAGATAGTTAGATCACTGTTATGTCACAAAACCTGTGATGTAAAGCGGCCGTCACACGCTTCCATATCTTGAACAATATTGTAAGCGATCACGTGCACGCGCGATCGCTTACAATATCGCTCACATCGCAGGTGAGATGTCACACAGACTCACCAGCGATGTGGAGCCGCGATCTCGCTGGTTACTATGGTACACATCGGTTACTAGGCGCCGCGCGCGCTTAGTAACCCGACGTGTACCATAGTTACCATCTCCCAGCATAGGCTCTGCCGCCTATGGATCACATAGTAAAATCGCTTGATTACATGCAACGATGCCAAAACGATATCGCTTAAGCGATCAAAAAGGAGATCGCTTAAACGATATCGGCTTAAAATCGTTGCGTGTGACGGCCGCTTTACAACGATCTCGCTAACAATCTCGTTATGTGTGATGGGCTTTACTCTGTAAGTGATGGTGACATCCATGGAACACTCAACAGTATGGACTCTGATGTCTAGGTTTGTCCCTAATCTTCTAAATTTAATAGTTTCATGAATGCCTTTTGGATTCAAGGATGGAAAACCCACTGCCAATCAAGATGGTCTGTATTTTGACCGTGTTTTATTACAGACATCTAAATTGGATCTCATAGTAACTTCTCTGCTATCTTGGGGCCCTACCCCTTTGATGTTTGGTGCCTAGTTACAGGCTGTTGGGGTACATGCCCACGATCAGGTGATCCTGCGTTCTAGATGCAGCTTCATTCCTCTTGCTGGGATGCTAGTGTTCTCTGCGGGAGGACACCCTGTCCATACCCTTAATCAGGTAACACTGCATTCTAGTTTGTATAAACAACATTGCTCTGCACACGTTCCTTCTCATGTCGCTTCTTTTAACCGCCTTATGCTTTGGATATCTTGAAAAGGCCTAAGGGCCCTTTCACATCAGCGTTTTTTTCAAATCGCGGCAGATGCGGTGAAAAAACCGCATCTGCCGCGATTACCGCATACCGGCTGCACTTGCGGCGCGGTTGCGGCAAATGCCATACAAGGTATAGGCGGACTTGCGGCAGGTGCGGCAAGTGCGGTTTTGGCACTTGCGGCAGGTGCGGCCGCGAAAAAAAAACGCGGCTGACAGCATTTTTTTTCGCCAGCCGCAAGTGCCAAAACCGCACTTGCCGCAACTGCCGCAAGTCCGCCTATACCTTGTATGGCGTTTACCGCAACCGCGCCGCAAGTGCAGCCGGTATGCGGTAATGCGGCAGATGCGTTTTTTTCACCGCATCTACCGCGATTTGAAAAAAGCGCTGATGTGAAAGGGCCCTAAATCTGATACATTGTTTCCTCACCAGCTGCAGTTAGGAGCTCGCACACAGTGTAGACCACGCCCCACCCGTATATGGTTATGTGGCCTTATGGCCACTTTACACGTCCCAACATCGGTCCGATGTTGGATACAACGACACGGGAGCGCGCATTTTTTGGGCAAAATTCCAAGATCGCATAGGAGATGTTACACAGCGCGATATCGGCAGGCAACGCAACTGCGATGTGTATGCCCCCTTGTACGGGCGACCCAGGAACGACAATTTAACATGGGAGAGAATAGGGGAAGTAGTACTCCAAATCGTTGTTGGGCTTTCACACAGCACGATCAGGCCACATCGTCCATCCAATATCAGGGCCGTTGGAGAGCATGCTCATTTCTTCCCCGATATCGTTTTGGCATCGTTCTTGCATCGTATTGGACATTTACACCACACAATGCACGAACGATATCGGGGCCAACGCACGAACCACGTGACTTTTTATCCGAGTTGGACGCCGATATCGGGACGTGTAAAGTGGCCATTATTCAGTGTGAAGATGGATCTGACTGATAAGCATATGTCTGCTTCACACACAGTGCAGTGGGGACACCTTGTGGAAGGTTTATGAATGGTTTTCAACAGATTTCATTAATGAAGTATATTTGAAAGTTTATTATCACTTGCTGTACATTATTATTAAATCAAAATGTAAATGGAAGTTACACTTTAAGTGTGAATCCAAGGGCCAGCATTAGATTGTGCCTCAAACTTTGCTGCGAATGTACAACAGATAGTCCATGTCAACAAATGCACATGTTTCTGCATAAAAAAAACTCTGCAGTTTTAGCATGTGTATTATGTGGATAATTTCACACTGTGGTTTCAGAGAATGAAGACTGCAGTGAATTTCCCCCAGAAATGTGTGATACTGCAGTTTAAATCTGCACGACAGGTCAATTTATTCTCAGAAAGTGTATAACTTGTAGAGGAGATATGTAAAATCTGATTAAATCAGCGGATTCTGTATTATGCTGTGAATTTTCCTCCCATAAATCTGCACCAAATTTGCACAGTTTGCATTTACACTAATGGTACCGTCACACGGGAAGATATTGCCGGTGATGTCGCCGAGATCTGCCTGTTCAGGCAATGTTGAAGCGACATCGCCTGTGCGTCGCCGCGTGTAACAGGGCGATTGAATGGCGATTAATCTCTGTTTCTGAGCTCAGAGATTTCCCAACAGTGTCGGGAAATCAGGCGATGTAGTTTGAGCAATTCGTATGCCTACTGCCGTGTGACGCGGCGATAGCAATGGCACAGGCAATGTCTGTGTTCAGGCAATCCATTCTGTATGCCACATTGACGGTGAGGTGGTGCAGTGTGACACAGCGATCTGAAAAGCCAACATCGCTTCAAGGTTGTATCAGGCGATTCCTGATTCGCCGGTTCGACCTGGGTTGACGGTTAGATTGCTACGTGTGACGTTTCACAAGCGACGCTGCAGCGATGTGACCGTTCATGAGATCGCAGCAACATCGCCGGCGATATCTCCCCGTGTGACGGTACCATAAGGGCATGTTGAGTATTTGGTGAGAAAACCCCAGCAGTGGGTGATAAATACAGAAGTGATTACCGGTACATGTTTCTATTATACTTTTCCTCATATTGTCCCACTCCTTGTTTTGACTTATAAATAGGAAGGTAAAAAACCTCACGTGCACGTGGCCTCAGGTGTCTTTCAGTATGTCTCATTAACCATCCAATTAACTTCAATTGTAAAGTAGTGGGCATTTTCCTGGAGGAAACCGCCTGAAGAAAGGACAGGTCACTTCTTTTGGACATTTGGTGTCTTTGAAAGCCTAAAGCCATTCAAAAGATTGATCCTTTTACCGTGTATGGGAAAACAATCTGCTATTCACATGCTCTGGGTTTTGATCGTTTTATTTATTTGTTTTTTTGAGTGGACACAGAAAAGGACACAGTGCTAATATTCCTTATGTGTTAGGCTACCTTACATTTGCGTTCTCCTCCGCATCTGCGGATGACCGTGCGCACCCAATCACTGCCACATGTGATCTGTGCGCAGGCGGATGCCTGCGCACAAATCGCCCAGTCTCGTCTGCACCACGAACGTGACATGTTGCGCAAATGTGAAGGTAGCCTTACTTTGTTGCTGCTGAATCAAACTTTTTTTTGTTTTTTTTTTTACTTGACAAAATAAATTTTCTCTATGGAACAATAAAGAGAATGCGAGTTCAGTCCTTATTGTAGATTTCCAATCTAGTAATCTGTTTCACTATTGGCTATTAAAATATTGGCTCCTAAGGCATTTTTCGCATCTGCGTTCAGTACTGTTCGCGGCAGATCTGGCAGCTTTGCCGCATCTGCCGCGTAACTGCTCACTTGCAGCAAGCCACATTCATTCCCTATGGGACTTGCGGTCCAGCAAATCCACCACTTGCAGCGAAGGGAAATAAAAACGCTGCAAGATCTGTCAGATCCAGCAAAATGGCACTTGCTGCACCTGACACGCAGATGTGAAAAATGCATAACTGAATACAGATTAATGAAAGTATATAGCATAAAAATTTAGACGTCGTTACCCGAGTTGTGCTGCACGATGATGTCGTATAAATACTAATGCTCTGCCTTTTCTTTACAGCATTCATCCAGTCAGAAAATGTGATTGAAGTGCTGCGATTTGATGAAGGAGGCCTTCTAGAGGTAATGTTCGGACTTTGATGGGTGTTTCAGCGGATGTGTATGACATGTCATGCCTGTAAGTTGGTGTATGTATAACAGTGTCTACCTGAACGCATGTGTGAGACTCACCGTTGCCACTATGCACTGCATTTCTTGTACGTCTGGGGTAAGGTGACATGTCCTCTGTTGAACCATGTCCACTTAATATGTATTATGTGAAGGTTCTGATGTTTGTAGGCTTTGTGCTCACTTCCTGCCGTGGTGTCAGCGGGTGAAGCAAAGCTTACAGGTTGATACAGTTAGGGCCAGAAATATTTGGACAGTGACACAATTTTCGCGAGTTGGGCTCTGCATGCCACCACATTGGATTTGAAATGAAACCTCTGCAACAGAATTCAAGTGCAGATTGTAACGTTTAATTTGAAGGGTTTGAACAAAAATATCTGATAGAGAATGTAGGAATTGTACACATTTCTTTACAAACACTCCACATTTTAGGAGGTCAAAAGTAATTGGACAAATAAACATAACCCAAACAAAATATTTTTATTTTCAATATTTTGTTGCGAATCCTTTGGAGGCAATCACTGCCTTAAGTCTGGAACCCATGGACATCACCAAACGCTGGGTTTCCTCCTTCTTAATGCTTTGCCAGGCCTTTACAGCCGCAGCCTTCAGGTCTTGCTTGTTTGTGGGTCTTTCCGTCTTAAGTCTGGATTTGAGCAAGTGAAATGCATGCTCAATTGGGTTAAGATCTGGTGATTGACTTGGCCATTGCAGAATGTTCCACTTTTTTGCACTCATGAACTCCTGGGTAGCTTTGGCTGTATGCTTGGGGTCATTGTCCATCTGTACTATTAAGCGCCGTCCAATCAACTTTGCAGCATTTGGCTGAATCTGGGCTGAAAGTATATCCCGGTACACTTCAGAATTCATCCGGCTACTCTTGTCTGCTGTTATGTCATCAATAAACACAAGTGACCCAGTGCCATTGAAAGCCATGCATGCCCATGCCATCACGTTGCCTCCACCATGTTTTACAGAGGATGTGGTGTGCCTTGGATCATGTGCCGTTCCCGTTCTTCTCCGAACTTTTTTCTTCCCATCATTCTGGTACAGGTTGATCTTTGTCTCATCTGTCCATAGAATACTTTTCCAGAACTGAGCTGGCTTCTTGAGGTGTTTTTCAGCAAATTTAACTCTGGCCTGTCTATTTTTGGAATTGATGAATGGTTTGCATCTAGATGTGAACCCTTTGTATTTACTGTCATGGAGTCTTCTCTTTACTGTTGACTTAGAGACAGATACACCTACTTCACTGAGAGTGTTCTGGACTTCAGTTGATGTTGTGAACGGGTTCTTCTTCACCAAATAAAGTATGCGGCGATCATCCACCACTGTTGTCATCCGTGAACGCCCAGGCCTTTTATAGTTCCCAAGCTCACCAGTCAATTCCTTTTTTCTCAGAATGTACCCAACTGTTGATTTTGCTACTCCAAGCATGTCTGCTATCTCTGTGATGGTTTTTTTCTTTTTTTTCAGCCTCAGGATGTTCTGCTTCACCTCAATTGAGAGTTCCTTTGACCGCATGTTGTCTGGTCACAGCAACAGCTTCCAAATGCAAAACCACACACCTGGAATCCACCCCTGACCTTTTAACTACTTCATTGATTACAGGTTAACAAGGGAGACGCCTTCAGAGTTAATTGCAGCCCTTAGAGTCCATTGTCCAATTACTTTTGGTCCCTTGAAAAAGAGGAGGCTATGCATTACAGAGCTATGATTCCTAAACCCTTTCTCCGATTTGGATGTGGAAACTCTCATATTGCAGCTGGGAGTGTGCACTTTCAGCCCATATTATATATATAATTGTATTTCTGAACATGTTTTTGTTAACAGCTAAAATAACCAAACTTGTGTCACTGTCCAAATATTTCTGGCCCTAACTGTATATCACTATTAAAGAGGACCTGTCACCAAACCAGGCATGGTGATCTAATTACAGCACTGGATGCAGCATGTCTGCAGCATGTAGACAAGGGGTCCCCCAGCCCTTGAGCAGCCCTGTACCCCGAGATAATACACTTAGAAAACTTACATGCTACAGCCACTAAGGAGGTGGCTAGGGGCTGCAGCCAAGGGCAGATTCACACCCCCTGCATGTTTAATCTGCCCACCGCTGCCAATCATTCTCTCCCTCTTCAGCAGCATTTAAACAGAGTTTTTTTTTTTCTTCAGAACTTGCTGTTTGGCTCCGCCCCCCAGGGGCGGGGCTAAACGGACTTTCTGGGAGAGAGAAAAAAAAAACTCTGTTTAAATGCTGCTGAAGAGGGAGAGAATGATTAGCAGCGGTGGGCAGATTACACATGCAGGGGGTGTGAATCTGCCCTTCGGCTCCTGCCCCTAGCCACCTCCTTAATGGCTGGAGCATGTAAGCTTTCTAAGTGTATTATCTCGGGTTACAGGGCTGCTCAAGTGCTGGGGGACCCCTTGTCTACATGCTGCAGACATGCTGCATCCAGTGCTGTAATTACATCACCATGCCTGGTTTGGTGACAGATCCTCTTTAATAAAACATTGGGCATGTTCTCTCTGACACCTCTGTTTAGCTATATTTTTACTTGCCTGTCCTACATTGCAGTTCATAAAGGGTGTCCCATTGCCTCAATAAATGTGTCCTGTGGTCAACATGGAGAAAGTAAAATCTGCAACTCTACAAATGTATATGGTCATATTTCCAGACCATCATGTCTACACTAAAAGGTCAGATTTCTTAGAAGGTATGTTCCCACAGGCTGGATGTGCAGCAGATTTCTTTATTAGGCCACATTCCGACAGAACGTTTTTGATCTGTTTTTTTGAGGATGCGTTTTTACAGTGGCAGTGCAGTGAAGCGGATCAAGTTCAGAGATTCCCAACCAACTCAATGAGTTTTCAAGACTTGTCATTCAGACACAAAGGTTGGAAGTGGTCCTTTTTTGGGCAGAAAACAGACCTTTAAAAAAAAAAAGCATGTCAATTTGTGTGGCGTTGTCTGATTCGCTTTTACCATTGAAACCATTGTCTATGGGCTTATTTATAAAATGGATCCTCACAGAACACATCATCTGTTTATGTGATGCATTTTTAGAAAACGGATCCTCACAAAGCGCACCAAAAACGTTGTTTGAATGCAGCCTTAGAATGGCAGCATTGTGTATAAGATTTCTAGAGAGGTTTTCATTTTTCTCCTCATTCCTCAGTGTCTGCACTCCCCACTAGAGGGTGCAGGGGAGGTTACTGCTTACTGGGTAGTAATGTGAAGGCCTCTCTTGCTCCCTCTAGTGATGACTGCAGGCAGAAAGAATTTACAGGTAAGTCTAAAGTAACAGTAATTGTAAATGTGTGTCTGATTGGTCAGTACACACTACAATAGAAACGCTACTAATCAGTTCACAGTGTATTTTGAAGGCTGATGGCAGTCAGTCATTGCCCTTATGTAAGGTGACTGGTCGGTCAGTCTGCAATCTATGGCATGTGTCCTGTTTATTATAGGGAATCTGCCACCATGTTTTTTGCTACCTAATCTATGAGCATCAAAAGTAGGGCAGATGCCCTGACTCAGAGATGTCACTTGCTGATCTGGTTAGTGTAGTTTTTAAAAGATCACAGTTTATCAGCAGGAGATTATCAGTAGAAGACTATTTGGCCTGCTACCAGGTAGTTCAGCCAAGCCTCCATCACTTGTTTGGCAGTTTGCTGCCTATGCACAGCATACACAGAGAAAGTCGTGGGCAGAGATATACAGAGTTCACTGTAGATCTTCACCAGACTTATTTTATCAAAATGACTCCAAGCATCCTTCTAAGTGATTCATCGCTGGAATCATGTCTTCCCCCTACTTCGTGTTGCTCTCAGATGTGGTAGTAAAAACCTGGTGACATATTTAATACAGTATATATTCTATGTTCCCTTTATTATAATGCACTCTTTCAAAATATACAGATCCAGTACACCAATGTCAGAGGTATTCCTTGTGTTGTAAGTTACTGATGACTGGGGTGTTGCCACGCACCCCAACTGATCCTTAGAATGAGCCTGTGTATGGCCCATCTTGAATGGAGCAAAAGTGCACGTGCTCGACCTCCTCTCCATTTATTATTTATGGGTCTTTCTGAGAAAGTATAACACTGTTTGCCTACCATAAGGGTCCCATCACACTTGGCGAAGTTCCAGCGATCCCTTCAACGATACGACCTGGTAAGGATCGCTGGAGCGTCGCTACTTGGTTGCTGGTGAGATGTCAAACAGTCAGATGTACTGAACTACACATCAACGATACGGTCATTGGGACCCTGTCACACAGCAGCTAGTCTGATGACTCAGACCTACATGGCTGAGTTCTGAGGTTGTTGTTAAGGCGTCAAACACACCGATGCATGCTGCCCAGCGGGAACCCAATGATTAAAAAATGGTCCTGGCCATTTTGACCCAATCGGCGGGGTCACAGCGGGGGCTTGGTCGCTGCTACGTGTCAAATATTGCAAGATCGCTGGCGGAGTCGCTATTACGTCACAAAACCTGTGACGCAACAGCGATCTCGCTATGTGTAACGGGGGCTTAACACTTGGAATTGAAAAGGAGTGAAGCAGTGGTGGAGCATACACTCTTCTGCTCCATGAAGAGCCTCATCATGTGTCGGGGAAGGTAGCCTAGCGGTCTCACCCTCAGTGATCAGTATGCTATCCTCTATACTAAGGATATGGAATAATGTCCATTTCTTTAAAGACTTTTAGTAAACCCTCTCCTCCCCCATAGCTCTAGTGGAATATATTGCATCAGCTAATCAGTAATCAAAAGGTCTTCAGTTATTATCTTTGTATCTTTGACTCTCCATGCCCGGATCTGTCACTCTATTACTCAGTATTATTGGGTGATTATTCCTCATGGTTTTTCTATCTATTTGCAGAATCTCTACATTTACTGCAGAGATTCCTCCTCCTCTTAATTGAACTCTTCCACATGAAAGTGCTGGGGAATGTTTTGTCATTCCAGTTCTATAGGAATTAGGTGTATTTACATTAAACAAAACCTCTCAGCAGGTCAGAAGCACTTTGTTTTGTTTTTGTTTTTTTTTTCTCCTAAATTGTTAGATATGATGACATGCTAATTGAGTTTCTTTATTTACCATCAACCTCGGGGCAAGATGAAGGTAGGAGCCTGTCCATCTGGTCAGCTTAGGAGGGTTGTACCTGTGCACAGGAATGTGCACAGCTTTTAAATACACTGTGTGCAGAATTATTAGGCAAATGAGTATTTTCATGACAATATCAACTTTTTATACATGTCCTACTCCAAGCTGTATAGGCTTGAGAGCCAACTACCAATTAAGTAAATCAGGTGATGTGCATCTCTGTAATGTGTGGTGTAATGACATCAACACCCTATATAAGGTGTGCTTAATTATTAGGCAAATGTCCATCCAGTTTGTGTGCCAAAACCAGGAGAGGAACTTGCAGAGAAAAACTATAATTGAAAGATTGACACCTGTTCTGAGTTTTGGAGACACTTCTGGTTTTGGCACACAAACCGGATGGACACTGATCAGTGAAAAAACTGCAGTGTGAAGCCAGCCTTAGGCAAAATGTGTCAGAAGAGAGATTTGACGGGCTCTGAAAAGTCCAAAATAGTGAGATGTCTTGCAGAGGGATGCAGCAGTCTTGAAATTGCCAAACGTTTGAAGCGTGATCACCGAACAATCAAGCGTTTCATGGCAAATAGCCAAAGGGTCGCAAGAAGCGTGTTGGGAAAAAAAGGCGCAAAATAACTGCCCATGAATTGAGGAAAATCAAGCATGAAGCTGCCAAGATGCCATTTGCTACCACTGTTGCCATACTTCAGAGCTGCAACATTACTGGAGTATGAAAAAGCACAAGGTGTGCTATACTCGGGGACAAAGGCCAAGGTAAGGAAGGCTGAAAAACGACCACCTTTGAACAAGAAACATAAAATTAAAATTTCAAGACTGGACCAAGAAATATCTTAAGACTGATTTTTCAAAGGTTTTATGGACTGATGAAATGAGAGTGACTCTTGATGGGCCAGAGGCTGGATCAGTAAAGAGCTCCACTCCGACTCAGATGCTAGCAAGGTGGAGGTGGGGTACTGGTATGGGCTGTATAATCAAAGATGAACTTGTAGGACCTTTTCGGGTTGAGGATGAGTGAAGCTCTACTCCCGGACCTACTGCCAGTTTCTGGAAGACAACTTCTTCAAGCAGTGGTACAGGAAGAAGTCAGTATCGTTCAAGAAAAACATGATTTTCATGCAGGACAATGCTCCATCACATGCATCCAACTACTCCACATCGTGGCTGGCCAGTAAAGTCTAAAAGAAGAAAAAATAATGACATGGCCCTCTTGTTCACCTGATCTGAACCCCATAGAGAACCTGTGGCCCCTCCTAAAATGTGAGATCTACAGGGAGGGAAAACAGTACACCTCTCGAACAGTGTCTGGGAGGCTGTGGTGGCTGCTGCACGCAATGTTGATTGTAAACAGATCAAGCAACTGACAGAATCTATGGATGGAAGGCTGTTGAGTGTCATCATAAAGAAAGGTGGCTATATTGGGCACTAATTTTTTTGTGTTTTGTTCTTGCATCTCAGAAAATTTTTTTTTCTAAATTTTGTGCAGTTATATTAGTTTACCTGGTGAAAATAAACAAGTGATTGATTGGCTATGAGGGGGTTTGATTATTGGGGTTTAAAATATGTAAAATACGGCAACAATGTACTATGATGGTGTTGTAAATCTTTAATTGGTTTAATAAAATATCTGATTTAAAAAAAAAAGTGAGATAGGAATATATTTGGTTTTTATTAAGTTGCCTAATAATTCTGCACAGTAATAGTTACCAGCACAAACTGATATCCTCAAAGAGCCATATCTGAAAAAAAAAAAACACTCCAATATTAAGCTTTGATATTTATGAGTCTTTTGGTTGATTGAGAACATAGTTGTGATCAATAATAAAATAATCCTCTAAAATACACCTTGCCTAATAATTCTGCACACAGTGTAATGAAGTATTCTAGAAATGTGCTAGGGTGAGACCATGCTGTGTTGTCTAATAAGGCTGGCTTCACACTGCAGTTTTTCACTGATCATGTCCATCAGTGTTTGGGTGCCAAAACCAGAGAGGAACCAGGAGAGAACTTGCAGAGAAAAACTATAATTGAAAGACTGACACCTGTTCTGATTTTGGAGACACTCCTGGTTTTTGGCACCCAAACACTGATGGACACTGATCAGTGAAAAACTGCAGTGTGAAGCCAGGCTAAGACTGTATTGTCCATATGGAGAATGCATCTACGGAGACAAAACCGAATGACACCACATTGATATACTAAATATCTGTCACATTTACATAAATTAATTCAGTATATTCTTGGCAATATTTTTCCAGTCTGTAATATTGCCATTTGGATATGAAGAAAGTGATTAAAGGCGTCTGACACCTAAATTGTATCTCTAACTATACTTATACCCTAATCACTTTTGTAATTTTCTTTAATATACAATTCCCTTCTCTTATCTTTCTAAAAGCTGCTTTTTGTTCTGAAATCCTGTGAAGTTATGTTTGAGAGGAATCTCACACATGGTGTCCCAGGAGGCTGGTGCTGCAGTCACTCTTCAGAGTCCAGGGGTTCACCATGGGGCGACGCTGTAGTTATTTACTAGTTTTTTGCATCACTGCCCTCTGAGAGATTCTGGATGATGGGAGATGGATGTTGTGGCCGATGTTCCAGCCACCGCTTCCATTGCTTGTGTGAAAGGTGTAAGTAGGAGCTGGATGCAGTGTGTGACATCAGCGCCACCCCACAGCTTTCTAGCAATGCCCTCAAACGAAACGTCATTAAGGGGCCGAGATGGTTTCACTCAATATTTTATCACTGCCCTTTGAGGGTGGTGCTAGAAGCCGTAAGGACAGCACCGCCACCGATGATTCTTCATTTAGGCATGCTAAACGCTGAGGGTGGTCCTGGTGTCGCTCACTGCATCTATCACCGCCCTCAAATGAATAGTCATAAGAAGGCGATGCTAAAAGTAATGAAACTGTCATCTCCCCTTAGTAGTGCTTGGTGTGAGGGTGGTACTAGAGGCTGTGTGGCAGTGCTGGTGTCACTCACTGCATATAGTACTGAACCCTACCAACATTTTTCACACAAGCGATGAAAGCCGTGGCAGAGAGAGAAGTAGCATGCTGCCGCTACACTAATTTTGCCACCGCATCCAGTACCTAGGACATTCTCAGAGGGCGGCAATATAAGAAATTACTAGGTAATTGCAAAGCAGTTAAGATGATTACAAAAGTGGTTAGAAGCTTGTTTCAATAAGTTGATCTAGAAGGGTTTGTCCTAGCAAGTAGACAACCCCTATAAGGGCAGCTTCACACTGCGTTCGGGTCCGGTTCGGGGCTGTCAGGGATGAACCTGACAGCCCGGACCGGATAAGCACACAGAACCAGACGGCTAATATGCCCACCGGTCCGGTGTGCAGCTGCCGCTGCTGCTGATTCGGGACCGTGGCTCGCAGGGAGCTAGCGCGGTCCTGAATTCTAACAGTGGCGTGCAGCCAGGTGTCCGGTTCCCGGATCCTCCTGGATCGGGGCAATCCGCCCCATAGGCTCCCATGTTAAGGGAGCACCGGATTTTCCCAGAAGGATCGGGGAATCCGGTGGAATCCGGGAGACACCAATTATGGGGAGATTGGTCTCCCCGGACACACAAACGTTGCAAGCAACGTTGTTGTATCCGGGAGATAAATCCCACTTCTCCTGGATTCTTCCGGCGAGATGGAAGCCGGATGGCAGATAGCTGCCATCCTTCTCCACCCGACCCCATAGGATACTATGGGGCCAAAATCTGGTCCGGGGCTGTCACCCCTGACAGCCCCGGACCGATCGACCGCAGTGTGAAGCCACCCCAAGATAGTTACTAGTGATAAGGGAGCACTACCATGCTTGGTACTCGTGATAGCCGGTGCTCGTATGGGCGCAACTTGAGTAACAATAATAATAAATATCAATGGGAGGGAAGGGGTAATTGTTATACTGTAAAACTCCCATCTTATTTTGAACTTGGTGATGTTTACCTCACTGATTTTGTATACCCTTTTTTTTTCATCTGTATATTTGTATTTCTCTTTTGTCAGTAAAGACGAGCTATAAACAAAATAAAAAGAAATCGGGTGGGAAATTTCAGCATTTTTCCAGAAGATCTTCAGAAAAAATGCTCGAGTTTTCTATTGACTTCTGTTATACTTGGTACTCAATTCGCAACCATCCGGGCATTCAACTGTGAGTTAAGAGTACAAAGCATGGTAGTACTTGCTCATCACTAATAGTTGCAAAATATATATTAGGTGCTGGCCACCCCTTTTTAAGGTTTATTATTATTTTACTGCATAGTATGGTCCAGTAGTTCACTTTGTATCTCTGTTGTTCAGACTTTGACTTGTAATCACATATCAGAAGCTCATGTTACTCTAGTTTTAGCAGTAATGGACTAAGTTAAACCTACGATGTTACGTTAGCAGTACCCTTCCTTCACAACAAACATGACCACAGATTCATAGTATATCTCTCTATAGGTGACAATTAACGTGTGGAATGTTTCACTGCAATCACTGAAGGAATAAATAAAATCCAAATTATATTGACCAATCGCATCGCAGCTTTCAAAAGTCAGTGTAACTGCTGACATTTCCCCTCTCCTCATTTTTCATAATATCCCAAGCAAAAATATTTTCCTTCACAATCGCAAAAATAATGCTTATAGCTCCACAGAAAAGGACAAATATTCCAAGAAAATTACAGAAAAAAGGCGCCTTCCTTACCAAATGCTACAAGATGCAGCAGACCACCTGATAAAGGTGGGGACAACACAGGTGTAGAATACTTATGCAATAACCTTCACAACCTACATGGTGGTTGCCTAAAATGCAACCAGATGAGTCTTACTTAGGGCTCCAGTCACACGAATGTGTGCGATGCACAGTGTCTGGCATGCAGGCTATTGATGGCATCCATATATTAGGTTAGGCGGGCTGTCCAGCACTATTATCAGTGCACCTGAAAGGGCAGACACCTCAATGAGCCTGGCTGCATCCTGCGTAATTCTTTGGAATTGTGATACAGCATCCTTTTTAGCAATGATCTTGCATGTCCTAATAGGACATATGACTAGGGATTCTCGGGACTATTTATTTATTTTTTACTATGGGCCTATGCACTAACAAGCACGTAGTTGCTAATGGCATACTTGCAGTAACGGGGACCGGATGTTAGCGAGTGTGACCATTTTGGACCATCTTAGATGTTGGGCGGGACCATCTGTTGAATACACATTAATTTTTAAGTCCATGTGGACATTGAGTTCTTTATTATAAAAGTGAGGTAAGACCCCTATGCAGTGGGGGTGCATAATTACGGCTTAGTTGGTGGGCATGATGCCCATCTTGATTAGCATGGATTTATTATGCAGCACATAGCAAGCTTTAATTAGCCCCCCCCCCTTCCCCACACCGACCCTCCGCATGGGAGGGTTTTAACCCCAGACTGCAGCTTCTAATATAAATTATATATTCCACTGTGCTGCAAAGAGGAGATCCCTGGTGCCCAACACTAATACTGCAAGTATGCCATTGCTGACTACCTGCTTGACCTGCCCAGTGCCGATCTCTGCTGGCTTAGCAGTAGCAAACCACTCCTGATGGCAATTAACAGGCTCCTCCTTCTATGGTGCGTAAATTCTGGACCATGCTAATTGACTGTTGGCTCCCTACAATTAGGTCCCTTTTCACATCAGCGTTTTTTCAAATTGCGGCAGATCTGGCAGATTTACCGCTTCTGCCACCTAACGTCCACACTTGCGGCAAGCCCCATGCATTGTCTATCGGACTTGCGGTTCTGCCGGATGTGGCAGATCCAACACTTTGGGCAGCGAAAAAAAAAGCTGCTGACTGCCCTTTTTTTTTCTGCTGCCGCAGGTGCCAGATCTGCCGCAATTTAAAAAAACGCTGATGTGAAAGGAGCCTTAGGCAGGGGGAAGCATGACCTCAACAGTCCCGTCCCGTCAATGGAGCAGAAGAGAAGCAGCTACTTTGTTGGCATGGCTTTAGCAGAATCTGCAGAATTGACGGAAGGATTTCTGTGACTGCTCTGAGTCGGCAGAGATTGGTGTCAGGCAGAACAGCCAGGCAGTTAGCAATTACGGTACCTGCCCATTATTTCTTAGGCCCGTAGAAAAATGTAATAGTCCTCTATTGGCACTTTAAAGGAGACTTATCACATCACAAAGGTTATCTCATCTGCTGACAATATGTTCCAGGAGCTGATCAGCTTGATATACATATGTGTGAAATGTTTCAGTAAACATAAAAATGATTCATTGAAAATGTTGGTGTTTGTATGCAAGTCCAGTGTACAGTCCTAGTCAGTGAGTGACAGTCCATGTATGAATATGCACGCAGATATACCTGTCAATTGCTAGTAGGACCGTCCACTGGTCTTCTATCTAGACATACTGTACATCAGGGATTTCAATGAATAAAATACCAGTTATAGTGAATTGTTCTTACCTATTTGTCATTCTGCTCAGTCTTTCCTTCTTTGTCATGCTGTCCACAGATCAGTCTGCATGTAAACCAAGCAGGTTTTTTTATTGTATGTATCATTATATATCTAAATATGTACTATATATAGTTCTGTGCTATAATTTACCTTGGTGCTTTTAAAAGACCAGAAGGAAGTTATCGAACTAGTAAAACCAGATCATTACTGAGTGTGAATCCTTTTTTATGGCTTTTGGTTATAGTATTGATTCAATTTCATGTATACGTTCTCCTATATTTGATTCTATTACTTCATGTTCACTGCCCAGGAATCGACACTTTCAGTATTGTCTCTCTCTGAAAAATAATGACGTCAGACTGAGTTTTGCCTCTAAATAAGTTTATACTTAACCAGTCAGATGCAGGATTACACAAGACAATAACCTATTTAGTAAAATGAATGATAATAACATTGTAGCAAGGACTGAGTAAACATAATTCATCTGATAAGCAATAATTAGAATAGATAAGGCACAGTAACCTTCAAGTAATCTTCCATGAAGCTAAGATGGCCTTTCACACACATACAGGTGCACTCATGTTTCCATGTGATGACATGGGAGTGAGTTGCCTTTTACTCATTTTCTATATATCGGAAAGTGTTTCTTTAGCCTTAAAGGCTGGTTCTCCAATAAGTTAGGTATTCATAGTGTGTAAATGTGGATTCACATTTACGTTCTGCGGAGGGAACTGCAATGTGAGCGCAGCCACCGCAAGCCCCTATGTTTATAATGGTAGTGCACGGTGCTGCGCTTTAACTGCGCATGACTGTGCGCGCCATTCATTTGCCTATGTGATTTGTACGCATGCGCATGCTTGCGTACAAATCGCTCTCTCATCCGCACCAGGAACGCGACATGTCACGTTCCTGGTACGGACGACAATGTATGATTTGTACGCAAGCATGCGCATGCGTACAAATCACATAGGCAAATTAATGGAGAGCACGGTCATGCGCAGTCAAGCGCAGCACCGTGCGCTACCATTATAAACTTAGGGGCTTGCGGTGGCTGCGCTCACATTGCAGTTCCACTCCGCAGAACGCTGCGGAGGCGAATGCAAATGTGAAGCCTGCCTAAGACAGCTGGCTACTATAAAAACATACACACATCTAGACAGACAGACGTGCAAAAATGGACAGACTCCCCTACCTTGAGATTGGTGATGGGAAGCCATGTGTCCACCCGAAATAATTTTTCCTGCATTTACAGCTGTTGACAGGGGATGTGCAGAACTACATACATGGCTACTAATCACGTTGAAGGATGTAATGCAAGGATGGGTCATCCTCACTGGCGGTTTTGTAAAAATGGTTCTAAAACTTGTAACATGACTTCAGCATGTGAATACGCCTTTGAAAAGCATCCTATCATTATAAATTAACTGGTAGAACAAAAACTTGAAATTGGTGGACCTATGTGTTTTGTGTTTTTTTTAAACCTAGCTATGTATGTACATACGGTAGCTATGTAACAATATACCGTAATTTTTATTTTAAGAAGTTAGTCCCCCAAGTGATTGACCGCCCTTCCTCTATATTGTTCTTGTGGGATATGAAAGAACTCAGCAGGTTTTTATTGTGTAAACTAAGCAGTACAATGTAGGAGCTGAGAGCCTGATTCCAGTGATGTCACCCACTAAGTGATGTGTTCTTGTTTCAATGAAATACGTTTTTTTTTTCAGTAGGAGATTATCACTAGATGTCTACAGTTCTGCAAATTTTCCAATGCTGTAATCACTATTGGTTTGTGCAGGCACCAGCCCTGACAGTGACAGCTGGAGCTTGGCTACCACTGAAGCTGAGCTACTAGCAGGGATGGAGCATGCACAGTTTCTGTGTCTGCACGATTTCCAGGACATACTGGTATCTCCTTTTGCGGTAATGTTGTGGAAGTTAGGACGTACGTGTGCGTCCTGTGTAGTGAATGGGTTAAAAAGGACCTGTCACCAGTTCAAAAGGGACCAGATTTTGCTCTTCATTTACCTCTATTGCTGACCCTGGGTAATCCGTTTTTTTTTTTAATTATTATTATTTGTAAATGTGCCAGAAAATTTCTGACATATGGACCTTTTTGTTTAGTGCTAATTCTTATTATCTTTAAAGGGATCCTGTCACCCCCAAACCACCTCCTAAGCTATTAAAAGCTGTCCCTAGAGCATAGTAACACTTACCCTACACTCCTTTTAGCTCCTAAATGCAGCAAGTGAAACTGAATCTAAACGTTATAAAGGTACCTAATTACTGATGTTAATGAGTGACTATGGTATTCATAGTCACTCAGCCAGGCTGCCCCTCTTCATACTATCACGCCTCAATAGGCGTGATCTTCATGATACATTCAAATGCGCGCCTCCCTGCGCGCCTCCCCGCTCTCCTCTCGGCCTGGCGCTGCTGTGGGGGCTGTATGACGCGATTCGCGTCACCCCGAAACACCCCGTTTAAGCTGTTAGAGCATTCACTTACTGCCACACTTTTGCCTAATGCAGAGTACGGTACTTGAAGCTAACAGCGACGCGGGAGTAAATACGTCACCCGGTGCCGGAAATGACGCGAATCGTGTCATACAGCCCCACACAGCAGCGCCAGGCCGAGAGGAGAGGGGGAGGCGCGCAGCATTTGAATGTATCATGGAGATCACGCCTATTGAGGCGTGATAGTATGAAGAGGGGCAGCCTGGCTGAGTGACTATGAATACCATAGTCACTCATTAACATCAGTAATGAGGTACTTCTATAACGTTTAGATTCAGTTTCACTTGCTGCATTTAGGAGCTAAAAGGAGTGTAGGGTAAGTGTTACTATGCTCTAGGGACAGCTTTTAATAGCTTAGGAGGTGGTTTGGGGGTGACAGGATCCCTTTAACAAGGGGTGCTGCCCATAGGATTCTCTTATACCGTTACACGTCGCAACATTGCATGCAATTTCACTGACAATTTACTGGTTGCAGTGAAATCATGGACACATTGTTGCATTTGTACACAGCCACAAGGATAGAACAATGTGTCCATGATTTCACTGCAACCAGTAAATTGTCAGTGAAATTGCATGAAATGTTGCGACGTGTAACGGTACCCTCACAGATCATTTTGAAACAACCTCTGCAATATTACCCTTTAAGCATTGCCTCCTTGGTAAAATCCTTAAAAATTGGCTCTAAATAAAAAAGGCCCATATCTCTGGAATCATTGAAAAATAAAAACCCAGAATACTCAAGGAGAAGTGGAAATAATTTTATTTCCTTTACTATGGTCTACCAGAGTGGAAAAATAGTATGTTTCATCAATACATCATGTAGCATGTGGCATTGAGTGGGCCTGTAATGTACAGAAGGTAAACAAATTAAACCACACTCCCTAGGCTGGTTTTACATTAGCGTTTGTGAGCGCAGCGCCCAAACGCAGCCAAACGCTTGCGCACTGTGTTCCTATGTTTAACATGGGAACGCATATGCCTGCGTTTGGCTGCGTTTGCGTTCGGACGTGCACAATTTTTGCGCCCTCTGAACGCAGCATGTTGCATTTTTTTGTGCGTTCGCGGACGCTTGTTTTATCTGCAAGCGCCCGCAAGCGCACAAACCACGCATTGAAGTCAATGGATCCGCAGTGTCTTCGGTATGACAGTGCAGGAGAACGCTGCAGATCACATCGAAATCTCTCCCAGTGGCCGCCGGTGATCAGTGGCGACCACCGGGAGATCGGCTAGAGCTGCCGCTGCTCTCCCGGCGGTGTCAGCGCGGGAGATTTGAAGAACAGCTGATCTGACAGCTGTTTACACCTCCCGCGCTGCACTGAATAGGTGAGGTCGGCGCGGGAGATTTGAAGCAGTGATCAGCTGTTTCTTATCTCCTGCACCGATATTACCCTATTCGGTGTAGGCGTGGGAGATTTAACCAGCTGTCAGATCAGCTGTTTCTTCAAATCTCCCACACTGACATCGGCGGGAGATCAGCTGTGGCCGGAGGACGAGATCTCCACCGCTGATCTCCTCCTGGCCGCCCCCGAGACAGCTGATTGGCTGGCCGGGGTGCATACTAATGTAAACGCGTGCGGAGATTCTCCACTGCCTTCACATCAGTATGGCTGCATTTGCCTTAATGTGCAGGTGCACGCAAAAAATGTGTGTGCACTTAGGGAAATAAAGATCTGCAACACTGAACACATTTATGGAGGGGGAAAGCTTAATGGCTATAACATGAAATGCAGGATTGTCTGTGCAGCTAAGAAATGCATACCGTATGTGATAAGTGAACTCAGTAAATACTATACTGGAATAAATGAATTGAGAGACTTCGCTTCTCACTGAGGTCACTGCGAAGAGTTTGAGAGCACTTTGGCGCAGTTAACGGGCTCTTCGCAGTGACCTCAGTGAGAAGCTAAGTCTCTAAATTAATTTATTCCAGTATAGTATTTACCTAGTTCACTTATCACATATGCATTTCTTAGCTGCACAGACAATCCTGCATTTCATGTTATAGCCATTAAGCTTTCCCCCTCCATAAATGTGTTCAGTGTTGCAGCATCTTTATTTCCCTATGTGCTGCGTTTGCGTCTGCATGCCCTGTGCATGCAGACACAAACGCCAGTGTGTAGCCAGCCTATAGTGTGTGAATGTGCGTGTGTTAGGAATATAGTGTGTGCTGTTTTTAAATAATGTCTCCGTAAGTCTTCATTATTTAAATGGTTGCCAGGTGTTAACGAAGACTCATTCCTAGACTGGATCATTGGTATAAGATTGGGGGTCCAACACCAGGCACACCCACCATTCAGCTAAACACTGGTTCACCAGCAGCTGTATAGAAGCAATATTCAGGGCAGAGCACAGCAGCCTGATACATTACAGTACATTGCTTATACCTGGCTGTGTTCGCTGTTGGACCTCCACCAACCTCATATGATTCAGTTTTTAAGGGCCAGACAACTACTTTTTAATTTCAAAATCTGGCATCACATGTAAAAAAAAAAAATAATTACCGTACTTGTATATTGAGGTATATACCCATCGTAAGGCCACTTTACACACACGATATCTGTGACCAACTTCTGAACAGATCTCTGGTTGCAGTGAAATCATGGACACATTGTTCCATTTTGTGGCGTGTACAAATATAACAATGTGTCCATGATTTCACTGCAACCAGAGATCTGTTCAGAAGTTGGTCACAGATATCTGTGTGTGTAACGTGGCCTTTAGCCTTTCACGGATGAGAAGAACTTCAACCACTGGTAGTGGAGCTACAGAATCAGCGGACAGCCTTCGTTTCTATGGGACCAACGCATAACCGATTTCACTGCCTTCATTGGTCCGAATTGAAAGGAGTTATTCCTCTGTCAACCATGAAAGGCTGAGATAGGAAAAACCTTTAGCCCTTTTAATATTTTAGGGCTACATTTTGAGAGGTCATCAAGGGAAATAACTCTTAAAGCACCATTCCAGAGTTTTTTTGTTTTTTTTCCCTCTGCTCCTAGGGCCCTTTCACATCAGCGTTTTTCGTAATTCGCGGCAGATGCGGTGAAAAAACCGCATCTGCCGCGTTTGCCGCATAACCGTTCCACTTGCGGCACGGTTGCGGTTTTTCCCATAGGAAGTATAGGGGGACTTGCGGCAGGTGCGGCAAGTGCGGTTTTGCACTTGCGGCAGGTGCGGCAGCGAAAAAAACCGCGGTCAGCCGCGGTTTTTTTCGCGGCCGCACCTGCCGCAAGTGCAAAACCGCACTTGCCGCACCTGCCGCAAGTCCGCCTATACTTTGCATGGAAAAAACCGCAACCGCGCCGCAAGTGTAGCCGGTATGCGGTAATCGCGGCAGATGCGGTTTTTTCACCGCATCTGCCGCGATTTGAAAAAAAAAAAAACGCTGATGTGAAAGGGCCCTTAGAAGTCCCCGGTTCCTTATGATTATACTTGCCCTCTGGTGTTTTCATATTTTTTTTATGCTCCACTCCGTTTTGGTGCTTTATTTTTTGACTGTCCAGAAGTTAAAACAAGGTCTCAGTGCTTCTCTAAGAGAGCCAGAATGAGGATCTCCTAGAGATATATTGAGTTGTGACCTCCATGCTCTGACACACTGGAGCTGCTGGCAGTTGAAAATCACAGGAGACTTAAGGGTGCTACACTGGAAACAGACAAAGATTGTGACAAGTGAGTGTAATACAGGGGTCAGGGGACTTTTATTATTTATTTATATGGCGCTATTAGATTCCATGGCGCTTTACATATGGAAAGGGTAGACGAGGACAAGTACAATATATATGGACAATCAGGTCATACAGATACTGGAGGGGAGAGAGGACCCTGTCTGCGAGGGCTCACAGTCTAAGGGTGCTTTCACACTAGCGTTTTTTTCAAATCGCGGCAGATGCGGTGAAAAAACCGCATCTGCTGCGATTACCACATAACCGCGACACTTGCGGCACACTTGCCGCAAGCCCCATGCAGTGTCTATGGGGCTTGCGGTAAGAGTGCGGCAAGTGCGGTTTCGGCACTTGCGGCAGGTGCGGCCGCGAAAAAAAAAACGCTGCAAGCAGCGATTTTTTTTTTTCTTTTCCGCGGCCGCACCTGCCGCAAGTGCCTAAACCGCACTTGCCGCATCTGCCGCACCCTTACCGCAAGCCCCATAGACACTGCATGGGGCTTGCCGCAAGTGTGCCGCAAGTGTCGCGGTTATGCGGTAATCACGGCAGATGCGGTTTTTTCACCGCATCTGCCGCGATTTGAAAAAAACGCTGATGTGAAAGGGGCCTAAGAGTGACGGGTGTGGATACAGTAGTAGGGTGGTAGTGCCTATAGTGACGCTGTGCGGTGGACCGGGTCTCATTGTAGGTTGTAGGATTGACGGAAGAGGTGGGTCTTCAGGTTTCTTTTGAAGGTTCAGGAGAGTGTGTGATGTGTTGGTGTGGAGAGAGTTCCAGAGTATAGCAGATGCTCGGGAGAAATCTTATATGCGGTTGTGAGAGGAGGAAACGAAAGGGGAGTAGAGAAGGAGCTCTTGGGAGAAGCGTAGGGTGCGTGAGGGTAGATATCGGGAGACCATGTCAGAGGTGTATGGAGGGGACAGGTTGTGGATGGCTTTTTATGTCATGGTTAGTGTTTTAAACTGGGATCTCTGTGATGTGGGGAAGCCAGTAAAGGGCTAGGCAGTAGGGGGAGACAGGGGAGTAGCGGGAGGCAGGTGGATTAGTCGGGCAGCGGACTTTAGGATGGATTGGAGAGGTGCAAGAGAGGTAGCAGGGAGGCTATTTAGATGGAGGTTGCAGTAGTCAAGGGGGAGATTATGAGAGCGTGAATAAGTGTTTTAGCAGTGTCATGGTCAAGGAAAGTGCGAATCCGGGAAATGTTTTAGCTGGAGTCAGCAGGAGGTGGCGAGGGCCTGGATGTGAGGTTTGAAGGAGAGGGAAGAGTCAAGGATTACCCTGACCAAGTGTCTTTCGGTCCGCGCCGCTGCTCCAATAAGTATCAAACACTGGAGTGCTTTAAATAAAAGATCTTCAGTTTTATTTCCGACGCGTTTCGGAGCTAAACACCCAGCTCCTTCCTCAGGGAATTCCCTGACGATAAACTCAGTTTTGTCCATGTTCAGTTTAAGGAAGTGAGCAGAGAAGAAGGATGAGATGGCGGACAGGCAGTGTGGGATTTTGGATTTAAAGCACCACTCCAGCAGTGCAAAACAAGTGCTGCATTGGTGCTTTAAATGGTAGGGAATGTGTTAATTTATTACAATGATCTGCTCTGGAGGGTTGTGAATCCTTATTTTTAGAACCCCAGGACGTTTGTTGCTTACTACTTTTAAGTGCCAGTCTTTGTAACTCTGAATGTCTCTTGTCGTCATACTGTGTATCTGTTAAATCGTGTATATTAAACATTTCTGGTATGTATTGTGTCGCTAAAAGCACCACTGGGTTTTCCTGATGGCCATGTAGATGGATGGGCAGTATATACCCACTACATAATTTGACTCCTGTCTGTGTCAGTAACATAGGACAATAGGTTAGCCAGTAAATATGCCTTCACCTGTTTCTGAGATATCATTGTAAGAGCCTATGGTCATGTAGCTGTTGGTGATCTTGACCTAACCCTTTGTTCTCGTTGTTTTTTTTTTTTATAGACCGAGACAACGATTGGCCTCAGTTCTTATCAGCAGAAAAGGTGAGTTGTTTGATAGGATTCCAGGAATTGTTCTGTGCTTGCGTTACTCCTATACTCAAGGCGCCTGTGCTGCTTCCTTTGTGGTACCTCAAGCATAACCCCATTACTGTCAAGAGAATCAATAGTGAAACTTATATTTTCACCTGAACATATGTCAGTGTAACTTTATACCATGCTGCATCAGAAGCCAAACGTGCATTATAGAACTTTCTGTATCTTAAACTTTAGCGTCTATTGTTAAAATGCCATTTTTTAACTCTGAATAGTTTATTGTTGCTCTTGTACTCTCCTTTTAGTTCTGTGTATATGGAGAGGAGTAAAAACCTAAACAGTGAAGGGCATTGTTTTTTTCTTACGGACATTCCTGCTCTATACATCTCATGGTACAGTCTCCATCGCAGCTGCTATTCTTGTAAGCCATCTAGTCAAAAGCCTACAGGTACCAATAGGCCTTCAATAGGTGTCAGTTCTTCACATTTCCCTCACGTGACTGCGTAAGGCTGGGTTCACATTGGCGTTCCCCTCCGCAGCGTTCTGCAGAGGGGAAACGGCATGTTTGCGCAGCCAGCACAAACCCCTATCTTTATAATGGGAGCGCACGGTGCTGCGCTTGACTGCGCATCACCGTGCGCTCCCATTCACTCCCATATGTGATTTGTACGCAGGCGGACGCCTGCGCACAAATCACACACTCTCGTCCGCACCAGGGACACGACATGTTGCATTCCTGGTGCTGACGAGACTGGGTGATTTGTGCGCAGGCATCCGCCTGCGTACAAATCACATATGGGAGTGAATGGGAGCGCACGGTCATGCGCAGCACCTTGCTCTCCCATTATAAAGATAGGGGCTTGTGCTGGCTGCGCACACATGGCGCTTCCCCTCCGCTGAACGCTGCGGAGGGGAACACCAATGTGAACCCAGCCTAAGCATGTCTATTTAATGGGACGAGGGAAATAAATTGCTGCCAGAAATCTCTGCCATAGGCGAACTTTCCTTCTAATATATGTATTATTTTATTCCAATCTCATCTGCCAGGCCTATACAGACCTCTCTTTGTGCACCACATAGTGGTGATTACTAAACTGTTCTCAAAGTTGGAAGCATGCGTATGTCTACAATGTCTTTGTAGGTGGTAACGGGGTGTTTATAACCAGACATTTATGGCATATCCACAGGAGTCCCAACTCTGGGACTCTTAAGGCTCAGTCACACATAAAGATGCACCAGCGATCCCGATAACGATGTTGAGAGATCGCTGGTGCGTCGTTTTTCACATCGCTGGTAAGATGTCAAACAGGTATCTCACCAGTGATGTGAAAAACGACGCACTAGCGATCCAGAATTATACCGAGGTCGTTGGGAATTGTCACTCCATAGCATAGCATTGAGATCGTTGGTCATTGTCCCTGTCAAACACAATGATGTAGCTCTCCCAGCGGGAACACAGCAACGTAGAAATGACCCAGAGCAGTGTGTAGCGATCGACGATCTCACAGCAGGGGCCAGATCGTCGGTGCGTGTCACACATAACGAGATCGCTATCGGGATCGCTGTTGCGTCACAAAATCTGTGACGCAACAGCGATCTCGTTAACGATCTCATTATGTGTGACAGGGCCCTTACCCTCTCCTGAATGGGGTTCCCCAATACCATGCTCTGGTGCAGTGTCCTTGGTGGCAGGACAGCTGGTCATGTATGTACAACCCTTTCTGTATACAGCGGTGCAAATGTGCACAGTATTCAGAGCTCCAGTGCTGTCCTGGGACAACCCCTTTATAGATTACTTCTTATTGTAAACCCTGAACAACAGCCCAATTCCATTAGTTCTCTGCCACCAAATTTTCAATGGACGTTATGCATCATGATTGGTAGCGTTCACCAAACCTAAAGCCAGATTTGTGCCTCAGACTGAGAAAGAAGTGTGAATCATCCCTTTAATGAGCATTTTCACTCCAGTGTCAATTTTCTTTATATCACTGTTTCATTGACAAAAACATCTGCTAGATGTGCGCTGACTTGTGACTTTCTGTGAGTACAGTCATTAAAGCCCCACATTTTTTTAGAATTTGGATACGTGTGTAAGTATAATAGTGGTAGTAACCTTCTCATTGATTGGTAGTCATCTTTGTCTGGTTTCTGTGGTGCTTTTACTACACATGACATGATTTCTCACCTGCAGAATCATTAAGTGATTGCTGTATGGAGCTGAGGTCTCTTTGAGTTTCCTCAATACAGGGCTTTGAGATCAAGGCTACGATCACATGCTGCGTAATTGCCGCGTTTTTTGCGGGCGCTTTTCCCCCGCATTTTTTCCTGCGCTATTTTGCTGACATTAAAAAAAACGCGGTACATTTACACACCCCATTTATTTCTGGCCGCATTATTCCACCAGGTGGTGCAGGAGGATGTCATTTCACACAGGGGAGGCAGAATGTGGTGTCCCTCCCCATGTGACATGTCGGGCCAGGAGTTTATCTATATACACTGGGAAAGCAAAATAAATGTGAAAACATGTATGACACAAAAAAAAAAAAATACTTGCCTCTCTGCCAGGTGTTCGGGACCTGAAGAGAAAACATCGATTGATGCCTGCCAGGACCTTAAAATGTGATTGGTCGGTAGCGATCATGTGATATGCACGTCACATACCACCTGATGACTACCAGCCAATCACCTTTTAAATCACATTTTAAGGTCCTGGCAGTGGTGATTGGATGTCTTCTCAGGTCCCGGACAGGCGGCATAGAGGTAAGTAATTTTTTTTTTTTTTTTAATACATGTTTTGTCATTTATTTTGCCTTCCCTGTGTATAGCAAAACACCCGGCCTGACATGTCACACGGGGGAAGGAACACAGGATTCTTCTTCCCCCTTCCCCCATGTGATATCACATTCTGCTTTTCCTCATGCACCTGCGTTATAGGCGCTGGAATTGCACATTGTCTGAACGGCGATGCATAATTCCAGAGCTTATAGTGGGGCCTATGGGAGAAAACGCACGCATATTTGCGCAAACACAAATTGACATGTTCATTTTTTTTCAGCCCCAAAAGCTCGGACGAAAAAGCACAGCGTCAGAACAGCAAAAGTGAATTTCCATTCACTTTGCCGGGAAACGCAGATGCACTTTTGATGGGAAAACGCGCGTAAAAAGACTCGACAGATACACATAGTGTGAACGCAGCCTAACAACAAGACTAAAGAGCTTCGTTCTAATTCTCCTAGACTTGCATTGAGAAATTACCTGCAGCTCCACACATTTAGCCTGTAGGTTACAGAGTAGCCAACCTTATTATGGGTTGGACCGGAGCGCAGCTGAAACCGGGGAAGACGTTGACCGACGAGTATGTTACTGCCATCATTACACTTAGACTGCTTTCACATCACGTTTTTTTTCCTGTCCGTGGGATCCTACTTTTTGCAGGACCCTACGGACAGGAAAGGACACCACAGGGGGTGACCTATTCTGTGTCCGGGTCCGTTATTATCACGGATCCGAACACAGCGGGGCACTTTCACTTCCGCAATGTATAATATACATTGCGGAAGTGAAATTAAGTAAAAGAAAGTTAAATATAAAAAATCTGTATGCTCACCTGTCCGCGATCCACCGCTGCCTCCAGCAAGGTCCAGATGCTTATAGAACCTGTGGTGACGTCACAACCCAACCCAGCTAATCTGGGCACATGACCGCAGTTACCGCGGTAACTGTGGTCATGTGACCCGATGACGCTGCCAGGTTGTGACATCACGGCAGGTCCTATCACCCGGAGCTTGCTGGAGGCAGTGGTGGATCGCGGACAGGTGAGCATACAGATTTTTTATATTTAACTTTCTTTTACTTAATTTCACTTCCGCAATGTATGTATATAAATTGCAGAAGTGAAATTAGACGGTTAGGAGCAATTTTAGTGTACGGAGCATGCTCAGTACACTAAAATCGGGTCCGAGGAACGATCCTGTTTTCTTGGACCCGCGCTCATAGGCCCCCAAATTAAAGGCCGAGGATCAAGTCGGATTTGGCCTAATTGCCATCCGATTTTTTGGGATATGATTTTTTTGCTGTGCCCAAAATCGGAGCAGTCTCTGATACTGGGTACAGCAAAAAATCGGACACAAATCGTATCCCACAAAATCGGATGGCAAATAGGCCAAATGTGATCCGATCTGACCCTCGTAGGATAACATGAAGGCCAAATCGGATCCGTGGCTGTCCGTTTTACATAGGACAGCCACGGATCCAACAAAAAACGTGATGTGAAAGCAGCCTTACACACATTAGCTCTAACAATCATGCAAATAAAAAAAATGACTGAATTGGGGCTTTAAAATCTCTGAAGGCTTCAGTCTAACCCAGGTTATTATTAGTATTTGCTTCATTTTATGAATATGTGGCTGAAACATCTCGACTCAATAATAGGAGGGGTGCCCAGATATCTATGGCCATATAATGTGTTCAATAACTGTAGGTCTGGGTTAAAAGACTAATGGCGGGTTTACACGTTGCGATATCGGCGTCCAATTTCAATGAAAAGTCACGTGGTTCGATCGTTGGACCCTATATCGTTTCCTGCGTTGTATGGTGTGAACGTCCAATACGATGCAGGAACGATGTCAATGCGATATCGAGGATTGAATGAGCGTGCTATTCAATGCTCCGATATTGAATGGAGATTAGAGCCGGATCGTGCTGTGTGACAGCCCAATTCCGATGTGAAGTTCTACGTCACCCATTCACTCCCATGTTAAATGGTCGTTCCTGGGTTGGGGGGCGTAGACATCGCATGGACGTTGGATTCATAAATAGCAACATGTAAACCTCCGATGCGATGCGGGAGAAACGAGCACTAAATGCGCGCTCCCGCGCCATTGAATTGCGATATCGCAACGATATTGAAAGGTGTAAACCCACCATAAAGAAACTGTCAACAGAGCCAAATTATGTCCAGCTGTTCCCCACAATTTGGTGTTCAGGTAAGATTACAATGCTCTCACTGCAGCTTTATCTTTTACATGTATTGAATGTGACAATCTTCTTTATCTACGTATGTTAAATATCATTATGTTTTAGAAGTTATGCAAACATAACAGTATATTATAGAGACTGCAGAGGCGTACATAGAAATCATTGGCCCCAAATCAGAGTTTTAATTGCACCCACAAAAAAATAATAATGTTCAATGGGGTCACGGAAGAGCATTCCTCATAACTTTGCAGTGATTACAATTAATTACATTAATTTTCCTCCTAGTGAAACCCTGATGGTGGGTTTACACGTCCCAATATCGTAACCAACGACGCGGGAGCGCGCTTTTTGTGCGCGCTTTTCCCTGCATCGCATTGGAGGTTTACACGGCGCGATATCGGGATGCAACGTCCGTACGATGTCTACACCCCCGATGCGGGAACGACCAGTTAACATTGGAGTCAATGTGTGACGTTGCCCTACACATCGGAGTTGGGCTGTCACACAGGACGATCCTGCTCCAACCGGCATCCGATATCGGGCGGTCGAATAGCACGCTCATTCCAACCCCCGATATCGTTTTGCCATCGTTCCTGCATCGCGTTGTACGTTCAAACAGTACAACGCAGGTACGATATCTGGTCCAACTCACGAACCACGTGACTTTTGGTCGGAGTTGGGTCGGAGTTGGACGCTGATATCGCGACGTGTAAACCCACCATTAGATTCCCCTCCATTTCACCTGTAAAGTATGATGCCAACATAAGCACCTCACAAACACTGTATGATGCCCCACAGGCAATTCCTCCACATGCACAGTTTGATGACCCCAATGTACCCACCCTCAACTACTCGGCAAAATAAGGTGACCCCAATACTGTATGATCCCCAGCTGTGACCCCCATACAGTCCTTTATTCAGTATAATGGCCTCCGCCATTCAAACAATATAATAGCCTTCGCACAGTATAATGGCCCCCACACCTCTTCACACTATATAAAAGCTCTCACTAGCCCTCTAAACATTATAATGCCCCCCACACAGTCCTCCACACAGTATGAAGGCCCTACACAATCCTTCACACTGTATAATTGCTTGCATACAGAAAAATGGCCTTCAAATAGCCCTACATAACATATATAAAGGCTCCCTCACAGCCCTCCAAAATATTACATTGGGTTCTACATAGCTCTCCATATTTTTTGTATATACGCAATCTTTCCCATTTTGGTGATTGGCGGCTTTTCCGTAGTGATCATTGCTTATAGCGTTCGGGCATGAGTAAATAGTCTTCTCTCCTGAAATCTGATGTTAACCTATTACTTGACATAGTCTCAGTGACAGGAGAAGGGGCACCAATACCACACTATATAGTGTGTATGTGTTGAAAGCTGGAAATATCAATCATCTGAATGGGAGGCATGCTCATATGGAGTGGACAGCATGGGGCACCTAATGGAAATCTGTCACCAGGTATTTTCCATGTATTCTGAGAGTAACATGATGTAGGGTCAGATATCAGATTCCAGCAATGTATTGCTTATTGGTCGTCGACTTGTCATTTTGATACAATTTCGGTTTGCAGGTTTACTAGTTCTCTGATTGCTGAGCTCTGTTTAATTAACACAGCTGACATTTCTGATTGGCAATTTTCTGTGTACACCATACATTGCCAGACAGCTGCTAATCCATGATTTGGGTGTGGTTGCACTGAGCAGTAGGAATTTGACATGAGGGAACTAGTCCTCTAGTGATAGTCTCCTGCGGATAAAACAGGTTTTTTTTAAAATAAAAAATAGAACAATGACCGCAGTTAGGGACCTTTCACATCAGCGGTTTTTTACACTTGCGGTAGATTTTGCTGCATCTGACACGTAACGGCTGACTTGCTGCAGGCACCATTCATTCTCTATGGGACTTGCGGTTTTGCTTGATCTGGCAGTTGCGGACGTGCAAAAAAACCTGCTGCTAGCAGCGTTTTTTCCCTTCACCACAAGTGCTGGATCCTGCAAAACCGCACTTGCCGCACCTGACCGCAATGAATGAATTGCAGCAGTCTTGCATTAAGTCAGCTGTTACGAGGCATATGCGGCAAAGCTGCTGGATCTGCCGCGATTGGCAGGAAACCCTGATGTGATAGCCTAAGCGACATATCACTCGAATCGTGTCTCTGCCTCTACATCATGCTGCTCTCAGATTACATAGCAAAAACTTTGACAGGTTCCCTTCGCACATACACGTCATCCAACAATTCGTTGAGCATCATAATTTGTGTATCTGAATAAAGATTACTTTATATTTTCTGATCATCATAATGGGAGACCCAGACAATGGGGTTTAGGGCACTGCCCTCCGGAGGCCACACTAGGTACTACAAGTTTGTAGACACCGCCCCCTCCGCTTATAAACCCCTACCGCAGGGAATATCCTCAGTTTTAAACTTAGTGTGCTCGGAGGAATCACACGCTTTGCTTGCACATCACTGCATTCTCACAGCTTACGTGATGGCGTCTGAAGACAAGGTAGGTCCCGGTCGGGGACCTCCGGCAGTCTCCCTGTTCACCCTTGGGGAACACACAGGTTGAGGTACCGGAGGGCCCAGAGCCTGGACACGTTGTGTCCTCCCGGTACGCTGCCGTGCTCCTTCCCATCCCTCCTTGGGGGGCTCTGGGAAGTGGGAGACAGGAGCCTTGCACAGCTCCGCTCCGTCCGAGGCCTCCCTAAATGGTGCTTACAGACCGGACTGGAGCCAGCCCAGTCCGAGGCCTCCCTAAAGGTGCTTACAGACCGGACTGGTGCTGAAACCCCTGTCCGAGGCCTCCCATATATGGTGCTTACAGACCGGACCGGCACTGAGGCGCCCTGTGTGTCTCCGGTGTGCCTGGGGGTAGTGTCTGACACTATGTGTTTTGACACTCAGACCGCGCGCAACCTTTGGGTCCGCGGTTCTGGCGGTGTACCCTGTGCTGGGGTCACTATAGCTGACCGCCCTGTGTGTCACAGGGGCTGCGGCTGCGGGCTACAGATTTTGTCTGCAGCCCTGGGTATAGTGTGATGCTATATCTCCCGCGCTGCGGGCTCCAGCACCAGATTATTAAGATGGCTGCTTGGAGAGATGTGGAGCAGCCCAGGGGATGACGTCATCGCTGGGCGTGTGTGTGTGTGCTTCCCGCGTGTTTTCGGCACCGCCCACGACTTGTCTGGCGGCGGCCATCTTCTCCTCACTTCCCTGTTGGGACTGAATGAGTGCATTACTGCGCTCCCGGGAGAATACGATCCTTACCCTCGCGGAGGCCACACACACACCGCTCCCCTCCACCGCATTGAAACGGTCGGTAAGCCGCCGGTGTTCCGGTTTCCTACTTGGCTTATTTTTCTCTTCTGCTGTCGGCATGTCCCCAGCAAAGAAGAGCACTGCTAAGGCAGACAACTCTACCACTACCTGTGCTACATGCAACGGGACGCTGGTTGGGGGGTCCTGCAATAACTGCGGACGCCCAGAGGCCCGGACTGATGCTGCAGAGGCTGCAGCTCCGGTGCTGTACCCTGAGGTTCAGGTGATCCCAGGGCCATGGGAGACACAGAATAAGATAAATGACTCTGTGTTGTCCAAGCTGTCCTCCATGTCGCAATCCCTGGAGGCACTGACTAGGAGACTGGAAAGTCCAGCTGCTCCCTCAAGTTACCCCCGGGTGTCACCCCTTGTTGCCGCGAGATCCCTTAAGCGGGCTCGCCGGGATGAATCACCCGAGATCCAGAACCTCTCTGAGGAGGAGCGTCACTCTGACGGTGACGAGGATGATGGGGGTTCAATACTTGAGTCTATGTCAGAACCACCTGACGGGGTGGAGGATTTGGTATCCTCCATAAACGAGACTCTTCATCTCGTGGCACCCCCTGAGGAGGTGGACCTCCATCCGAAGGAGGCTTATCAATGGCTGCAGCCAGAGGCTCGCTCATGTGGCTCCTTTATGGACCACACTAACTTTGGAAGGGTGGTTAGAGCACCCAGGGTTCACCCTGGGCGGCGTTATGTCCGCAAATCTAGGGACACTCGCTTCCCCTTCCCACAGGAGGTGCTTCAGGAGTGGTCGCAGTCCCCGAAGGTGGACGCTTCCATGACCAGGATTGCTGCACGCTCCCTATTCTCTGCCTCTGATAGCTCCTCATTGAAGGACGCGACGGATAGACAGGTCGAGCAACTCGCCAAGTCTTCCTATGAGGCTGTGGGGTCTTCATTTGCCCCTAATTTTGCCACGGTCTGGACCTTGCAGGCGATCACCGCCTGCTTGGATGGTATAACTGACCTGGCGGGGTCCAATTCAGAGGTCCTAGCGCTTACTGATAGGGCAAGGGCCTATGCAGATTACGCCAGGACTGCGACCCTAGAAACTGCCACTCGCTCGGCTGTGGCTTCGGCCAATGCGATAGCGATCCGCAGGTTATTGTGGCTGCGTCTATGGGACTCAGATGCCACGTCAAAGAAGATTCTGCAGAATCTTCCGTTTTCTGGTGACAGACTGTTTGGTACTGAGCTGGATAAGCTGATAAAGGATTCTGCGGCGTCTAAGATCCCACAGAATAAACCCAAGCCACGGTATACCGTTAAAAGGAACCCTAAACAGTGGTCCTTTCGCTCCAGCTCACAGTCATCAGCCTCGTCCGCTCGCACGGACAGAGGGGGTAAGCCCTCTACTCAGTGGCGCCCCAAGGGTCGCCAGAAGAAGTCAACGGGGGCGGCGGCTGCCACTCCCAAACCCACTTCCGCATGACTCGCTCTCCAGTCCTGCCGCCCCACAGGTGGGGGGCCGCCTGTCCCGATTTCAGGACAGATGGTTACTCCTCGTTCAAGATCAGTGGGTCCGAGATGTAGTCTCGCGCGGCTACAGGATAGAGCTGACGTCGCGGCCGGCACACCGATTCCATCGGTCTGTTCCATCCCCGGAAAAGGCTCAGGCTTTTCATCTGGTGTTGGAGGGGCTCCGCAGAGACGGAGTAGTGATCCCAGTGCCTTCCGGAGAGAGGTTCAGGGGTTTTTACTCCAACCTCTTTATCGTCCCGAAGAAGGACGGCTCCTTTCGCCCGGTTCTGGACCTCAAGTTGTTCAACCGTCACGTGTTGGTTCGGAAGTTCCACATGGAATCCCTGCGCTCCGTGATCGCGGCTGTGTCGCAGGGAGACTTCTTAGCGTCCATAGATATCCGAGACGCTTACCTTCACGTGCCCATTGCACCAGCTCATCAGCGCTGGTTGAGATTTGCAGTGGGGGACGAACACTACCAGTTCGTGGCGCTGCCCTTCGGGTTGGCCTCGGCTCCGCGGGTGTTCACAAAAGTGATGGCCTCTATGATGGCTCTCCTACATATGCAGGGACATGCCGTCATACCCTATTTAGACGACCTGCTGGTCAGGGCGCCATCAGAACATCTTTGCCGGAAGAGCCTAGAGGTGACCATGAAGTCTCTGGAACAGTTTGGGTGGCTTCTCAATGTCCAGAAATCAACCCTGGTTCCGACCCAGTCACTGACATATCTGGGCATGGACTTCCACACGGACTCAGCTCTGGTGTCCCTGCCATGAGCCAAACAGCTGGCCATCCAATCGGGAGTCCAAGATATATTCCTGTCCCCACAATCATCCATACGGGTGTTGATGAAGCTGGTGGGACGCATGGTGGCAGCGATAGAGGCGGTGCCTTTTGCACAGTTTCACCTCCGTCCTCTTCAGCTGGAAATTCTCCGCAGATGGGACAAGAGGACGATCTCGCTGAATCGGCTGATGGCCCTTTCACGATCGACCAGGGATTCCCTGCTGTGGTGGCTTCAGCCACATCACTTGTCACGGGGCCGGTCTTTTCTCAAACCGTCATGGTTAGTGGTGACCACCGACGCCAGTCTGAAGGGCTGGGGGGCGGTGTTCTTACACCACAGGGCTCAAGGCCTCTGGACTCAGTCGGAGTCGGCGTTGCAGATCAAGGCGGTCTATCTGGCGCTCCTGGCGTTTCAGAAGTTCCTGTCGGGACAGCCCATTCGGGTTCAGTCCGACAATGCGACGGCCGTCGCATATATAAATCATCAGGGAGGGACCAGAAGTGCTCAGGCCCTCGCCGAAGTCCACCGCATTCTATCCTGGGTGGAGGACAACAACTGTCTGATCTCCGCAGTTCACATCCCAGGAGTCGAAAACTGGGAGGCCGATTACCTGAGCCGACAGGGAATGGACGCCGCAGAGTGGTCTCTTCATCCGGACGTCTTCCGGGACATCTGCAGCAGATGGGGCACTCCGGACGTGGATCTGATGGCCTCACGGCTCAATCATCAGGTGCCGCAATACATGGCGAGATCATGGGATCCTCAGTCTCTGGGGGCGGACGCCCTGATCCTGAGTTGGTCCGGATTCCATCTACCATATGTGTTCCCTCCGCTGGCACTGATTCCCAAGGTTTTGTGGAAGATCAGGACGGAGTGCAGCGTAGCCATTCTAGTGGCACCGGATTGGCCCAGGAGGTCCTGGTATCCGGACCTGTGGCAACTGTCCGGCGGACTCCGGTGGGCTCTTCCAGACCGCGCAGATCTACTCGCGCAGGGCCCCTTCTTCCACCTCAATTCCAAGGCCCTCAGATTGACTGCATGGCTCTTGAGGCCTGGCTTCTGACCTCCAGGGGATTCTCTCCTACTGTGGTTGCCACTATGAATCGGGCTAGGAAGCCTGTATCACGGAGGATTTACCACAGGACGTGGAAAATCTTTTTCTCCTGGTGTGCCTCTGGTGGACGGTCTCCGTGGCCCTGGTCTGTTCCGACTCTGTTGGCTTTCTTGCAATCGGGTTTGGAATTGGGCTTATCCCTCAGCTCCCTGAAGGGTCAAGTATCAGCGCTTTCAGTGCTGTTTGACAGGCGTTTGGCGCTCCTTCCTAAGGTCCGTCAATTTCTGCAGGGGGTGTCTCGGGTGGTTCCGCCATACAGGCGACCGCTGGACCCTTGGGACCTTAACATGGTCCTGGCGGCTCTGCAGAAACCGCCGTTCGAGCCACTGAGGGAAGTCTCCCTCTCTCATCTGTCACAGAAAGTGGTCTTTCTGGTGGCAATTACATCTCTGAGACGGGTTTCAGAATTGGCTGCACTGTCGTGCAAGTCACCCTTCCTGGTAGTCCACCAGGACAAGGTGGTGTTGCGTCCGCGGGCAGAATTTTTGCCAAAGGTGGTGTCCACTTTTCACTTGAACCAAGAGATTGTGCTCCCATCATTTTGTCTCGCTCCTGTTCATCAGGTTGAGCGCGACCTTCACACTCTGGATTTAGTGAGGGCTGTACGCATTTATGTGTCCAGGACGGCCTCTTTCCGGAGTTCGGACTCTTTGTTCATCCTTACGGCGGGTCGCTGTAAGGGGTCCGCGGCATCCAAATCAACCTTGGCCAGATGGATCAAGGCTCCCATTCAAGAGGCTTACCGTTCGGCGGGTCTGCCTCTCCCGGTGGGCTTGAAGGCGCACTCGACCAGAGCCGTTGGTGCTTCCTGGGCTTTGCGACATCGCGCTTCAGCTCTGCAAGTGTGTCAGGCGGCAACCTGGTCCAGCCTGCATACATTCTCTAAGCACTATATGGTGCATGCCCATGCCTCTGCCGATGCAAGTTTGGGCCGGCGGGTCCTCCAGGCGGCGGTTGCCCACCTTTGAGGGGGACCGTGTATATCAACGTCTTTTGAGGAACTCTTCCCGCCCTGGGGTTTGCTTTAGGACATCCCCATTGTCTGGGTCTCCCATTATGATGATCAGAAAAAAGAGAATTTTGTTTACGTACCGTAAATTCTTTTTTCTTGAATCATCAATGGGAGACCCAGCACCCACCCAGTTGTTCCTTTGGATGTTTTTGCATTTGCCTGTTCCCAGTTGGGACAGTTGATCCGGGTTGTTGGACCGTCTGTGCACGGTTTCTTTCCCGATGTTTCGGGTGTGGTTTATGTTGTCTCCTCGCAGCTTATGGACCAAACTGAGGATATTCCCTGCGGTAGGGGTTTATAAGCGGAGGGGGCGGTGTCTACAAACTTGTAGTACCTAGTGTGGCCTCCGGAGGGCAGTGCCCTAAACCCCATTGTCTGGGTCTCCCATTGATGATTCAAGAAAAAAGAATTTACGGTACGTAAACAAAATTCTCTTTTTTGCTTCCTCCTTTCCCCATAAAATAGTTATTTTATTAGGGGTTATGCTCTTAATTTGCCTGTGTGCTTGGTTTAAATTTTAGTGTGAGTTGATTCCCATTAAATGCAGCAGTGTGTCTCTCAAACTCATGGTTCTGAAGCTGGCTTTTAATTGTAGACTGTATACAGAGCTCAAGCTTTTATACTCAATATTTCATCATGTGCAGAAGTCTTGAAGAGACTTCTTGGTTTCAGAGATCTATGCTGTGACTATCATGTTCTGTGTTTTCTAGTTTGGGTTATGACGAGTGCTCCAGCTAGGTACGTCCCCTATAAATAGAGCCGCAGAGGTGTGTAAAGTGGCTAAGAACGATTGGCTGCACTCTACAAGGCGAGATCTGACAGCACCCCTCTATGGGAGTGTCTGCCAGGGATTTTTTACTGTGCATTCCTGCAGCTGTACCAGATAAGCTTTTCACTTTGGCTTGGTGCTATACTTCTCAATGGTAATATCGTGTTACATTAGAATTCTTAGATTTTCTTCTGTCTGTCGGCTGATAACTAGCATACGTTTAAAGGAGGGGTGGGGAACCTTTTATTTCTGCTGGGACCACTTGGTAATTTCTATAATCATTCAAGGGCTGCACAATATTACCAACTTGAAAATCACTCAGCTATATTTGGTCAAAATATTAACCCATCCCTAATGCAATGGCTGGAGCAGCTTCTCTTTGGTGCGGATTTGATGTTAGGTGATATTTGTCAGGTTGCTGTTCACATCTTCTTTTCCAGGTTTGTGTTAGTCTGGAGTGCAGTCAACTCTTTGATAATACCTTTAATAAAGCATATATGACCCACCCCAGGGCCGTGGGGTACCCGTTCCCGGGCGTTGATTTATTAGGGGATGTCACAGGCGGCCTGTGCCCAGACCCTTGGCCCTGGTGGTCGCTGAATAATAGGGAAAAATAAAAAGTGTCTTGTGACGCCACCTATGGAATCTGGTAATTATACCGGCGCAGCTGCAGACCTCCGGAGATGATGATGAGGCAGCTAGTTGGTAACGATCCCCGTAGGTGGAGCTGGATCCCCAGGGCAGTGTTGGATCTATAGGGATTTACACAGGGAGGCGGCTCTTCAGGTGGAGATGATGGCACACAGTCTATGTTAAGGGCAGGATCAAGGGCCACAATAACAGACACACATACGCTGGCAGTTGTTTCCGTACATTTTACTGATGGTGATGATTCAAGGCAATGTCCAGGGCACTGTCCAGGTGGTCGGGTGGCAGTTCAGGATTTCCACACCCGATGAGTTGTGAGGCTTCCTTGTTCTGTGTGTGCGCGCGCTTAGGTCTTGGCCTAACTGAATCCTGGCCCTGACCACTCCTGTGTCCCTCACTTGTATAGGAGGCTGTGAGAACCTTCTTTGGGCACCGCTGCTCCTCTGCTGTCCCTGTTTCTGTTAATTGCTTTGCTACAAGTGTATGCCAGGAGATTGAAGTCTTCCTGGTCCTTCGGTATTCTCTGCTGGGTTAACTGGACCCGTGCAGACTCTGACTACGGTGTCCGGGATGCTTTGGCTGCTTTCCTGGGGTGAACCGGTATGGTTCCTCTGCCCCCACCTCTGTCTCTGGTACGCCTTTCCTCTGACCCTCACTCATAGGTCCCTTACACTGGCTAGGCTTCTTTCTGGAACGGGCATAGTGCGGCTCCGTTTACCAGGTGTCTTTCGCAGTACTGTTCCGTACTGAACTGCCTAACTCCTCCCCCGGGCCTGAATTTATAGGGGACCTTACCTGAAGTCGGCAAGTAGAGTTTCCCCTTCAGGTCTGGGGTGGAAGGTGTTCCTGTGCTAACCGTCCCGTAGGGGTGCCACATTTGCATCACATTAGAGACGCTGGGACTGTTGTATATACATTACAGGAGATGTTGAGGGCATGTACATTGGTGGGGGCATGTACAGCACTGGGGAGGATGGGGGAATATTGAGCACTGTAGAGGGTTGGGGGCCTACAGTATAAAGGTGAAAGAAAGCCAAAGTTAAACTGCGTTCACACGCACCGTATTGGTCGCATCTTTTTACGCGCATTTTTGCCGCAAAAACGCATGTGCGTTTCCCAGCAAAGTGAATGGACATTAGACGCTGTGTAATTTTACGCAGCGTTTTTGGAGCAAAAATGCGCGCGTAAAAAGAATGAACACGTCAATTCTTTGCGCTTTTTTATGCGCGTTTCTTCCATAGGCCCCATTATAAGCACTGGAAGAAACGCGTGTAAAAAAACGCAATTCAAGTTGTTCTCTCGCGTTTATTTTTGCATATATTTTTCCCCTTAAAAAACGTGCGAAAATGACGCGCCAAATACACAGTGTGTGAACGCAGCCAAACAGGAAAAACTATAATCATGTTTTGGCCTTTGTTACTTTTTTAATTAAATACTAAAGCATTGCACTTCATCCTTTAAAATGGCCAATAAATTTCCCACATGTTGTTTTTTTTTTTTTTAGGATTTAGGCTGGCTTCACACTGGCGTTTGTGTCTGCATGCGTAGGGTATTCAGGCGCAAACGCAGCCATACTGATGTGAACGCAGCAGACAATCTCCGCATGCGTTCACATTAGTATGCAGCCCTGCCAGCCAATCAGCTGTCTCGGGGGCGGCCAGGAGGAGGAGATCAGCGGTGGAGATCTCCTCCTCCTGGCCACAGCTGATCTCCCGCCGGTGTCAGCATGGGAGATTTGAAGAAACAGCTGATCTGACAGATTTTAAATCTCCCACACCGACACCGAATAGGGTGAAATCGGTGCAGGAGATAAGAAACAGCTGATCACTGCTTCAAATCTCCCGTGCCAATATCTCCTATTCAGTGTCGGTGCAGGAGATTTAAACAGCTGTCAGATCAGCTGTTTCTTGAAATCTCCCGCACTGACACCGGTGGGAGATCAGTGGAGGTTCTAGCTGATCTCCCGGTGGCTGCTGCTGATCTGCGGCGACCACGGGGAGAGATCCATTGAGTTCAATGTGTGGTTTGTGCGCTTGCGGGCGCTTGCAGATAAAACAAGCGCCTGCGAACACACAAAAAATGCAACATGCTGTGTTCAGAGTGCGCTCGGAGGCGCACAAATCATGCACATGCAAACGCAACCAAACGCAGGCACATGCGCACGTGTGCAAGTGTTTGGCTGCGTTCGGTGCGCTGTGTTTGCATACGCCAGTGTGAAGCCAGCCTTACTGTACATAAAATGTCTGAGAGGAGATGGAAAGAGTGAATCTCTTCAGTTTCACTGACAACCATCTATCTGATTTTCTTTTTGTTACTGGTCTATTCCTTCCTCTTGGTTATTTTCTAAAGTGTTGCTTTATGTATCACACACATGCTTATTTTAACTCAAGAAATAGAGAAGTGAAATGCCAGTAAAAGTTAGCTGAAGGTTTATATATACACTTTTCCTTTTTATCGTTATTTAGTGTTTGCTATGCACCTGGTGTCTGTTTTATTTTAATGACTTTTTCATCCTTTATGCAGGGGATTTACGTATAGTCATGCATTACTTATTTTGGTATTCATTTTTAGCATTTTGCTGTTTCATAGCTCTCTGACTAAATAATGTTAGTTGTATCCACTTGTAAAGAAATCTGTAACCAGCTTCTATAGACATCGGTAGAGCCACTATGTATGCAAATATATACACAATATATTATATTCTTAATTGCAGAATTTGTTTCAGGTTGACAAGTGTAATCATGGCTTGCTCAAACAATATATTACACTTAGGTGCTCCTTTATCTTCAAGGAATAATAAGATAACATTTTAATATTGTGGCACATACTGTAGAAGTACTGTGTATATGGCTCTGTAGTACATTACTATCTGGCTCATTGTGGGCCAGCAATACACAAACCCTACCTGAGCATTCAAACTTTGGATGTTTTAAAGGAAACCTGTCGCCTCCTAAAAGCCACCTAACCTATCAATACATGTCCCTGCACCTTCCTATTACCATTAAAACTATCCCTCTCTCTGCTAAATGCTTGCATTCAATGTTGTAAAAAACGTTTTTATACTTGCTCATTAGGATGATAATGAAGTGGGGTCTATATGCAATAGTCCCCCTGGGCGTGTTTGTTTGCAGCCTCCATGATCCTTTATCACGCCCCGATGGGCGTGATATTGTAATAAGAGTAATTTCTGGCCCAGCCTCTCTATGCTGCTTCTGCTGTGCTGGCTCTGCCCTCCTCCTCTCTGTCACTCACAGCAAATCATTTGTCCTGACGTCAGCTCCAGAATCCTGCCCTGCCAAAGCATAAACCGCACAGTAGGAGGCGGCACACAGAGACAGTGGAGGATGGAATGGCCACCGTCAATCAAGCTCCCTCCACCCACAGTGACTGCCTCCATTGCTTCTAACTGTAAGTTTTACAAAGGCTATATCTAGGGGTACACAGCACACAGACACATGAGGGACCCCTTCCCTAAATGCAGCAGACATGTTGAATTCAGTGCTGCATTTAGATTGCCATGCAGCAGGGGGTGACCGGTCCTCTAATCTATTTATTTTCTTGCAGAAGAAAAGTTTTGCAGTCGTTAAAGGGGTACTCCTGGAAGAAAGAATGAGGCTGTTAGAAAACATTCATTATAATACTGGAGTTGCTCCTTGGTGCTCCCCCTTGGTGCATTACACATCAGGGGACATGGCCTGCTCCTGGTGTCTAGCAGTGGCCAGCCCCTGATAAAAATCTGCTTTGTTGCAGTCCGGGAACATGGGAAGTGGCCACACTTCCACATCCATGACTGCAGTGCAGCAGATATCACGGGTTTGGCAGCCACTAGACACCAGATGCAGGCTATGCCCCCTTTTCTCGCACTGCAGTGAAGCAGATGTCTGGACTAGTTGTTAGTCTACATTCACACGGTGCATATTTTTGGGGATTTTTTTTTTCCAGTTGTGCTTTTTTGCTACCATATGTCCAGTGACAAGCTTGCTTTACAAGTACTGGACATCTGACAGACTCCATTACGACCATGAAGTCTTTGAGGTTTCGTAAGGTACAGCTTGAAATTATCAGAGCCTGAAGGGTATGTGCCCACAGGACGTTTTTCCATCTGTCCTGAACGCAGCAAAACCTGTACTGGTTTTAAGGATCCTAGAGTCCTTGCCAGGAGATTTGCTGCATTCAGGTCCTGCATTTTTATCGCATTTTTTGCTAGTTTTTACTGCATTTTGATGCTGCGTTTTTCCTGCGTTTTTCCATTGACTGCAGCAAAAACGCAGGAAAAATAGAGCATGTCAATTCTCTCCCATCCGCAGCAAAACCGGAGGGATTTGACAGTTCTTGACACTTGCAAAACCAATGTGTGGGCACAACGTTTCTGTGAAACACATTGGTTTTGCTGGGAATCAAAACCGCAGGAACAAATTAGCATAAATGACCATAAAACCAATGGTAAACTGCATGCAGAAACCGTAGCAAAAACGCTGTAAAAACATACCTGAAGTGTACCATGTTTGTCATTATTACACTTGTCCATTTGAACTTCTCTACGGTCTACCACTGGCATAAATTCCTAATTGTGCCTAATAACCAACCATCAAATCGCTTTGCATGGCAGTGTGTTTAGGAATGATCATACACTCTGTGGACACTTTTATGATTCCATGTCTGATATCTGCCTGTAAATAACTACTGTATTTTAGTTTAAGTCATCACGTCCTTTCCTGCAGACTTGCCTCGAATTTCAGGGATTTATTTTCCACAATTTGCCTTTGGGACTAGTAAAGTAAATACTAAGTGCTCATTGAGCCTCTAAGGCTGCCTTCACACTTGCAGATGGATCTGCAGCGTTTTGCAGATGCATCTGCAAGTGTGAGCATGCTGACCGCGGCCCCTATGTTTATAATAGGGGCACGCGGTGTGAAAGCTCGCATTCACTCCTGTATGTGTACTGTCAGCAGGCGGATGCCTGCTGACAGATCACACACTCCCGTCCGCACTGTGGACGCGAGATGTAGCGTCCATGCTGCGGGCGGGAGAGTGTGATCTGTAAGCAGGCATACGCCTGCTGACAGTACACATACAGGAGTGAATGAGAGCTTTCACACCGCGTGCGCCCTATTATAAACATAGGGGCCGCGGTCAGCATGCTCACACTTGCAGATGCATCTGCAAAACGCTGCAGATCCATCTGCAAGTGTGAAGCCAGCCTAAGGGCTCTCTCATCTTACACATGTCTGGAAGTGCAATGCACAGTCTGCCAGCCATCGCCTGCTGCAGCTGAGAGAGCACAAATTCCGAAGAAGCCCTTAGACTTTGGCCCTTAGACTTTGGCATGGTGCAAACATTTTTTTAATATTTTTGGATAGTGATTAATCAGCACCATTGTGCTTTGGGTGAATGTATGTTACTTCTGTACATTAGTTTTTACCAGAGAAATGTCTGAATATCTTTAAAATTGATTTCCCAAAATATCCTTATTACTTTAATAAAATCTATATCTCTATAAGAGGTCAGGCTGGACACCTCTAACTGGATGCAACCATCATTTGGATAAGTACAGGGTGGGCCCATTTATATGGATACACCTAAATAAAATGAGAATGCTTGGTGATATTAACATTTTTGTTTGTGGCACATGGGAGGGGAAAAACGTTTCTGGATAGTTGGTGACCAGGGTGGCCATTTTGAAGTCGGCCATTTTGGATCCACCTTTATTTTTTCCAATGGGAAAAGGGTCATGTGAGACATCAAACGTATTGAGAATTTCATAAGAAAAACAATGATGTGCTTGGTTTTAACGTAACTTTATTCTTTCATGAATTATTTACAAGTTTATGACCACTTATACAATGTGTTTAAAGTGCTGCCCATTGTGTTGGATTGCCAATGCAACCCTCTTCTCCCAATCTTGGCACACTGATAGCAACACCACAGAAGAAATGCTAGTACAGGCTTCCAGTATCGATTATTTCAGATGCTGCACATCTCGTATCTTCACAGCATAGACAATTGCCTGCAGATGACCCAAAAGATAAAAAAGATAGTGGGGCCATTTTTCATAAATGGAAACCTTAATGCCACTGGATATCTGAAATTGCTACATGATGATGCGTTGCCCTCTTTATGCACTGAAGATTGCACGTTCCCTGAGTTTTTCCAACAAGATGGTGCACCACCACATTATAGGTGTCAGGTCCTACCATTCCTACATGAACAGTTTCCTGGAAAGTGAATAGGTCGTCGGTGGCCAGTTGAATGGCCACCAAGGTCTCCTGATCTAATCCCGTTAGACTTTTATCTTTGGGGTCATCTGAAGTCAATTGTCTATGCAATGAAGGTGATGTTGCTATCAGTGGGAGAAGAGAATTGCATTGATAACCCAACACAATGGGTAGCACTTTGAACATATTTTATAAGTGATCATAAACTTGTAAATAACTAGTGAAAGAATAAAGTTGTTAAAACCCAGCACACCATTGTTTTTCCTATGTCATTCTCAATAAGTTTGATGTATCACATGACCCTCCCTCTTCCCATTGAAAATAATAAAGTTGGATACAAAATAGCCAACTTCAAAATGGCCACCATGGTCACCACCCATCAAAAAAAGTTTTCCCCCTCCCATATACAAATGTGCCACAGACAGGAAGTTGATATCACTAACCATTCCCATTTTATTTAGGTGTATCCATATAAATGGCCCACCCAGTATATAGAGTCCTCAGTATAATTTATCATCCTGGACACAAACAACTGTCAGCCATCCAACATTTGTGCCCCGGAGAGGAGGGCCGTACAATGTTTTGAAATCCGTAAAAAAATCATCATTAAACTAGCAGACAATGGTGGAGTGATAGTCATGAAAACACGTCTGACTACATGATGGAGGCAAACAACTAACAGAAACATTACTATGCATAAGTGATGTCTGACCTTGCTAAGGAATACTACTAAGCACTAAACAAATTGATCTATTTTCTAACTGACAAGCCCATAATGGCTGATCAACTGATACATGAGAATCCAAAAATGTTAATCTCTTTCCAAAATCCACCAATCTGGAAGGAACATCAATCATTTGATGTGCGGATACCCTTGCTAACCACAGTTTCTGAATGGTTAGTGTGTTCTTAAATGCTTGAAAACCTAAATGCTTTGTAAATAAACTAAAAAAGAGAAGCAAGCGCAGATGGGGGTCTTATCTTTTTAACAATCTGCGGCTTAAGAGCCGTAATAATCCCTGCTCACCTGGTCTAGTTGTGTGACACACAACCAGTATGAAAAGCCTGTAATGGTGGCTGCTGCTGGACCTACACCTCCATGTGCTATGTGGTCAAATTCTAGAATTTTCCAGGGACAATGTGTCGTCAGTCCGCGCTGCCACAAATAACTCTCATCCAAAGTTCACTCTGTACATTTATTTGATCCATTCAACGCGTTTTGGAGCCTGCTATGCTCCTTCATCAGGGAGTGTATCTCTAATGTACTCCTTGATGAAGGAGCATAGCAGGCTCCGAAACGCGTTGGATGGATCCAATAAATGTACAGAGTGGACTTTGGATTTGAGTTATTTGTGGCAGCATGGACCGACGACACATTGTCCCTGGAAAATTCTAAATGCTTTGTAAAGGTAATTACATTCGAGGCACAATTATCTATAGAATTAGCTAGCCAATCCACGTCCTCTACGAGAGGGAACAATCTTGCCCATCATGGATGTGGAAACTTGGCATTCCAATATCCCACACCCGGATGGTTTCAGTATTGAAGTCTAAAAGGAAAATTCTGGAATTTATGCTGATTCTGTTGTGAGACTCAAAATTCATCCTTGTCCATTTCTTTGCATTTGATAACATATTTACAGCAGACTAGCTCAGGCTGCTTTCACATCAGCGGTAATCGCCGATCGCGGCAGTTGCGGTGAAAAAAAACGCAACTGCCGCGATTACCGCATAACGGCTGCACTTGCGGTTCACTTGCGGCAAGCCCCATGCAATGTCTATGGGGCTTGCGGCAAGTGCGGTACAGTTGCGGTTTCGGCACTTGTGGCAGATGCGGCCGTGAAAAAACTGCGGTCAGCCGCGGTTTTCTCGCGGCCACAAGTACCGAAACCGGACTTGCCGCACCTGAAGCATACTTACCGCAAGCCCCATAGACATTGCATGGGGCTTGCCGCAAGTGAACCGCAAGTGTCACGGTTATGCGGTAATCGCGGCAGTGGCGGTTTTTTTCACCGCAACTGCCGCGATCAGCGATTACCGCTGATGTGAAAGCAGCCTGAGCTATGGAAACTAAAATAGTTGCACAACGCTCAGATCTTTTCATGACCACATTGGAAGGTTACTACTTCCTCTATCAGACCTCTGGCCTATCGCCCTTACATTGACAGTGTTTTAGTAATTGTACATATAACTGTTTTCATCCCTAACACCACCTCATAAAACCTTTATCTGCAGAAAAGCCTTCGAATACAATCAGATGGATATGTTCCAACCCTAAAGATGGAGCAAAACACTTACGTGGCCTCAGAAAGACATTTTTTAAATTAGGACTATCAGATGCTGAAAACTTAATTGTAGGAGCCACCAAAATACCCAAGAATAATTTTTTTACAATAGAGAGCTAGAATAGAAATCAAATTATCTAGTCATCACCGCACAATCCAAATCTGGAGGTGTTGAGGGGGACTGCACATAAACTACAATCCTTGTTACAAAAAGATGGCAATTAACATTAATATTTCCAGATCCTTCTTTCTGTGTTTTAAGCCCCTGTCGCACTAAGCGAGATCGCTGCTAAGTCACAAATTTGGTGACACAACAGCGATCTCGCTGTGTTTGATACTTAGCAGCGACCAGACCCCTGCTGTGAGATCGCTGGTTGTCTCAGTCGCCTGGACCATTTTTTGATCGTTGGGGACTCGCAGGGCAGCATGCATCGGTGTTGGACAGGGACAACGACCTCAATACTACAGGTCTGAGAAACAGGATCCCAACGACCTCCGTATCATTCCGGATCGTTGTTGCGTCGCTGGTGAGATTTGACTGTTTGATATCTCACCAGTGATCCCAACAGTGACGCACCAGCGATCCCTAGAGGTTGTATCGCTGTCTGGATCGCTGGTGCGTCGCCAAGTGTGATGGTACCCTTAGGCAGCCTTCAGATATGAAAGGCTGCATTGTCACAAGTTGCCTGTGCCTTTCAAAAGCACAGGGATCCCTGCCATTAGAAATAATGTAAAATTTGTCCGTATATAATAAAAATGGACATGATGAAGATTCTTAGCTCACATCAGGGTTACAAGATTTCAGGTTCTTTCAGCTTCATCATATCAAATGTGGCCTACTTCATTATATGCACCAAATGTCCCACCCAGGGTCTACCGTATGTGTTATGTATAAAGTAATACCAACCCCACAACCTGCACACACTTCCCTGAAAAGAATAACTGCCCAGTTCTTGCAGTTGAGTTCCTCACCAGACTGTAATAATTGTCCTCTTATGATGACATCTTGACCGCGGACCTGCTGCAGGCTTCTTATCCTGAGAGGAACTGCCGCTACTCCGGTCTTCCAGCTGTGAACGTTGAGCAAAGGTTTTCTTTATTTTATTACACAGTTATGGAACAAATGAGGCTTAGTTAAAATAAAGGAGAAAAGCCCTTTCTCCGTCTGATCTTGTAATTCACATAGTAGATGGAGATAGCGGAAATACTGACTTCTTCAAATCTTTAGACCCCCTGTAATGTGTTTAATCTGATGGTGGCTCAAGTGAGATTCACACAGGTTAACAGATTATCAAATGTTTTGGACAAGTGACCTTTTAGTTTAAAATGATTACATATAGTAGTCTCTTAATCCAAAGGCATTATTGTGTTTTTCATGGGGCAAATAATTTGTTTAGTTAGTTTTGTATTTGGGGGATTGTGTGCAGATGTTTCTGCCTAAAATAGAAAACCCGGAAACGCTTACTAGTGTTGTAGGTAAAACTTTTGTGTCGTGTGTATTTGTTCATATTAAAGCTGCACAATCCTTTATGGGATGCTTGTCACTAAGGAGCTGTATGAGGACATCAGAACTGATATTATTAGCAAACACAAGACTTCCAAATGGTATAAGGCCATATCCAAAGACATTAATATTCCAGTTTCAACAGTGCGCAATGTTAAGAAGGTTGCCAGCATTGAACCGTCAAGAGGACAATTGGCAAGAAAAGTCTTCGAAGGTTGGTGCAAATAGTGGGAAAAAAGCACATTAAACATCTAAAGACCTGAAGGCCAACCTGGAAAAGTATGGATCATGGCTTCAATGAGCATCATTCGCACACTAAATCGAGTAGAGCTTTATGGGCAAAGAAAGACACCATTGCTGAAGAAAAGACATTGGCAAAGATCAGTCATTCCTATTAAAGAGTATCTTGACAGACCACAATCCTTCTGGGAAAATGTCCTTTGGGCAGATGAAACTAAAATAGACCTTTTTGGCAATGCAAAGCAGCAGGTTGTTTACAAACGATGCAATGAAGCTACAACTAAAAGACCCTAATAACAGTTAAGCATGATGGAGAATCCTTAATGCTGTGGGTTGCTTTGCTGTGTCTGATACTGGTGTCCTTGGCCTTATCACAGGAATCATAAAATCAGAGAATTGTCAAAAGATTTTAGAGTGAAATGTCTTCCTCTTGAAGAATAAATGTGTTCTCTTCTGAATCTGTGAAATCTGAAGCACACAGTTCTGCCATTATGGATGGATACATAAATGCATATGTCCTTTCCATCAGTCTCTAGACTCTGCAGCTGATCATAGTTAGGTGAGTGAATGGAGGGGTTGCCTGCACTGGAGCAGCCTGGATTTGGAATAAGTAACACCTTTCTCTATTTCAAAAGGCTTCTTTCTCTACTGCCTTTTTCAAAAGCTGTCCAGAAACGCCTACTGAATCCATGACCTCTTTTTAGTCCTTGAAATATACCTCTTAACACAATTTATGTGAACAATCACATACAATTATAACCTCTTCCTGATTTCAATTGAGCAGGTTCAGAGCTGAGCCTGCACTATACCTGAAAAATGCTGGCTGTCTCATAAGTTCCAATTAATGCGTTTAAACTGTGTAGTCCGTAGGACGCTCCATTCTGGGTGCCCCCTTTGAGTGCTGTTGGCATGGTGCTAGGGGCCTGTTGAAGGCATCTATAGCTGACAGGTTGGTATTCCTGTAGAGCCCAATTACAAACCTGGACTTTGTGAATATAGCAATATACTGCTACATGTAAACCAAAAGATCAGCCAATTGCAAGTTCAAGTCCCCGAATTGGACTAAAAAATAGAGTAACTTAAAATGTCATAGCGCCTATCACCCCTTCTCCCCATTTAATTTAGAAACATTAAAAACTATAAAAAATAAACATAGTAACATTGCTGCATCTGTAAAAGTTAATCTATTAAAATATTCATTTTATTTAAAATGTACAACATTCCAAAAAAGTAAAAGTAATAAAAACACCAAAAGAGATTTTTCAGCCTTTCCTCAACCCCGCCACTACCAAAGAATGCGTTAAATAAAAATAGAATATAATAATAAATCTTTATTTATATAGCGCCAACATATTCCGCAGGTCTTTACAATACAGTGGTTAATAAACGAAAGTACACAATATAATACAGTAAGAAAATACACAATATAATATAGTAATTCTAGTAGAGCGAGAATACAGCACAATAATAGGAAACAATACAGTAAACATAGAATCAATGTAAAAGATACAATAGATAAAAAAAAAAAATAAGGGTGACCCTGCTCAAAAGAGCTTACAATCTACAACGAGATAGGGGTTACACAAAATGCAGGGCTTAGTACACTGATGGTCCAGGCATTTTGAGGAAATGGGGGATAGAAATAGTTACATGAATAGACAGCAGACAATCTGTAGACCTTTTGGGTTTGGTGGAGTTTGAAGAAGAGTTATGTCGAGAGAGATGGTGAATGGGCAATGTACAGTACAAAGGAATTTTGTTAGGGAGCATGATAGGCCGCCTTGAAAAGATGTGTTTTTAGTGAGCATCTGAAGCCATGCTAGTTGTGGATGGTCCTGATTTCTTGGGGTAGTGCATTCCTGAGAATTGGTGCAGCTCGGGAGAAGTCTTGAGCCGGGAGTGGGAGGATCGGATTAGTGCAGATGTTAGTCGAAGGTCATTTGTAGAACGTAGAGAACGGGTGGGGTGATAGACAGAGATGAGGGAGAAGATGTAGGGGGGTGCTGCATTGTGAAGAGCTTTGTGGGTGAGAACAAGCAATTTGAACTTGATCCTGTAGTGTATAGGCAGCCAGTGCAATGAATGGCACATATACCCAAATAACAAAAACATCACTCCATGCAAAAAAACCAATCTTTCGCATAACTTCTCAACGGAAAAATAACCATCAGGGGTCTCGTGGAAGAGAATTTTTATGTATTTTTTTTAAATAAAAAAAAATATTCTACAACTGTACTGATCCAACAAATAATGTTACCAAGTCATTCTTACTGCATAATAAATGAATAAAACCAAAGCATGAAATTAGCAGTGATGGAAATGCCGTTTTCTTTTTCATCATACTGTAATTATGTTCCTGTTTTACAGTACACTGAAAATAAGTGTCATTCACTGCTACAAAACGTCTTGCAAGAAACAAACGCTCATATGAATATGTTGATGGAAAAATATTACGTTAATGACTCTTATTAGAGATAAGCAAACTTGTTCAGAGCTGGAGTTCGGGTGATCTAAGTGTCCAAAGTGTTGGAGTCGGGGTTGCTGTGCTCTGGTACGCTGGGTGCCCAGCACAGTGCAAGCCACTGGCAGTGTGTGTGATCAGCTCGCACTGGGGGTAAAATCTGAGTTTTGTGCTGTTAGTGTGTTGTCACTTTTAACAAACAAAGTGCCGTCCTGGAAATGTTTTGCTTATGGCTGGCTGTATGTGAGTGTAAAGCCGAACAGACAATCTGTCATAGCCCGGGTCAAGTTTGGGTCCCAAATAGTGTGCCCAAACATGAAGATTCAAGGGTTTGTTAATTGTCCCATACATATTTAGAATTCTCCCTTTTGTTGAGGCGTTGTTTGAGGTCCCTGGCCAGGTTCACATTGCGATTGATTATACACGTCAGTGGCTCTGTCAGCATTCATGCCTGAAATCATAAAAAAAGGGACTTGGATGTTTGCATTGACAGGACGATCGACTGGAATAATGCAGGTGGAGTCGCTCACTCTGTGCTTTGTCAGACAGCATTTTTGGCCATATCCACCTATGTGATGCATCCACCAAATAATCAACCATGCCTATATAGTCAGATAAAGCCGAAAATGATGTAAAACAGAGCCTCTGATGCTGTGCTCAAATGCAATGTGATTCTGGCTTTGCTATAAAAATGCACAGGCCGGCGCCATTGCAAAATCCGGGCGCCGGTGACTAGTTTACGGTTTGCAGAGGGAAACTCGTATTGCGCGCCTGTCTGCGCCACACAGGACTCCAAGAAAATGGCCGCCAAACCAGCGCATGCGCAGATAGAGCTTGCGATCACTAAGCTCTCGATCTGCACATGCACTGAGTTATTATGCGGAAATAGTCGGCAGCAGTAGGATTTCTGGGCTCTGCTGCATACAGAGCCCTAAAGCAGAGGAGGGAGAGAATCATTCTCCTCCTCCTGCAGGGATGGATATTGATTGGTGGAGGGAGCTGTTGTTGAGCTTCCTCCACCAATAAGATATCTATCCTTCACAATGTATAGTGAAACACTTGTTTACACACTAGTCCGAAATCCTTGGGAGAGGTGAGCACACATTAAAGGGAAACACAACCCCCATCATCCTTCAGAATATACTGTACCAGTGGTTGTATTCTGATGGATGATGAGGGTTGTAGCCATATTTGGTGTAAATAGGGTGGGATTGTAATGTGCCAAAGTGTTTATTAATACTGTGATTACCACCTCCCTCATCTTTCAGAATACACCCATGCATACAGTACATGGGTGTATTCCTAAAGATAAGGGGGATAGTAGTCACAATTATACTAGGACTCACTGTACTGTAGTTCATAAGATTTCCCCCCCAAGGGTCACAATAAGTCACGATCCCTCCATACAGCGTCACCAGAGATCCCCCCATAACAGAGCGTCACGTCATACATGTCACAGAGATCCCCCCCCATAAGGTCAGAGCAGTCAATCACAGAGATCCCCCCCCATCAACACGAGACGTCACCAGAGATCCCCCCCCATAACAGAGCGTCACCAGAGATCCCCCCCATAACAGAGCGTCACCAGAGATCCCCCCATAACAGAGCGTCACCAGAGATCCCCCCCCTACAACAGAGCGTCACCGCAGATCCCCCACAACAGAGCGTCACCACACTATTGGCTCAAAATATTTTTTTTCTTATTTTCCTCCTCAACCTAGGTGCGTCTTTTAATCAGGTGCGTCTTATAAAGTGAAAAATACGGTATTCTATTTTTTTCTTTACCATTTTTTTCCCATTAACACAACATTTATTTTCATTCTGTTTTCTATACAAAATTGTGGAGGTGATGCTACTTATGGATTTTCTGGGCATGCTCTGTGACCTGTGCAGAGATCAAAGCTGTGACTGCAGGGTGGGCCTTTTATATGGATGCTCCTAAATAAAATGGGAATGGGTTGGTGATATCAACTTTCCGTTTGTGGCACATTAGCGTATGGATGGAGGAAAACTTTTCCAGATGGGTGATGACCGTGGTGGCTATTTTGGATCCAACTTTTTTTTTCTCTTCAATGGGAAGAGGGTCATGTGACACATCAAACATATTGAGAATTTCATAACAAAAGCAACCCTCACTGTGGCCCTGATTTACTCCCGCCTTGACTATTGTAATTGTCTTTTAACCTTCCTAGCGGTATTCCCGAGCCTGACTCGGGGTTAACATTCACTCCAAGAGCGGTAACCCCGAGTCAAGCTCGGGCTTACCCGCGGTCGCGGCAGATGCGGTGAAAAAACCGCATCTGCCGCGATTGCCGCATAGCAGCGACACCTGCGGCACAGTTGCGGCAAGCCCCATGCAATGTCTATGGGGCTTGCGGTAAGGGTGCGGCAGGTCCGGCAAGTGCGGTTTCAGCACTTGCGGCAGGTGCGGCCGTGAAAAAAAACGCATCTGCCGCGATTGCCGCATAGCCGCCGCATAACCGCTGCACTTGCGGCGCGGTTGCGGTAATCGCCATAGTAAGTATAGGGGGACTTGCGGCAGGTGCGGAAAGTGCGTTTTTTTTCGCAGCCGCACCTGCCGCAAGTGCAAAACCACTGCGCACCTGCCGCACCCTTACCGCAAGCCCCATAGACATTGCATGGGGCTTGCCGCTACTGTGCCGCAAGTGCAGCGGTTATGCGGCGGCTATGCGGCAATCGCGGCAGATGCGTTTTTTTTCACGGCCGCACCTGCCGCAAGTGCTGAAACCGCACTTGCCGCACCCTTACCGCAAGCCCCATAGACATTGCATGGGGCTTGCCGCAACTGTGCCGCAGGTGTCGCGGTTATGCGGTAATCGTGGCAGATTGGTTTTTTTCACCGCATCTGCCGCAATTTCAAAAAAACGCTAGTGTGAAAGTACCCTTAGTACAAAATTCCAGACATAATCATACCGCCAGGTATAAGATTATTGATTATTGAATAAAATTATATTATTTATTTAATTATAATTCATGATTTTATGTTTCAAACTTTATCACATCTGAGAGGTCTACTAGAGTCTTCTTTGATCAGGTAATTACTAAGAATTGCAGGCCGACAGTACATAACACCAAATTTCCATGCAAAAAAAATGGTACCGCTTTTAGCACAAAATTCCTGACATAATCATACCGCCAGGGAGGTTAATTGTCCTCCCCTGCTCTAGGCTCTCCCCTCTTCAGTCCTTCCTAAATGCAGCAGCCAGATTCACCTATCTAGCTAACTGCTAAGGTACCGTCACATGCTTCAATGTTGTAATGATGTCGGCAACGATCTCGGGTGCGTGCTGTCGTTGCCGACATCGTTGATGAGATGTCACAGGTATAGATATCGTGGACAACTAATCAACAATGTTGTGAGCACAAACACTGCGAATGATCCCTGATCACTGCTGTGAATGGGCGAAGTTGGCTGTGACATTGCTATTGCGGTGTCACACCAAACGATGCCGCAGGTTGCTTAAGTTGAAGTTGACCGGTTTTCCTGCATGCACCTGTCAACTCCGACTTGAACAACTATCGTTGTTGAATCGTGCGTTTACACGCAACAACAATGTCGTTTCAACATCGTTCCTGACGTCACTTTTGAACGATGTCGGGAACAATGTTGAAATGTGTAACGGGGCCTTGACTCGGACTTGTTAGTAACTTATGAAAGAATAAAGTTACGTTAAAAGCAAGCACACCGTTTTTTTTCTTATGAAGTTCTCAATAAGTTTGATGTCACATGACCCTCTTCCCATTGAAAAAAATAAAGTTGGATCCAAAATGGCCAACTTCAAAATGGACTCCATAGTCACTACCCATGTGGAAAAGTTTATCCCTTTCCCATATACTAATGTGCCACAGACAGGAAGTTGATATCACCAACCATTCCCTTTTTATTTTGGTACATCCATATAAATAGCCCACCCTGTATAATCCACATCTTAATCTATACGTTACCGCTCATCACTATTCACTTTACAGATAAATGAGTATAACATAGGGCACCTGGAAACATACACCAGTGCCCCTCAAGTACCATACCTCCTCCTAGCAATACCACAAAGATAATATTTCTATCCATGGAGGCGTTCTTCATCTGAAGTGGAGCTTCCTGGTATCGCCTGTCCTGAAATCTCAGAGACTCCCACTCTGTGTAAGGCTGCTTTCACATAGCGATTTTTGCATTTCCGATGCTGTCCGAAAAAAATCGGACAGCATCGGACCGATTTTCGGACCCCATGTATCCCTATGGGGATCGGACCGAATCGGATGTGCACTAAATGCCATCCGATTTGGTCCGATCCGATTCTGTCCGATTTTATTATCGGTGCAAAAATCGGAGCTTGCTCCGATTTTTGCACCGAAAATAAAATCTGACAGATTCGGATCGGACCAAATCGGATGGCATTTAGTGCACATCCGATTAGGTCCGATCCCTATAACATGGGGCCCTATGGAGAAGGGTCCGAGGAAACATCTATGTCTCCTCGGACCCCGTTTTACTGTACTGAGCATGCTCCGTACAGTAAAACTGCTCCTAACCAGGAGCACAAGTGTTAAAAAAAAAAAAATAAAGTTTATTCTCACCTCCCCCCGAGCCCCCGCCGTCTTCCGCCATCTTCTGCCATCTTCTTCTAGGCTCCCGGTGGATCCCGCAGGCTGCCGGTGTCAGCAGTCGCTCCCTCTGCCTTATAGGACCTGCGGTGATGTCACAGTCATGTGACCGCGGGTTACCATGGTGAACCCGCGGTCACGTAACTGTGACATCACCGCAGGTCCTAAACAGCAGAGGGAGCGCTCTGCTGACACCGGCAGCCTGCGGGAGCCACCGGGAGCCTAGAAGAAGATGGCGGAAGACGGCGGGGGCTCGGGGGGAGGTGAGAATAAACTTTATTTTTTTTTTTTTAACACTTGTGCTCCCAGTTAGGAGCAGTTTTACTGTACTGAGCATGCTCAGTACAGTAAAACGGGGTCCGAGGAGACATAGATGTTTCCTCGGACCCTTCTCCATAGGGCCCCATGTTATAGGGATCGGGTCAGATCGGATGTGCACTAAATGCCATCCGATTTGGTCCGATCCGAATCTGTCAGATTTTATTTTCGGTGCTAAAATCGGAGCAGGCTCCGATTTTAGCACCGATAATAAAATCGGACAGAATCGGATCGGACCAAATCGGATGGCATTTAGTGCACATCCGATTCGGTCCGATCCCCATAGGGATACATGGGGTCCGATGCTGTCCGATTTTTTTCGGACAGCATCGGAAAGGCAAAAATCGTTATGTGAAAGCAGCCTTAATTACTCTCATCACAGTGCACAGATATTGCTTTTTATAGTCAGTGGAATATATGCAGTGTAATACCAGATGCCTTTATGACATAAGATCAATTTTCTTATACTCACAACCATGTACAGAGAAGCCTGAATTGCACTGATAATGTGGTATGCAGTAGCTTTTTTATTTATTTTAAACTAAGGTTTAAGAGGGAAATATTGATTACAAATTGTTTGTCACTAGTCACAGAACTATAATAGTACCGTATATTGTATAACCGTGCTATATTTGCTTATAATAATTTTGCTAATTAAAATGGCTATTTTTTTATATTTTGGAGTCCAGGCCAAATTGTAAGACGTGCAGGCACAGGTGTGGGCCCTTCAGGCCTCCTACCTGGCTTGCCTGCACTCATCATATGATCATTACCTAATATAATATGGAAATCTAATCCTGTTCTCTGCTCTACTACCCTTGAGCAAACACACTCTTCTTGGCTGTTGCTTGTACACATGCCAAGCACCTTAAGCATATATAGCTTACCAAGAGATTTTGGTTGTTGACTTTGGGTCATAAGACATTTACAGTTATTTTCTTATTCAAGCTGTAATGTCTGCAGAGCATATACAGTCACATCAGCTTTAGGAGTGTTAACATTGGCAAATGCATGTTATGATTAGTAACTGATTAATAATGCAGGATGAGAAGAGGACTTGCATAGACTGTTTAATGCCAAGGTGGCAAAGTAATGATCTTGAGGGGGAGGAGGATTGGAGTACACAGGCTATACTTTCTGCTTGATATATGAGTGACTATATATTTGATACAAACCTCAACTTCCTATACAAATCAATCCTATTTCACACACGTAATCAGTCATGGCTTTCCTTCTGGTGGAAACTGCACATATTACATGATTGCCAATTCATGAAACTCGCAGTGTTTTTTGTCATTTCATCAAAGAGTAGCATAATATACAGACAGAAACCCTGATTCCAGCAATGCATCACTTACTATACTTTTTAATGTAATTTTGATAAAATCAGTTTTATTTACTGGAGATTATCATTTTAGTACTAGCAAATCATCTGCCAAGTAGTCCTCCATATTAATGGTCTCTACTTAACCCCAACTCCCCCATTGAATGGCAGCTTTCAGCTATGCAGAGTGTACATGAATGCCTGTGAGTCAGTCGACAGGGCAGGGGGTACTCTGATACTGGGACAGGTTGCTGCTTTAGTGGTGATCACGGCTGGTCGGGTCCCGGTCCGTGCCCTGGACACTCAATGGCTGAGGGGAAAACTATTTGGGATGGGGGATTATTATACGTGACGCCACCTGTGGTACCTGGTAATGTAGTTACCAGCGCTGCAGCCGGCTGCTGAGGTGATGGTGATGCAGCTTTGGGAAGTAAAGCTCCCCACAGGTGGAGCTTTACCTCAGGACAGCACGGTAGATGAGGGGAGTATGTAGTCTTTACCTCTCAGGTGTTGAGATCTTTTAGGTGACGAATTAACTAGAGACAGAGTCCAGATCAGCTCAAACAGTTCTTTTTACTTGGTACCAAGCAAATATTTAAGGTACACAGAACAGTCCAGTTTCCAGGGGTTAGTTGCCACAGGCTTTGAGGTTCACCACAGAGTCTGTCTGAGACACTTTTCAACGCTTTCCTCTGTCCTGCTCTTAAGGGCTCTTTTGGCTCTTCCCCACTCGCAAGTCTAGTCTCTGGTCCTCGGGGTCTATTGCTTTGTCTCTTTTCACTTGTCAGCGTTTTGAACCCGGCTATGGGACAGATGTTGGACTTCTTGATAGGTGCTGTGACTCCTTATCAGGATCACAGCCTGCCGGTCAGTGGTTTGGGATAAACCTGGCAAACCACCTCGGTTCCGGGTACACCGGTGGTAACCTGGACACTCCAGATGGCTGTCACCAAGTCTGGGGTGTCCATTTCTTGTCTGGGTACCTTATCAGGTTGAATACCCTCCTGTCAGGTCTGTCGTCTCAGCTGCGTCTGTCCTCTCTGCTCTCCTCACACCGTCTGACTGACTGCTGTCAACTGTCACTGATGTCACATCTCCTGCTCAGCTAAGCTCCACCCCCCCCGGGACCTACTGAATATACAGTCCTTGGTGCTAGGATGTCTATAGCTGGGTTTGTTGTAGTTTTTAAAGACAGACTCTGCAGCTTTCCTCTCTACCTGTGGCTATGGGGGAACTACACCTATCTGTGGTGAAGTACCTCCCTGTGGCATCCCACCAGAGGGGCGCCACATACCCCCTTAGTTAAATGCACTCGTCCTCGAGTGTCCGAGTGTCTAAAACCAAGCCGAGTTTGAGCTAAAATTTTTCTTGTATTACATTTAACCGGGTAGCTTTAAACAATAACATCAAACAATATGCATTCTTCTTACTTCCTTAGCAGGAGGCACCATACTTGTAGAACGGATAATTGAGTCGTGCACACTAATGATCGCACTTGAATAACCGCGTCCATCCACCACCAAATTGAACTTCAAAGAATGAGTGTAAAAAAACGCACAAGTCACACAAAAAGCACTCTTGTAATAAAAATTTCCAATTTTCAGCTAAGCGCTGTAAAAAAAGGTTCAAAAACAGGGCCATTGGTTTGTATGTTTTTTGCAAAAAATATATACGGTATTAAGCTGCCTCACCATTGCCACGGTTGCCCTGACAGAAACAGTCCCTAACTGATGTATGCATTTAAAACCTGCTTATGTGTGAACATACCTTTATACAGGAGTCAGCAGGACCTCATGCACTGTGGGCTTACCTGTGAGGCTAACTTAGCAGAGCAGGAGGAATACAAGGAACAGATAATTGAGTCATGCACACTAATGAACGTGCTTGAATACTTGTAGAACGTTGCAAACAAACCAATAACATTTCTTAATCTACAATGGCCCAACGGGGCCTGGTATAGAGTTTCTGATTAAGTCCAATCAGACTCCTTACTAAAAGTTTACATCATTGTCCATGTGAGCCTTTTAAATTTTCTGCAAGAAAAATACACACATTATACATCTATATGCAATTTTCAGGAATAACTATTTCCAATGCCCACAATACCAGGATTTTAGCAGTTTAACATTTGCTGACCCGGATCGCATACCTACACTGGGGTCCCACATGGCGTTGTAGGTGATGACATCGCCTTTGTATAAATCTCAGTCCGGGTGGCCTTGTGGGAGATGGTTCTGGACCTCTCTCCTTCCAACGAACACCTCAGCATAGAGACCTTCCTCCCGGGCAAAGCCATACCCGGTCACCAGATTGAATACGGTGATTGTCCCCCTTTTTTGTTGGTGTATGGGTAGTGGCGGCTGAGTACGGGTCTGGCGGGTCTCCATCTTATCGGCCCACCAAACTTCCCACCACCTCTGCCATTCTGCCTCATCATCTCGCATCGGCTGGGTGTACCACGGCCTCCCGACGGGTTGCCAAGAATAATCAGCGCTAGTCGCTAGTTGAGGGCTGTCTTGCTCGCCTTGTCTCCGCACCAACCCGTGCTAATGATAGTTCTGGACGACCAGCCCACGATAGCTCGCAGGGCCCAGACGTCTCTGTGCCGTCGTCAGGTTCTCGTTGTTCCAGGGGATCAGCCCACCATTGCTCGCGGGGCCCGGACACCTCTGCTCCTTCCTCCCGGTCCTCCTCCCCGGAACTCTGCTCGACAAACTCCTCCACAATTAAGTCTGGCTCCTCAGAGGACCGGATTAGATCATCCGGTTCGCGGCTTCCTCCTCTCCGGATTCCACAGCTGCTGACATCACCTCTGTAGTATTCTCCAGGACAGGTAGGATTGCTGGTCTGAACCTCAGTGGTGATTGTGGAGACGAGCTCTGTGGGGGCGGACTCGCTACCGGGTGCTCAGTTTCTGGTTCTTCTCACACCCCCGGTTCTGGGTCTGGCTTATGTCCCCGCTGTTGTCTTGCCCACCGACTCAGCGGCAATCGCAAGTCTGCACTCCACCTCCGAATAGTCCACTCAATTACCTCCATAACTTGGACCCTCAGGTCATCCAAGGCCGCATTCCAGGGGGCCGCATCGTCGCCCTCACTCTCCAGTGTCTGCATTCCTGGGGCTCCGGTATGTGCCCTCAGGTCTTCCTCGACTTCCTGGATCATATCTTTCAATTTTGAGGCTGCCATTTTCACCACCAGACCGCACTTTGGTAACAGGTCTAGTTGCCAATGTCTCTCGATCTGGCCTCTGGCCGCACACTGTCCACCTTTTATAGTCCCGAACTGGTGCGGTCCAGTTTGTGGCCTGCCCACTTAATTATTTGATGGCAAGGGGGGCGGGGAAGCACTTTGACACCTCTTCCATGGCCTTGCGTCACTCAGGGACCGAGGCACCCCCCCCCAGGCCAGCACATAATCTTTTACATGTTTAGACCCGCCTATTTTGAAACCGTTCAGTTAATCAGTCCTCTGGTCTTTCCTGAACCAACCACTGCACTTCATCAATCCTCGGCATAGGAAAGGGGCGGGGCTTATCTTCACGCTCTTTTTCAACCACTCTGTGATGCAGTTTAATTTCTGTGGCGCAGTAATGGTGGCCCGATTTACAGTTCACAAAACAGTCAATAAAGTTCAATTTAAGGCATACAGTACCCGGTTTTTACTGGGCACAGGATCCTGTTCGTGATGCCAGAAATGAGTCTGTCAACAGGGTAGGGGGTACTCGGATACCGGGACAGGTTGCTACTTCAGTGGGGATCACGGCTGGTCGAGCCCTGGTCCCGTGCCCTGGACACTCAATGCCTGAGGGGAAAACTATTTGGGATGGGGGATTATTATACATGACGCCACCTGTGGTACCTGGCAATGTTGTTACCAGCGCTGCAGCCGGCTGCTGAGGTGATGCAGCTTTGGGTAGCACACCTACCCACAGGCGAAGCTTTTATCTCAGGGCAGCAAGGTGGATGAGGGGAGTACTAGTCCTTGGCTCTGTGTAAGTTCTCCAGACGACGGCGGTGAATCAGACACACACACACAATAGTTTCTGTTTCAGTACCTTTTACTGATGTCAGGTAGCAGGTACGGTCCAGGAGGGTAACCAGGTGGCCGGTGCAGTTTGGGACATCCACCTTAGAAGGTTGTGAGACTTCCTCTTCTATTGTCTGTGGTAATTGGGGTCAGTTCTGCCTTAAGCTAAACCTGCCGCTTCTTCTTTCCCTCTCAGGCTACAACTCCACAACCGAACAATAAGGACCTTTCTGTGGAATTCCCTATCCTTTTCTTGGATCCCTGGTCCTATGTTTGGTCAGGTTTGGGGTCTTGGTTTCTTGAGGTCCAGGGGGAATAAATCCTTCTGGTCTCTTGGGGTTTTCTCTCTTCTAGCTGGAATAACAACAGCTTTCGACTTCGGTGTCCAGATGGACTGAAGGGCAATTAGTGATGTTCCCTTTTCTGTAGTTTCCTACTTTTCTTCACTTGCCTCCGTCCCTCTCCAGGGTGCAACACATCTCCTGTCTGTTTCTTCAACTGTCACTCTGACTGCTCCTGTCAACTGTTTGACTGACACTAACTGGCTCCTCCCCCAGGTCTGGATCTTTTATCAGGGAATCTTGCTTAAGGCAGCAAGTCGAGCTCCTCCTTCAGGCCTGGGGTGGAAGTGTTTGTGTGTTGTGTACCAAGGTGTATATCCTTCCCTGCATCGGTGGGTCCTGTGGCAATCCCTGCAGGGGTGCCACACCTGTCAATAAAAATATATTTATATACAGTGGATAAAAAAATGAGTACATCCCTCACATTTTTTGTCAATATTTAGTATATCTTTTCACGGGACAACACTGAAGATAGGACACTTTGGTACAATGTAAAGTAGTCAGTGTACCACTTGTAGAACAGTGTAATTTGATGTGCCCTCTAAATACAGTCATTAGTATTAAAATTGCTAGTAATAAAAAGGAGTACACCCCTACATGATAATTGCCAAATTGTGCCCAAAGTCTCAATACTTTGTGTGGCCACCATTATTTTCAAGCACTGTCTTAACCCCTTCTCGACCCGTGTCAGTGTCTGTGACATGGGGGGGATCGCGCTTCTGTAGCTCGAGTGAGGGTCTTGCTGACCTGTCACTCAAGCTGCAGGTACTTGGGGGGGTCGCTGTGATTGACGGTTGAAACTGAAACCGAAAATTACCGCGACTGTAATACTGCGCTACCTCCTCCTGCCCTTCTCTTCTTCATCCTGCCCTCCACTCGTATCCCCCTATTTCCCCTAGCCTGCCCTCCGCTGCCTCCCTCCTGCCCTCCGGTGGTCACCGCATCAATCTGGTGATCACCACCGCTCATCCTGGGGCCTGGTGACCTCTGCTCCTTCCCCCTGCCTGTGCTCTTTCCCCCCCCCCCCTCGATCACAACCTCCCCCTCCAATCTCACTCCCCCTCCCCCCCCCATCTCTCCAAGCTCCCTCACCCCCACTCTGATCCGCCCCCCTGCCTGTCCTCTGATCTCCCTCCGCCCTTGGATCTCCCCCCGCCCTCGGATCTCCTCCCGCCCACCGATACCTCCCCCTGCCCTCCTTCTCCCACTCACCTCCGTGGTCTTCCTCTTCTGGTTCCCGATGCAAGCTCTTCGGATCCCTCTCCTCCTGCTCTCTTCTCCGGTCGGTCTTCCTCCTCTGCCGGCTCCTCTGCAGACTCCTCTCCCTGCAGAAGAGCCGGTCACCATGGCAACCATGGCACAAGCGTCCATGGTTGCCATGGTGATTGGCTCCTCTGCAGGGAGAGTAGTCTGCAGAGGAGCCGGCACAAGGGGCCATGGTGATCGGCTCCTCATCTCCCTGCAGAGGAGCCAATCACCATGGCCGCTTATGCCGACTCCACTGCAATGGTTGCCATGGTGATCGGCTCCTCGGCAGCCTCATCTCCCTTCAAAGGAGCCGATCACTATGGCAACTGATCACCCAGAGACTACTACAAAGGGACACTTGATCCTTTGTTGTAGTCTTTGGGGTTACGGTGATTGGCAATAATCTGCCATACAGTGCACATACAGTGCACAATCCATGTGACCCCCAAAGACTACAACAAGGGATCAAGTGTTCCCTTGTTGTAGTCTTTGGGGTCACATGGATTGTGCACTGTATGGCAATGATCTGCCATACAGTTCATCATCACTGACATCAGACACTGCAACAAGAGGACACTTGATCTCTTGCTGCATTCTCTGGATGTAGCAGAGACGATCGAGCGTCTTGGGACCTTCGTTGTGGACTACGTCGGAGGCGATCAAGCGTCGTGGGACCTTCATTGTGGACTACGTCAGAACTTAAATATAGTAATAAAAATGAAGTCCGAATTTTTTTTTTTTTCTTCAAATAAAAAGATTTGACTCTGTGTGGTATATTTTTTTTTTTCTGATCATCATAATGGGAGACCCAGACAATGGGGTTTAGGCAGTCTGCCCTCCGGAGGCCACACTAAGTACTACAAGTTTTTTGTAGTCTCCGCCCCTCCGCCTATAAACCCCCACTGCAGGAGCAGATCCTCAGTTTTACTTCAGTGTGCTCGGAGATCACACCTATGACTTGCAGTCACAGGAGATTTATTTGTGAAGATGTTGTGATGCAATGAAGACAAGTGGATCCCTGCCGTGGGGATCCCCGGCATACTCCCTGTCCACCTTTGGGTGCATACAGGTAGAGGTACCTTGGTCCATAGCCCTCGGGCCTGGACAAGGACTTTATTGTCTGGCCTGGTACTATGCCGTGCTCCCCCACTACTCACTTCTGAAGCGCTCTGGTGGGGTGGGAGCCCTGGAGCCTTGCACAGCTCCGTTCCGGTCTGCGGCCTCTCCATGGAAGCGTATCCTGCGGACCGGAACCTGAACCCCCCGTCCCCTGCCCGTTGGACCGGTGCTGGACGTGGACCCACTGGGTGAAGGTACTCTGTATCTCCTTTATGTGGGCCTGGGGGGACATGGTGAATGTATTTATTGTTTGGCCATGTATGGAGAACCTCGGTTCCCTAGGGACATGCGGTTCTGGGAGGAGACCCCTTCCTGAAGGGATCCTCTTATTGTCAGCCGCGTTACACAGTGTGGCCGCCATTACTGATGTTCTGGCGCCTTTTTTCTCCCTGTGTGCGGCTCCTGAGCGCGTCCCCCTCTGGGCGGTGACGTCACGCTCCTTGCGGCCTATGTGTACTCGGTCTCCTCGGGCTTCTGCTTAGCCGCGCCCACTCATTAGTGGCGCGTCGGCCATTTTCTCCTCATTCCTGTGAGGATTGGTGGCGTGCACATCGCGCTCCGGGGAGAAGCTGCAGTTTGCCCGAGGAGGTCGCACACGTCCCGTTTTGATTCACCGCTTCCCTGACCGGTATTCCGCGGGGTGCCCGGTGTTAACCCTTACTGCCCGGGGCGGCGCCAGTATGTCTACGGCTGGACAGAGGACTCCCGCCACAGGGTCCAAGGCATGCAAACAGTGCATGGGACAGGTAGATGGGGGTAGTGCCTGTGCAGCTTGCGGTCTCACTGGGCCTGGTCCCAGTGTTTCTGCCTCTGCAGCTGCAGCACCACTGCTCTCCCCTGAGGTTCAGGGGGAAGCTGGGCCATGGGATGTTCAGAGGTCGTTTAATGATACTGTAGTGTCCCGAATGTCTTCCATGTCGCAATCCTTAGAGGCTATACTAAGGAGGCTGTCTGATTCAGCCCCCCAGGCAGGGGCACTTGGGTCTGAACCCCGACTGAGTGAGGGTTCTCGCAAGAGACCTCGCTGGGAGGATGACCCTGAGGATGGTGAACATCGTTCCTCTGTTGAGGAACATCCATCTAATAGTGATGATGAGGGTGGAGACCCTGGCCCTGAGCCCCGGCACCACACGGCTCCGTCAGAGGGTCCGGGGGACGGTGTGGAGGACTTGATTTCCTCCATTAACGAAACCCTGGGGCTCGTCCCCCCGGCTGCGGTGGTGGAGAGACCGCGGAAGGAATCTTTCCAGTGGCTGCCGCCATTAGGTCAGTCGCGTGGTCTGTTCACTGACCATTCCAATTTTTGGAGAGTGGTCAGGACGCCAAGGGAGCATCCTGAAAGGCGTTTTGTTAGGAAGACTAAGGATTCACGTTATCCTTTTCCTAAGGAGGTTCTGGAGGAATGGTCGCGCTCACCTCGGGTGGACGCTTCCATGACTAGAGTTGCGGCTCATTCTCTTTTTTCAGCAGAGGATAGTTCCTCTCTGAAGGATCCTATCGACAAGCAATGCGAGTCATATGCTAAGTCTATATATGAGGCTGTGGGGTCTTCTTTTGCCCCAAACTTTTCTATGGTTTGGACGTTACAGGCCATTACTGCGTGTCTGGAGGGGATCACCGATATCCCGGGGTCTGACCCGGAGGTGACGGCTCTTGCCAATAAGGCTAAGGCCTACGCTGACTACGCCAGATCAGCTGCCTTTGAAACAGCTAATCGGACGGCCGTGGCTTCTGCGAATGCGGTGGTCTTACGCAGATTGCTGTGGATGCGCCTCTGGGACTCGGATAAGGTGTCCAAGAGGATTTTACAAGTCATGCCTTTTTCGGGCGACAGACTTTTTGGGGACGAGCTGGATAAGAGGATTAAGGAGTTTGCTGAGAAGAAGATCCCTCAGAATAAACCCAAGCCACAGAGGTCTCACAAATGGAATCCAGGCAGCGGTCCTTTCGTCCCGGCTCGCAACCTTCTAACTCGTCCACGCGATCGGACAAAGGAGGTAAACCCTCTGGTCCCTGGCATAATAAGACTCGCCAGAAAAAGCCGGCGGCCGCCGCGGCAGCGGCTGCCCCCAAGGTGTCCTCTACATGACTCGCTCCCAACTCCTGCCACCCCACCGGTCGGAGGCCGCTGGCCCGGTTTCAGGACGTATGGCATCTCCATGTTCAAGACCGGTGGGTGAGAGACATTATCTCTCGGGGCTACAGGATCGAGCTGAAGTCATTTCCTCCAAACCGTTTCTTTCTTTCCTCCCCGTCACCGGAGAAGGCGCAGGCTTTTCACCAAGTCCTGATTGGTCTTCAGAGGGACGGAGTTGTGATCCCAGTGCCATCTGGGGAACGTTTCAGAGGGTTCTACTCCAACCTCTTCATAGTTCCAAAGAAGGACGGTTCGTTTCGCCCAGTGCTGGATCTGAAATTGTTCAACCAACATGTGCAAGTGCGGAAGTTTCGCATGGAGTCTCTGCGCTCGGTGATTGCTGCCATGTCTCAGGGAGACTTCCTGGCGTCCGTGGACATCAAGGATGCCTACCTGCACGTACCCATTGCGCCAGCACACCAACGCTGGCTCAGGTTTGCGGTGGGGGAAGAACACTTCCAATTTGTAGCATTACCGTTCGGTCTGGCCTCGGCCCCGCGGGTCTTCACGAAGGTGATGACGGCAATGGTGGCAACCCTACATGCTCAGGGTCATGCCGTGATACCTTACCTGGACGATCTGCTGATCAAGGCCCAGTCGCAGGAGTTGTGTCAGGGGAGCCTGGATGCGACCCTCAAGGCTCTGGAACAGTTTGGCTGGATTCTGAATCGCCCGAAATCCGTACTGGTGCCAACCCAGTCGTTGACTTATCTGGGCATGGATTTTCACACAGCCCCGGCGCTGGTGTTACTACCCAGCAAGAAACAGTCCTCCATCCAGTCGGCAGTTCGCACCCTTCTTCATTCGCCACAATCCTCTCTGAGGGGCTTAATGAAGCTGCTGGGGTGCATGGTGGCGGCAATGGAAGCAGTGCCTTTTGCGCAGTTTCATCTCCGCCCTTTGCAGATGGAAATTCTCCACAAGTGGAACAAGAGGTCGTCATCTCTGGACAGAGTGGTGTCTCTCTCTCCTCGGACCAAGGAATCCCTTCATTGGTGGCTGCAACCCCATCACTTGGCGCGGGGTCGGTCCTTCCTTCAGCCTTCGTGGTTGATAGTAACCACGGATGCCAGCCTCACAGGCTGGGGCGCGGTGTTCCTGCACCACAGGGCCCAGGGTCTCTGGACGGTGTCAGAGTCCGCTCTGCAAATCAATGTCCTGGAAATCAGAGCGATTTACCTGGCTCTTCTGGCTTTCCACCGTTTTCTGGCAGGGAAACCCATACGAATTCAGACGGACAACGCGACAGCCGTCGCCTACGTAAACCATCAGGGCGGGACTCGAAGCGCCCAGGCTCTCGCCGAAGTCCACCGCATCCTGTTATGGGTGGAGGACAACAATTCCATGATCTCGGCCGTCCACATCCCAGGAGTGGACAATTGGGAAGCCGACTACCTGAGCCGGCAAGGCATGGACGCCGGAGAGTGGTCTCTACACCCGGACGTCTTCCAGTCCATCTGTCGACAGTGGGGAACTCCAGATGTGGATCTGATGGCGTCTCGCCTCAATCATCAAGTTCCGCAGTTCATGGCGCGTTCATGGGATCCTCAGGCTCTGGGAGCGGATGCTCTGGTCCAGGATTGGTCCAGGTTCCATCTTCCGTATGTTTTCCCGCCGTTGGCGTTGATTCCCAGAGTCCTGCGCAAGATCAGGACGGAATGTCGCAGAGCCATTCTAGTGGCTCTGGATTGGCCCAGGAGGTCGTGGTATCCGGACCTGTGGCGGCTCGCAGACGGGGAACCGTGGAGGCTGCCAGACAGACAAGATCTTCTGTCTCAGGGGCCGTTCTTCCATCTCAATTCCGCGGCCCTCAAGTTGACTGTGTGGCCCTTGAGTCCTGGCTCTTGACTTCCAGAGGTTTTTCTCCCTCGGTTGTCTCCACTTTAACCAGGGCCAGACGGCCTACCTCGTTAAAAATCTACCACAGAACTTGGAAAGTTTACTTTTCCTGGTGTGCTTCTGTTGGCCGGAAGGCGTGGCCTTTCCGTCTCCCAACGTTGCTTTCATTCCTTCAGTCAGGAATGGACATGGGATTGTCCCTCAGTTCTCTGAAGGGACAAGTGTCGGCACTGTCGGTGCTGTTCGACAAGCGTTTGGCTAAGATACCAACGGTCCGTAGGTTTCTGCAGGGAGTTAGCCGGGTGATTCCACCGTACAAGCGTCCTCTTGATCCTTGGGACCTCAATGTGGTCCTGGCGGCCTTGCAGAAGCCTCCTTTTGAGCCTTTGCGGGATGTTTCTCTGGTCCATCTTTCCCAGAAAGTGGCGTTTTTGGTGGCCATTACATCGCTCAGGAGGATCTCGGAACTGGCAGCTCTCTCGTGCAAGTCTCCATTCCTGGTGGTTCATCAGGATAAGGTGGTGTTACGCACGAGGCCAGAATTTTTGCCTAAGGTGGTGTCACCTTTTCATATTAATCAGGAGATTGTTCTCCCTTCTTTTTGCCCTAACCCGACTCACAGGAGTGAGAAGGAGTTACACACTCTGGACCTGGTGAGGGCTATCAGGGTTTATGTGTCTCGTACTGCGTCGGTACGCACCTCGGACTCTCTGTTTGTCCTTACGGCTGGTCGCCGTAGGGGTTCCCCGGCCTCAAAATCTACTTTGGCGCGGTGGATCAAAGCTCCTATTCTGGAAGCTTACCGTTCTTCTGGTATGCCTCTCCCGGTGGGATTGAAGGCTCACTCTACCAGAGCCGTTGGTGCCTCTTGGGCTCTGCGGCACAGGGCTTCGGCTCAACAAGTTTGCCAGGCAGCCACTTGGTCTAGCCTCCATACGTTTACCAAACATTACATGGTACATGCCCATGCCTCTGCGGATGCGAGTTTGGGCAGGCGGGTCCTACAGGCGGCGGTGGCTCACCTTTGAGGTGCCCCGCAAATCAAACGTCTCATAGGAACTCTTTTCCCGCCCTGGGGTGTTGCTTTAGGACATCCCCATTGTCTGGGTCTCCCATTATGATGATCAGAAAAAAGAGAATTTTGTTTACTTACCGTAAATTCTTTTTTCTTGAATCATTAATGGGAGACCCAGCACCCACCCAGTTGTCCCGTTGGACGTTTTGTTGTGTTTTTGGACCTTGTTGGCTCAGGCTTCTTTGGCTAGCATTGTTCGCAGCCATGCCTAGAGTTGTGGTGTGGGTTGCCTCCTCGCAGCTTGTGAACTAAACTGAGGATCTGCTCCTGCAGTGGGGGTTTATAGGCGGAGGGGCGGAGACTACAAAAAACTTGTAGTACTTAGTGTGGCCTCCGGAGGGCAGACTGCCTAAACCCCATTGTCTGGGTCTCCCATTAATGATTCAAGAAAAAAGAATTTACGGTAAGTAAACAAAATTCTCTTTTTTACTATTTACTAGATATTCCTAATGGCCGGGTCTAACATTGGCCCGACATTATGAATCTCGGGCTTAGTGCCAGCTGCCAATAAAAAAGCTGGCATTAACCCCTTAATTACCCAGTTTGCCACCGGAAGAGTCTGGGTACAGCACCAGAAAATGGTGCTTCAATGAATGTGCCATTTTCTGGGGCAGCTGCGGGCTACAATTCGCAGCATGGGGGGCACAGAACGCTTGGGCCTCTCCATGCTGAGGATTCCAGCCCCCAGCTGCCTAGTTGTACCTTGCTGGACCAAAAATCTGGCGGCGCCCCACGTCATTTTATTTCTAGAGTTAGTTCTAGAAATAAAAAAAAAATGGGCTTCAGTGTATTTTTGGTTGCCAGCCAGGTACAACAAGGCAGCTGGGGGTTGGTGGTAGTCCCTCGCTGCCAAGTTGTACCTGGTTGGACCAAAAAAGGTACAACTTGGCAATTGGGGGGCTGGAATCCTGGAAGCGTGGAGAGACCCAAACGTTGTGGCCTCTTACGCTGCGAATTGCAACCCACAACCACCTCAGAAAATAGCGCATTCATTAGAGGCGCCATTTTCTGGTGCTGTACCCCAACTCTTCCAGTTGCCCTTGTGCTGGTGGCAATGCTGGTAGCACACGGGTTCTCCATACACGACATGATGTCCGCTAACCATTTTAATGGAAAATTAGCTCCAATTGTTGGCGGACACCATGTCGCGTATGGAGAGCCCCTGTGTGCCTGAACATTGCAGCTGCCCCACAAGTGACCCCATTTTGGAAACTAGACCCCCCCAGGGAACTTGTATAGATGCATAGTGAGCACTTTGATCTTCCAGGTACTTCACAAATTGATCTGTAAAAATGCAAATTTACTTTTTTTTCACAAAAATCTTTTTTCCCTTTTACGGACTAATTTGTGAAGCAACTGAAGGTTCAAACTGCTTACTATGCATCTAGATAAGTTCCTTGGGAGGGAGGGGGGGTCTAGTTTCCAAAATGGGGTCACTTGTGGGGGAGCTCCAATGTTTAGGCACACAGAGGCTCTCCAAATGTGACATGGTGTCCACTAACAATTTGAATGGAAAATTAGCTCAAATTGTTAGCGGACACCATATCGCGTTTGAAGAGCCCCTGTGAGCCTAAACATTGGAGCTTCCCCCAAGTGACCCCATTTTGGAAACTAGACCCCCCCCAAGGAACTTATCTAGATTGGTGATGAGCACTTTGAACTCCCTGGTGCTTAAGAAATTAATCCGTAAAAATTAAAAAAAAAAAACTTTTGTGGAATAAAAAAAGTACTTTTTCATTTTTCGGATCAATTTGTGAAGCACCTGTGGGTTCAAAGTGCTCACAATGCATCTAGATAAGTTCCTTGGGGGGTCTAGTTTCCAAAATGGGGTCACTTGTGGGGGAGCTCCAATGTTTAGGCACACAGAGGCTCTCCAAACGTGACATGGTGTCCACTAACAATTGAGGCTAATTTTCCATTCAAATTGTTAGCGGACACCATGTCGTGTTTGGGAAAGAGCGCCATTTCACATTTTGACTAGAAAATTAGCTCCAAAAGTGAAATTGCGCTCCTTCCCTTCTGAGCCCTGCCGTGCGCCCAAACAGTGGTTTATGACCACATATGAGGTATCGGTGTACTCGGAAGAAATTGCCCAACAAATTTTAGGATGCATTTTATCCTGTTGCCCATGTGAAAATGAAAAAATTGAGGCTAAAAAAACATTTTTGTTGGAAGAATTAAAATGTCCATTTTTTCCTTCCACCTTGTTTTAGTTCCTGTGAAGCACCTAAAGAGTTAATAATCTTCTTGAGTGTAATTTTGAGTAGCTCGAGGGGTGCAGTTTTTGGAATGGTATCACTTTTGGGTGTTTTCTGTCATGTACACCCCTCAAACGGACTTCAAATGGGATGTGGTCACTAAAAAAAAGGTTTTGTAAATTTTGCTGGAAAAATGAGAAATTGCTGATGAACTTTGAACCCTTATAACGTCCTAACCCAAAAAATGTTTTGTTCCAAAATTGTGCTGATGTGAACTAGACATGTGGGAAATGTTATTTATTAACTATTTTGTGTCAAATAACTTTGGTTTAACTGAAATTTTCAAACTTTTTGCCAAACTTTAGATTTTTTCACAAATAAACGCAAAAATTATCGACCTAAATTTACCACTAACATAAAGCCCAATATGTCACGAAAAAACAGAATCGCTAGGATCCGTTGAAGCGTTGCAGAGATATTACCTCATAAAGGGACACTGGTCAGAATTGACAAAAATGCCAAGGTCTTTAGGGGTTAAAGGGAACCTATCCGGTCTCCTGTGCACGCATCTAAATTCCTTGCCTAACCGTGCCTATTCCCACCTGAGACCTTGTAACACTAATGAGTTACATGACACCGGGGAGGTGAAATGGCTAATTGAGCACAATTTGGCCATCTTCACTTATGGGTGTACTCACTTTTGTTGCCAGCGGCGCTGTAGATATTAATGGATGTGTCTCTTTCCCTGAAATGGATAGTCATCAGGGGGTGATGATAGAATCAGTTTGGGTGCCACTGTGCCACCCCCTGATGATGTTTAGTTTGTGGGCAGTAATAGAAGCAAGGTGAATGGCAGCATATATTGATTTCTTATTTTTTTAAAAATGATTCCAGGATCCCAGAAAGTCGCATTTGATATGTAACGACCTCTTTTCTTCCTATTTTAATGCCCTAAGTTAAAGTGACAATTTCAGATAAATGTAGGTTATTTTTATAAACTTTGTCCTGAGTACCACCATTGGAGAGGCGCAGGCTATACCCTGTTTGTGCTGCTGAGGCCTGGGTAGATAAAGATCAATAACCTGCTCTACCGGGAGAAATACTTCTCTTTCTGGTAATGTGCTGCTAGTTCTTGGAACTTGGGAAAGTGTGATACATTAGCAGTTTGACAAAATAAAAGTCTTGTGATAATGAATATAGTGTTTTGTCTGACAATACTGTTTATTCATTAACACTTTAGCAGTGACAGGAACCAGGATGTTAAAATAAAATCCAGCTATATTCTTCTGAGCCTTATCTTCATTCTCTGGTAAATTGCTTGTGTAGCATTCAGAAGACCAGTGAAAGATAATTTAGTGCTGAGGCCACAGAATTGCTCAGATCACACCCTGGGCTTTTTGTGAAACAAAGTAGCTACCGTATACATAAAGGTAGAAATATATTCACTAAATACATAAGGGTTTACATGAACCACAGAGGCACGACACAAACAAAAGGAAAACCAGACATGATTCGAATGCAACAGGTCTCATTAAACATTTATCTAATGCAGCGATGCTGACTAATTGGATGGCGTTGCATAGTCTCATTGGTATACCATCAATTACAGGAAGCAATTATGTAATGTGATACTGTGTTTACTTATCATCTAATAGTAATACACCTGTGCCTTCTTTATTCTCTAAAAACCCAAGACATTGGTCTTATCTTTGCTTTTGTCACATTCATTTAACAATTGACATATTAATGAAATAACTCAAACTTGGGTCCCTTTCACATCAGCGGTAAACGCTGATCGTGGCAGTTGCGTTGAAAAAGCCGCGATTACCGCATAACGGCCACGATCGCGGCACTCTTACGGCAAGCCCCGTACAATGTCTGTGGGACTTGCGGTAAGTGTGCGGCAGGTGCGGTTTCGGCACTTGCGGCAGGTGCCAAAACTGCACTTGCCGCACACTTACCGCAAGCCCCATAGACATTGTATGGGGCTTGCCGCAAGTGGGCCGTTATGCGGTAATCGCGGCAGTTGCGTTTTTTTTTCACCACAACTGCTGCGATCAGCGTCTACCGCTGATGTGAAAGGGGCCTTATACACTATTGTTACCACTAAGGGGAGCAAAGGAGCTTAGTGAAGACAATTGTCTAGTTTTTTATTTTTTATTTTATTTTAGCGTACCATTGATTCCATGGTGCTGTACATTTACATTCTGTGTTACCTACAGAATTTAAATTACAATGAACAAACGAACATTGACAGGCTGGTACAGAAAGGAGGGCCCTTGCCTTTGCGGATGTATGGTCTACAGGATAATGGGGGAAAGAGACAATAGATGGAATGGTTGTACCTGGTGGTGAAGTGTTAGAGGGGTCAATTGCAGGCTTTCTTGAAAAGATTCTGTCCGAAAATTCTGATAAGGTTGAAAATCAGATGTTTTAGGGAACATAATTCCAGAAAATACTTGGATGTGATTTGGTGAGGAGTTTGCTGGAGAGAAGGAGGTGTTGGGAGGATCGGAGACTGTGTTTGGAAGATATTGGAAGATTAATTTGGCAATATATGTAGGAGGTGAATTATGAACAGCTTTGTAGGTCAACGTTATTAGTTTGAACCGGGTGCATGAGGGAATTGAGAGCTAATGAAAGAATTTACAGTGGAGAAAGGTGAATTAGGCTACAAGGTTAAAGATAAACTGTTCTAGTCTAAGGCAGGTTTCACACTTGCGGTCCCCGCCGCTGTGTATTGCGGTGGGAAAGCGCAAGCTGAGCGCAGACACTGCGCGCCCCTATGTTTATCATGAGGACGCACGGTGACGCGCTCGGCTGCACATTGCCGTGCGCACACATTCACGTCCCTGTGTGATTTGTACGCATGTGGATGCTTGCATACAAATCACATATTCTCATCCGCACTCTGAGCGCGACATGTCGCGTTCAGGGTGCAGACGAGAATGTGCGATTTGTAGCAAGCATCCACATGCGTACAAATCACATACTGAAGTCTATCAGTGCGCACGGTCATGCATCACCATGCGTCCCCATGATAAACATAGGGGCGCACGGTGTCTGTGCTCAGCTTGCGCTTCCCCGCCGCAATACGCAGCGGTGGGGAGCGCAAGTGTGAAACCAGAGTTTGTTAGCAGGAAGGCCACAAAGGAATATTGCAGTAGTTGAGGCAGGAGACAAGGGCCCACACTAGCATTTTAGTAGATTCCAGGGCTAAGTAAAGGACAGCTCTGAAAATATTTTTGGGTTTGAGGTGGCTAGGGGTGGTAAGAGCTTGGATGTTCAGTTTGAAATAAGTCAGTGTCTAAGGTTATTGAAAGGCAGCAGACTTCCGTTATGGGAGCAAGCGTGATGTCATTTATTGTGGTAGATCAGGTAGAGGAATTAAATGGGATGAAGGAAAGATGATGAGCTTGGTTTTGTCAACATTGAGCTTTAGGAGGTGTGAATCCATCCTAAATGCAGCGGTCCGGATCATATTCCTGTCCAACCGCTACACCAAGCATCCACTCTGTGCCATTCATTGCACTAGTTACCCATCCACTACAGAGTACAATATAAACTTAAAGGGATCCTGTCACCTCCAAAACGCCTCCTAAGCTATCAAAACATGTCCCTGCAGCATCCCATCACTAATCTCGCACTTCTTTTGTCTCCTAAAAGCATCCTGTGAAAGTGCATAAAAACGTTTTAATACTCACTCATTAGTGATTATAATTAGCAGTGACTATATTCATAGTCACCAAGGCGGGCTGTTTTGCAGCTCTAGGGATCCACCCTGTCTGTGTGTGTTCTGCTGTGTTTTGCCCTCCCCTCTCTCTATCACTCACAGAATGCAAATCATTAGCCCTGCCTTCAGTTTCAGTTTCACTTAAGCACAGAGAGAGGGCTGGATCCTGGAGCTGCAAAAGAACACCCCTGGTGACTAAAGAATATGACCCCTGCTAATTATAATAACTAATGAATAAGTATTAAAACGTTTTTCTCCATTTTCACAGGATGCTTTTAGGAGACAAAAGAAGTGTGAGATTAGTGATAGGATGGTGCAGGGACATGTTTTGATAGCTTAGGAGGCGTTTTGGAGGTGACAGGATCCCTTTAACTCAAACACAGTGTTCCACAGGTCTGCACCACCCTACATTTCCTCCCTTATTTCTAACATCCCTCTGATGATCTAAAACTAACATCCTCAATAATCCTACTTCCGACTCCTGTTTCCAAGGCTTATTGCATGCTGCACCAATTCTCTGGAAAGCACTACCCCAGACAGTTTGTTAAAGGGATCCTGTCACCTCCAGAACGCCTCCTAATATCAAAACATGTCCCTGCAGCATCCTATCACTAATCTCAGACTCCTTTTGTCTCCTAAAGCATCCTGTGAAAGTGCATAAAAACGTTTTAATACTCACTCATTAGTGATTATAATTAGCAGGGGCTATATTCTTTAGTCACCAGGGTGGGCTGTTTTGCAGGCTCCAGGTTCCACCCTCTCTCTGTCTGCTGGGCTTGTGCTGGCTTTACCCTCGCCCCTCTCTGTCACTCACAGAATGCAAATCATTAGTCCTGCCTTCACCAGCACAGACAGAGAGAGGGTGGATCAGTCAGGCTGCAAAACAGCCCGCCTTGCAGGGACATATTTTGATAGCTTAGGAGGCGTTTTGTAGGTGACAGGATCCCTTTAATTCTCCATACCCAAAGTTTTAAGTGTGTCCTAAACATGCATTTCTGTAGACTGGTTTATCATTTCGCCTTAGTTAACTATTCCCATTTTGCCCTTCCAAAATTTCCCTCCGAATCTAGTCCCTTGTATCATCTGTTTACACACCCTCCATATACTTGATAGTAATTTATCTGTACTTGTACAGTTCCTGGCTGGTGATCTGTTCATGCAGGTTTTTGTGAAACCCCTAATTATTATATTAATGGCTGAACCATATATGCCTAGAACTTATCACCATTTACCTTTTGTGCATCCCCATTTTGCTTGTGAGCCCTCACTCCTTATGGTATCTGTTGAATTGTGTTACTTTGTAAATGTCTGATACTGTTTGTATATGTTCCCTCTGAATTGTAAAGAGCTGTGAAATATGTTAGTGCTATAGAAATAAAATTATTATTAGGTGGAGTATATGCACTCTGAGATTCTAGAAAGCAGAGAGGTGATGTCTGGGCTAGAGGGGTAGATCTGGGGTCACTGCGTGTAAATTATACTAGAATCCACTTGCGTTATCCAAGGCCAAAAGTATAGATGGAGTAATGATGATGATAATATTTATTCATTTATATAGCGCTATTAATTCCATAGCACTTGACATACGTTTGCAACACTGTCCCCATTGGGCCTCACAAACTAAACATCCTATCAGTATGTCTTTCAAATGTGGGAGGAAACCCACGCAAACACTGGGAGAACATTCAAACTCCTTGCAGATGTTGTCCTTGGTGGGTATTGAACCCAGGACCTCAGCGCTGCAAGTCTGCAGTGCTAACCACTGAGCCACCGAGTAGAGTAGAAGTCCCAAGACAGAGCCTTGTGGGACATACACGCAGACAGAGAGGGGAATGATGAAGTATGGGAATGGGAGACACTAAATGTGTGGTTAGAAAGGTATGAGGTGATACAGGAAAGGGCGGAGTTAAAGGGAACCAACCAGCAGGTTTTAGGGCTATAAAATAAAGCCACTACCTTACAGGCTCTGGGATACTGAGTGCAATCATACCTTTACTTCAATGATTCCATGTAAGATTGCAGAGATAAATGTTATAGAAGGCCTTAGAAAGTGTGTAGCAATTAGCATAAGAGGCTGTGGCATAACAATCACGGTTGCAGCTGCGACGGAGCCCGGTCCTATAAGGGGCCCGCACCGACAGCCGCCCCCTGCGCTAGGTGATTGCAAGGACATACATCCATGTGACAGCATGGCAGCACAGGCCGGTACAGAGCCTGTGTGTCAGGGAGAGTAGGGGAGGGGACGGAATGGAAGCCTCCCACTTCCCACTGCTGCTACCGCCCCTCGCCTCCCCTGCCCTTCCAGCTTCCTGGCCTGCGTTCCACTGTGGACCGGCTGGTGCAGCCTCTTCCCACTTCCTGCAGTGGAACACAGGCCAGCACCTCTTCCTCCTTCTCCTTAGTCTTGAATCTTCAGAGGAGACTGCCAGAGCAGCGAGGAAACCAGGAGAGGCAAGTACAGATTTTTTTTTTTTTTTTTTTTTTTTTAAGTGAGTGCACTATCGCCAGAGAATTAGGAGGGCGGTGTTGATATGTAAGGATGCATGTTCTAATACTACAGTATATGGAGTGATAGGAGGCAGCACATAATAAGGCTGGACTATATGGAAAGATAGAAGGCTGCATATACAGTATAATACTGCTGTATGGAGAGCTATAAGGCTGCATATATAATACTGCACTACATGGAGAGATATGAGGCTGCACATAATAAGGCTGCACTGTATGGTAAGATATAGGGCTGCATATACAGTATAATACTGCACTATATGGAGAGATATAACGCTGCATATAATACTGCACTATGTGGGAGATATGTGGTTGCATATATAATACTGCACTATATGGGAAGAGAAGGTTGCTGCATATACAGTATAATACTGCACTGTATGGAGAGATGTAAGGCTGCATATATAATACTGCACTATATGGGAGATATAAGGCTGCATATATAAGGCTGCACTATATGGAGAGTATTGAGACTGCACTATATGGAGAGCTAGGAGGCTGTATTATGCTATATGGAGGGCTATGAGGCTGTATTATACTATATGAAGATGCTGCATTATACTATATGGAGAGGCTATTAGGCTGTATTATACGATGTGGAGAGGATATGAGGCTGTATTATGCTGTAAGGAGGGCTATGAGGCTGCATTATGATATATTACCTCAATAGTCCACCAATTATTGTGTCTCACCTTTACACAATCACCATTTCAAACCACCCAGACTTCCCTCTAAAAAGGGATCTTAGATGAATGATGAGTACAATTTCTTATTCATTAAGTGATCACTTTATTAGTCATAATTCATTTAATTTCATAAAAACATTAAAAAAATTACATAAAAAAGTACCCAATTAACTACAAATAATTCATAACAAGGTCCGGGACTGGAATTATTATGTACACATTTATGCAATATTCATAATTTAATATAATGGCCAGTAATACCAGGTAATAGGGGACACTATTTAATTGTCACTAAGTGACTGCACGCTTTTTTAATATAATCCTGTGGCTCTAATACTCATACCGTGCACTGTGCACATGTGTGCTAGCAACCCTTGACTCAGGTTACATGTGCAAAGCACCACCTCCGTGCTGTAACTATAGTTGTCCCCTCTCATCTCACATACCTGGTGTATAAGCTGCCTGTGGCCTCAGTCCTGGTACCCCCACCGCCAACGTACGTTTCGTGTACTATTCTTCCTCAGGGCGTCCTGAGGAAGAATAGTACACGAAACGTACGTTGGCGGTGGGGGGTACCAGGACTGAGGCCACAGGCAGCTTATACACCAGGTATGTGAGATGAGAGGGGACAACTATAGTTACAGCACGGAGGTGGTGCTTTGCACATGTAACCTGAGTCAAGGGGTTGCTAGCACACATGTGCACAGTGCACGGTATGAGTATTAGAGCCACAGGATTATATTAAAAAAGCGTGCAGTCACTTTGTGACAATTAAATAGTGTCCCTCTATTACCTGGTATTACTGGCCATTATATTAAATTATGAATATTGCATAAATGTTTACATAATAATTCCAGTCCCGGACCTTGTTATGAATTATTTGTAGTTAATTGGGTACTTTTTTATGTAATTTTTTTAATGTTTTTATGAAATTAAATGAATTATGACTAATAAAGTGATCACTTAATGAATAAGAAATTGTACTCATCATTCATCTAAGATCCCTTTTTAGAGGGAAGTCTGGGTATTATGATATATGAAGAGATGTGAGACTGTCTTATATAATATGGAGGATAATGGGGGTTCATTATAATAATTGAATGACTATGGGGCTACCTTAGGAATGGAGGACTATGGGATGCATTATAATACATAGAGGACTATGGGGATACATTGTAATACATGGAGGAATATGGGGATGCATTATAATAATTGGACAACTATGGTGACTGGAGAAGGCGGTCCATATAAACCAGGATGGGGGACATATATACCACGATAAGGGCCAAATTCCAGGAGGATGACCATATATAGCAGGATGAATGACATTAATACATAATGAAGGGGGAGAGGGGTCAATTTGTGAGTCTTCAAAGGATTTAGAACGTTACATGAGGGCCCATACATTTCATCAACATCCGGGGGTTGGGGGTTTGGGGGGCATCCTGCCAAGTGCAGTGTTGGTTTTGTATCTGGCTATTGATGGGAAGGGGGCAGGTCTAAATTTATGCCACTGATAAGAGAGGCTGGGTTTCTTTGTATTACTGAACCTGCTTTCAATAAGCGGAACTCTCTCTCTCTCCCTCTCCCCCTTCCCTCTCCCCCTCCCCCTTCCCTCTCCCCCTCCCCCTTCCCCCTCCACCTCCCCTCCCTCCTCCCCCCTCCACCTCCCCTCTCTCTCCCTCTCTCTCTCTCTCTCTCTCTCTCTCTCCCTTCCCCTCCAGTCTGTACACGTCCTGTTTTTTCTCCTCTCAGATTCCTGCTATTGACATCAAAGATTTGGATCTGTCGATGGAGCATGCTGGGAGTTGTAGTGTCTGTGGATGTGCAGATCCTGAGCCAGTGACTCTACAGCCCTCAGCATGCTCCATCACACAGTCTGCACATCCACAGACACTACAACTCCCAGCATATTCCATAGACAGATCCAAATCTGTGATGACAAGAGCAGGAATCTGTGAGAGGAGACAAAACTGGACGTGTAGAGACTGTAGGGGGGAAGAGGCTTCTCCTGCTTGTGACGATCACAGTCAAGCAGAAGGTTGAAGGGGGGCAGGGTTTGGCTTATTGAAAACCGGTTCAGTAATGCAAAGAAACCCAGCCCCTCTTATGCCAATTGCTGCACACTCTGTCCCCCTGCTGCACACTTTCTAAGGACTTCTGTAACATTTATCTCAGCAATCATACATGTAATCATTAAAGGTATGACTGCACTCAGTATCCCAGAACCTGTCAGAAACCTACTGGTTGGTCCTCTTTAAAGTATTGAACAACTTCTTGGGGTTTGTTAGGTAGAAAATATGTTAGATTATTGTGCCATGTGGTAACATTTTATGCTACAAGCCTTCTTGGTTACAAGACTTCTTTCTGTCTAAAGCCATATTCACATATCCATGCTTTGAGTACTGAGTTAGACTCATGGTCGGTCAATGCATCTATGTGTATATGAGGTAGTCCAGTTTGGGTCAGGAGATCAGCCGCTGATCTAGGAATCTGAGTTCGTACTCGGGCTAGAATCACATCCCTGTTTTGAAGACCAATGGATCACTGTGAATAAAATGGAAAGATGCAAGTTCAGCAAGAATTCTTCACCAGCGACTGCATAATTCCATGTGGCCGTGAATCTCTTCTTTCGGCACATTGCCATTAGGACAATCTGTTTTTATAACATGGATTTAATAAAATGTCTACTGCTTAGTACTGAATAGGTATATCTAATAAAACTAGCCTGGACAAAACATTTCTAGATCTAAGAGCCTGCAACAATTCTAGTTTACACTCCACTTAAGGGGTTGCTTCACGTTAGTAATTCTAGCAGTGTTCACCTTTAGTGATTAAAGGGACACTATCAGGTCATTTTTCAGTATGATACTATTACCACCCTTAAAAAGGGCCTGGGCAGACCTTTTAAAAACATGTAAAACCATTATTGTGCACTGTCTAGTTTCCATGTTATCAGCATCTTTCATACCCTGCAGGGAGCTGGTGCATTAGTACTCTCTATTATACTTCCAACCGAATTGTCCAGTTGCTGTGCAAGTGTTATTTAAATATCCGCACCCATCCAGACTTATGTTCACTCCCTCCCCTCTGTGCTCTGGGCTGGGAGGGGGAGGTGTTTTGTGCTGCAGCCTGTAAGATTTCTATGTGTAAATATAAACTTTGGTTTTCCTGCAGATATGTAATGTGTGGATCTGCTGAGCAAATGCTCAAATGTTCTTATAATCACATAGAAATATCTCAGACTGCACGTCTCATACACACAATTACATGAAGAGCTCAAAGTTGCAGCTAAACTCCCCCCTCCTTTCTCTATCTGCTGTGAATGAGTCACACAACAGGCAGAGAGGAGGCAGGACAGTCATGAAGCATGAATATTCAATCATTGAGTGGGAGTGGGCAGCAGAGAAATCGCTGTGAGTGACCGAGGGAATTAATCTTTTATTTTGAAGTTTACAGAAGATAGGAGGGATATATAAATAATAGAAATACATGAATAGAGAGCGCTTTACCAAAGGAATTAGAAAATGATAGCAGTTACACATGGATTTTTGGCCTGACAGTTTTCCTTTAAAAAATAGAATGATTTATTTATCTACAGAGAAATGAACCAAACCTGGTCAACAGGGCTGAATTTCTAGTCTCTGTGGCAGGCAGGTGGATGAGCTTAGTGCAGCCCTCATGGTACAGTGTCTCACTAATTTATTATTTTAATTTTTTTACATTCCCCAAACCTAGCTGTAAGTTGTGATGTTAGGCCCCTTTCACATCAGCGTTTTTTTAAATCGCGGCAGATGCGGTGAAAAAAACGCTTCTGCCGCGATTAACGCATAACTGCGACACTTGCGGCAAGCCCCATGCAATGTCTATGGGGCTTGCGGTAGAGGTGCGGCAGGTGCGGTATCGGCAATTGCGGCAGGAGCGGCCGCAAAAAGAAAAAAACCGCAGACAGCAGTGTTTTTTTTTCGTGGCCGCACCTGCCGCAAGTGCCGAAACCGCACTTGCCGCACCCTTACCGCAATCCCCATAGACATTGCATGGGGCTTGCCGCAACTGTGCCGCAAGTGTCGCGGTTATGCGGTAATCGCGGCAGATGCGGTTTTTTTCACCGCATCTGCCGCGATCTGAAAAAAAAGGCTGATGTGAAAGGGGCCTTAGATTAGTTTTCTTTGCAGCATATGCCACATATTCAGTGATGTCTATAGACAGGTCTTTTTTGGAGAAATACCACATTTCTAATAAGCCTGAACTTGTATTTTTTGTTGTAGATACCCTGAAAACCTTCTTCCCTCAATGCAGAAACCTTTGTCCTGCCATAATCTACTTATTGGGGATACATGAGCATTTAAATGATTACTGTGCTTTCAACTAACTTTATATTCATCAATTGTACAAATCGATATGACAAATGTTTTCATATATATTATGACCAGCACGGTGGCTCAGTGGTTAGCATTGCAGATTGGTAGTGCTGGGAATCCTGGGTTCAAATCCCACTGGGGAAAACATCAGCGAGTAGTTTGTATGTTCTCCAGTATTTAGTGGGTTTCCTCCAGGTCCTCCAGTTTCCTCCCACAATCCAAAGACATACTGATTGGGAATTTAGATTGTGAGACCCAATAGGAACCGTGATGATAATCTCTGTAAAGCTCTGTGGCATTAATATCGTTCTATAAGGGAGTAAAATAAATAATATTATGTTCTAATAGATATTAGACCCCTCTGCTTATGAACCACTTCCAAACTGGATTTGCTCTGAAATAACTGCTAAAATCTGTCTTGCTTAAAATAAGCGGTACTGACAACTCACTGAGGGATCAGATTACAGCTGCCTATTGAAGGGAGAAGAGCTGAGAGATGGCGTTAGAATTGAACAGTCAGTTCTGCTGTTTGGTGTCCTCCATGGTGCTGATTCTGAGGGTGCTAGACGCAGGAAAGCAGTAATCTCTCATTTATTTGTGTATGGGAGACATCATTTCAGATTTTCTTCCCTCACTGTGAAAACTGTTGAAAATTACAGGATACAAGTCATATATATAATGGGCAGGTAGTTGTATTCCTCATTTAATATAATGGGCAGGTAGTAACGCAATCTGTCCAGCTTCATCACAGCAGCAATCGCTAGCTGTAGAACAGCTCCTTGCCTTGGAAAGTATAGAACTAAAAAAATCTCTTTACTTCAGAATGGAAAGGATTTGTACTATTATATTATGCTATATTGATATTTACTATCAACTGATTGTTTTTCCTGCTTTTTGTTTTTTTTTTTTTAATGGTAAATGAATGTATTATTTTTGATTTAACTATTTTGTTGTTTAATTACCACAATAAAGAGATTTAATCAAGGAAAGGATTTGTAAATGACAAAGTTGCTTGTTTTCACAAATAGTTTGCAATTAGCCTATTTAATAAGATGACAACCCCTGTGATGTTTTTCTGAAGCACTCCATGTACGATGTCATTGTTTTGTGTATTTCCTTCCTCCCTTGCTATATTATAAGTGCTAGATTTGTTGGTTATGTGCTGATGCAGAATGAAACTGCCAAAAGAAGTTTTCTGAGATATTGCCAAAAAATGCTCACCAACCTTTCTTGTATTGAAGATAGTCGTCAGTTTCTTCATGCACCAGTTCTGTATAGAAGTATATTGCTTTACACCATCCTGTACAGCCATTTATATTGCTATTTTGTCACTACAGATCTGTCATTGTGTGAAGTGACGATTATGGTACTTATTAATCCCTTAGAAAAGCAAATTTGATCGATTGCTGTAATGCCGTATTTGGTATTCATTGCATGACATGGCCTGTATAATGTTGTACTAGCACCACAAGTATTATTTTTTCTATGGCCATAATTATGTGAGGACTATATATGATTCCTGTTTACTATATCAATATAACATTGTGTAAAGTGTTTCCCCTCCCAGTTATTTCACACATTTTTGGTTATTGTATGGCAGACCTCCCTTTGTCATAAAATACTTGTGTGTTTACTTTCTGAGCAGCATATGTGTCAGAGGAACACTACATGGACACAATGACTGGGTACGACAGGGACTTGAGGCCAGGACTGTACGGTTTCTATAAACAGGGTTACCAGGTGGGTTGGTTCAGGAGCTGCAGCATTTCTTCTGCTCTAACCAAACTAGTTTGTCAGGTTCCCCCTTCTTGGGCTGTAGCTAGTGTAGTCCTTTGGGCATTTCATTGTGAGAGGAACTTGCAAGTGCACCAGTCCTCTCTGCTGCCAACATGGGCTCTCCATTGTGTCTTTTTTTACGGATTTTTCTCTTTTTTCACAGTGTGTCCTTACACAGGGGGAACTGTAGGCCAATACGGTTTGAGCCACCCATGTTGGACTTCCATGAACAGTAAGTACATGTGCTTTAGGGCTTCCTAATGCAATGTTATGACGACATAAATCATTCTGGGTATTCTTGTGCTGCTTCGAATAAATAGAAAATATTACAGAATGTGCAGTGGTTTTATGCTCTTTTATTAAAAAAAATGTTTTGTGTTTCTTATATGCTATGAATGTTTATTATGATCTGGGACAGGGATAAGAGCATTTGTCTACATCAATAGAAGTAATTGTATTTTTTATTTGTATTTAGACTGGTAAAGGTATGTTCACACTGATGTGTTTTTTTTGTTTTTTTCCTCCCTATTTTTAAGTGGATCTGTGTCAAATACTCTGATTACACAAATATGGAGATTCTGCTCCAAAATGAATGGGGGAAAAAGTGCACAAACATACCCTAAAGCTAAATTTCTTTAATGGCATTTTATGCCCAGGCGATCCTGCACATGGCAGACTGTAGCAGCCGCCCAGCAGGGATGTTTTCTGCTGCACTGGGCATATGCTGTAACACTATAAAACAATGTGTGATAAGTGACAGCATGGCTGTAATGCTACATGCTTCATTGCGTCCTGCCTGGACTGAGTGTACACAACTATGTTTATGTAGTTGTAATGATTTTGATTTTCACAGTAATCCTAATATGTAGGGTTTACACAATTTGTAGTAATATATTATTATTATGCATTATATTATAAATAAATACATATATTATAAATATGTCTGATTAGACAGATTACCCATTTGAACTATAAAATTTCTCCACATTCAGTATTACTATCATTAGACTTGGAATCTTTAAGTTCATCCAACAGAGCAATTATTATGCATATTTGTCTAATAACTAAACAATTGATAACAAGTAGTGGAAACTCGATATTACTCCCAGCATTTCAGAAGTGACTGACTGATTCATCTTACACCATGAATTTGAAAATAAATGCTATATCAATATTTACACCATATCATAAAAGATGGAGCACTTGCCTCCACAATTCCACCAGAATTACATCCAAGAAATAATACTCTTTCCATTTTGGCATTTTTCTCTGACTCTGCTTCACCTGCACGCCCTTTTTTTTCTTTGTTTTTGTAGGTACTCCTGATACTATTTCTTTTTTATATGATACAAAATATCAAACAGTATAAGTGTTAGGGCGCTTTCACATTGGTGTTTGGTACCGCAGCGTAGGTCTGCGTAATCTTTTTTTTTTTTTTTCGTCTGAATTGCAGACCTATATTTAACATGTACATGCGTAGGCATTTGGTTTGTATGCGTTCGTTCGCGGTGTTATGAGGTGCCCGGCAAACGCAACATGTTGCATTTTTTGAGGCTCCAAAAATACGCAGATGTGCGCCTGCGTATGATTGCGGATGAACCACGCATTGTTGTCTATGGTAACGCAGGAGCATGCGGATGGCTGCGCTGGGTGCGCTTGCGTACATCTCAATGCGCATGTCTAGAAGCTGATAAGAAGGCCCTCCCAATTCCCAGCTGTATAAAAGGGGGTGTTGACATAGGTGCGCCTTTTGGGTGTTGCTACTGTTAAGAAAATACTCAGAATGCAAATCCAATTTAAAAACGCATGCGCATTACAACCGCAAACACAAGCATAAATGCATACTTGCGCTGCGTTTTTTTTAAATATTTTGCATAACATCATGCGTATGAAAAATGCAGCGTCATTATGCGTTTGCGGATTGAACGCTGTGCACTGAAACGCCAATGTGAAACCGGCCTTATTTCCCAATCCTTCATTCCTATTCCCTCTTTCCTATACTCTCTGACTCCCCTAACTAAGCAGTTACCCTAAATCCACCCCCACAATTTTTCCTTACCCAACCCCCATTTATGATAGTTAAATGCAGTAAAGTAGAGATATTTTTATGATATCACTATCAAATATTTCTAATAAAAGCTCCTGCTAGTTGCTAGAACATAGAGTTAATAAATGATAACAATTTGAATAATATATGTAATTAACTCCTGATGATCTTTTTCCTTCTATATTCCCTTTACCCTTTTCATATATTTTGTAATAATATATATTGTTTCACAACTTAATTTCCATTTCCCCTATTCTTTTATTAAATATTCAATAAAAAAATAATTGAAAACAATAAATATATCATATATTCAAGAGCCAGACCAGCCATACCTTTACATGGCCAGTCAATTCCTCCATTACTGAGAGATCAGAGCATGAATTTATATTATTATTATTATTATTATTATTATTATTATTATTATTATTATTATATGCAAATGAGTACCTGCCTTTTGGAAAACCTAACCCTCTTTCCCTCCAGCTCTATTCCCTGCCCAGCACGCCTTCCGGCTTTATTAAGGGCAGCTTTGCCTGAAGTGGCCCACCATAGAAGCTGTCAGTGAAGCAGGAGGAGGCTGCTTAGCATTTACAATAGGGGGTCTACCTCATTTGTATATAAATTCAAGAGTTGATTTTTCAGTAATGGAAAATCTATTGTTGGACTTTGAAAGAGCTACATACGCATATAAATAGATTTTTGGGGGCTGAAGTCTTCTGATAGATTTTCATTAACATTGGCTAAACAACTATTGTGCATATATTAAAGTGACCCTGTCAGCACATTTATGTTTATGGATTTCTGGTAGTAGTGGTAGTGAGTCTGTGGAGGTGCTTGTCCTCTAATAAGAATGATACCTTTTTTTGTAGAGTCAGGATGTACCAGTTGTGAGAAATCTAACATATAAACCGTGCGCAATTTACAGAACTGCTGCTCCACATGTGTTGTCACCCCCAGTGCACTTCCAAGCTGCTTTCCTTGTGGCATCTACACTAGTTTTCTCATTACTGGCAGTATAATTTTTATTGGGTACAAACTCCTATCCACTCATGTCACTACTTCATTGTGTAAAGCATGTTGAGCCATTACCTTTAATGCATTGTTATAAACCTCAGCTGCTGCCACATCATGGTCAGCACCAAGTCATATTCCTATATGAATACACTGTGGGGACCTGTGAGGGTTACGTACTTGATTTTTAGGGAGACCTAAATAAATGATTCATTTGTAATGACAAATTTGTGCATTGTTTCTTGCTCTACTCTGCCTTGAAGGCGGTGCATCGTTCTCATGAATAGTTCTTGCCTAATATATTTGGCTATAACATTGTTTTATCCTCATATACACTGTGTTCCAAATTATTATGCAAATTGGTTTTAAGTGTCATAGGATTTTATTTTTATTTTTTTTTCAATGAAACTCATTGATGGTATTGTGTCTCGGGGTTCTTTGGATCATTGAAATCAATCTCAGATATCTGTGATAATTAGTTTGGCAGGTGAGCCCAATAAAAGGAAAACTTGGTGTTCCACAATATTATGCAGGCCACAGTTTTCAAGTAACATGGGAAAGAAAAAGGATGTCTCTGCTGCCAAAAAGCAACAAATGATGCAATGCCTTGGACAAGGGATGAAAACAGTTGATATTGCACGAAAACGTAAGCGTGATCATCGTATTGTGAAGAGATTTGTGGCTGATTCTGAGCACAGATGTGTTCGTGCAGATAAAGGCAGAATGAGGAAGGTTTCTGCCAGGCAAGTTCATCAGATTAAGAGAGCAGCTGCTAAAAAGGCCTTACAAACCAACAAACATATTTGAAGCTGCTGGTGCCTCTGGAGTCCCTCAATCTTCAAGGTGTAGAATCCTTCAAAGGCTTGCTGCGTGCATAAACCTACTATTCGGCCACTCCTAAACAGTGCTCCCAAGCAGAAACAGTTGCAGTGGGTCCAGATATACATGAAGACGAATTTTTAAACAGTCTTGTTTACTGCTTACTGCCGAGCAACCCTGGATGGTCCAGATGAATAGAGTAGTGGATGGTTGGTGGATGCCACCATGTCCCAACAAGGCTACAACGTCATCAAGGAGGTGGTGGAGTCATGTTTTGTGCTGGAATCATTGGGAAACAGCTGGTAGGCCTCTTTAAGGTTCCTGAAGGTGTGAAAATTACCTCTGCAACATATTAGTTTCCAACTGAGAACCTTCTTCCATGGTACAAAAAGCAAAAACATGCCTTTAGGAGCAAAATCATCCTCATGCATGTCAATGCACCATCTCATGCTACAAAGAATATCTCTGTGCCATTGTGTGCTATGGGCATAAAAGGAGATAAACTCATGGTGTGGCCACCATCTTCCCCTGACCTCAACCCTATAGAGAACCTCAGAAATATAATCAAGCAAAAGATCTATGAGGGTGGATGTGAGTTCACATCAAAACAGCAGCTCTGGGAGGCTATTCTGACATCATCCAAAGAAATACAAGCAGAAACTCTCCAGAAACTCACAATATCAATGGATGCTAGAATTGTGAAGGTGACATCAAAGTAGGGTTCCTATGTTAACATGTAACTTGGCCTGTTAGGATGTTTTGAAGTTAAACAGCTTTTTATTTCAGTGAATGTGACCTGTTAATGCTGCAAATTCAACAAATGAGCATTTTCAGTTCTTTCAAACATATCAAATGTTTACAAACTCTACTGTGCGTAATAATTTGGAACAGTGCTTTTTAGAGTTTTTTTAATTTTGAAAATTATACTGTTATCATAGGGAGATTTCTTCAATAAAGTTTGATGTATAATCTAATGGGTGATGACTTTTATTACACTGACTCTCATTTGCACCAACCATTTAGAAAAATCAGAGAAAAAGAACATTTGCATAATAATTTGGAACACAGTGTAATGAGAGCTTCTGCAGCTTTCTATTATACTACTGCTTTCATTATTCACACACCTCCGCTTGCTGTCAGTGGAGGGAAACCATCTGGTTTGTGTTCAGAGGCTAAATAAGGCTACGTTCACACTGTGCTTTTTTGCGCGCGCGTTTCGAAAAAGCACAAGTGCATCTGCTGGCAAAGTGAATATAAATTCACTTTTTGCAGTTCAGACAATGTGTAAAAATACGGGGCACTTTTATGGGTGAAAGCGCGTGCATAAAAAGGAATGACCATGTAAGTTCTTTAAGCACCTGCGCCCGCGCTTTCTCCCATAGGAGCCCATTATTCCCCCTGCAATTACGCATCGCCGTTCAGACAATGCGCAATCCCAGCGGGAATATGCCAAAGCTGCAGGATGTAATGTCACACAGGGAGGAAGAAACCTCCTCTGTGTGACGTGTGTGACAGCCCCTTTTGAGTTTTGTAGTGTCCTTCCAGGACCTATAAAGATCAGTGGTTGGTCGCTCGCGGTCATGTGATATGTGCGTCATAAGCACGGTACATATAAGATGACTGCAAGCGGGCAATCACAGATCTTCCAAGGCCCTAGAAGGGTGGTACCTGCGGTTGTGTCGGCTCCTGGCTCCCCGAACACCCGGCGGAGAGGTACGTATTAAATTTTTTTTATTTTTAACACATTTGGATTATTTTAATTTGGGTTTTGCAGTGTATTTTTAATACACTACGAAACCCAAACAGGGCTGTCACACAGGGGAGGATTCTTTCCCCCCTGTGTGGCATCACTTCTCCCCTGCGCTTTAGGGGGGAGAAGTGAGCTCATAAAAAAATGCGGTGTGCACCACGTTTTTTTTTACGGCGCTGTTTTGCGCGGGTGCAAAATGCAGCAAAAAGCGCCCGCGTAAAAAATGCACAATGTGTGAACATAGCCTAAAACCCTCAAGACTGTAATCCATTTCACGCAGTGCTGAGATTGGGGCCCAAAAGAGAGGTCTGATACCTAGTAGGCTGTACTCCTGTGTGAGCAAGACTTGGTTAGGGCGTGTTTTCAGGCTTAGGAATGAAGTCTGTGTGCACACTGTATTTTTCAGATGGATTCCACACTCTGTATTCACCTGAAAAATGTATATTGACCATAAAAATGTCCATAATGCACAGCATTGTGAAAATGACATGGCTGGCACATTCTCCATCTTCTGTCACTTCTTTTAAACTATTTTAGGGTGCGTAAAACTTGAAGACATTAAAACATTTAAAATTTGTTGTTTGGGCAGCAAGATATCGGGGAATGTGCTTCAGAAAAAATCTCACCTATGTCTATCTGAAGCAGTTTCACCTTAAAATCCCAAGGGCTGTGTTGGTATCTAAAAGACATCGTGCACATGCCTTAACCCCTTCCAGACCCTTGGCCCACCCCCTGGGCCATGGAATGATCGGGCTCCTGCAGGTCGAGTGAGGGTGTCACTGACCTGTCACTCGGCCTGCAGGTACATGGGGAGTTGTACAACACCCCAGGGGGGGTCGATTTGCCCCCACCCCCACACCCCCGGCTACAGGTGCGGTGATTGGCACTCAAAAGTGAAAGTGAAAATCACTGCGCCTGTAATGCTTCCCTGCCTGCCGCTGCTATCCCTACCCTCCAATCTTCTCCCCTGTCATCCTCTAACTGCCCCCCTGCCCCCCACCTCTTTCCTGCCCCCTCTTCATCTTTCTTACCCCCCCCGCTTCCTTTTCCTGACGCCTGCTTCCTGTCCCTGCCGCCCGCTTCCTCTTCCTGCCGCCCGCCTCCTCCTGCCTGCCCCCACTTCCTCCTGCCTGCCCCGGCTTCCTCCTGCCTGCCCCCGCTTCCTCCTAAGTGCCCCCCTACTTCTCCTGTCACCCCCCCTCTTCCCCCTTCCTGCCCCCCCCGATCACCGGAGTGGCAATCACCTCTCCCACTCACCCCTCCGGCGGCCGCTCTGTCTCCACTGCGTCCCGCTCCTCCTCCTCCTCTTCACCGCCTCCGGATCTGACAGCTCTGTGCTGGAGCTGCAGATCACTTTCTACAGCTAGATCCTGAGGATCCCGATCTCCCTGCATGGGCATCGAGCTGCAGAAAGCGATCTGACAGCCCGGACGCAGTGATGCACATAGTGGGTCAATGCGCCTGTGCTACCAGATCGCTTTCCACAGCTTGATCCCCATGCATGGGGATCGAGCTGCGGAAAGCTATCTGGCAGCCCAGGTGCAGTGATGCACATAGTGGGTCACTGCGACCGGGGTGTCAGATCACTTTCTGCAGCTCGATCACCATGCTGGCGGGTTGGGCTCCAGAGTAGCGATCTGAAAGCAAAGGCGATCGAGCGGCGTGGGACCTTCGTTGTGGACTACGTCGGAGCAATCGGGCTTCGTGGGACCTTCGTTGTGGACTACGTCGGATCTTTTTATAATAAAGATGGAGTCAGAATTGTGTCTGTGTTTTTTTTTTCAAATAAAAAGATTTTTCTCTGTGTGTATTTACCGTACTAGAGATTCCTAATGGCGGGTCTAACATTGGCCCTATATTATGAATCTCGGGCTTAGTGCCAGCTGCCAATAAAAAGCTGGCATTAACCCCTTTATTACCCAGTTAGCCACCGGTACCAGGGCAACTGGAAGAGCGTGGGTACAGCGCCAGAAAATGGTGCTTCAATGAATGCGCCATTTTCTGGGGCGGCTGCGGGCTGCAATTCGCAGCATGGGGGGCCCAGAACGCTTGGGCCTCTCTATGCTGAGGATTCCAGCCCCCAGCTGCCTAGTTGTACCTGGCTGTATTTTTGGTTCCAGCCAGGTATGACGAGGCAGCTGGTGGCTGGTGGCAGTCCGTAGCTGCCAAGTTGTACCTGGCTGGACCAAAAATATGGCGGAGCCCTATGTCATTTTTTTTCTAGAAATAATTCTAGAAATAAAAAAAATAGGCTTCGCTGTATTTTTGGTTCCAGCCAGGTACAATGAGGCAGCTGGGGGCTGGTGGCAGTCCGTAGCTGCCAAGTTGTACCTGGCTGGACCAAAAATATGGCAGAGCCCCATGTCATTTTTTAAAAAAAATTCTACAAATAAAATGACATGGAGCTTTGCCGTATTTTTGGTTGCCAGCCAGATACAACATGGCAGCTAGGGGGCTGGAATCCTCAGCATGGAGAGACCCAAATGTATTGGGTCCCCTATGCTGCGAATTTTAACTACTAGACTAGTATGTTTTTTCACAAAAAGTTTCTTTATTCATTTATACGTCTCAATTTGTGAAGCACATGGGGGTTCAAAGTGCTCACTGTGCATCTAGATATGTTCCCTGGGGGGTCTAGTTTCCAAAATGGGGTCACTTGTGGGGGAGCTCAAATGTTTAGGCACACAGGGGCTCTCCATACGCGACCTGGTGTCCGCTAACCATTCCAATTGTTGGCAAACACCAGGTTGCGTGTGGAGAGCCCCTGTGTGCCTAAACATTGGAGTGACCCCATTTTGGAAACTAGACCCCCCAAGGAACCTATCTAGATGCATAGTGAGCACATTGAATCCCCAGGTGCTTCACAAACTGATCCGTAATAAGGTAAAAATACTTTTTTTTCACACATTTTCTTTTTTAATTTGTACGGATCAATTTGTGAAGCACCTGGGGGTTCAAAATGCTCACTATGCATCTAGATATGTTCCCTGGGGGGTCTAGTTTCCAAAATGGGGTCACTTCTGGGGGAGCTCAAATGTTTAGGCACACAGGAGCTCTCCAAATGCGACATGGTGTCCGCTAACAATTTGAGCTGATTTTCCATTCAAATTGTTAGCGGACACCATGTCGCATTTGGTGAGCCCCTGTGTACCTAAACTTTGGAGCTCCCCCACAAGTGACCCCATTTTGGAAACTAGACCCCCCAGGGAACATATCTAGATGAGTGGTGAGCATATTGAACCCCCACATGCTTTACAAATTGATCTGTGAATATGGAAAAAGTACTTTTTTTTCACAAAAATGTTCTTTTAGCCTCAATTCTTTCATTTTCACATGGGTAACAGGATAAAATTCATTCTAAAATTTGTTGGGCAATTTCTCCTGAGTACACCGATACCTCATATGTGGTCATAAACCACTGTTTTGGCGCGCGGCAGGGCTCAGAAGTGAAGGCGCGCCATTTCACTTTTTGAATGGAAAATTAGCTCCAAAAGTCAAATTGCGCTCTTTCCCTTCAGAGCCCTGCCGTGAGCCCAAACCGTGGTTTATGATCACATATGTGGTATCGATATATATTGCCCAACAAATTTTAGGATCCATTTTATCTTGTTGCCCATGTGAAAATGAAAAAATTGAGGATAAAAGAACATTTTTGTTAGAAAAATTAAAATATCCATTTTTTTTGTTTCCAATTTGCTTAGTTCCTGTGAAGCACCTGAAGGGTTAATAATCTTCTTGAATGTAGTTTTGAGTAGCTTGAGGGGTGCAGTTTTTGGAATGGTGTCACTTTTGGGTGTTTTCTGTCATGTAAACCCCTCAAAGGGACTTCAAATGTGATGTGGTCACTAAAAAAAATGGTTTTGTAAATTTTGGTGGAAAAATGAAAAATTGCTCATGAACTTTGAACCCTTATAACTTCCTAACAAAATTTTTTTTTTTTCCAAAATTGTGCTGATGTAAAGTAGACATGTGGGAAATATTATTTCATAACTATTTTGTGTCACATAACTCTCTGGTTTACCAGAAGAAAAATTCAAAATTTGAAAATTGCAAAATTTTCAAAATTTTTGCCATATTTTGGATTTTTTCACAAATAAACGCAAAAATTATCGACCTAAATTTAATACTAACATGAAGCCCAATATGTCACGAAAAAACAATCTCAGAATCGCCGGGATCCGTTGAAGCGTTCCCGAGTTATAACCTCATAAAGGGACACTGGTCAGAATTGCAAAAAATGGCAAGGTCATGAAGGGGTTAAAGGGAATATAAGGTTCAATCAGATGTTTTACAAACAGTTTACCATAGCATCCTGCAACACTGTGAGTTAAGGCTCCATACACAGGCTAATAATCTGTGTATGGAGGTTCAGGAGAGATGTTGATCAGAAGTCTCCAATTTCAGACATTGTTCTCCTGGTGATAAAGCCACTGATCAACCTGTCAACCAGTGACCTTCTCATACAGAAGACAGGAGCTGAATCGCACTGTGTATAGGAGTCATCTGAGATGGCAGTAGGCAGAACGATCAGCTGAAGAATCATTCGGATGACAGCCATCTAATTAATGTGTATGGTTCGTTTAAGTATCTGATGAAATCAATGCTTGTCATACAGTATGTTTGCCATAGCTCTATATTTTTTAGATGACCCCGCCACAGTCTGTTTTCTGAGGGTCTCTTCTTATTCCTCCACATTTTGGTTGTGGTTGGTTGTAGCCATTAAACAATGCTTCATTGATGGATCTCACTTTGAGGACGTGGCGATTGTACTGATTGTACACGTAATGAACACTGGGAAATGTAGCAAAACTTGTTTACACTGCTCTCTAGAAGTCGAAGAGAAATGTAAAGTATTCCTTCTCCGGGTATACTGAAGCATTTGTGTATTTATCGTCTTACCATCGGATTTTTTATTTTACGACCTCAAATGTGGCTTCTAGTCACAGTAGAACAATGTGCAAGCAAATTTATATTTTTTAAACGTGTGCCTTTTTAATTTTTTACATTTTTCCTCATATCTGTATGCAAATTGTCACTTCAGTGGGGAAGTAGAAATTCTGATCTGGCTGTATGAGAGGCTAAGACGAGGTCTGGGGGAGCAGCTATTCTTTTTGTGGAGAGTATTCTGCCAGCCGGCAGTGAGGAGACTTAAAGCCAGAATGCTCCTCTGGGAAATTGCATATACAAATTGTCACTTCAGTGAGGAAGTAGACAAACCCTAATGCTACCTAATAGAGGTTGCAGGTGGCATTAGAGTTAGTCTACTTCCTCACTGAAGTGACAATTTGTATATGCAATTTTCCAGAGGAGCAGTTCGGTTTTAAGTCTCCTCACTGCTGGCTGGCAGGATACTCTCCACAATGAGAATAGCTGTTCCCCCAGTCCTCATATCTGAAGTTTTTTGATGGCGATTTTGTAAAAATTGCTGACAATCTATTTTTCTGAGCTCATCAGAGAGATACAACTGTAAAGACATCTATGGTAACGATGCAATGGTATTCATTACCCATTGGGTCCTACCATTACCAGATGTATACTACCTGCTATTTCTTTTGTAGTGGGTGCTTCCATATAAAGTGGGCCATTCTGCTGCTGACTTTCTCCTTCCAGCAACCCTCACCCATTTTACCCCCAACTAAAAAGAAAAAAAAAAACTATATCAAAGGCAAAATAAGTTTTCCCTGGGCATATGGTAAGTGTGATAGTTCCCTAAACTTAAATGTCTGAAACTCTCCCGCACTTGGAATACTGAAGTAGAAGAATGACAAGATGGATACAAACACATTGGCTTAATATACAATTGGAGCAGACAGACAATGCATAGTATACCGTACTCTGCTTTATATGACCAGGATTCTCCTAAAACGTGCGGTATGTTTGTGTTCTTTATCATACAACCCAAATTGTGAACGTTATTGTCCATTGTGTGAGGCGGAAATATTAGGATTGGTTATTAATTGGAAAAGTCCTGGCATTACCAGTTCGTGTCACTACACGTGAGCGATGAATAAGGAGATCATTGTGTCAGGTATCTGGATGGCAGACAAGTCTTTGTAGAGCATACAGTCCCAAATGTCTCTTCCAAATTATTATTTTTTATGATAATTTGTCGATATATTTTTTTACCCTTTAGAACAATTAACATTGTCAGAAAATCGTAAACTTTTGTATTTTTTTTTTTCCAAAGAATTAGAATTAAAATTCGTTCCTCATGTTAAGGCCCGGTCAGACGTAACGACCGCAGTAGCGATCCCGATAACGACATGGCTCCCGGGATCGCTGATGAGTCATTATCGGTATCGCTACTTGGTATTCAAACACGCCGATCTATACAACGATATGTCCACCCTAGCGATTTCTTCAACGATATTGTTCAGTCGTTGTATTTCCTTCTCACATGACGATTTACCTCCACAGGACTATATTACGTCATCAAAGGCGTACATAAACATTACCATTATACACGCCCCTTCTTTGCCATTGGTTGCCACTACGTGCGCAACTACGCTCTGATTGGACGGCGTTCGGCGGGTCATTTTAAAAGAAGGCAACGTAGCAGCCATTACATCGATATTCAGTGATAGTGAACACTTCCAATGCTTGCAAGTCACGGGGATGTGGGACTCTGACCCTAGAGAGTTCTGCCGTGATCTGCAGCCAGCATGGTCAGGAACAAAGGAACGGAAGTGCCACGTAGTGCTTCATTATAAGTTCAACGAGACCGCAGTAGTGGCCAATTGGAGAGATGCGGGGCGTGTAAAGAGGCAATTGCGTGCACGCCTACGTATCTCATTATGTGTTGCCAACGATATCGTCGGTAAGGTGTCAAACACAGCGATACAGCGTTCCCAGCGGGAGCGCAACGACCAAAAAATGAACCAGGAGGCTGTGTAACGATTGCCGATCTCGCAGCAGGGGACCAGATCGTTACACCTGTCGCACGTAGCGATGTCGTTGCTGAGATCGCTATTGCGTCACAAAAGTAACGATCTCGTTAGCGATCTCGGTATGTGAGACATACCCTTTACATCGATCTGTACTGAATAAGAATGATTGTGCTGTAAATAATCACAGTATTCTGGACAATGGAGATGTTCTACTCGATCATATCTGGCCTAATCATAGTTTACATTAAAGTGATTAAAGAGCACTTGTCAGCAGTTTTTTGCATATAAGCTGGAATATGCTTTATAGGACCCCAGGCCAAGATCTGTAAAAAACAGTTAAACCCCTCTGGGTCCGGTCTTATAGGTATTGCAGATCTTGGTCTTGTGCCTCCTTCCTTCTTGTGATCACCATCCTCCTCTGCTCCATGTGGATGAAGCGTCCTAAATCACCAACACAGTCTCATCTATAGCGCTCCTGAGCACGGGGAAAGGTCAAAGCATGCATGTGCACTACTCTTGCCTTCTTTCACCTCTTTCTGTGCCTGCACACTACTGTACTTTGATCCGCCCTCACCATGGCAGAGAGTAGTATGCGTGCGCATGGACACAATAGAGGAGACTGTTTGTGACATAGGACACGTCATCCACATGATGTAGAGAAGGAAGATGGCATTCAGAGGAAGAGAAGAGGCATCGGACAGAGACCTACAACACCCACTAGATCAGACCGCCCTCCTCCCCCCATGTAAGTGTAAAGTTGTTTTTTTTTTTTTTACATTATGCTGATCGTAATGGGCATCTATATATAGCATTCCAGAATACTGTATATGAGGCAGGGCTGTGGAGTCATTCGGTGACCATTTTGGTGGAGTTGGTATATAATGGACAGTCTCTGTCTCCTAAAATATATAATGAACTGGGTACAGTAGTTCAATGCAGTAGGTGCTGAATATTATTATGAATTATGTCCTATCTAAATTTCTTATTATATCATAATAATGATTAAAAGTCTGTTACCATTGTACTACAATAAATTTATCACGTAATGAGCTGTGTATGAAGGGAGTTGGAGTCGAGGAGTTGAAGTCTGAGGCTGGAAACACACTGTTGAGTCAAAAAATGTTCCGATTAACGGATCCGAGAGTCGTCCGAGTTTTGGTCAGTGTGGCTTCCGTGTGCTGTCCGTATGCAATCCGTTTTTTTCTCAGCAGCTATTTACTGTATAATCATTTACAGGAACATTTTACAGTGTTCTCAGCTGCAGAATAATAATGTATCGGTGAAAAACTGCATCCGACTCGGATTGTCCATGTACAGTCCGTGATTTTTGTCGGACCATAGACTTGCATTGACGAGTCTCGCGCGTGAATCGCATACTGTTGCGACTGCTTTGTCGTCCGTGAAGTGGATGAGAAAAAAAGTCCAACATTCGGAAATGTGCTCTCGGATATTGAATAACATTGGTCCGACTGCAGTGCGATTTTTACTCGCATTGCAGTCGTCCCGAGTTTCACGCCAGTGTGTCCGTACCCTGAGTTTGAGACAAGGAAATTGATGAGTTGGAGTCAGTGGTTTGGCTTACCGACTCCACAGCCCTGGTATAAGGCCTTACCGGTTGTGGCTGCAGCCTGCTGACAGGGTAAGTGTATTCATGCGTTTTGTGGCAGGTTGCATTTCCATAAAATATATAGCCAGTATAAAGGTATGTGCATGTACAGTGTTTTTGTAGAGTTTCTGTAGCAGAAACTGCAAAACCTCCAAGCTTTTAAGGAAGATTTGGAGCGTTTGTGCTCAGTTTCTCCTCCAAAGCCTTATTAAAAAAAAAAAAGAAAAAAAAACTCTGCACCTAACCTAACCTGTAATAACCAGGTATAAGAAGAAGCCGCACTCACCGAGGTAGTGTAGATGGTCCTTTATTCCACAATTCTAGAAACGGACAGGGTGCAGGGAGGAGGCCACGGGGGCCAACGGACGCCGCCGCCGTTTCGCGACAGCTGTCGCGAAACGGCATCGTCGTCCGTTGGCCCCCCCGTGGCATCCTCCCTGCACCCTGTCCGTTTCTAGAATTGTGGAATAAAGGACCATCTACACTACCTCTGTGAGTGCGGCTTCTTCTTATACCTGGTTATCTTGATTTGTGCTTTGGCTGCGCACCACCGGTAGTGGATCCGCCTTAACGGGAAGTTCTCCCGGACCTGACTTTCAGCACCGCTTAGTGCCCTGAGTATCTGGCTTTAAACTAACCTGTAATAACATTGTAGATGAGAGTCCAGCGTTGTATGGAGCACCATGTGGCGGCACATGTAGTGGTAGTTGCTGTGTAATATGGAGTGTTTGGGACTTGATGTGTCGGTGTAGAGGTTGTCACCATGTTTTGCCATCCACGTGTAGAGGTCTTAGTAAAATGAAGTAACAGGGAAATATTCACTCTCAGACGTGTCTACACAGATGATGACTCTCTAAAGGGAAATGTGGTCGAATACTGTTATTATTTTTGCATAAACTTGTTTTCTGTTCATACAAGCATGTAATGTCATGAAAATGTCTACTTTTTTTTTTTCTTCTTCTTTTCTATATATACCTCGTTCTTGTCATTACATTTATAATCTACCTTAAAGGGAACCTGACCTCGAAAAATGTGCCCCCAGCCTCTATATACCTGTCCCTGCACCATACTAATAGATTTTTAGCCATCCCCTTGTGCTTGTAAATCGATATAGTAAAGTTTAGAAAAGTTGTTTTGATACCTTATGATCTGCGGCTTCTTTATGTGAGAAGCCGCAAACGGCGTTTCTTACTGGACCTGCCTGCAGGGCAGGGAGACAGTGCTTGTCATGTAAGGGTTGGCAAAGCTGCTATGACGCCAATAGCGTCATATCCGGCTTTACCACGTTAGTACACCCATTAGGGTGTACTGCCGACCTTGCTATGCCGAGTGCGCAGATCATAAGGTATCAAAACAACTTTTCTAAACTGTGCTATATCGATTTACAAGCACAAAGGGATGGCTAGAAATCTATTAGCATGGTGCAGGGACAGGTATATAGAGGCTGGGGGCACATTTTTCGAGGTCAGGTTCCCCTTAAAGGGATTGTATCAGCAGAATTTCACACCCCAAACACTTTATATGTGCATATAGCTCTTTCAAAGACAAGACCAGCAATACATTTATATAACCAGTCTGTTCCACCATTACTTAAAAATCAGCCTTTGTAATAAGCAAGTAAAGCTGAGGTCTGTGTCATTCCAGCTCTGTTTCTCGCCCAGCGCTGCCTTATCCTTGACTGACAGCTCCTTTGCCTGAAGTCACACATGATAGCGACTTTCAGTCAAACAAAAGGCAGCTCTGGGCGCTGCATAGAGCTGGATGACGGAGGCTTCAGATCTACAAATAGCTGCTCTTCAGCCTCATGTTCATATCAAGTCAAACGTTGATTTCTCAGTAATGGAGGTATTAACTGGCCATGCATAGGTATTGCTGGACTTGTCTCTGCCTCTTCATAAATCAGTAGTCTCTGACTCAAGTACACCCTCGCATCAAGACTCATCAGAACCTATGTGTTTGTGAATATCATGGGTAGTACATGGGTGGCATCACTGTGTAACCAGTGTGCTCTCATGGTTAAAGCACCACTTCGGCATTTTTTTTGTATTTTATTTCATTGCTGCAGTGTTGCTTTATCTAAGTCAAATGCCCCTAGTCTTATGCTCACTTACTACCATCATCATCTGTTTTCACTGCCTCTCCCTCCCGTCTCTGGCAGTTTGGGAACTGCTGGCAGCTCCAGTGTTTCATGGAGTGCTTCAGAGGTCCCAACTCAATACCAGTCTGAGAGTCTCGTGTCTGTCATAGAGTTGTGTTGAGCGTTTTTTTGTAACTTCTGAATTCGGGCAGTCGTCAGAAATTACGATCACAGGATGGCACTGTGGGACCAAAGCGACATCGAAAAAGATGGAAACCCTGGAGGGTAAAAGTAAAACACCAGGGCAAGGGATTTGAACGGGACCAGCCAGCAGGTTTTTGCCCTATAAAAAATGCAAGGCTTCATAGCAGAATAATCTTTGTCAGACATGACCTCTATGGTGCAGTGGCTTGAGCCAATGGACTTTGTGGGTTGTGTCCTGTAATCAGTTCAGTTGTAAGAACCTGGCTCGTCGTTGTTGTCTAGTAGGTATATGTCACCCGGTATACCTGTAGATAAGGTCTAGTAAGTTTTTTTTTTTTTTTTTCTTTTTTTTTTTTTCTTTTTTTTTTTTGGACCAAAACGATTTTAAGTTGCCACCTATACATTTGACCGATGCAAGTAAGTCTGATTGTATAGGTACGTTGTGTTCCCAGTTAAACATGATATATACCTGACTGATTTTCTGTGCATTGAGATTGTATTATACAGTTATCTGATTGTCTTTGTTGTTTCTTTACTTGTAGTAAAAAAAACTTTGTTCTCCCATGGAGCAGACTCGCTAAAGTTGAAACTTTGGGAATAATCTTGAATTCTGAAGCAAAAAATATCTTTTTGCTAATACAGCGAATCGCCATTTACCGTATATACTCGTGTATAAGCCGACCCGTGTATAAGCCGACCCCCCTACTTTTGCCCCAAAAATCTGGAAAAACCTATTGACTCGTGTATAAGCCGAGGGTGGACCCCAGCACAGTTATACAGCCCCCAGCAGTGTGGTATACAGGCCCCCCAGTGGTAGTATACAGCAGCCCCAGTGGTAGTATACAGATTCCCCAGCAGCCCCAGTGGTAGTATACAGATTCCCCAGCAGCCCCAGTGGTAGTATACAGGAGCCCCAGCAGCCCCAGTGGTAGTATACAGGAGCCCCAGCAGCCCCAGTGGTAGTATACAGGAGCCCCAGTGGTAGTATACAGGAGCCCCAGCAGCCCCAGTGGTAGTATACAGGAGCCCCAGCAGCCCCAGTGGTAGTATACAGGAGCCCCAGCAGCCCCAGTGGTAGTATACAGGAGCCCCAGCAGCCCCAGTGGTAGTATACAGGAGCCCCAGCAGCCCCAGTGGTAGTATACAGCAGCCCCAGTGGTAGTATACAGGAGCCCCAGCAGCCCCAGTGGTAGTATACAGGAGCCCCAGCAGCCCCAGTGGTAGTATACAGCAGCCCCAGTGGTATACAGCAGGCCCCCAGGGGTACATATAGCAGCCCCCTGGGGGTACCAACAGCCCCCAGGGGTACCAACAGCCCCCAGGGGGTACCCAGCAGCCCCCAGGGGGTACCCAGCAGCCCCCTGGGGGTACCAACAGCCCCCAGGGGGTACCAACAGCCCCCAGGGGGTACCCAGCAGCCCCCTGGGGGTACCAGCAGCCCCCTGGGGGTACCAACAGCCCCCAGGGGGTACCAACAGCCCCCAGGGGGTACCAACAGCCCCCTGGGGGTACCAACAGCCCCCAGGGGGTACCAACAGCCCCCAGGGGGGACCAACAGCCCCCAGGGGGGGTACCAACAGCCCCCAGGGGGGGTACCAACAGCCCCCAGGGGGTACCAACAGCCCCCAGGGGGGACCAACAGCCCCCAGGGGGGGTACCAACAGCCCCCAGGGGGGACCAACAGCCCCCAGGGGGTACCCAGCAGCCCCCTGGGGGTACCAGCAGCCCCCTGGGGGTACCAACAGCCCCCAGGGGGGACCAACAGCCCCCTGGGGGTACCAACAGCCCCCAGGGGGTACCCAGCAGCCCCCTGGGGGTACCAACAGCCCCCAAAAGCTGGCACTGTCCCCCCTTGTAAGGCCTCCCGCTACTTATACATTACCATCCCGGTGTTCTGATCGGCGCCGCTCCTCGTGCTGCGTCGCCGTCTTCATCCTCCCGCGCTGGCTGCATCCAGGATCTCCGGCGGTCGCGCGATGACGTCATATCGCTGCGACCGCCGGAGAACCCGGATGGATGCAGCGAGCGCGGACGGGAGGATGAAGACGGCGACGCAGCACGAGGAGCGGCGCCGATCAGAACACCGGGATGGTAATGTATAAGCACCGGGGGGGGCCCTTACAAGGGGGGACAGTGCCAGCTTTTGGGGGGGGCCATATGCACTGCTTCCCCCTGCGCTGATTGACAGGGGGAAGCAGTGCATATATAATGAGCGGCCCCACGTGACGGGGCCGCTCATACAGCAGCCCCCCCCGCCTCCTCCAGCCTCCACAGCCCCCACCACACAGCCCCCACCACACGGGTCTACCGTATAGACCCGTGTATAAGCCGAGGGGGGACTTTTCAGCCCAAATTTTGGGCTGAAAAACTCGGCTTATACACGAGTATATACGGTAAATTTGTGTGTGCCAACTTTTTCTGATTTATTAGGGTCCTGTAATCATTCCTCCTCCTGCAACGGCTCCTTTATTTAAATTTTGCACTACTGCCATTTCCGTTGTTGTCTGCACATGCCTACTGCTATTATGACGTGGTCTTCTAGAAAATGGTGCCGTAATCAGGGCATGCTCCAGGGTCATTTTACTGAGGACACTGTGGAGATTCCTATGATCATCGGCAGTGCAGAGTGCCTAGGTTTAAAAAGTAAACAAAAAAAAATCTGCTGTGCAGATTCATCTCTACAGTATCCTCCATAATATGGCACCGGAGACCGTGGTACGTGCCTGCGCTGAATCCAGCACCAGTTTATTGAAGCCCACATCACAATAGCAGTGCGCACATGCTTCCAACAGTGGTAATGACTGTAGCGTGAAATCTATATAAGGGAAGGAGGAGGAATGATTACAGGACCCAACCCATAAAGTCCACCCCGATGCTTAAACCTTCAGAAATTATTTCATTGGTGCAGTGGCTTAAGCAAGAATTAATCCAATTAAACAAATTTTGGATTTCATATCTAAAGGTATCATTTTAATCCACATCCTAGAGTCATTATGGCACTGACTCTAGTTTAGTTTATAGTGCAAAAACTTGCTGGATGGTTCCCTTTAAGATTAAGGCACCATTCCAGAGTGGTGCTTTAACATGATAAAGGATAGGAGAATCTTTGTCATTTATTTAACGTGTGCAAAACACTGAAATACTAGTGAAGATTGGATACAAAATAATGAAACTCTGGCTGTTTTTGGCAATTGTGAAGAATCACGTGTTTGAATGAAGCCTGAAGCAAGCATTGCTGGTAGGTCACTCAATGAAATGGGACCTGAGCAGGTTAATCAGACACTGAAGTGACAGCGACTTTATTTACTGAGAAAAGCAGTTGTCATTTGTCAGAGTTGGGTTTGTTATATACAGTACAGCTTCATCATACGGCACCCACACTGTGATATGTGTTGAATAGTGGTATGTGTCTATAGACCAGGCTCTATATTTACTACAATGATGTGCAGGACCTTTATTACTAGATACATTCAGGGACTTATAGAAGCGATTTTGATGTCATATTTTGTAATTACCGTAAATAAAATGGGCAGGCAGAAGGGTGTGAGTGTTGTCACTCTCCAACATTGTCAAACAGTATTAGCGTGACATTATTCTCTGGATAAGCGTGTTACTGAGTGTTTGGTTAGCATCAGTAGGCCGTGATATGTTTATCCTGATAACTCCCATAGAGATGAATGGATGACATCGTGTCGGTGCATATTATCAGCTTGTGAGGTTATGACTGTGCCATTATTATGTGATGTATGCTTGTAGAGTAGGATTCCAGCCCTCAGCTAATTAGGCACACACAGGGCACCCAGGCTGTACACACTGGTACCTATCCAATTATGCTGCCGCCAACAGTAATTAATGTAATAGGCTTCCTATTGTTTTCTGTGCAGTGACAATAATAATGTTATTACAGGGTAAGAGCCTTCAAGATGATTGGAATAACTCCTTTCCTTAAAATACACGTATGCCTATGGCAGGACTCCATGTTCTAGGGCTGGTTTCAACCTTTCATGGATGGCCTTGCCATATGTATATTGTTTAAACTAATTGAGAACATTTTGAACTTCATTACCTTTAGACTTATGCCACTATCTCCAGCACTACACTTTAATTCCCCAAATTTATTCATCCATATTAATGCCCAGTTTCATAAATTATTCAATAATTAACGCTTTGCGAATGTTTCATAAGGTGGCATGTTGTTCAACTTGTCTTTCAAGTTTCCTTAGACTCCAGTGCAGCCGGTCTATCATTATAAGGCCGGGGTCACAGTGGCATATAGCATTCAGCTCAGATTCTCTTCTGAGAGAGACCGATTGTCATAAACTGTGATCTGATTTTCTCACATGCAAGAATTGGAACACAGCTGAGGAGAAGGAGAGATCAATGGCCGGGTTCACACCACACCATGATCAGATCCAGGGCTGTCCGGTGTAAACCTGACAGCCCCAGACCCGATCTAGAAATGGAACCGGAGGGCAAATATGCCCTCCTTCCCGATTCGCAGCTGCGGGAATTTCAAGATCATGGTTAGCAGGGAGCTTGCTGCGGTCCTGAAATCTCTCTGCAGTGGACAGCTGGTGGTCCTGAAGTTTAGCAGTTCATACTGCTAAACTTCAGCAGCCGGTTCCCGGATCCGGTGTTTTTGTTGGACTGGGACAATCCGGCGCTATAGACTCCTGTGTTGGGGATCGCCGGATCGCCGAGGATCTGATATGGGCAGATTTTTGCCCCGGACACAAAAATGTTGCAAGCAACATTTTTGTTTCCAGGTAAAAAAATCTGAATTCAGCCGGATCCTCCCGGACAGATAGAATATATGGGGAATGCTATGGGTCCGAAACCGGATCCGGGGCTGTCCGGTTCACACTGGACAGTCCCGGATCCAGAAAACCGTGGTGTGAAGCCAGCCTATGTTCTCTATTGTCTGTCTGTGTTCTCCCTGCAATCAGAGGACATCTGAATGCAATCTGATATTTCCTATGCACCCATTGACTTGAATGGGTGTGCTCTATGTCAAATCAGCATGAAAAATAAATAGCAGATTGGCACTGCCCTATAGTAGAACACTGGTCCGTCTGCTACCCAATAAAACATCAGAATACACAAGTATATAAGTCATGAGCTCCAACACTTGCTGTTCCAGGTGGTTGAGTCTGCCATATTATTTTACTGTTTAGCATTTCCATATTCACCCAGCAAATGCCACGAGTAAGGAACCACATACAGGGATGGTAAGGGCATAGCCTTCATTAGTATGTCAGGGCTGAATAGATCTCAATGGGAAATACCCGAGTTACTTTCCTGTAACGTCTTTATTTCATATTGTATTGGCATCTAAACGGTATAGCCTCACTTAGTGAATAAACTGTTTATTTTGTGCTACAGACTTTGCATGTGAAAATCGCAAAACTACAAAATCTCATACACATTCTTCACAACTTGACCTTACAGCATGGACTTTAAAGCTATGTGCCCACTGTGCGTTTTTTTTGCTGCATTTCTACACCAAAAATACTGCATCTATAGCTTTGTAATGAAAGTCAATGTGTTTTTCCAAAAGCTGTGCCCACAGGTGCATAATTGGGTGCTACGTTTTTGTAGCAGAAATTGCCAGACGTTTTTTTTATGTCCCTACAATTAACTTGTGTGTGTTTGGGCTGTGTTTTCCCCATAGACTGCATTCTAAACTCCCCCCAAAAAAGCACCACAAACAGATGGGTAGTTTTTTCCTGCGATTTCCAAAGCAAAAGCCTACCAATACTCGACCTCCCCAGCAAGCCCACGGTGATCCCCAGTAATTCTTCCCCTGTGCTCCGGCAGTAGGACGTGTGAGTATCGTCATATCGGAGCCAGAGTCTGCGCACCATGTGACAGACTGAGTCACATGGTGCAAGGTCCTGGCAGGTAGATAAAGACATCTCCTGCCACTGCACGAAGGAAGAATCACCAGGGATCACCGTGGGATTGCTGAGGAGGGTGAGATATTGTCTGTGTGTCTGTCTTTGTGTGTCCCCTTATTTTTGCTGCATTTGTGCACAAATGCAGCACTAATGCAGCACAAACTCAATAGGTTTGTGTTTCTTTTGTTTATAGACAGGTGCGTTTGTACAGCTAACAAATACAGCACAAAAAAAGAAGCACAGTGGGCACATAGCCTTAGGGTATGTGTCTACAGGACATTTTAAGCTGTCCTGATCGCAGCAATACCTGAACTGCTTTCAAGGATCCTAGAGTCCTTGACAGGAGATTAGCTATGATCTTGTTTGCGGTTTTTGTGCATTTTTCCTGCTTTTTTTCCCATTGACTGCAGCAAAAATGCAGGAAAAATAGAACATGTCAATTCTCTCCCATCCACAGCAAAAACGCAGGTATTTGTCAGTTCTTGACACTTGCAAAACCAATGTGTGGGCACAGCGTTTCTGTGAAACACATTGGTTTTGCTGGGAACCAAAACCGCAGGAACAAATTGGCATAAATTATCATGAAACCAATGGTAAACTGCATGCAGAAAACGCCCCAAAAACGCAGCAAAAACGTCCTGTGGGCACATACCCTTAGGATACCGTCACACTTGGCGACGCACCAACGATCCCAACAGCGATCCAACCTGGCCAGGATCGCTGGTGCGTTGCTATGTGATCGCTGGTGAGATGTCAAACAGTCAGATCTCACCAGCGATGCTGCAACGATACAGCGGTCGTTGGGACTCTGTCACTCTCAGACGTAGTGTTGAGATGGTTGGTCGTTGTTCCTGTCAAACACAGCGATGCACGCTACCCAGTGGGAGCCCGACAACCAAAAAATGGTCCAGAACGGTTTGTAACGAGCAGCAGGGGTCTGATCGCTGCTATGTGTCACACATAGCGAGGTCGCTGGGGAGGTCGCTGTTGAGCAGCGATCTCGCGTAGTGTGACAGGGGCTTTAATCTGAGGCAAAGACGCTTGTGGATTTTCCAGCTGGGAAATCCACAGCATATTACAGTAGCGGTAAAGTGGATGAGGTTTTCCCAGTTCTTACCCACACTTGTGGAATTTGATCTATAACATGTCCATTTATACTTGCTGTTTTTACTGCAGATCTCCCGCCACCTGCCCAAGATGAAGTCCGTGGTAAATCTTCATGTAAGGATACTTTCACATTGCGTTCTAGCACACTTTCTATGGTCCCCTCCATACTTATGTCCGAACACTTAACAAAATAGGATTCGAACATGCGCGCTGATGGGTCATTCACTTTAATGGTGCAGATGGAGTCAACATGTGCTCTGTTTTGCACCATTTTCAAGAGTATGTTTACTACCTGCGGACACCCAGACATATAAAACTACATCTCAGTGTCCTCCTGCAGTAAACATATACTCTCTTAAATGGTGCAAAACAGAGCACACATTGACTCCATCTGCACAGCTATGGTTTGGACATTAGTCTCGACGAGACCACAGAACGTGCAGAATGTGAAAGAAGCCTAGTGTGGATGTACCTTTAGGTTACGTTTCCAATTATTGTATGCTTTGCATGGAATTGAACACGCTTTTTTTGTTCATGAAAGTATATGGGATGTAAATAAATCTCATGGCCACTGGGCTTGTGTTTATTTATTTTACTTATTTGTGGTGCATTGTTGAAATCGGCATCATGTCAATCTTGTTTACGGTAAATATGTTTTTATTTGCAGTTTTTCCCCATAAACTTGAATGAGAAAAAGAGGAAAAAATGTAGATAAAAAAAAATGCATGTGTGTATCTTACAATGGCATAGCATCTAAAACACATGTACGGTAATGCCCACATCACTTTAACAGTAAAATATTAAGAAAGTTAAGTAAAACGAAGTAGCTTTATTTAAAACATGACAAAAAGGCACTCAAACTTAATATAAAATAGAATATGTGCAGCATCAAAATCCAAAAACTCATCATAGGAACGTAGTCTGAGAGATAACGGTTATTTGTTCTTACAGTGCAGGGAATTCATCAATAATGATCAATTCCAGACACCGTCACCACTACAGAGGATACATGGAGACACTGAACATCCAGCTAAGGATTACATGGCAATACATGCTATCTTGTGACCTCCAGCTGTGACCCAGATGCCACTTAGACATATAGTATGGCTGCTGGGTCTATATGGTGGTATAATGGATGTGACATGGGCAGGGCTTCTGTTTATATATACCATTGAATATCTACTCATTTCTGCGTCTGAAGTTACCAACTTTCCCAGTCAGTTTGTGTTTTGGTAACCATGGAAACCTGAAACATCTGGGGCTTTTTTCCTTGCTGCCTAGTATGCAGACTGCCTATTTAACTATCCAACTGTTATAGTTGTTATGTCATTTGTAAGCTTTTTGCTGATGTAGCCAGTTGGAAAACTGTCATTGGGATATATAATGTATTTAATGTGTTTTGTATTTTGGCTGCTTCCAAACTTCAGCTCAGACTATTCCTAAAAATGGAATTGCAACATCTGCTATATCACACATAAATTAAGTGCTAAAAATATAGGGCCCTTCCGGATCTCCCAGGACTGGATGTGACTCAATACTTGGCACTATATATCCAATACATGTGTGGAGCCATACTATAACCATGTGCTTGAGCTTTGATACAATTACCGTATATAGATTACAGTAACTAGTGTAGTGTGACTTTAAAGGTGTTGTCTTGTTAGATATTTAAGGGGACCTGACAGGCCACCTCTAGGCCTCAAACCCACCAGTATTGATATATTTATTACTATGTACAGTGTCTCTTGTTGTATTTGACTCCTAATTGAATGCTTTAAAAAAACGCTTTAGAAACCCTGTTTTCCCTTTGCTAATTAGACTTTTTACTAGTGTCTGCCTACTCAGCATGTTATAAAGCACCTGTGGGTGTAATACCATGATTGGAAAGAGCCATCGTCATCCTCCGCCTTCTGCAAATCTTTTTCATGCGCGCAGCTTTCTTCACAGTATCAATGATCCTCTGAAGCCAGGTGTGTGCGTCCCAGCTTCAAGAGTGAAGAGGAAAGCTCCTTCACTTCCGGATATATGCAATGAGCAAGATTTCCAGAGAGCTGGTGATGATGCTACGCTGGCTCTTGCAAATCACTGGGGTGTGTAACAACATGCTGAGAGGGCTGACTAGTCTGGTGAAACAAACTGACTAGACAAAAGGCCAAATTCGTGTAAGAAATACAGTATTTATAAAGACTTTTCTTTAAAAAAAATGTGATTATGAGTAAAAAACAACAAGTGTTGGTTAGACAGGACATTTAGTAATAAATATACAAATTCTGCTGGTTAGGAGGCCATGGGGGACTTGTCAAGTCCACCTTATTGATCTATGCTTAGGATAGGTGATCAAAAGCAGGTGGGGTGCTTGCATCACCACTGATCTATCAGCTTTTATAATCTTCAGATGTAAATAGAGCTGATCTGCAGGACCCGACAACAGCAGCTACAGATTAAATGGCGCTTATTAATGATATCTGATCAGTAGGGTGCTCAGTATCTGACCCCATTGATCTTACATACATTATTTGTACAACTGATGGGTCATCAATACATTCTAACTGGACAACTCCTTTACAAATTATCATTAATGATGACAAAGATGAAAAAAATAGCAGTAGTATATTTGTCACAGCCCTATTGGAGTGTGATCACGTGGTTTAATAGCAGTGTGTCTGTCTATATGGATGAGTGTGTTACACATCGGTTCTGTACTGAACTGTTAAATACTTGGGGGAATGGCGTGTACTCAAATTTAAAGTTTTGAGGTGCTAGTGAAGGGATTGCTAGAACCCGTAGTCATATATGAAGGAAAATCACTTCACTCTCAGAAGCGTTTCAGTGCAAAAAGTGAAAGTTTTTATTGTGAAAGAACGACATGCCACCTGACGATGTTTCGGTCCACAATTTTGGACCTTTCTCAAAGTGTCGCTTGGATGGTATAGAGCCTAGGGTACTGAAGATGGATTTAGAGGTAGCTCTATTTCTGTCTGGATGAGCTACTGAGGATAAGTAACCTGTGGTCGCTTTAGGCTGGTTAACTTTGGGGGTACTTAATTGGACCGTCCCAGTGATGAAGTTTTAATCCACCTTAAGGGTAAGTTGAGAATGATCCTAGCATTCCTAGGTAATGTTATGTGTTAGACACACACCATCCACAGCGCAGGGCAGCACACAGCATTCAGGTGCTAATTTGGTGCATTACCTTACACTTGTCTTACACATAACAATAAAAACATTCACTTTTTGCATTGAAACGCTTCTGAGAAGTAATTTTCCTCTATATTCTGTACTGAAATGTCGCATCGTACTTATCCGTCCATACAATACTATCAAAACCTAAGATAGAAACAAAAGGAGCATATACCTTTCTGGAAGTAAGTAAATAGTAATGACACATAGAAATAACATGGAGTACTTGGTAAACACGGTTTCATCAGAAAAACATAAAAGCCATCCACTGCAACAAGGTGTAACCCAATTGGGACTATTGTACTATTTCATTACTTGCTGTAGGGTATATGCATCTTTTTGTTTCTAAGGTTTTGTCTGTTAGGCCATGTGCACACAGTACATTTTTTTAATGCCTTTTTTGATTTATTTTTTTGGCAAAAAAATGTGCATGCCTATTCTGAAGGCAGCAAAGTCCATGAGAATTCAGGATAGTTGTGTAAATCAGGGCTGTGGAGTCGGCAAGGTAAACCTCCGACTTCTTGACTGACTCCTTCATACATGGCTCATGTTTAAGTGATACATTTATTGTAGTATAATGTGAACATCAGGCTTGTGATCATTATTATGTTAGAATAATCAAGATATTTAGAGAGAAGATAATATTCAGCACATTCTGGATTGAACTAGTGTACATAATGTATTATATATTTTAGGAGTAGTTCAGTCCATTTTACAGACTTCGACTCCACCAAAATGGGTACCGACTCTCAACTCCACAGCCCTGACTGCACACATTGTTTTCCTTGCAGATTTGGTGCAGAAGAAAATCTGTGGGGTGTCAATTCTTGGTGTATTTTTTGCAGCATTTGTTCACCCCATTGCACATGACTTTTTTTCCTCATTTAATTGAGGTCAATCACTGCGTCTTATGGTGTGTTTTTGTTTTAAATTAAAAAAACAGCATGAATTGTTAAAGGGAACCTGTCACCCGATTTTAAGCTCCTAAACTATCTCTAGCTGTCCCTACACCTTCCTAGCAGCTCCCTATCTCTCCCTTTCTTATCTAAAGTGGCCCTATGAAAGAAGTGTAAAATAAGATAAAACTTACTGCAGTCCCTGTAGTTAGGGGACTGGGTAGGCGTGGCCTCTGTTCCTTCCTCACACCTTCATCTTGTAATGCACGCCCCGCTGGGCGGCATTATTCAGGGTCCACTCAGCCCCATTAATTGTAATCTCCCGCCCTCTACACCTCTTTGCACTGGCCGGGTGTCACAGCCGGCGCAGTGCATTATGGGCCGTCACGTGATCTGCCCTAGTGCATTATGGCCTTGATCACGTGATCGGCCCCGGCTCTGCGCATGCGCAATGCGCTTATTGAAGCCGGGGCCGATCACGTGATCAAGGCCATAATGCACTGGGGCCGATCACGTGATCTGACCCAGAATGCACTAGGGCAGATCACGTGACGGCCCATAATGCACTGCGCCGGCTGTGACACCCGGCCAGTGCAAAGAGGTGTAGAGGGCGGGAGATTACAATTAATGGGGCTGAGTGGACCCTGAATAATGCCGCCCAGCGGGGCGTGCATTACAAGATGAAGGTGTGAGGAAGGAACAGAGGCCACGCCTACCCAGTCCCCTAACTATGGGGACTGCAGTAAGTTTTATCTTATTTTACACTTCTTTCATAGGGCCACTTTAGATAAGAAAGGGAGAGATAGGGAGCTGCTAGGAAGGTGTAGGGACAGCTAGAGATAGTTTAGGAGCTTAAAATCGGGTGACAGGTTCCCTTTAAGTGTATTTATGTTTCTTCTTTCTGCTTCCTTTTTTCTTCTCTCTTTTCTTCTCTCTCCGCTCTCATAGCTATCCTCTTTTGTCTTCTCTTCCCTCTTCCTCCTCTCTTTTCTCTCTCCTCTCTTCTTTCTCTCTCGTCTCAATTCTTGATCTAAAGCGGCTTTACTGGCAGGACTAAATACACCTTAGTTTTGCCAAAGCAAGTCCTAGAGTCCTTGACAGGAGAAGTGCTATGATCTTGTCTGCGTTTTTTGCTTGGTTTTTTGCGCGTTTTATGCGTGTTTTTACTGCGTTTTTGATGCGGCGTTTTTCCTGCATTTTTTCCATTGACTGCACCAAAAACGCAGGAAAATAGAGCATGTCAATTCTTTCCTATCCGCACTAAAAACGCAGGGATTTGACAGTTCTTGACACTTGCAAAACCAATGTGTGGGCACAACGTTTCTGTGAAACACATTGGTTTTGCTGGGAATGAAAACCGCAGGAACAAATTAGCATAAATTACCATAAAACCAATGGTTTTCTGCATGCAGAAACTGCAGCAAAAACGCCCTGTGTGCACATACCCTTATATGGCCTTGTGTCCAACAGTCAGGCTCACTGTCCTGGTCCGCCCCATCTACATTGAGGTGGCCTGACACAAGGTGAGATCTTTATACTAGTGGTTAGGACCGTCTTGATGAAGTACACCATGTAACGGTGGGATGGATTTTACACCCTTTTGATCAAAAACAATGTTAGAATGATAAAGGTAACTTGCTACAGGATATATGCTCATTTTGTTTCTATCTTCGGGTTTGTCTGTATGTAGCCACAGTGTGAACATGCTTTTACACATTGCATGTGTGCATGCCATACCTTAAAAATACTCCACACAGAGAGCAGTCCTTTGGAGAATATGGTGTTGTTTACAGGAGCCATACGATGGCACATGTAGTGCCTAACTGTAGGGACTACCATACAGGCTCCTTGCACATGTCTTTCTTGTATGTGTAAGGCGTTACTTGTCTGTCTTGATTTGTAAGCTTCATTGTTCATTTCTGGACTTTGCCCAGCACTGACAAGAGGTTTGCTTCAATGTCAGGGCCAAAGTCATTTGCAGCAGGTTTGCTACACATTAACTAGACTTGTTCAATGTTATAATGTTCTGACATAAGTGATCATTGCACATCCAGTGTTGCTTATGTCCTCGCTATATTGATGACAGATGAGTGTATCTGACATTATCATTTTATTCAGAGTTTTTTCGGCACACTGTTTTAGTATTAATCTTGCATGATCTTATTTTCATCATTTAGTCATGTGAGCATTGTATATGTCGGATGTAATGGATAAATCTTAATAATCATATTATGATTTATAGGAAGAAGTGTTGGAATTTTTTTCTGCAACATCTTTAGTAACCAGCGTGCTTCACTTCAAGGGATTTCTTATGATTATAGATTGAATAAAACTGCAAAGTGCTTGTGGAAACCATCAGTTCTATAACTTATTTCTAGTTAAAAAAAAAAAAAAACTTTCTATTCTCAAGATTTGAAGAATTTTTAGTTCTTTAGTTTACTGTTGCCTAGGTTACCAGCCACCTCTGCAGTCTCAGTGCTGGCTCGTTCCCTATGAGATGAACATGTGTTTACAAGCTCTTTGCTATAGAACCTACAAGCGCTACTCTTGCAGCATCACAGATCACACAGTTTGGTTCAGAAATGTGATCTTGAGGAGTACACCAAGGAGCAAAATAGGCTAGAGTAACCCCTTAATACCTAAACCTTTTTAATTCTTCATGCATTATTGACTTTTCATCCATCGGAGGGGTTATATCATTACAAACCCACGTCCTCATACTCTTATGATATATAGACATCAAAGAGGGGTAGGTGCCATTGGAATCCCTTACACACAGCTAGGTAAGTTTTTCCATACCAAACGTCCAGGTTGTTCAATAGCTTTTAAGAACTGTTAGCAGTTCTTTCTATTTTCCCTCATTCATCTTTGGTTAAAGGGGTTTTCCCACGAACAAAGGTAATTAAGTTCATTTTAATCAATAGATCTTGGAATAATAAAAATTTCCACAATTGAATGTGTTTATCTCAGCACAGGAACATTTTTTTTTAATCTTATATCTGTGTCCCTGCAGTGAACTGTGTAATGGATGTGTCTAACCATACAGGGACAAGGTCTGATCATACCACATCTCCTGTGTTGAGATAATCTTATATATGTGTCCCTGCTATGTACTGTGTAATGGGTGTGTGTGACCGTACAGGGACAAGGTCTGATTATGCCACATCTCCTGGGCAGGAGGATGCAAAAGAGAATAAAGACATTACAGCACAGGATTGCAAATTATTAATTCTTTGTCTGTGATCCCGTGCTGAAATGGCTGTATATTCTTTTGCATCTTCCCCTGTCCAGGATCAGACCATGTTCCTGTATGGACAGACAAGGCCATTACACAGTACATAGCGGGGAACACATAAGATTATCTGAGCTGAAACATTTTTCTTAAACGCATGCAGCTGTGGATCTTAGTATTCCAAGATCTATTGTTTAAAATTAATTTTAAAAATTACCTTAGTTTGTGGGGAAAACCCCCTGTCATACGTAGATTGTAAGGTTTGTTTTGGTACAGCATGGTAGTGTGAAAAGAGAGGAATCAAATTCTTTGCATACCTGAAAGGCAAATTTGTGAAATGCATATCCAAAATATGTCACAAGCTTTTACAAGTTAAAGGGGTTTTAATTTCTCAAAGATTGTAGGTAAACTTGTCTACCATTTAAACATTCATGTAATTACGGTACTTTAAAGGCTTTGAACATCTTTCTACTGAAAAAATTATTTCATCTATGTTGGTGTTTACCTTTAGTCAATAAAGTTGCATTTTAGGTCTGTTTACATTACGAGATCTGCAGCACTAAAGCCCCGTCACACATAGTGAGATCGCTGATACGTCACAGGTTTTGTGACGTAACAGCGACCTCTCCAGCGATGTCGCTATGTGTGACATGTAGCAGTGATCACATCCTTGCTGTGAGGTCGCTGATTGCTGCACATGGTTCAGGACCATTTTTTGGTCCTTGGTCTCCCGCTGGTCAGCACGCATCGCTGCGTGTGACAGAGACCAACGACCATCGACCTCATAGGCTGGTATCCATGATAAACGACGGGTATCTAGCAGTGCGCGCTGCCTAGATACCCGGTGTTTATCATAGTCACCAGCATCCTCCCTGCTTAGCGCAGCCTGTAAGCGGGAGGATGCTGGTAACCATGATAAACAGCTGGTATCTAGGCAGCACGTGCTGCCTAGATATACCCGCTGTTTATCATAGTTACCTTCGTCCTCCCGCTTCCAGTGATGTGGAGGTGGCTCCCTGGTCGCTGAGGAGATCTGCCTGTTTAACAGCTCCCCAGCGACCATGTAGCGACGCTCCAGCTATCCCTACAGGATCATTATCGCTGTCGGGATCGCTGGAGCGTCGCTCAGTGTTACGGGGCCCTAAAAGATCACCGATCAGTTACCGTACTTGTTTTGTGATATGTGGCCATTTAATATTCTGTTTACACATGCAGACTCTGCTTTGGAACAGGCATTTTCAAGCGATAATCGACGTGTTAGACCACCTTTATCAGGAGATTGTTTGTGGTTAATGAGCGTTCCTAAAACAATCATACAGTGTAAATGCACACTAAAGTTATCCTGTCATGTTCCCAAAGGCGGTTAATTTGCAGGTTAACAGTGTTCTAAAACTGTGCAGCTGCTCCACTGAAAGTACTGTTATTGGGTGGAAATGAACTGCATCAGTGACAGCGAGCTGGCTGACAGTCAGTACTGAGGCGTGGTTACCAGGGCTGTGGAGTCTGTAACATCTCACTGACTCTTCAATTTGCCTGACTCGGATACCAACTCTACCAAAATGGACACCGACTCTGCGACTCCGATTCCACAACTAGTGCTGTGAAGTCAGTAAGCCAAACATATGACTCTGACTCCACCCAAAATGGACACAGATTCCGATTTCACAGGCCTGGTAGTTACAGCCGCAGCTCACCATATACAGTCCCTGACAAAAGTTGTCGCTTATCCATGTTATGTAAATAAAAGCTTATAACCTGACATTAAATTCATCCATTGGTTTTATAAATAACTCTTTTCAAAGCTGAAACCCTCCCAAATGTGGTTTAGGTTAAGAAAATAAATTGGCATCAATGCTGAAATATTGATTATTTAATGAACACAGAATGGTCAGATTTTGGCAAGACAAAAGTTTTGTCGCCTGGTCATATAATGCACCCAATCCTAGTTTACATCTTCACCTCTGCTCAGTAAATGATCAGTTAATTAGTGGGTGTGTATAAAAAGAAACTCAGCACTCCAGACCTTCACTTGAACTGCAACTTAACTCTGACAAAATGCCAAAAATCCACCCTGCGACCAAAGCCTTGATTTATCAAGAGGCTGAAGATCAGATCCACTGCATATGTGGCTGGTACCTTTAATGTGTCTCGGCATCAAGTAAAAAAAGATTTGAAGAGACTGGAGATGTGTTTGACAAACCTAGTTCCGGCAGATCCCGCAAGACAACTGCTCAGGAGCAACATTTGTTGGTTAGAAAATCCAAAGCAAGCCCCTCTTCAACAGCAGAGCTCCAACATGCCTGGTCACATCAAGTCCCTGTGTCAACTAGAACAGTTTGTAGGATTCTGTATCAAAATGACCTCCATGGTCGAATCAGTGCCCAGAGGCCAGCACTAAACAAAAGGCAAATAAAAAACCATTGTGGCATTTGCAAAGTACCACAGCCTGCTAAACGCTGGAAAAGTGGCAGAAGGTGGATGAATCTCTAGTAGAATTACACCAGAGCTGCCGAAAATACTGCAGGATTCCTACTGGCACCCTTATGGATCCAAAATACACCCAGAAAACAGTTACATTTGGTGGTGGATAGGTCATGGTCTGGGGTTACTTTCAGTATGGGGGTGTGGGATGTCACGTCCTACTGATGGACCCCACACGTGGACCCACTGGACCGCGTAGAGCAGATGCTGATACCGGGTGATAGAGAGGCGGACCAGTACAGTAGAGTCAACAGGTTTATTTGAACAACAACAAAACAAGAACCCACGCCCCAGGGGAGAGCCACAAGGTCGCAGCACCGGAATACCACCGAAGGAGGCCCCGGAGCGCTTAACCCCTATACAGGGATTCCGCCGGTACCAACCTCGGGGGGACCAATGAAGCGAACACAAGTGTTAAACCGACCCCAGGCGACGTGGTAACAAAACAGCAACCGGGTATAAAATAGGACACGGGAAACCGGGAACACTGAGAATCCGGAGCAGGACTGGAGACAGCGCTTCAGCAGGGAAGAGGTCCGGGAAGCAGACCGAGACCACTGGAGTCAGCGAGGAGCCGGCATGGGAGGAATCTGCGGGAAGGAACACAGAGTAATCAGATATCAAGCCAAATAAGGAACAACCTGACCAGACCAGGATTAGCAAGTTCACTACATAGAAATTGCCCTGGCAAAGACTGACAGGAAACAGGAAGCTTATATATCAGCAGGGCAGTCCTGGTTGGCAGGACACAGAGGCTTGGAGATTGGCTGAGGGGAGGAGCATGATCCCTGCAGCTTCTCCAGCATTCACCGATTTGGAGATGGAGTTTCATGCGCTCAAGCAGTAGCCTCGGAAGTGAGGAGCTGAGCGGCGCTATTCCAGCAGAGGGGCCAGAACCCTGCGGCAGACCCCCGAGGGGTTACATGCGAAACATTTGCAAGGTGGAAAGGTAATATCAATAGTCTTAAAACATCAAGAAGTATTAGCTACCTCTTACATTCCAAATCATCTTAAAAGGGGTCAAATTCTGCAGCATGATTGTGCTCCATCTCATACATCCATCTCATACAACAAAGTTCCTCCAGGCAAAAATGATCAAGGTGCTCAAGGACTGGCCAGCCCAGTCACCAGACATGAACATCATTGAGCATGTTTGGGGTAGGATGAAAGAGGAAGCTTGGAAGACAAAACCAAAGAATCTAGATGAACTCTGGGAGGCATGTAAGACTGCATTCTTTGTTATTCCTGATGACTTCATTAATAAATTGTATGAATCATTGTTGAACTGCGTGGATCCAGTCCTTCAAGCTCATGGAAGTCACACAAAATATTAAATATGACTCTAATAGCACCACAACTTCATTCACCAATGTTATGCAACATATATTTGTCTTTTAAGTTAATTATTTGTTTGAATATCATATTACAGTTCAAGTGAAGATCTTGGGTGCTGTTTTTTTTTTTATACACATCCACTAATTAAGTGATCATTTACGGAGCACAGGTGAGAATGTGAACTAGGATTGGGTGCATTATATGAACAGGCGACAAAACTTTTGTCTTGCCAAAATCACCCAGTCTCGTCCGCACCAGAAATGCAACATTGTGCCTCTGGAGATAAGTGGTGTCAGGCCAGTCTGGCATCAGCTTCACCCTACATTCTGTAGATATCACGTGTCATCTCATTGTTACCATTGTTGAGCATTCTTTGTTCATTAAATGATCAATATTTCAGCACTGATGCCAATTTATTTTCTTAACCTATACCAAGTTTGGGAGGGTTTTAGCTTTCAAAAGAGTAATTTTTACAACCAATGGATGAATTTAACATCAGGTTATAAGCTTTTATTTACATAACATAGATAAGTTGCATAATTTATGTCAGGGACTGTACTGATTGTGAGTGAAGCACCTCTGACTGAAAGCTGGAGGCTGCTGGGAGGAATAAGGTTCAGTTCTTCCAGGACCTGTGCTTTCAGTGCAGGGGCAGCAAAGCACAGCTTTAGGACATTGTGCAGTAATCTTGAAGCAGCCCGTACATTCTATCATCTACCGTGCAGTGAATAATCAGGAAGGTATTGAGTGGACCCAGAAGTACAAGAGTGTGGACCCTGTAAGTATGACGCTGATGTTTAATCATGCATTAGTTAATTTTTACAGCCCCCCTAGCCACCATTGCATAACTTTAAAGTCCAGGTTCAGGGTTTGAACTCAGGTTTGGGGCAAGTCTGGTCCTGGTCCCAACTTTGAAAAAACGTCTGGTGGGTTCGCCCATCACATACAAGTACATGTAACATTTAGGCCTTTTCCTATGTGATCTTTGAGAGGTGCACGATACAGAGCTTCTGCTGACACCTGCTTTTGGGTTGATTGTGGTTCACTGGTTTTCTGTGACTTTTGTGGTTTTGTTCAGTGCATTGTGAAAGTATGCAGCATAGACACAACGTTTAGCATTCGTTCTAGTTTCCATATTTAGAAATTGTAATTACCGTATATGATAATTTCTGTTGTGCATAGTTAGTGCATTACATACAGCAACAGCATGGATAGATGTATCAAGGTCAGTTCATTACAAAGGTTTGATCATTGTTCTTTTTGGACAAAAATGTAAAAGATTTTCTGAGGCTTTTTTTTTTTCAACTGTGTGCCTAAAAAGATGCAGTATCTACCTTCCTGCCCCGTCAGGCACCAAGTTTTGCCTTTTACAGAGTGATCACCGGCTTTGCGCTCCTGGTGACTTGGTATCACTCCAATGTCATGCTGATTGACAGGTGGCCCTCCACTGCCTAACTAAGGGGAGCTGGCTGTCAGTCACATGACATCGACAGTCACATCCCGTCAACTGAGCAGCCTGGAAGAAGAAGAACTTCTGTGATGACATGAAGCTGTAGAATTGCCAGCAGAAGCAGCCCTTGGTTATAACAGGCTGATGGTTAGCAACTACCTAGCTGTCAGTTCTTGGACCCATAGTGGAAAAAAAATAAAATGGTCCCGGCTAATCCCTTTACAATTGCAGGGCTCATGTGCCACAACAATCCATGGCTCATGATGGGCAGCAGCTCTTTTATGAAGTATTAATCAGTGGTCACTGATGGGCTGTAGTGCTCACTTAAAACAACAATCTTTTGCAGCTGATGGGCTGCAGGACTCGTGTTCCACGACAATCAATGTGCTCACGTGAATAACACTCTGGCCAGACGGGCCGCAGTGCTCATATGTCCTAACAATTTATAGTCATTGACATAATACAGAGCTCATGTGGCAACAATCCATGGCCCCTGATTGGCTGCAGCAGTCAGGTGACATAACAATGCTACATCTACTGTACAAGAATGACCTATACTCTACTGAAAATGAAATAGATTTTTGCCCAACACCACACCTTTTTTGGGGAAAAAAACAAGTTCTTATTCAGAGGGCAGCCATTTGGCAGATACTTTATAAGTAGTTTATTTGGTGTAAAGAAGCATTGAGCCAATGTTTGTTTAATTTTTAGTCCCCAGTACATGGTGTGATCAGGTCAGGTAGATGTCATACATTTATCTTTACTGATAAGCTATAAATTCTTATCCACTGTCAGTTCATTATCTTTCAAAGTTCAAGAAATAGTAAAATAAACTATGAGGAACAAAAAGAGGCAGCGGTGACCCACATAGTGACAAATGTGAATTCTCTGTGCCCTATATTGTCCTGCACCAGAGGCTTTCTGTATAGTGGGCAGAATGGGACTGGATCGTTCACACAGGTTACAGCTTGTGCCTCTGGAGATAAGTGGTATCAGGCCAGTCTGGCATCAGCTTCACCCTAAATTCTGTAGATATCACATGTGTCATCTCATTGTTACCACTAGTACAAGACCACTAGGTGCAATGCATTATCAAAATTAATAGTCTTGTGCATGGAGGCTCATGGAGCACCTGCATGGTGCACGTATTTAAATGGCTGCTGACTGGCAACATATTTCCGGTAGGCAGCCTGTTTATACGGGCCAACCTGAGTCCTGTTTTGAACACAATGATCAGTAATAAATTGTTTCATGCAAATATCATTTTACCTGATGAACAAGCATTTTGGTCAGTCATGGGATACTAGCAGCCACAATTATTGTGAACAAGCGTTCCTAGTATCACGGTAATAGAGCAGTTTAGATGGACTCTTAGCACTGACGATTGGGGTGCTGCAAATGCTGCCATATAGTGCTTAATACACGTCATATAATAAGGAGCTATTTTCCTCATTGTATAGTTGTACAATAGTGCACTGCATCCAAAGGAGTTTGCTACATTTTTTGAATCCATATTGCACTGGAGAGGTAAAATGTATTGACTGCTTACATAATCAGAGACTGATGGTAATATTGTATGCAGCTGCAATATTCCCATGTGCTTATAAGTGAACTATTTCTGGTGTCCTTTTCGTTCACGCACAATTTTTGTTTTTTTTGCTATACATGTTATGTATATCATACAATATTTTCTCAGTAAACGTTTCCCACTATCAGTTTTTTTTTATAATCACTATGGTATTTTTTTTATAACTAACATAAACTACTCACTATATCTGTGTTCTTGGGGTCTTTTTTGTTCTCCTTGTCATGAAGTCGGAAACACTGAATTAAGGCTGTGTTTTGTTTTTTTAAATGCAGATTTTGACAAATCTGTGTGCCTATCCTGAAACCTGCAAAGTCTGAAAATGCTGATGTCTCCTGCCCACGTTGCTTTTTTCCCCTTGGGGTGCATACCCACAATAAGTATTCGCTGCGTTTTGGACCAGCATAGTGGATAGAATTTGTAGAAATCCCATGCCCACTATGCTTCACCCGACCGCAGTGTTATTTTAGCTCAGTGCGGGTTGCCAGCATTCCGCAACTCCGCAGTATGTTCATTTAATGCTGCAGAGTTGGAAGCGGACACCATCGGGTGAATGCAAGGAGAAGCCGGCCTTCACCCTCCGCAGATGTGCAGGGTGGCTGCATCTCCTTACGTGTACCCGCGGGTTCTCTCAGAGCTGGAGCCACTGTGTCCAACACGTAGTGCCTCCAGACCGTGAGCACGTTTTGGTTCAGAAAAATCTGCAGCATGTGTCTTGTTGGTGCGGATTTTCGTGCATTTTTAAGCCATTAACTTCATTATAAAAGCTGCATGGCTCAAATACACACCAAGAATGCTGTGCCTTTTAAAGCTGTATTATTCTACCACAAGATGCGTATCTGGTGCAGAAAATGTCAGCGTGGGCACATAGCCTAAACCACTTTACAATAATTGCAAAACCTTTTGTGCAGCATTGAGATGTGCTCGAATTTTGGTGCTTTCACACCAGCTTCATCAGATTGGTAGAAACTGTGGAAGAGTCAAGATGGGGAAAAAGTATGGCTACCCCCACCCAATGGTGGTATTCTCCATTCCAGAAACGTTACTGCAGTCTGACTGGAATAATATTCATGGCGAGGCGTGTGGATGTGGTAGGATGCTCTTCATGAATTCGGCACATCTTATTCCTGCATGCTCCTTATTAAGAATGGCATGTGCATCTCCTATGACTCGTGGCCTTTGTGTCCGTTCCATTAGGCTCTGTCCATGTCATATTCTCATCTGTTTTTCTAGATCAGAACTAGATATTTAAGGTACTGGGGATCCATTAATAACTGATGACAAATATATGAAAAATGGACAAATTCCATTTAAGCGACAAATGTATATGTAAAAAAAACAAGTTCATGCCATTTGCTTTCAGTTTTTAGAAACAGTTGAGGAAAAAAATGGTTGCCACACTGAAAAAATGGTAACTGATGTGGCTTGAGTTTATGAAGGGTGACTATCTGATCCTTGGTGTAGGCCAGACCCTACTGCTTGTACGTTGCAGTCAGCCTCCTAGTCAGGGCAACTGTTAATTAGGAAGGTAGCGTGTGGATTAGGCAGGTTAGAGACACTCCTGCCCATTCGACTGCTGTAACCTAATCCACAGTCGTCTAACGGCTTCTGGCGGGTTAAGACCTTTCCAAGACTGCTTCAATTTTTGTATCTCTTTAGATGACACTGCTCTGTGATTCCTGCCTTTGTGATTCATCGTTTTGCAATTTGAATGCACAGACTAGGTGTTTTTTTGCTTTGGTGACATTGGTTACAGTGACCGGGCGATGGATCACTTGTGATTGTTTGTTTATGCTGTTTTTCTGCCTCTGACATAAGTCAGTGATTATTAAAGGTTACTTTTTCATTGTCTCACCTGTCCGAATTGTGGAGTACAAGACTTTGAGGAACCTCTTATACTAGGCTTCTTTACACAATGGCTATATACTGCTCCTGCTGATGCAGACCTTATAGTAAATGAACATTTCTCTACTGCATCACCTCTTATTACAATTGTACCTAGAATCCGTATAACAATGCTCATGCTTTTTGCACTGCACTTTATAGCACATTAGTTGATGCTTCTCAAAATGAAATGTACATGACTTCCACTCATCGGCTGTGATTTTTCTCACAATTATTACTTTTTGTGGTTTAGAGCTTCACAACATGGACTATACTTTGCTAGGTTCTCTCATTGTATTGCTTTCTCTTCTGAAATGCCACAAAATCGCTAAAAAGCTTTTTCTAGCTACGTAAAAGCAATAAATGCTACTAATTGCATTTAAGCCTTGTACAATGTCTTGTAATACAGTTTTCTGTGTTTTCTCCTAGACCTGTGGGGATGCCCAAAATGGAAAAAGTTTACTTACACAATCCTAGTTCAGATGAAACTATAACTTTAATATCTATATCAGCAACAACATCACATTTTCATGCATCTTTTTTTCAAAATAGGGTAAGTAACTTTTGGTTGCAAAATTTGACTACTCTCCTTCTCTATCCCTTTTCCCTTTGGTAATGTAATATAAATATCAGGTCAGGTCAGATCATCATATAGTGAAATTGACTTGCTGGTCAAAAAAAGAAAAACAAATAAATGTGTGAATAAAATGTTTAAACTTTAAAGAGAACCTGTCACTCCCTGGTACATGGCAACCTAAATGCAGTACTGAATGCAGCATGTCTGCTGCATTCAGGGAAGTGGTCCCCCATGGTTCTAGTCCCCTTGTAAGCTTTAAAAAAGGCTTTAGAAATATTACAGTTAAGAGGTCGCCTGGGTGGGATCTTATTAAGAGGTCCTCGCCACTGGCACAGCCCTCCCTGACTCTTCCTTGTGTGTTTCGCCCCCTCTATGTGTCTGCCGCCGCCTCCTCTTGTTCTGGGTCTGCCCTCCTCTTCTCCTGCTCCTTGTGACGTCAGGAGCAGAAGAGGAGAGTAGACCCAGCAGAAGAGGAGGCGGCGGCAGACACACAGAGGGGGAGGAACACAGAAGGTAGAGGCAGGGAGGACTGTGCCAGCAGCTAGGACCTCTTAAGATCCCACCCAGGCGACCTCTTAACTGTAAGGTTTCTAAGGTCTTTTTTAAAGCTTACAAGGGGGCTAGAACCATGGGGGACCCCTTCCCTGACTGCAGCAAACATGCTGCATTCAGTGCTGCATTTAGTTTGCCATGTACCAGGGGGTGACAGGTCCTCTTTAATCTTGCTGGTATTGGAAAACAGTGCATATTTTCCACCCTACATGAAGTGGAAAAAGAAAATCACAACAAGCGGACATGTCCTTAGCTGGTTGGCTGGTCACAACAAAATGGTCAGGTTGGGCAGACGTGTCTGATGTGTAATGCCAGTTTAGGGTTTTTCTGCTTCTCATGTCACAAAACCAAGTGACTTTGACTTCTTTACTCAACTGCTGAAAACATATTGCTAGTCTACTGCCATGTTCTTGTTTCTACACATGTTCCCTTGTCATCAATTAAAGGGAATGTTGCCTTTCAGAACATTTTCCATAATATCCTGTGATAGCTATACATAATAAAATACTAGGATTACCCTTCCCTCTGTCTAGCACCAGGTGTCTGCTGCCGCCGCCCAGGTTTCTGCTGTCTGCAGGCTTAGGCTGCGTTCACACATTGCGTATTTTGCCGCGTTTTTTTACGCGCGCTTTTCAAAATATGCAATGTGCCTTATGTCTGCCTGCAAAGTGAATGGGAAATTCACTTTGCAGTGCAGACATTGCGTAAAAATACGCACTGCGTTTTCCGGGAGAAAACGCAGCTCCGTAAAGAATTGATATGTCAATTCTTTACGGAGCTACTACTGCGTATTTTCCCAGAGGGGAGGAAGAATCCTGCTTCCTCCTCCCCTCTGGGGCAGCTGTGGCCGCCCCATTAGACTTCACAGTGTGTTAATACACACTGTGAAGTCTAATTAAACTAAAGCAAGTGTGTGAAAAATAAAAAACAATGAATACATCACCTTCCGACGCCTTCTCCCGGTGTCTGGTCTCCGGTTGTAAGTCAGATTTCTTCTGCAAGACCTGTGGTGATGTCAGAGGGGGGGCGTTCCTGGGCACTCGCGGTCATGTGACCGCGAGCAGCCAATCAGCGATGGGACCGCCCGGTAACGCCCCCCCTCTGACGTCACGACAGGTCTTGCAGAAGAAATCTGACTTACAACCGGGGATCGCAAACCGGGAAAAGGCGTCGGAAGGTGATGTATTCATTGTTTTTTATTTTTCACACACTTGCTTTAGTTTAATTAGACTTCACAGTGTGTATTAACACAATGTGAAGTCTAATGGGGTGGCCACAGCTGTCACAGAGGGGAGGAGGAAGCAGGATTCTTCCTCCCCTCTGTGACATCACTGCGCTTTCTGGGGAAAGAAAGCGCAGTGTGTGAAAGCCCCTGCGTATTTTGCTGCGCTTTTTTACGCGGCCGAAAAACGCGGGAAAAAGCGCGCGTAAAAAAGCGCAGCAAAATACGCAAATGTGTGAACGTAGCCTTAGTCACGTCGACTGCGCTGCAGCTAGTCAATGAGCTCCGTCTCCTGCTGTCTACAAGGACAGAGCTTCTGAGCTCACTAATACTTTGTTGTAATTGCTGAAAATTCTGCCTGTGGATAAAGTGCTCCACGCCTTCTCCCCCTATCTTAAATGTAGCAATTTGATATAAAGCAGTTTAGGTTGCATGAATGCAATGCACTCAACTTGTTGCATATTTAACAAGCTTATCATATGCATAGATTTCACCGTGAGAAAAATAGTCTGCACACTGACTTATCATGAGTGGGTGTGGTGCATACATTGTCAGGATTCCCCCTTGTGATTGGTGGTCCCATTACCGCTTATATGGGATTTTCATATTTGCGGTCATGTGCTGACCAGAGGTATGCTGATAAGACGCTCATCCTGCTCTTCAGCATGTATTCAGTCACTCATTAGCTGGAGCTCCAGGGGGATCCTGACAGTTTGACCATCACACACTGTCAATATTTGGCTCTCTGCAATAGCACTAAGTAACTGCAGGATTTTTTTTTAATTCTCCTGGAAGGCCTCTTTGGTCACAACTAAATGGGCAGGATCTATCTATTAAAAAAAAATAGTTCACTAGAAAAATTAGTCAGTCGAACACTTATATTTTCAAGTCCTCCCTGAACATCGGCTGAGGATGTCCTATTAATAGCAGCGTTCTGGAAGCGTTTGTGACCTTCAGTACCCAACATCCATCTCTTTTTATTGCTCTATTATTTTTGGAGCAGTAGTAAAAACCTGGCTGTCACAGCTATTGAGTCCTGGCAAGGCTTTAATAGATAAACTGCATCTTGCAATGAATTGCTCCTTGAAAAGATACATTTTCCTCCTTATGCCACTATCCTTGAAGCTTTTATATGCTATATAAAGAATAATTTGATTTATTGATCCTAGTTAATGTAGGAATCTATTGTGTGCTGTTCATTAGGGGTGTGAGTGCTGGTAACTATTTGTATCGGGTATTAATCAATAGGGTTCCTTCACGCTAGTATTTTGTTTGGTTTCTATCAGAATGACACCTGAATTACCATTATTTGTTGCTTAGCATGTTATTTTACTATTTTATTAATGAGTTTCCTTAAATTACTTGTTTCGCTTTTTCCCCAGAAAATTCTCCCAGGAGGGAACACATCGTTTGATGTAGTGTTTCTCGCAAGAGTGGTGGGAAACGTAGAAAATACTTTATTTATTAACACCTCAAATCATGGGGTATTTACCTATCAGGTAAGAGATCTTGTATATGTAAAATGACAAATTTCAAAAGCTGGCATGCAGGTTAGGTGCCGTCAGTTTCACAGGAGTTGTCCTTGCAAACTAACATTTTAGCATAGGCTAGGTATATTCAAAATACCAAATTAGGCTTTACTCATCTACCAGGTCATACCTGGATCCAGCATAAATCAGGGAGTGACCTGCTCTGGATCCCAGTAGATCAGTCTAGCTTTACTTGTTAATTTTGAATGTACCAAGCCTAGAATGTTACTTGTGCCCGGACAAATGCATTTTCTTTGAACATAAACATTATACTCAGTGTAAAATATTGACTATTGCAGGTTTTCGGAGTTGGGATCCCCAACCCATATCGATTGCGCCCTTTCATTGGGGCACGAGTTCCTGTAAATAGCAGCTTTTCACCTTTAATTAATATTCATAATCCACACAGTGAACCTTTACAGGTAGGTACATGTATTATTATTGTGTTTCTCATGGAATGTTAAACTAGGCATTGTCTCTACAGACATTCTGTAAGGTTGTAGCACACATCTACCCTTTATTCATGCTGGTAGAAGGCGCACACATACGTATGCTGGCTCATATACACATAGATACATACATATGCTTACACACATGCCTGATGCACATACTCGTGGGCACACACACATAGCCATCTCTATACACCTAAACACATACATACTCTTACACACATGCCTGATGCACGTACACACATACTCATGCACACATACATCCGGCGGCTCATATACACAGACGCTTATACACATGCGTGATGCACATACATGCATACTCACACACATCCGCCGGCTCATATACACATAAATGCACACATGCCTGATGCACATACTCACGCACACATACATCGGCTTGCTCATGTACACATAAATGCATACATACGCTTGTACACTCTGATGCACTTACACACCTACTCACACATGCACACATACATCCGCCAGCTCATATACATATAAATACATACATGTGCTTACACCCATGCCTGATGCACATACACACATACTCACACATGCACACATAGTAAGCTGGATACCTAAAGAGGTTATATAAACATCTTATTACTAGTCTATCATTTTACCTTTGTTTTCCACCAATTTTGCAACATATAAACACTAGATTTTCCTATATGGCATGAAGGTATAAAGCCATGTCGAGGATCTGTAAAGTAAGAGATTCGTGAGTCTCCCATCTACTGGTCAGACTTGTGACCTGGTCGATGGACAGGAGTCCTATGAATTGATTCACCTATTCCTACCGCTCGGATTCATTTAATTATTTGCACTGATTCTTTTGAAGTATGAAACTGATGTCTGTGTATTTTTCAGTCGTGTGATATGGACCAGTTCCCTTTAAACTTTTAAAAGGGTTGTTCCCAAAATAGTAAGTTATCCCATGAATGACCTGAATGAAACTGCAGCCTTTTCTTGAGTGGAGATGTGTATGCTTGTGCTTTTAATCATTCATTTTCTATAGGAATTGTAGGGAAAGCAGAGTTCAGCTCTCCACTATTTCCTTAAGTTTCATAAACATGAATAGTGCGGTTGTTGAACATAGACCTATTTTCATTCTCTGGGTTCCAGAGCCCCTTTTCTCAGAATTACTATGGGTCCCAGCAGTCAGACCCCAAGTGATCAGGTTATGCCTGATCCCAGCAATAAGATAGATTGCTGTTTTGAACATAACCCTTTATTTTATAGTGTTGATATCTCAGAAGTGATATTTGGAGATGTAAATGATTTTAAATAATTTTGAGGCCTGTCATTTATTATAGGTTGTAGAAATGTATTCCAGTGGGGGTGATCTGCACTTAGAGCTTCCAACAGGCCAACAAGGAGGCACCAAGAAATTATGGGTAAGCATCCTTTATTACCCAGTTGCCCCAGTGGGATAGCAGTGTATGGCCTATAGACTGTAGAATCAAGTCTTGCAATTCAGAACATATTGAGGCGCTAATTATTATTTACTTTTGTAGGAAATCCCACCATATGAAACAAAGGGTGTAATGCGTGCAAGCTTCTCTTCTCGGGAGGCTGACAATCACACTGCTTTCATCAGGATTAAAACCAATGCATCTGACAGCACAGAGTTCATTATCCTTCCCGTGGAGGTGGAAGTAACAACAGGTAGATTGCATTGTCTTTACAATGTGAATAGATTTTCCTTTTTTGGAAATTTAGAGATATGACGTTGTTTTCTTTTCAGCTCCTGGCATTTATTCATCTATAGAAATGCTGGATTTTGGTACATTACGAACACAAGGTGAGAAAGTTTTACTGATCTAGCATTTTGTATTTAGAAATTCTTAATCCCTGTTCGGTTGTGGCAGATGAAGTTAGAGGACCCGTCACCCCCCCTGTGCTATGCTAACTGAATGCAGCACTGAATGCGGAGTGTCTGCTGCATTCAGGGAAGGGGCCCCCCATGTTTCTAGCTTCCCTGTAAGTTGTTAAAAAGACTTTAAAGTGTACAGATAAGGAGTCCTGAGGGACTTACACAGTAATGAGTCATTGTTGTTGCTGGTGTCCTCCCCACCTCCAGCCTTCTGTTTGCCACCTCCAGGCCTCAGCGATGACACATACAGGAGGCTGAGCAAGAAAGGGCTGGAGGTGGTACACAGAAGGCTGTAGGCGGGGAGGAGGGTAGACACATAAAGGAGGCTGAACAAGAGGTGGCACAGAGAGGGATGGAGGCAGGGAGGACACCAGCAATAACATTGACTCATTACGGAGTAAGTCCATCCGGACTCCTTATCTGTACATTTTATAAAGTCTTTTTTAAAGCTTACAGGGGGGCTAGAGACATGGAGGACCCCTTCCCTGAATGCAGCAGGCACACTGCATTCAGTGCTGCATTCAGTTAGCATAGCACCAGGGGGGTGACAGTCCACTTTAAAGAGTCCTGAATTTATCTCCTGGCAGAAAAATATGCTATGTTGATGTTTTTCGGTGTCTTTTGCATGTGTGGTGTTCAAGCATTCTGGAGTGGAAAACCGCTGCAATGATTGACAGGCTGCAGATTTATTTCTGCACCGAATCTGCAAAATAAAAGGAACATGTGCAGAAAACTTCAGGATTCTTATTGATTTTGCAGACCTAAGGATTTGCTTGCATTTTGACAAAACTGCATAAAAAGCGTCTGAAAAATGCACTGTGTGCACAGGACCAAATAATTTTTCATATTTTTTTTTTTCATCAATTCTTTAAGTTTCAAAGGTAGCAGAGGTATGGTACAAAATAACATCTTTCCATACAAGTTGCTTTCTTCTGTTAATAGCCCATATCTACCTTGTAAGGTATAGTAACAATTTAAACTAACTCTATAACAAGAACAAGTGGTTTCTCTCAGGAGTAAGTAGGTGTTGCGATGGTACAATGTCTAGTTTTCTACTTAAAAAATTATAGAATTAAAGAATTCCCATGGCTGACAGTCAAAGAAGTATTGGCCACGTCCCCGAGGACACTCATGAGGTCCACGGCATGACGAGGGAAGTGGAAGTAGACATGGGAAGGGGGGTGGCCCACATCTGACCACCGCGGCTCCCCAATCAGTTACAAACGGTCATCATCTTCCCACCCTCTCAATCCACGGTTGCCATGTACTGAGAAAGGAGTCGTGGGAGCACATTTCCCAGCTTCTAATCTATGTAATTCTGAGATTTTAGCCAGCCAGTCCTCCATCGTGGGTGTGTTTTGTTGCTTCCATCTCTGGACAATCAAATGTTTTGCAGCCCCTATCATCACTGGGGCGAGCCCATGTTTTTTAGGGCTATAATTGTCCGACGGGAGCGATAGAAGAGCTTCCATTGCCGTCCAGTCAGAGTCTATAAGACCCATGGATTTTAAGGTGGTATTTACCCCTGTCCAAAATTCTGTTAATTTGTGACAAGTCCAGAATATGTGGGTCAGGGTGCCCCTCGATGTCTCGCATCTCCAGCACTTCGGGGACTCCGTTAACACCAAATGAAAAAGTCGCTCAGGAGTGTAATACCATCTTGAGAAGAGCTTGTAGGACAGTTCCTGTAGCAGTGCACATCTGGATAAGCCGTGTAAGTTCAGACAGAGTTTTGTTTTGTCGTCTCGAGAGCGTGTGACACAGAGTTCGACCTCCCAGGAATGCACGGACAGTGGGAAAGTAGTTGATGTATTATCAAGGAGATTATTGTACAGTATATCTTAGAGATAACTTTAGGGATCGGTGGTTTCACCCTTGTCAAGATCTCCAACCATTTCCATTGAGTGGATATAGTCAGTGGGCTCCTAATCTTTTTCATGTAGAGGGCCACATGCAGTTCCTGTAGGAACGTCTGTGGGCGGTTTTTGGCTTCTACTGGCCACATATTCCTACATGGGATGTCACCCCGTAACCATTGGGAGATGGGTTTGTTCGGAAGAGCTGCCCACAGGTCATATGGATCGGAGAACTCAGCATCCACCAAGTATGGTATAAGACCCATCGTGATTTTATCCAAAGATTTGCACTCAGGGAGGTGGTTCGGGACCAACGAGCGTCTCCTAGCTAGTGTGGTAGAAAGGATCTCGTCGAAGTTGTCACCTTCTGGTGATCCATCTGTCCATAACATCCTGTGTGCTCTAGTATGCAATATTGAATTTCAATGTGTTGATTGTTATCTTGAGAGGCTAGGTGGGTAAGTTTCAACAATCTCGGTAAATGTATGGCTCTATAGTAAGAGATTAGGTCGGGGAGTCCTAGACCGCCCCTGCCTCCTAGGAAGCAGGAGAATCTTAAATGAAATCCAAGCTTTTTTGTGTTTCGATACGAATTTTGAAATAATTTGGTTCAGTGAGCGGAAGAAAAGACTGAGTAGGGAGACTGGGACCATGTTCATAATGAAGAATATTTTGGGGAGGACATATGATTTTGTGATATTGACTCTACCCAACCAGGAGGAGGAGAGGTAGGTCGTACGACATCAAAATTTTTTTGATGTCACTGGTGAGTGGGGTAAAATTATGTGCGTATAGTGAGTGAGGATCATTCGTGATTTGTATACCTAAATATTGTAAGCTTATCTTTAGGCCATCTAAAAGGCGTGGAGGCCTGCAGGGCTTGAACTTCCATCCTGGAGGCCGTTATGTTTAATGCTTCCGTCTTGTCCAGATTAATTTTAAAGTTAGACAATTCCCCAAAAGTATCCAGGAGACCGAGGAGCTCTGGCATGGCCACCGACGGGTTTGGACACCAGCTATAATAAGTCATCAGCGAAAGCTGCGGTCTTTATATCAAGGGATCCAATAGTGATGCTTTGTATAGTATATTTTGACGGATTGCCTGTATCAGGCATTTCTATAACCACCACAAACAAGGCCGGGGAGAGAGGGTAGCCTTGTCTGGTCCCGTTACGAATTTTTAAAGTGTTGGATAAGAGACCGTTCACCCTGACTCTGGCCGTGGGAAAAGCATATAGGCCTAGAATTGCCTCTATGAAGGGAGGAAGGAAGGCAAATTTGTGTAGTGCGCTCTCCATAAAGTGCCAGCTCACATGATAGAAAGCCTTCTCGGCGTCCGTAGAGAGGACAACGAGCTGCTTCCCTGTGTGCTTAGCAAACGAGATAGCCTGGAGGACTTTAGTCGAGTTATCCCTTCCCTCTCTCCCCCTCACAAACCCGGACTGGTCAGGGTGTATAAGGTTTCCCAGGACCAAGATGATTCTATTTGCCAGAGGTTTTGCCCATAATTTCATATCCGTGTTTAATAGTGATATGGGTCTAATTTTTTCATATTTGTACACTATAGTAATGCTCACCTCTTTCCCGACATGTACTAAACGATTTAAAAACAAAGTAAACCAAAGTAACTAGAAATCTGTTTTCTCTTCCAGATGTTCCCAAAGTTCTTAATCTCCATTTACTAAATTCCGGAACTAAAGATGTTCCAATAACTGTAAGTAGCATTTCTAGCTTTCAGTTGTCTTTATTTACATTTTTATTTGTTTTTTAAAGGTATTCACAATCGATGGATTTGTTGCAGAAATGATAGTAACTGAAATCCCATCTGTGCATATAAATGGTGGATTCTGCAGCCTGTGAATGAATTTAGTGAACCTCATTCATTTGTATAGAAAATGAGTTTCTGCAGCAAATCTACTGTCTGTTAATATCATTTACCGTATATACTCGTGTATAAGCCGACCCGTGTATAAGCCGACCCCCCTACTTTTGCCCCCAAAGCTGGTAAAAGTTATTGACTCGCGTATAAGCCTAGGGTATGAAATGCAGCAGACCCCCATCCTATTATATAGCCCCCCGTCACTGGTATATAGCACCCCTCAGTAATGGTATACAGGCCCCTCAGCATGGTATTATACAGGCCCTGTGCAGTGGTATACAGGCCCCTGTGCAGTGGTATACAGGCCCCTGTGCAGTGGTATACAGGCCCCTGTGCAGTGGTATACAGGCCCCTGTGCAGTGGTATACAGGCCCCAGTGGTGGTATATAGCCCCTGTGCCGTAGTATACAGGCCCCCAGCGGTGGTATATAGGCCCCTGTGCCGTAGTATACAGGCCGCCAGTGGTGGTATATAGGCCCCTGTGCCGTAGTATACAGGCCCCCAGTGGTGATATATAGACCCCTGTGCCGTAGTATACAGGCCCCCAGTGGTGGTATATAGGCCCCTGTGCCGTAGTATACAGGCCCCCAGTGGTGGTATACTGGCCCCCAGCAGTAACACACAGCCCCTCCTCCTTATTATGTGTCCCCCAGGCTGCGGCACCTGTCAAAATAACAAACCTTTCATACGTCACCTTTCCGGCGCAGCTCCTCCCTCCCGGCTTCTTCCTGCTTGTACCGGCTTCTAGTGCTGTGACCGGGCGCAGGAGATGACGTCATCTCCTGCGCCGGTCACATGACACCGGCACAAGCAGAAGAAGAAGCCAGACCGAGGAGCTGCGTCGTAAGGTGACGTATGAAAGTTTGTTATTTGACAGGTGCGCAGCCTGGTGACACATAATAAGGAGAGGGCTGTGTGTTACTGCTGGGGCCAGTGTAGTGCAATATGCACGGCATCCCCCTGCCGCTGATGGACGGGGGATGCCGTGCATATTCATTACACTAATGAGGCGGCCCCACGTGACCGCCCGCGGTCACCGTGGCCCCATCCTGCCTCCTCCTGCCTCCTCCAGCCCCGGTCACAGCCCCCCCCACAGCAAAAACCGAGTGACTCGCATATAAGCCGAGGGGGGACTTTTCAGCCCAATCTTTGGGCTGAAAACTCGCTTATACGCGAGTATATACGGTATATGATTTGCTAGATATCTGCGATGCAAAAAAACAACAAAACAGTAACAGTAGACAGTGTGCAACCCTCCAGTGATCCCGGCTGGTATGTCATTTGTCCAGCTATAACTCTACTATAATCACATGTTGGTCATGCCCATGTGACTAGTGCAGCAGATCACTGACTTCCATGGTGATTGCCTGCAGTGGTTGTGTTTGGATGGTTGACATTTCATTGCTGGAACACAAGTATAGGGTGGCAGGGACAGAGTTTTTGTCCACTATTATGACATCACTTTTGTTAATGATTATTTCTCTCTATGCAAATAAAAAACAGCTGTTTCTGATCCCGACACTGTTCACGCAATATCAGCACTAGGTCTCCTGGGTTTCGGGTGACATTGTCACTTGAGCACTGCAACTAGTTAGCAGCTGTTAATAGGAAACTTCACTTTTATTTCCTTAGGACAAAACTGACATCCAAAGGGGGTTGGAGTGGATTGGAAGTTCTCACTTAGGGATAGTTCACACACAGCAACATCACTAACGATGTCGCTGAAACGTGTCAGGATTTGTGACGTAACAACGACCTCGCTGTGTGTGACACGCATCAGCGATCAGGCCCCTGCTGTGAGATCGTTGATCGTTACAAATTGTTCAGGACCATTTTTTGGTCGTCGCACTACCGCAGGGCAGAGTGCATCGGTGTGTTTGACACTTAAACAACGACATCATTAGCGACTTTGAACCCGGCCACGTAGGCGTGCTTTTGTGTTGCCTTTCCCGCCCCCTCAGCTCCGATTGTTGCCCACTACTGCGTTCTGATTGGGCAGCTTTGACTGAACAGAAGGCAAATTAGTAGCACTTTTGTCTTTTGTTCCATAGCTACTTAGTTCCTGAGCGTGCTGGTTTGCGGATCATAGTAGAGAGGTCTCCAGGCTGCGATACTACAACATCTATACGGTATACAGTAGGCATCATTTGGGGTATCAAATTATGATCTTTGTAGCGTTTCCATTCTCCTTCGCCTCATTGCGGGACACAGGGTCGTGGGTGTTATGCTGCTGTCCACTAAGCAGAATCTGCAAGAGAGTTACAGTGGCTCCTCCTCTGCAGTATACACCCCTGGAGCAGGCACTGCCTCCCCAGTTTTTGCTTAGTGCTGTTAGGAGGCACACCTAAAATTTTTACTTATATCTTTCTTTTACTTCTAATTTTTATTTTTCTACTTTTACATTTTTTCTTCCAAAGAAGAAGAAAAGTGGGTCCGGTGTGACCCCCGGCATGCTCCTTCCTCGGCTCCCCAATGTTGGGGAGCTGGGTTGAAGTTGAGATATCCTTACATATGCCAACCTCCTTCCGGCATCCCACTGTTGGGGTGCTGGGTTGAGGTTGAGACATCCCAGCATAACATCCTCCTTCCTCAATTCCCAATGATGGGGACCTGGGTAGAAGTTGACATTCCATATCATCTCCATATATGAAGCAGCAAGTTTCTACAGCAAAGAATACCACCAGCAGACGTCCCCCTAATCACCCGGTCTTTAGCTAGGCACACAGGTACCGCGCACAGTGCGCACTCGGCTGCAAGGCACCACAGTGTGCTGACTGCCCCTAGTGCTGGGACCGGTATGGTTTGCAGAGAGGACCCAGCCCCAAGAGTCTGGCGGGGTCCGTTTCGGTCGCATGATCGTACCTCTGCGCTGGCCCTCCACTGTTTTTGGGGCCTGCATCTAAGCGAGGTCCGACTTCGGGCCTAGCGCCTATGCCGCCTCCCCTGCACTGCGCTTGTTCCAGCCACTGAATGACACTGATGCGCGTCATAGTGGGGGGCAGAGCGGTCCTGGCCGCTGCCATTCCGCTGCACGTGGAGAGCCTTCACCGCATCTGCTAATTAGCTCTCCGGGGAACTCAGGAATCGTTGGGCTGCTACGGAGTGGTAAGACCTATGTAGAGGGCTGTCTCTGCAGAGGTTTATTCTATACCTGCACTTTCTATGCACAGGCACTGTCTGCACACAACAGGGGATCTCAATACAAGGATCTAATCTGTTTGTACACAAAAAGGTTTTCAATACAGGGGTCTATTCACAATGCCTGGCTCTAAAGCCGGCGTCACACATGTCATTGTCAGTGATCTGATCGCTGGCGACATTGACAGCTGATCGCTGGTGAGCTGTCACACAGGCAGACTCCCAGCAGTCAGTGGACCAGCGAACATTGTGGAAATGATTTAAATATCGTTTCCACGATGTCTTGCTCCCACTGCCAGGCTGCGGTTAGCGGGAGCAGACTGTATCCATGGTAAACTGCAGGTAACTAGGCAGCGTGCGCTGCTTAGATACCCGATGTATACCTTGGTTACCAGCCTTCTCCACTCACCGGCTGGTATCCAAGGTACACAGCGGGTAACTAGGCCTAGTTACCCACTGTGTACCTTGGATACCAGCCGGTGAGCGGAGAAGGCTGGTAACCAAGGTATACATTGGGTATCGAGGCAGCGCGCGTCACCTAGTTACCCGCAGGTTATCATGGATATCAGCTCCCAGCGCTTGCTGAGAGGCGCTAGGAGCTGGCTGATCGCGCGTCCCGGGGTCACACGCAGCGATGCTGCCTGTACACCAGGCGACCATCGCCAGGTTTTCGGTCCAGTCCGAAAACCTGGCGACCATTTATCGCTAGTTGATATACCATGTCACACGCGTCAATATCACTGCAACGTCACGTGCAGCAGCGATATTGATGCGTGTGACGCCCCTTTATGCAAGAGGACCACCGGACATTTAATACTTATTATGCCACCTGCACAGCTTGCAATGTTTCTCTGCCTGCTTGTTGCACATCTCCACATTGCCAGAACTGCATCCAAAATACAGTGGCAGAACCCCCCATTACTCTGGCATCTACCAGTGCACCTGATACTGTGCCAGAATGGGCCATTATTATGTCCCAATCTATTTCGCAATCTATTGAAAAATTTTCCTCGACATTTCTCCAGGCTCTGCAGACTCGCTCTTCCCCCTGTTCCACTGCCCAGCCACCTACCACTTAGGGTGAAGCCTCCGACAAAGGGCGGTGTACTGACCCTATTCTATCTACCTCTAGTTGGGCAGAGGGTCAGAGACACCCTCGTGTCCTTTCACAGCTCTAGGGCCTCCCCATCCCGCAAAAGCCACGAGGATTCCCAGTAGTCGGAGGATCCCTATGGTCCTGATTCAGACTTGGACTTGGATACGTCCCTAGACCTAGACCCACCCGACACGGTGGCTCTGATTGAGGATTTAATTACATCCATCAATCAGGTACTGGATGTTTCAGACCCACCGGCGGATGCCCCAGAACATAATGTCTCTTTTAAAAGAGCCAAGAGACACATAAATATTTTGCAGATCATCCTGAGTTTCAGAAGATCCTACAAAAACATCGGTTACATCCAAAAAAAGATTTGGCAACTGCAAGACCCTTGAAGTGCGTTACCCTTTCTTGTCTAAAGTAACCCAAGATTGGGCGGATCTGCCCCAAGTAAACCCCCTATATCGTGACTGGCTGCAAGGACACTTCTCTCCTTACCAGACAGTTCGTCAAACAAAGAGCAACTGACCACCAGGTGGAACACATGGCTAAATCGTCTTTGAGGCCTCAGGATCCTCACTGGCCCCAGCTTTTGCCTCTGTTTGGGCAGCCAAAGCCATTATGACTTGGGCTGGTAACTTACATACTTCATTACAATCTTCAGACGCTGATCACTCTATTAGATCAAGCAACTCAAATTTCAGTCACTGTAGATTACTTAATGCATGCAGCTCTTGACTCCTGCAAATTGCGCTGCAACAGCAATTTCCAATGCTATCACATAGACGTCTCCTTTGGTTGCAGGAATGGAAGGCTGATGCAGCTTCTAAGAGTCTCTCACAAGCCTCCCTTACCTTAGTGACCGTCTCTTTGGTGAAAAGTTAGACAAACTAATCTTGGACGAACGGGGGCAAGAGTACTTATCTCCCCCAACACAAACTAAAGAGGCCCTTCAACTGTCGACAACAAACACGTTCCGATCCTTTCGAAATTCGTTCGTCTGGTCGGCCTCAAGGCCAGCGCAGACCGGCAACCACTCACCACACCGGGAGCATTCGTAGACTACCCAAAAATCCAGCTCGAACTGGCAGTCGCACTCTCACCAGCCCAAGCCTCAGGGATCAAAATCCCATAGCTTTTTTTCCTCCTGACTCTTCTCCTCCGGAAGACACCTTACAAGTAGGTGGCCGACTTTTACTCTTTTGTCAAGTCTGGTCGCCACTATAGACGACATCTGGGTCAGAGAACTGGTGACTTCCAGCTACAATATAGAGTTCAGGTCCCGTCCACCCAATTGTTCTTGCTGTCAATTACTCCAAAATCACCATCCAAGGCTTGCGCCTTTTTCCAGGAGGTTGATTCACTGTTAAAAATATGACGTATGGTCCGGCCCATTCTGGACCTAAAGCATTTAACAAATTCGTACACTACGTCATTTTCGCAATGGAGTCTCTTCGCTCCATCATATCGTCCATGGAGGAGGGCGAATTGCTCTTTCCATCGATGTACAAGATGTGTACCTCCACATCCCTATATCCTCAGCCAACCAAAGATTCCTTCGATTCGCAATCAATTACGACCACTACCAGTTTGTGGCTCTCTCGTTCGAACTTGCCACACTCCCAGAGTGTTCACCAAGGTATGGCGGCGATCATGACCATACTTCACTCGAAAGGAGTTGTCATCCTTCCGTATTTGGACGACCTGCTCATCAAAGCTCCTACACTCAGGGATTGCGAGCAAAGCGTTTCCATCACAGTTGGCACTCTACGTCACCTGGTCTGGTTAGTTAACCTTCAAAAGTAGTCACCAGTACAAAGGCAGTCACTGAACGTTTCTGGGAATGCAGTTCAACACCTCCAGAGGTCTGGCTATCCTTTCCCAGGAAAGAGCACGGGCTCTCCACCAAGGAGTCCGCACCCTCCTCCTTCCGCCACCTCAGTCATTACGCTTTGCCATGAGAGTCCTAGGCAGGATGGTCGCCTCTATGGAAGCAGTCCCTTTCGCCCAGCTTCACCTCCGACCTCTCCAACTGGCAATACTGGTGTCCTGGGACAAGAGTCCCTTTTCCCTGGACTAGAAGCTTAGGGAAGAGAGGTGTACCACAGTCCGGCTGCCAAGTTCACTCACATCAAAGAAAACGAGTAGACGATGTCCAGTTCAATCCTTCTTTATTCTCCTATGCGTTTCGGCGCCTAGCCTGGCACCTTCATCAGGTGGTTTTTTTTACGGCTGCACCTGCCGCAAGTGCCAAAACCGCACTTGCCGCACCTGCCGCAAATCCGCCTATACATTGTATGGGCTTGCCGCAACGTGCCGCAAGTGCAGCCGGTATGCGGTAATCGCGGGACTTATCTCATGTAAATGTTCAGTTTGTTTTATTTGAACAAAGTGATAGTGAAGCTGCCATTATAGGCTGCTGATTGGCTGCAGACCTTACATACTGTAACAATGTCATGAGAGCCCTGGAAGACCTGGCACCAACATCACTGAATTGCTGCTGGCACCAGAGGTTGGTTTTAATTTTACATGGACGAGTATAGAAATAAGCAGCTGTCATTCGAACATTCATACATTACATTTGACAAGTTGATTTTGCTGTTGCCACCCCAGAACTGGGGCCACAAATACAGCTTCTTCATGGAAATTCCCTTTTATTATCCAAACTTAATAGATCTATGGGCAAAGGTTAGAATACCTTCTCATGCAGATAGATGCAATAACTATTTCTTTATCTATAAATGTAACCTTGATATTTAATTTTGACAGTATCTGTATTAAAAGAATTTGTGCAAGTTTCCATATGCCATATAAGCATTCAGTCTTGTTACGGTGTTTGCTTCAAAGACTTTCCCTAATTAACAGTATATAAAAATAGTAACAAAAGTCAGTATATGTGTGGGGCAAACTATCCGAGGCATGCACTTCATACAAGCAAATTGCCTTCCTGCATTCCTAAAGCACTCATGTATATGTTTTATTGAAGGGTCCTATTGAAATGTTAAAGTGAAGTTTCATTTCTGTGGAGTTTCTAAAGTTTCCGCTTGCATATAGCTGGTCACTGCACAATTCACTATTGCTTCTGTCTACGACATACATATCTACCCTCCCCCGCTCAGAATAGAACTCAGCCATAGAATTTATGAATGAGGGTGACAAGTTGTGTAACTTGGCAATAAATACAGATTTAGTGATACATGTTATTTATGTGCCATCCAATGGCTAAATGGTGCTTAAAGGCAATCTGTGGCAAGGTTTTTCCCACCTAAAGTGCTTTTTAGAATTCTGTATATATGTTCCTCATCTGCTCTGCATAACATAAAAAAGACCTTTTATTATCCTCACCTATGGAGTGGTCCAGTCCGATGGGCATGTGTTGTCTTTGATCAGGCCACCTCTTCTCACTGCTATTACTGCTGACAGCAGATCAAAGTGTTATAGTGCATGGCCTTTCCTGCACATGCACATTTGAGTACTTTCCTCTGCCTTCGGCAGTGCACAGAGAAGTGCACCTACGCAGGAGTGCAATGGGGAGACTGTATGGATGACGTAGGACTTGTTAGTCACATAAAGCAAGAAGAGAGGAGACGCCGAATTAAGACCAGTGGCACCCATTGGACCGGACCGCCCCGTGCATGAGTATAAATAAAGCTCTCTCTTTTCTTTTAATGTTATACAGATTGGCTTCCGGACTTATCTACAGTGTTCTAGAATGCTGTATATAGGAGGCATACAGGTGGTGGCCACAGTTTACATGGGGAAAACCTGGTGACAGGTTCCCATTCAATTACTATTGTACAGGCAATGTTTTGGTGGTAACCTGTATGCCAGCATTGTTAGAGGGCCAGTATTCATAAAATATGGTGTGACTTTGTTTGTAAGTGACATTTATTGCTTTATCAACATAATGATGCAGCAGAAATGAGTGCGTGTACTGTATGCTGAAACGCCTCTGGCTAGTTTGTTGCCTAACCTAAAATATGCAGTCACGTGTATCCTTCTGTGGGGATGAGCTCAGATATTTCAGTACTTCTTCATCTCATTCCTTGCTTTATAACCTGGGTAACTTTGTCAGGTAACTAGAGTATCTTGAGTCATGTTCTAAAGGAATTTATACTACGTGTGGAGAGACTACTGAGAGACGTGGTGTAATATGGCAGACAGGTTGTTTTTAGTATTTAGCAGTGAGCTCATTGCTCAGTCTCTGACGTGTTAATTAGTTGCATGATGGTAGTCATGAATTTCCCATCCCCGTCTCAACACAGTTCATGATTTGGATGCATGTGGTGCCTTGTATTCCAGGACTTGTGATTACAGGGAGCCAGAAAGATGGAGCCCAATCTGCAGGTTTCATTTATAGAGCAGGGGAGAAAAGTAAATGGATTACTTTGTTTTGTGAGAAAATATTCAGCAGACCTTGTTTTTTAATCACTGAAATCTATAAACTTTCTGGGATGTTTAGTTCAGCGGGCGGTTCGATCAGTGACTGACGGTTATCCCTGTATACTTGTATAAAGTAAGCAGTCAGTCACCACTGGACTGATAATCTCAGAAAAAGCTAGGATTAAATGATTAAAACAAAGATTGTACTGAATGTTTTCCCAAACAACAATAGATCCTCCTGCTCTATAAATGATACCTGCAGAGTGGTCTGCATTTTCATGGTGACCGTTTCCCCTTCTCAACCTTTGACATATACGAGCGTATGTATGGCAATGGTCGTGCCTCTTCTTTTGATGTAGACTCACTCACACCGAGGCCACGTTTTTCCCTGCGTGTGACAGCTGATTTAATCAGCCACCCTGTGCCTCTAAGGCTATGTGCACACTGGTGGGCGGGTTTGTCTCGGCGGCGGCTGGGCTGACCCGCCAGGAAGCTCTGGAGCCGTCCACCGGCATCCTGGCGGGTATGTGCCGCGGCTGTGCGGCGGGCTACGGGCGGGTGCACAGCGGGTTAGCGCCGGCGAGTGTTCGGCGGCTGGAAGCAGTACATGATTCTGCTTGCAGCCGCTGCATAACCGGCCGGTTTATAGAACATGCTCATTCGTTGCTAACCCGCTGGGAACCCAGCGGTTTAGCAACAGATGATCATGTGGAAACCGCCGGTGTGTGCACAGCGGCTGTCGGTTTCCATAGGTTTTAATGTTAACCCAAAAGCCACTTTTGGATTAACATAAATTTAAATAAAACTCATGGAAACCGACCGGCGGTTTCCGCTGCTAAATCTGCAGTAAAACTACCAGTGTGCACATACCCTAAGGGTATGTGCACATCTGACGTTTCTGCATCTTTGCAGACCGACCGGGAACCGGTGTAGAATAGCAGAACTGAGTTTTCTGAACTCTGCAGTGTCCCTCGTTTTGTTAGCGATTTGCTAACGTTTTGCGATCGCTTTCTTAGCGTTTGTACAGCGTGTTCTTGGCGATTTTCCGGCGTTTTTCTTAGCGATTTCCAGACTGGTCTTTGGTGCACTTGTTATGCTGGAACCGCTGGAAAAACGCTTAAAAGAAGTCACTTGCTCTATCTTTGAAAACCGGTGAATAAACTAGAAACGACAAGACAAAAACCGTTCTAATGTAGACAGCGTTTTCTAAAAGCCATTGACTAGCATGTTAATCCAACCGGTGGGTAGGATTAACATAAATTAACATAAAACTCAGCGGAAACCGCCGACGGAAAACGCTGAAAAACAGCCCACAAAACGACGGATGTGCACATACCCTAATAGTGCAGGTCGATCAGCGATCTGCCTGCTGCTGTTAACCAGTTAAATCCGTCTTTCAATAGTGACTATGCCTGATGAAGAGACCCTTGGAAGCTTGCTGTTTACTACCATCTTTTTAGTTGGCTACTAAAAGGTCTAGACTCAAATTTTAATAATTTTAGGTTTTGTTGTGTCATTTTTACAAATAAATGGAAAGAATCATGTTCATTAATATCTTTGGAATTTTTCTGATGTCAGATACCATTATTGTGCCTCATGTTAACCTTGTTTCTTTACATCTTAGTTGTAATTGTCATGCTAGTAGTGTAGTATGTTACTACCTTGTATTTGCTGCCTGTTCTGAATTCATTCAGGGGGTTTCCTTCTGAATACTTGAAAACCGGTGTTCACACCTTCCCTACATGTAGCAAATAACTTCAGTGATGCAAATGTGAAACTTTGGGCTCCATTTGACCTTTATTTTTGTGGTGTAGTCTTTTTTAGCTGGACCCTATAGCATTATCTACACGCCAGGACAAATAGTTTAAAGTTTCATGTTTTGGACTCACTTTGCATCATTGAATCTAATGGCTTTGTCAAGGGTTAGTGTTTTTCTGGTATTCAAATAGGAACCCGAGATAGAACTTGTAGAAAAATGCATTGTGAACATGCTAAAAACACTGATGTTTTGTGTGACCATACTGATCTCCATAGTGATGGCTTCTATTCATTTCCTCCATTGAACTTTGTAGACATGTCTTTTATCAACCGCACAGGATATGTTACTTTTACTATGCAAATATCTGTAATTACCCGGAGTACATAATGCTTTTCATTACATCATACGTTTGCTATCAGCCCAGCTAGAGCAGTGTTTAGTGGGGCATTGCCAGACATTAGTGGATGAATACTTAAAAACACGGCCACTTCTTCTATAATTCGCAACCAATTACAATTCATAAAAATATGCTGGGGGCAGGGAGATTTCTACATCTAGATTCAAAGTGTCTAAGTCCTTAGGAGAAATCTATGTAAAAGCTTTTAGGTATTGAATGATTCGGTTTTATTGTTGATGTTGAGAAATTCCATACACTAATGGTGGTTTACATATAATGCGGTGTTCATATTCCTCACTGTGAGTCCCAATATTGTGTTTTGTTTAGAGCGTGCGATCAACCCCACAGAACGAAGCAATAACTGTGCACTTCAAGCCCATCACATTGAAAGCGTCTGATAGCAAATATACCAAAGTTGCAAGCATAAGTTTTGATGGTAAGATTTAAAACTATTAACACACACAAAAAAATCACAATGTCCAACTTTTCTTTATCTTGCGTCTGAATTCTTCACTTAGATTATCACCAACCAACATAGTTGATCCTTTTTGTTTCTCTATGTGGTCAATATGTCTAACTGTGGAAGCACTGAGCTATTCCAGGATGGCATATGTGCAGAAAGTTATAGCTCTACTCCAGTAGGTTCTTTATTCAGCACTGGAGTGGCACTTTAAAGCCCCTGGTCATATACTTTCCTTTCGGTGCTTCACCTTTTACTCGTTGCTTTGGTCAGTGACGTCACAAGCTCCCAATACATCTGTATGAGAGCCACATCGAGACTCCCATAGGGATGCATTGAGTTGTGACCTCCGGCACACTCCATGAAACAGTGGAGCTGCCGACAGGTCACAAATCACAGGAGACTGGAGCGGCAATGGAAAAAGATGGAGCTGCCAGAGGATGAGTATCATACAGGGGTCAGGTGTCCTTTTCTACTGATTTAAAACCACCTTTGTAGAAAATTCTAATTGCATGGCCTAATGTGACTTGCACTTAGGTGCTTCTCCCTTTCTCTATGGTGTTATATGAGTCAATCCAACTTTGATATTAAACATTTATTCATGTATGATGTGCACTACAGCCATTTAAATTGGGCTTTTATGGAGCATGTATCATGGCAAGGCTCTGCTTACCTGGTTACTTTATAGCAGAGTTCATTCTATCATGGGTTCTGTTATTTTGTCAAGAGTAACACCATGAGCTATTTTTTTTTTGCATTCAAATCTCTTGAGACCAAATGAAGAGGGTTTACGTGAACTTTTGACAGCAGTGTGAACAGAATCCAAGATATTGGTGTGTCATTTAGAATAGTTCCATGGATCACTGTCATCCCCAGAATCTAGTATCCCTTACCTGTCATATTCTACCAGGCCCCACTTCAAATTTGTTTAGTAAAGGACCATTACAACATCATGTGGCAAAAAGTCTGTCTGCTCATATAGTCTGTCTTGGCCACTAATAACATTAATAATCTTAGTTTCTCTTTTCCATTCTTGCTCTCATTCGGCGCAGTCCTTCGCTGGATCCCCAAATTGAACACAGTATTTTAAGTGTAACCAAGCTAGTGACTTGCTCATGACAAGAACATTTTTTTGTCTCTGTACATCTATGCCTCTTTTAATGCATCTCATGTTTTTGCCTTAGTCTCACCTTAATGGCACTGGTCAATAAACTTGTTACTGTTAAGCAATACACCAACGCTATTTTCTGTGGTAGTTTTACCCAGTGTATTACTATTTAATACATAATTTTACATTTTGGCCCCATTTTTCGTACCAGTGTTAATAAAGGGAGCGCTGGATTAAGGCGCACCAAGTTAATTAATAGGCATGTTCCGTTCAAAGAATTGAATGTATTTTAAGTTTTTATGTGCCAATTTAAGAAATGTATCCATAGCACCAGAACAACCCTCTGAAGTGCAAAACCAGGCAAATAGCAGCAAAGTATAGGCCACAGTATGGCCTCTGTTAAGCCAGGATATAAAAAAAAAGACAGCCGTGGCTTGACAGCCTGTATTGTGGCTAAAATGTTACTTCTTTTTGCCTGATAATGTGGTCTGTTAAATACAGAACGGATCACGCAATTGCTCAGGTGCATTAGATTTATTTTTATGTGGATTCATCAGCAACCAGCTGGAGAGTTAGGCCGGCTTCACACCACGGTGTGATCAGGTCCGGGGCTGTCCGGGGTGACCCTGACAGCCCCGGACCGGATCAGCACACAGAAGCGGAGGGCCAAATGTACCCTCCGGTCCTGTGTGCAGCCAGACGCAGCTGCAACTGCTAATGAATCAGGACCGCGGCTAGACCACGGCCTGCAACCGCCGGTGTCTGGTTCCCAGATCCTCCCGGACCGGGGCAATCAGGCCCCATAGGCTCCAATGTTAGGGAGCGCCGGATTGCCCTGGATCCAGAAGAATCCGGGCGAATCGGGATACGGGTTTTTGGAGAGATTCTTCTCCCCGGACACAAAAACGTTGCAAGCAACGTTTTTGTGTCCGGTGAGAATAATCTGAATTCTCCCGGATTCATCCAGAGAGATGGAAACCAGATGTCAAAGAGCTGCCATCTGGCCCCATAGGCTACTGTGGGGCCAAAAACCGGTCCGGGGCTGTCTGGTTTACACCGGACAGCCCTAGACTGGACTACGCCGTGGTGTGAAGGCAGCCTTACTCCAAGGAAGCAACGGAGCTAAGAGGAATGGTTCCCAGCCTAGAAGACTGCCTTAAGAAATATACTTCAATCTGATGAATTTGTGTGTAGCTGGCCGGAACTGATGTGGGGAGGAGGGAACAAAAACCAAGTCACTCAAATTTTTTTACAACTGCAAGTTGCGTAAAAAATGTTGCACCAGATTTGTGACGAAGAATCTGAGCGTTTATTTCCTAGGCCCAAGTGTATGACCTTACTTAAATCAATAGTATTTTTAGTATTTTTGTTATGTTTTCTACAATGTCAGTAATATCTTAAAGAAGAGTGCAGAGTACAGTCCCATGTGATACCACACTGTTAAAGGGAGCCTGTCGTATACAAAAAAAAAAAATGCTATGAACCTGCAGATATGGGGTTAACCTGTAGGTAATAGCGCTTTGAATCTGCCAGGGACTGGTAATCAGAGCCGCTTGCTGGGGGAAAATTGACTTTATTCCTTCAAACAGCTTTCAGCTTCCGTCATAGGGCTGGTGCCAGTGTGGTTTTAGCCCCATAACTGCAGGTTAATAGTGTGTTTTTTTTCTCGGGACCGGTTCCCTTTTAACTGTGACCCAATCATAGTATGTTCCATTAATAACCACCCTCTTTTCTTTCCTATTACTGAGCCAGTTGGTAACCCAATTTCCCCATAATTCTCCTATTTTTCTCATTTTATGTACCAACCTTTTATGTTGCATTGTATTCAATGTCTTAGAACACTCTAGATAGATATTCAGTGCCTTGCTTACTCATAGAAGCTTATCAGATTAGTTTAACAGGACCAATCTCTCATAAAAACATGTTAATGCTGGGTATGAGGTTATTTTTATTAAAAAACTGTTCTAACATCTCTTAGAAAACCATTTGTCCGCAGTCATTGTTAAAAGTAACCTGTTTGACCAAGCCCTCCAATCTGCTACCATGTATTTATTGATCCCTTTATGAACTTCCAAAGAAACCCCTTTTCTTTCCTTTATAGTTTATTTTTTTTATTATGCCTTCAATCAGTTTTAGAATTGGACTTGGTATATTCTAGTTATGGAGCATGGTTTTCCTCAGATTTATCGTCCCGCTAATCAAGCTGCCCCCCCCCCCCCGTGTAGCTAGTGACATGATTTGTAGGAGGGGCGTTGCCCCCAGCTCTTGGCAAAACTCTGGCTCTCTGGTAATGCCCAGTGATTTCAGCTGTGTGCTCTCCGGCTTCAACAGCGCGGTGTGAATGTCCAGGGATGACTTTTAATGTTGGGAATTGACCTTTTATCTTTAGGAAGCATTTCTGTCTTCATTGTAAAAGATATTTTACATGTTTTGGGAGTTCTTAATTTTATGTTTTTTTCTTCAAAAACAAATAGCATCAAAAGCTAAGAAATCATCACAGTTCTCGGGAAAGATTACAGTCAAGGCAAAAGAGAAGAGTTACTCAAAACTTGAAATTCCATACCAAGCAGAAGTGCTAGATGGGTATGTGAAGATAATATTTTCCTTTTTAATCTGGTACATATACTGGACTGCATAATGATTTATGTCCTTTGTGCTGAGGATAGGTCTATTTCTAGCATATATAGTATGGAGGCCTTTTAGAATGCTGCCCATGCAACTGGGTTGTGGTAAAGCCTTGTTATTTATTTTTTGCCTAAACTCAATTATTGTATAACTAGCTGTGAGCCCGATGCAAATGCATCGGGTGTCTAGAATATTTTAAAATTTTTTTTTAGAATGGGTTGCTACCCAGCAACAGCACAGTCAGCCACTTGTTTTTCGCGGGCAAACTCGCCCTATACTTTCTATGGGGATTACCGCAACCGCGCCGCAAGTGTAGCGACTCGCAATGGCCTCGCGGCCATTGCTCGCGCTACACAGCGAGTCGCAATAGATCCCCATTGAAAGTATAGGGGGAGTTGCGGCAGGTGCGGCGGCTGAGGTAGCGACTCGCAATGGCCTCGCGGCCATTGCTCGCGCTACCTCAGCGGTAAATCGCTAAGTTTGTGGCCGAGCCTCTGGTTCTATTTTCGGCAGAAGTGCTAGATGGGTATGTGAAGATAATATTTTCCTTTTTAATCTGGTACATATACTGGACTGCATAATGATTTATGTCCTTTGTGCTGAGGATAGGTCTATTTCTAGCATATATAGTATGGAGGCCTTTTAGAATGCTGCCCATGCAACTGGGTTGTGGTAAAGCCTTGTTATTTATTTTTTGCCTAAACTCAATTATTGTATAACTAGCTGTGAGCCCGATGCAAATGCATCGGGTGTCTAGAATATTTTAAAATTTTTTTTTAGAATGGGTTGCTACCCAGCAACAGCACAGTCAGCCACTTGTTTTTCGCGGGCAAACTCGCCCTATACTTTCTATGGGGATTACCGCAACCGCGCCGCAAGTGTAGCGACTCGCAATGGCCTCGCGGCCATTGCTCGCGCTACACAGCGAGTCGCAATAGATCCCCATTGAAAGTATAGGGGGAGTTGCGGCAGGTGCGGCGGCTGAGGTAGCGACTCGCAATGGCCTCGCGGCCATTGCTCGCGCTACCTCAGCGGTAAATCGCTAAGTTTGTGGCCGAGCCTCTGGTTCTATTTTCGGCCAGCGACTCGCAATGGCCGCTTCGCGGCCATTGCTCGCACAAACCTAGCGACTCGCAATGGCCTCGCGGCCATTGCTCGCGCAGCTAACGACTCGCATTGGCCGCTACGCGGCCAATGCTTCGCCGTGGTGACATCAGAGTGTGACATATCCACGGCGATTTCGGGGTCCGACACGAAAATGCCTACGGCAATTATATAGTAGATTCTTGTCTTCCGATCATAAACTATTTGTCTTTATCCTGCATGTGTTACTTACATTTGGCTTAGGTACCTGGGATTTGATCATGCAGCCACGTTATTTCACATTCGGGATAGTCCATCAGATCCAGTGGAAAGGCCCATCTTGTTGACAAACACGTTTAGCTTTGCTGTACTTATCCATGATGTCCAGTTACCTGAAGATGCCAAGTCAATGTTTAAAGTAGGTGTATATTATACTACTCACATGCACACACATATATATATGTATATATATATGAGAACTGCCCTTAGTTTATATTGTTAGCAAATTTTTGATTTAACACTTCTCTTCCTTTCATTTTTTCTCACAAATGCAGATCCAGAATTTTAGTTCAAATATATTAATTTCTCCTGGAGAATCAAGATATATCTTTTCATTAACGTTCACACCATCAACATCTTCTGTTCATATAGACAGCAATATTTTACTCATCACCAACGCATCAAAATTTCACCTCCCTATACGAGCATACACAGGCTTTTTAGATGTGAGTATCCTGATTTACTTGCACTTTTGTTTCAGATTGTTATCTCTGTCTTAAACCTGATTCACACATGTGTCACTGTCAGGACCTTGGGTTTCCTGTGACTTAAGTTTGACAAATTCATATGTCTGTGAGACCTTAGAGTTTGGGTTGAGTGATCCACGGCCACTCCGTGAAATACGGACAATGACACAAATGTTTGACACTTGGGACTTCTATAACTTTACAATGACTAATCTCCATTTTGGTTGCTCATTTTACAAATAGGATTGGATAAATCTCAGAACCCAGATAGCCAGTCTGGCCAAAAAAAATCTTCTAAGGGTGGTTTAATTGCTCCTGTAGTATGACCTACAGTAAAAAAATATGTATGTGAGCGTTACCCTGTAAATAATTTTATACTAATATCTAGTATCTAATGTAAATTAAATTGCAGTGCTTCTAGCTTAAGGAAAACATTTTTGCCATTTTTTTTGCCTAGATGTGTTCTGCCCCCTTTGGTTTAACCACTGTGTTGCTGGGAGGTTGTTTTGAGCAGATTGTGTCTATATGCACCTCTGGAAGTGGAAAGTAGAATCCCTGTACATATCAATTATGGGAGCTAGAGTAGAGAAGGTATATACTAGAACTCCTCAACATGTAGCTCGAGAGCCACATGTGGCTTGCAGGCCAGTGACATTTCCCAGCGTTGGAGTTTTAGTACAAGGTCTAGCAAACAGCTATGAAGAGCAGGTCTCCAGATGGTGACTTTTGTGAGTAGCCCCACGTAGTAGAGAAGATCTGAATGGGAGTAAGGTTGGAATCCCTGGACCGTGGTTATACAGTCTCTGACTTCTGTGGAAAACTTTTATCTGTCATTATACTAGTACTGGGGGTTTTGGATGTCACTAATGTGAGGGAGGCAGGAGCTGGATGTGGCTCACGACCTGCTCTCAGAACTGGATGTGGCTCTCAAGGTCCAAAAGATTGAGAACCACTGGTATATACTGTGTGATATCCATAGAAAGCCATTTCTATTGGCTGCTCAGGGATACACATTGCTATACACTTTGAACTTCAAGTAGTGCCATATTATGTCAGTACTAGATGTTGGCCCGATTCTAACGCATCGGGTATTCTAGAATATAGAAATAGGGATTGCATGGGAAAGGCGGTGAGGGCTGAATAGGGAGGGACTTTGAGGATGGAGCGGCAGGGGTAAGACGGCGTGGCAGGGGGAGGAGGATAGAGGGGCACAGGTAGGGGGAGGATGGAGTGGCGGGGGGAGGAGGGAGGACGGAGCGGCAGGGGGGAGGAGGATGGAGGAAGGAGGAGGAAGCGGTGGGGTGGGGGAGGACAGAACGGCACAGGCAGGGGGAGGACTGAGGACAAAGCGGCGGGGTGGGGGAGGATGGAGTGGCGGAGGGCAGGAGGACGACAAAGGAAGGAGGAGGAAGCGTTGGAGTTACGGGAGGACAGAGCAGCACAGGCAGGGGGAGGACGGAGCACAGAGCAGCGGGGGGGAGGAGGACGAAGGGGTGGGGGAGGATGGAGCAGCACAGGCAGGGGGAGGACAGAGTGGCACAGGCAGGGGGAGGACGGAGCACAGCGCGGGGGGGGGGGGGGGGGAGGAAGGAGCAGACTCACATACACACACACACAGGGGCTCTCACCTCTCCGTCCCCAGTGCTGGCCCTCATACTGGCGTTGTCCTGCAGAGTAGGTGTGGAGGACGCGGACGCAGAGGCGAACGGTGTGCAGTATGATCCCAGGTGTCATATGCTGCTGCCACCCAGCTGTACTGAAAGGAGGCGGACACCCAGGAACATCGTATGGCCGCGCAGTCTGTGACAGACTTTGCGGCCATTGGAAGCAGGAGAGTGTGGAGGAGCCGCACGATGCGCGTTCCCTGCACCCTGGGAGCGCCGACCCCGGTCCCTGGTGTCAGTGGGCGGCTTGTGGCGGGTGTTAGTAAAAGGAGGCTGCGGCGCGCTGCAGCCACCGTCGGCCAGACCCGTGTATCCCGGCGACAGCGGCGCTAGGGCGCCACTTTTCCGGGCTTCAAATTGGCGCAAAATTCAAACTTTGAATTTGCGCTCCTATTTGCATAGTCTGCGCTCATTAGTGGCCGCCTCCGGCGGCCTCTGTCTGCCACGCGATTTCTGTGACTGACAGACGCCTTAGACAATTATATAGTAGAAATGTTCACTGGCCAATTTTTGGCAATATGAATTTTAAACATTTTTTTTTACCTGCAATGGATGAATGATTTTTAATGATGGCTCATCCAACCAATACTAGCTATAAATTTTATACATTGTAGACTCGACGTTATAAAAATGCATTTCTGGAATATAATGGATAAAAGGTTTTGCTTTTAGAACCATTTGTTGTCTGTTTGGCATCACTTTTGTATATTGAGTGGGTTGGAGAAAACTGAGGGGATTTTCTGAGATTCGCTCCCACTGTTGTATTTGCTGTTTTGTACACCAAAGTTCAGAACGCCTATTGTAGTGATTTTTCATGATACTTTGAACAGTGATTATCCGGTTAGAAAGTATGTATTGTCAGGGTCCATATATTAACATTATTTGTTTATCAGTTATAGTCTTGGGTTCAGTATATGTAGAATATTCAAAATTGTTGGACAAAGAGAACAAAATATATTGGTCAATATATACATAAAATAGCAATGTGTAATAACAACAAAAAAGAACTATGTCTTTTTTCCAGATTTCATTTTTTGTATTACAAAATGTTTTACCTTTTTATCTTTTATAGTATTTTGTTTTACCACCTAAACAAGAAGAACGGTTTCTAGAATTTGGTATTTTAAGTGCAACAGAATCTAGCAGTCTTCTCATAGCGCTAATAAATAATAACCCTATAGAGGTAAGATACAAGGGTTACATTGTCAGTTCATTATTCTGAAATTGTATTGGCATGGAAATCTTTACAGCAGTGCTATGACTTCCTTTTCTAATGGTGTAATCACCCTGACATGGAGTGCAAATGCAGATGTGAACATAAGGGCTGAGACACACTTAGCGAGATGAGTTTGAGACACTCGCAGTAGTATCGTATACCTCACCTGGCACGGCCACCGACTCTCTGGACAGGAGCGTGCCAGCTGCATAGAAACACATGACGGTGGCCATGCCAGGTGAGGCATGTGAGACTAGTGCAAGTATCTTGAATGCATCTCACTCAGTGTGTCTCCGGCCTTGGTTGTATTTCTGCTGGCAATCCTGATTAGGATTAAGAACGTCTGTCTTTATTGCTAGCCTTAGTTATATGTGTTACATTATGTGAGCACCCAATATTTCATGTAAGTGATCTGTTATGGGTGTGTATAGGATTTCTACCCTGGGATACCTGCCAGTTTGCAGATGTTGGAAAACCTTTTGAGTGAGCCCTTTACTAAGCCTGCAGTCTCCTCATTCTTTGGGTCATTGGTGGTCTGCACAGCAGAATCCCCACTGATCAAGAATTGATTACTTATTCCATCAAATACAATCAGATTTAATGGTGGACGCCGCTTAGGGTATGTGCACACAGTGCGTTTTTGCTGCATTTTCTGCATGCAGTTTACCATTGGTTTTATGGTCATTTATGCTAATTTGTTCCTGTGGTTTTGATTCCAGCAAAACCAATGTGTTTCACAGAAACGCTGTGCCGCACATTGGTTTTGCAAGTGTCAAGAACTGTCAAATCCCTGTGTTTTTGTTGCGGATGGGAAAGAATTGACATGCTCTATTTTTCTTGTGTTTTTGGTGCAGTCAATGAAAAAAACGCAGGGAAAACACAGCATCAAAAACGCAGTAAAAACGCACAAAAAACGCAGGACCTGAAATCAGCAAATCTCCTGGCAAGGACTCTAGGATCCTTGAAACCAGTTCAGGTTTTGCTGCGTTCAGGACTGATCAAAAGACGTCCTGTGGGCACATACCTTTAAACAGTTAGTTCTTCAAAATGCGTTTCTTGGAATTTTGTCATAGGAATGCCCTCACTACTATTACATAGTTGCATATTTACTCTTTTTAGCTGGCCATTAAAAACTGGCATGTAATTGGAGACAGTCTTGCCATAGAACTTCTAGTAACGGAAAAAGGAAATAGAAGCAGTATAATAGCGAGCCTTCCAGAGATTGAAAACTCCACTGTATCTGACCTCACTTCAGTAAGTCATCTTTTTTTTTTTTCTCTTTTCGTTGCATTGATTTTTTTTTTCTTTTTTAAATAGTTTTTTTTAAATATTACAATTTGATGCAAGTAGTGTTCTATTGTTGCCACTAATTGAAGGTGTTTTGTTTTTTTCCAGGTTATATTAACTTCAGGTTATTATGCAGTGTTTCGTGTGACATTGACAGCAAAAGAACTTGAAGGATTCTATGATGGGGGCATACAGATCACAACAGATTATGAGGTATGTCGATATAGTTTCTTGCATAACATAATGCTTATTATGTTAATTACCAATAATGTTGGGTAAGTTGGCGGTGTTGGTACTGTAGTATCAGTAGTCACAACATAAACAGAAGTGACATTATTATTTACATAGCGCCATTAGATCCATGGCGCTTTACATGCGGAAAGGGCAGACTAGGACAAGTGCAATAAATGTGCACAATCAGGTCATACAGGTACATGAGGGGAGAAGATCGGGTTCTGCGAGGGCTCACAGTCTACGAGGGGCGGGTGGGGATACAGTAGGAGGGGGAAGCGCCGGTCATGAGGGGGTGCAGTGGACCGGGCCTCAGTGCAGGTGTAGGCTTGACGGAAAAGGGTGGGTCTTTTGGCTTCTTTTGAAGGTTCCATGGTAGGGGAGTGTCTGATGTGTTGGAGCAGAGAATTCCAGAGTACAGCAGAGGCACGGAAGAAGTCTTGTATGCGGTTGTAGGTAGAGGAGGTGAGAGGGGAGCGGAGAAGGAGTTCATGGGAGGATCGCAGGTTGCGTGAGGGTAGGTATCTGGAGACCATGTCAGAGATGTATGGAGGGGACAGGTTGTGGATGGCCTTGTAAGTCATGGTTAGTGTTTTTTTAAGAAACCTACTTTTAAAGTAACACTGTCAGGTTATTTTTCAGTATGATACTAATAATACCCTTGAATAGAGCCTGGGCAGACCTTTTAAAAACATGTAAAATCATTATTGTACCATTTGTAGTTTCCATGTTATCAGCATTGTCAGACCCTGCAGGGAGCTGGTGCATTAGTCCTCTCCATTATATTACCAGTCGATTAGTCCGGCTACTGTATAAGTGTTATTTAAATATTCACACCCATCCAGGCTTGTGTTCACTCCCTCCCCTCTCTGCTCTGGATCTGGGAGGGTGTTTTGTCCTGCACTGTGCTATCAGTAAGATTTCTATTATATAAAGGTTGGTTTTCTTACATACATGTAATTTGTGTATCCGCTGAGCAAATGATCAAATATTCTTATCACATAGAAATATCTCAGACTGCACATACTACACATGTCTCGATACACACAATGACATGAAAAACTCAAAGCTGCAGCAAAGATCAGACACACCTCCTCCCCCCTCCCTTCTCTGTCTGCGGTGAATGAGTCACACAACAGACAAATCACATGGACAGGATAATAAAGCATGAATATTCATTTTTGGGGGAGTGGGCAGCAAGAAATCACTGTGTGTGACAGAGTGAACTAATCTTTTATTTTGAAGTTTACAGAGAATATAAGGAAAGCATAAATGATAGAAATCAATGGATAGAGAGAGTTTAGAGAAAGGAATTAAAAAATGATAGTAGTTACATATGCATTTTTTGGCCTGACGATTTCCTTTAATCATTGTATGGTTAAAAAAAGCCCTTTCATTTAACACTAGTTAATACAGGTTGAAGGTGTTGTCCAGTATTTAGAAAATATGGCTGTTTTTAGAAACTGTGCCACTTTAGAGACCATGACTTGTCTGATATTTCAACGTGGTCTCATTAAAGTGAAGGGAGTGGCTTTTCAATGTTGTAGACAGCCATGGCCAAGGATTGCACTATTTCTGAAAGAAGCAGCCATATTTTTTAATCGTGTACAATCGCTTCATCACTACACTGCAGAGATATTCACATTTTATTTCTTCTGAAGTGAAACATGTGAAGTATCTGCTTTGCAGTTCAACTGGGCATTTCTTCCATATTTTCCCTGGGGCCTGTGCTTTCACCCCTCTCCCAGACACTGCTAACAACAGCTTGATAGTTTTTAGACTGCTAGACCATGAGATCTGCTGCTGAGCTGTGAAAGGCAGCACCTGGTAGGGTGATGCCCCAAGAAAACTAAAGAGGTGGTGGGGGGAACAGCTATTCTCCTTGTGGGAGCATTCTGCCAGCCGGCAGTGAGGAGACTTAAAGCCGAAATGCTCCTCTGGGAAATTGCATATACAAATTGTCACTTCAGTGAGGAAGTAGACAAACTCTAATGCCACCTAATAGAGGTAGCAATCCTAAAAGTCCTAATTGACTCTGGTATATAACTCAAGCTTTTTGAGCTAGTCACAGTTCCCCTTTTAACTGATCAGTGGAGAGATTCCCTAAAACTCTTTTACTACTTTTAGACTTTACCTAACTGACCTGAATCTTTTTTTCCTCTTTTAATTATTATATCAAATTCCCACCTTGCTTTGTATATAATTTTTACATGACAATATTTAGAATATAAGTTGAAAGGCCAATGTATTTGGTGAATAACATGTCTGCTTCTGCCATGTCTGTCTGGTGTCTTCCACAGATATTGACCGTCCCGTGAAAGCAGTTATCGCAGTGGGGTCTTTAACCTGCTCTCCAAATTACGTTACTCTTCCACCTTCCTTTCCGGTGAGATGGTAGTTGTTTGTTTTTTTTCTTGCCACACATACTAATATTTTTAACAGGCGGAACAAAAAAATTAGAAAAATCTGAAGAAGTCAATTTTATTTTTCCACTTCTTTTTGTTGCAGGGAAAATTAGTCATCAGAGTTTGAATATTATGAGTTCCTTCTCACAGAAGGTGAAAATACAACAAATACGCTCCTTATCGGAGGACATCAGATTTTTTTATAAGCGTTTGAGGAGCAATAAAGACGAATTAGAGCCTGGGAAAAAATCAAAGGTATAAGTTTCCAAATACATAGACTATAACTTTGTGTAATATATTCCAGTTTAATGTGAGTAATTATTGCTTGGTGTTCCTACTTGCTAAAATGTCATAATGTGAATATAAGTATAAAATCAATTTAATTCTAGTATTTTAATAATTTGGATGAAAAAATATCTTTACATATATATATTTTATGTAGTAAAAAACATAATAAAGGCTAGTAATAAGTGTTCATTGTTACAATAATATACCTATTGTGTAATAAAATGTGACAATTTCATACGATAACCTATTTGTTTGAGTTACCTTTTCTTTTCCCTTAACTTTGCAGATAGCCAATATATATTTTGATGCTGCTTTAAACTGTGGTGACCACTGTTATGTTGGACTTCCATTTTTATCAAAAAGTAAGTCATATTTATGGGAAGGGTAGATGTTGCGTCTATTCTATTATATAGTAGTTTAGATACAATTGTGGAATTCTTACTTGTAACTATGCTAGAGGGCTTTTTTGTGGGGAAAAATATTTTCTGACTTTTTTCCTGAGATAAACTTTTAAGGGATCTGTAACTGTCATCAGGTTACAGTGAGATCAAACTGTCTTGCAAAATCTGTAGTTACTGAATATATACTAACGTCTTCCACTAGGAAACTTGTGTAAACCAACAATGGTATAAGGTATTTTGATTATTTTGTCCACAGATGAGGTGAAGACTCAACACCATTTAACAATGCAAGAGGATGTTTGGGATTTAGATTGGGATAATTATGAAATTCTTTATAAGAAGTGGTTTGAAATCCGTACAACTTTTAATATGTGAGTATCTAGAAAAAACCTTTTGACAGTGGGGGGTGGTCAAGGAGTGAAACAGGCTGCCACAAGACATGGTGATTATCAGATCTACGTATGGCATGATTTAGTGAATCTTGCTTTGAGCAGGGGGTTGGACCAGATGACCCAGGAGGTCCCTTCCAACTCTACCATTTTATGATTCAATCTGTGAAAGTTTCATCACGTTTGTTTTCCTTTGGAAAATCATAATTTGAAACCAGTAAGTCATTGTAACTTGTAAAAATTGATGGGTATAGTCAAATTAGGAGCAGACCATTCCCCAAGAGTGGCCACTAAATAGTGTGGGAGCAATGGTTTTCTGCACTGTTTTGTTTTACAGCTGGTCACTGCAATAACCGAGAACAAATGTTTCTTGGAGTGTCAGACCCTTACAAATCTGATTTCATTGACCCATCCTTGGGATAGGATATTAGCTTTATACGTATTTGTGGAAAACCCTTTTTTGTCCAACATTTTACTAGATTTAGATTTCCAAATTCTCATTTTTTTAATACAGTATTTTCATTAGTTAGGGCAAAGCAGTAAATAAATCTGGGTATTGTACTGATGTTATTTCACTTGATACTTTTGCTATAAGAAAAAAAATATGAATGATCTTGAGCCATTTCCCTTTTCTCTGTTGCCTTATTGGGGGCACAGGACCATGAGTTATGCTGCTTATCCCTAGGAGGTGACACTAAGCAAATGTGAAAGCAGTTAGCGCCTTCTCTGCAGCATACACCCCCTGGCCGGGCCAGGACACACCAGTTTTAGCTTATTGTCTATAGGAGGCATATCGCTCTCCTTAATTTTTTTTTTATTTTTGTTGCGGAATCCTTTTTTCTCATCAACATATATGCGGGCGGCGGTACCCTCCTAACGGGCACAGCTTTCCCAGCCACCAACAGGCGGGAATGTGGAGTGTCGCCTCCACGTACTCCCTGAACATGCTCCCTGAGGAAGGAGCTCGGCAAGCAGCTCCGAAACGCGTCGGAAAATAAAGCTATCCATCACTTTCAACCAGGCATCTCAGTGTTTCTGGTGTCATTTACATCTATCCTGCAGCAGCGCGGACCTGAGGTACTTTGTCCGGATGATTGATTGTAAGCCCATCGAGGCACGCTACCCCTTTGCCCTGACACTTCCCATAGACTGGGCAGACTCACCCCAGGTTGATTCCCCAGTCTCTCGCTTTGCCGCGAAGACCTTGCTATCCCTGCCAGATAGTTCATCTATCAAAGACCTGACCGATAGGCAGGTAGAACAACACGCATGCTCATCTTTCAAAGCAGCAGGAATCTGTCTCTCCCCTCCTTTGCATCCGTGTGGGTAGCCAAGGCAATTATGGTCTGATCTGAAACCCTACAAAAATCCTTATAAGAGTCTCAACTCCCCCAACACTTCACGAACATGACCACTCAGATATTCACGGCAGCAGAATACTTAATGCAGGTCTCCCTAGACTCTGCTACTTGCACTGTGTTCGCCACCTCTAATGCCATCGCCATACGCAGAGCCTTCTGGCTCAGACAGTGGCCTCAAAGAAATCTCTCACCGGTCTCCCTTACCTTACCGCGCCGAACGTCTCGACAAACTCATTTCGGACTCCATGGGAGGGAAAAGTACCTCGCTCCCTTAGCACAAGCCAAGACGTACGTTTGTCAAATGACATCAACAACTATCTTCCTTTCGACCACCCCCATCCAACACACATCCCCGCAGAAGAGACAGACCCACACTGCCATCGTTCAGACCTACATCCTCCTGTCAGTCCAGACAAAGACAGTCTCGTTCTAACAAGTTCTGATCCAATCGGTTCCCCTCTTCCTGACTCTCCTTTAACCCCGGAAGATATGCCATTGTGGGCAGGCGCCTACAACTTTTCAGTCACGTCTGGCTATCCACCACAGACGACAGATGGGTACAAAATCTCGTGTCTTCCGGTTATTACATAGTTTACCTCCCGCCCACCACATCATTTCTTTACCTCAAATCCCCCAAGGTCACCCAAGGAAAGTTGAGTCTTCTTCCAGGCAATTCACTCACTCTTTCAAATGGGAGTTATTGTACCTGTACCAGAATTCGAGCGTTTCATAGACTTCTACTCCAACCTTTTTGTAGTTCCCAAAAAGGATGGGTCAGTGCGCCCCATCCTGTTTTCCAATAATTTTTATTAGGTTTTTTTAAGGGGTTTAACATAAGAGTAAAATTAAAACCGTGCACCCCATCCTGGACCTCAAGCACTTGAACAAGTACGTTCTCATCCGTCGGTGAAGGATGGAGTCTCTGCGCTCTATCATTGCGCCTATGGAGGAAGGAGAATTCCTCGCCTCTATAGACATAAAAGACGCATACCTTCACCAACCAATTACTCAGGCTCACCAACAATTTCTTTGCTTCGCCGTACAGGATCATCACTTCCAATTTGTGGCATTGCCCTTCGGTCTCGCTACCGCCCCAAGGGCCTTCACGAAGGTCATGGCAGTGGCTATGAGTATCCTTCACTCCAGTGGAATAGTCGTATTTCCTTACTTGAACTACCTCCTCATCGAGCCCCCCTCCTTTCAGGTTTACTCAGTGTGTCCAGATAACCATGGACACCCTGTCTCGTCTAGGCTGTTTGGTGAATCTAGAAAAGTCATCCCCAATGCCTGCAAAGTTGATCACCTTCCTGGGCATGACTTTCAACACGTACCGAGGCTTGATCTACCTCCCTCGGGACAAAGCCACTTCACTATGACAGGTAGTGCGCTCTCTTCTACGCACATCCCCACATTCCATATGCTTCGGGATTAGAGTCCTAGGGAAAATGGTAGCAGCTATGGAAGCTGTTCCATTTGCCCAACTGCAACTGGCCCTCCTGATGGCCTGAGAAAAGAATCCATTTTCCCTAGACGAGACCTTTTTCCTGACTTTTACCCCCAGTCAGGCGAGCTCTGCTCTCGTAGACCCGCCCAGCCTCCCTATCCTAGGGACGTTTTTTCTTCCAGTGGATTGGTTGATCCTCACTACCACTGCCAGCCTACTCAGATGGGGGGCAGTACACTGACGTCATACGGCCCAGGGCCGTTGGTCCAAACGGGAATTGACCCTGTCGATCAACCTGTTGGAGATCCGAGCAATAACATTGGCCCTCAAGTCGGGGCATCCTGGGCCATTCGGCACTAGGCCTCAGCGGAACAAGTGTGCAAGGCAGCTACTTGGTCTAGCCTTCACACATTCGCAAAGCACTACAGGGTTCATACCCAGGCCTCAGCTGACGCCAGCTTGGGTAGACAAATCCTTCAGGAATCCTCCTGCAGTTGCACACCTATCCACTTCTCCCAGTCAGGGACTGCTTTAGGACATCCCATGGTCCTGTGTCGCCCAATGAGGCGATAGAGAAAAATGGATTTTTGTGTACTCGCCCTAAAATCGTTTTCTCTGAGCATTCATTGGGGGACGCAGCACCCACCCTGTTGCCCAGTTGGGCTTTTTGTTATCCTTTAATGCTTCAATGTTTTTGTTGCATGTTTGCACTTGGTTAAACTGTCTGTATTTATTGTTCATCTTCCTACTGCTTGTTTACTAAAACTGGTATTTCCTGGCCCATCCAGGGGGTGTATGCTGAAGAGGAGGAGCTAACTGACTAACATTTGCTTAGTGTCGCCTCCTTGGGAGAAGCAGCATAACCCATGGTCCTGTGTCCCCCAAGGATGGCTCAGAGAAAACTATTTTATAATGAGTTCACAAAAATCAATTTTTCAGTATTCACATTCAATAGCTGCATTCAGCCTACTTCTCTTCCTTCTAACTTCTCAATATTGTGAGGTACCGACCGGCAATATTGTACATGGCTGGTAAGTATCGTACAGGCTGGTGTGTGCTGCGATGTAAAATCCAGGGTGTTTTGCTGAGTCTTGTTGTTTCACAAATCTGGTATAGTATAGTGTAGTATAGTGTAGAGAGAGATCTGGGCGGTTCTGGCCAACCCCATACAATCCATTGGTGAGTCTCATGCACATAGTGAGACTGCTATGGTGTCACATAGTCTCATGTCAGACAGGTCCTGCAAACTTCCTGTTTGAATACATAGTGTGGAAGACTGTGTGTGTGGAGCTGGCTAGAGCTCCTAAGAGCCCAGGAAGTGACGGAGGCTCCTGAGGACCTGGTTGGCGATCCCAGTGAGTGTCTTCCTGGATGTGGGACTGGCTGGTAAAATGGTGTTGGCGTCTGTGGAGCCTGCTAAGTTGCTAAGCAGGTAACCCCAGAGAAATGAGGATTTATTATTTGTACTGACTGTGGTCAGTAAATAAACCCTGCGGATGTATCCGCGATTAAAACCGACCAGCATGTCACAAAGGTTTCTGGGGACTGAGCGAACATGTCCATGGAAGTAGCAGAAGCTAAGTGATACATTTCTGTAAAGCTGAAGTGCAATGCATATGTGTTGAAAAGTGGTTTATGGCTGTTAATAATCCCGAATGAACTATTTAAATAGAAACCATTGCTCTGTGTTTGAATACTGCTGCAAAGCAAGTGTACCGCACTACGTTTAATGAGCACTGCCTCACAATACACATGTTCGCTTATACCTTCCTAGCTTGCATATGAAAAGAGAAAGTAAGCCTCTCTCGGGCATGGTTTTGTGGTTTAAATTGATTACTATTATTATTGTTTATTTATAGAGCACCATTGACTCCGTGGTGCTGTACATGAGAAGGTGTTACATACAAACAAGATAAAAATACAATGAACAAACTGACAGTGACAGACCGATACAGAGGAGAGAGAGCACCCTGCCCTTGCGGGCTTACATTCTGCAGGGCAATGGGGAGAGAGACAGTAGGTTGGGTCGGCTCTGGTGGTGGTGGAGCGCCGGGTCCAGTGGTGGTGAAGTGGCATTTTGGTCATTGCAGGATGTAGGCTGTTATGAAGAGATGGGTTTTCAGGTTCCGCTTGAAGGTTCCAAGTGTGGAGGACATCGGACATTTTTGGGTGCAAAATTCCAGAGAATGGGGGATGCTCGGGCGAAGTCTTGCAGGCAGTTAGATGAGAAACGTACAAGTGTGGAGGCATGAAGTAGCTCTTGGAAGGATTGAAGATTACAAGTTGGATGATATCGGGAGATTAGCTCAGAGATATATGAGGGGGACAGATTGTGAACGGCTTTGTAAGTCAATGTTAGTAGTTTGAATTGGATACGCTGGGGAATTCAGAGCCAGCGGAGGGATTTGCATTGGGGAGAAGTGGAGGAATATTAAGGAGAGAGGTGGATTAGTCGGGCAGCAGAGTTAAGGACACATTGGAGAGGTGCAAGAGCGTTAGCAGGGAGGCCACAGAGGAGGAGGTTGTAGTAGTCGAGACGGTAGATGAGGGCATGCACTATTAGTTTAGTAGATTGAGGGTTGAGGAAGGGACGCATTCTAGAAATATTTTTGAGTTGGAGGTGGCAAGGGCTTGGATGTGCGATTTGAAAGACAAGGCAGAGTCAAGGGTTACTGTGAGGCAGCGGACTTCAGGTACAGGGCAAAGTGTGAAGTCATTTATTGTGATAGATAGGTCTGGTAAGGAAGGTGTGTGAGATGGGGGAAAGATGATGAGTTCAGTTTTGTCTACATTGAGTTTTAGGAAGCGAGAGGAGAAGGAGAAGGATATGGCTGATAGACACTCTGGGAATCTGGACAGAAAAGAGGTGATGTCTGGGCCAGAAAGGTAGATCTGAGTATCATCAGCATACAGGTGGTACTAGAAGCCATGGGACTTTTAGTTGTCCCAGACCAAGGGTATAGATTGAAAAAAAGAGGGTCCCCAGGACAGAGAGGTGATGGGGCGAGGAGATCATGTGGGAGTGGGAGGCTCTAAATGTGCGGTTGGAAAGGTAGGAGGAGATCCAGGAGAGGGCAAGGTCAGTTGATACCGATGGAAGAGAGGATCTGTAATAGGCAGTAGTCGAATGTCGAATGCGGAGGGCAGGTCAAGAAGGAGGAGGACAGAGAACTGTCTGTTAGCTTTGGCCACAAGTAAAGGTACCTTCACACGTCGCAATATCGGCTGGCGACATGAGGAGATCTAACGTGCGCGTGCACATTTCATGCTCGCCTCAGATCGCTGATGGCGGTATTACACGCCTCAATCTCACCCTGAAATAAAGGCGATGTGTCACCCCGGAAATCGCCTCACCCACAGCGGAACCAATCCGGTTGAATTCCCTCGCCGCTTCACACACCGCAATCCCAAAGGCAATGTGGACGTACATGTTCAGCGCCGCGAGGACATAGGGGTGCCGCAGCGGTCAACACTGTGCCCCCATAGCCTCTCATTGGACAACACAACTGCGTTACGATTGGCCAGCCTGCTCTTGAAGGCTGGCTAATACATGACGCCATTGAAGATGTGTGTGGTGCTAAACGGACAGCTCTTCAAATATGGCGCCCTGTGAACTGACAGCCAATGGGAACACAGTAGCCACCACCAATCATCACAGACGGGGCGCGGACTCCAGCATGCTGTGGAACGCCTACAGGAAATCATAGGCGACGCTAACTCCATCACTATCGCCCTATTACACGCCACAACACGGTAATATCGTCTTCAGGATTGAGGCTGATTTCAGAGCAGTGCTCAGGAAACAGGCGAGAGGCGATTTATCGCCGCGAAATTCCCCAATCACACGTCGCAACTGTGAGGCAATTTAACGGCGATTGCTCCGGGGCGACATATCGCCTTTAGGATTCCCAGGCGAGATTGCGGCGTGTGAATGTACCTTAAGTCGTTAGTAATTTTGGTCAGGGCAGTTTCAGCGGAGTCGTGGGGGCGGAAGCCGGATTGAAGATCGTCAGAGAGAGTTGGATGAGAGGTGGGATGAGAGTACAGTGCGGACATGCTTTTCAAGAAGTTTGGAAGCGAATGCAGGGAAAATGGGCCGGTAGCTGGATGTAGAAGTGGGGTCAAGGGATGGCTTCTTTAAGATAGGTGTAATTGTTGCATGTTTGAAAGCAGAAGGAAAGGTACCAGAAGGTAGTGATAGGTTGAAGAGGTGGGTTAGGGCTGTTGTGGTGAGGTTGGGGAGGAAGTGGGATAGGAAGGGGTCCAGTGCACAAGTGGTGAGGTGCGATCTGGAGAGGAAGTAAGCAAGTTCTCTTTCAGTGATGGAGGGGAGGAGGGTTAGTGGGGGAGAGGAGTAGTCTGGTATACATGGGGGTTGTATTGGTTGGGTTGCAAAGACTTGTCTGATCTGATAGATCTTATTGGTGAAGTATGTTGCAAAGTCTTCTGCACAGATATGAGAAGTAGGAGGGGGCGGAGGAGGGAGTTAAATGTATTGAATAACTGCCTGGGGTTGTGGGACAAAGAGGATATGAGGGTAATGAAATAGTTCTATTTAGTGGTGGTGAGTGCTGACTTGAATTTGAGAAGTGCTTGTTTGAATACTGTGTAGTCTTCATGTGAGTGTGTTTTCTTCCAGCGCCGCTCTGCAATCCTTGATGCTCGCCGCAAATTTTTAGTGGTGTCTGTGTGCCAGGGTTATCTGTTGGTTTGTCGTGTTCTGCCATGAATGAGGGGGGCAGCTGCATCTGATGTGAGTGTAGAGTTGTAGTAAGCAGTGGCAGTATCTGTGTCGTGGAGTGAGGATATAGATGATAGCGGTAAAATGGTGTTGGAGCGTCAAGATGTGTGAGGTTTCTGCGAGGGGGTGTGAGTTGGTGGACATGGGTGGCAGGTGAGGAGGATGAGAAAGTAAGTAAGTAGATGGTGGTCAGAGAGGGGGAGAGGGAAGGTTGTGGGTTTAGTTAGGGAGCAGAGAGTGGATAAAGATGACGTCTAGTGTGTGTCCGTCTGTGTGTGTGTGTCTGTGGAAGACCATTGAGAGAGGCCAAGGGATGAGGCAAGTAACAGGAGTTTGCACATTGATGGGTATATTTAAATAGGATGTAATCTGTGGTACCAGGAAATGGCTACTAAACAGTGTGGGCACAATGGTGTTCTGCTCCATACACTATTTACATCTGGTTGGTGCAATAATTGGAAACACCTGACTCATTGGATTTGGCCCGGACAGGTACTGCACATCCATCCTGTATTGATTCGGATATGTACTGGACCAGCAGTACCTGGCCTCGGCCATTATTCCTTTGACTGAATTAAGTTGTTCAACTTGGCAACTGTTCATCCAGCCAGCACCAGGAGCAGCTGATTTACAGGGCCAGCTGTCGAACCCCCACCGATCACATATTGATCACCTATGCTAAGGATTAGTAGTCAATTTAAAATTCTTGAACGACATGTTGAATGTGTGTGGCTACACTGGTTTCAGTCTTCCACCATTTTTATACTTGGAGATTCAGCATAGTGTTTCTGACACGGGGCTGGGTCTTTTTCAGTTTCAGCTCATGTAATGTTTTATTTCACAGAAATGGAAATAAGACCCTTTTGTACCCATACTGTAACCAGCTTCTGTTTTCTTTGTAGACCTGTTGCTGAATTTGAGGTTGACACGGATCTTCAGAAAAATGTCCCTTCAGAAGTTAAGGCTGAGCTTATCTGGCCATCTATTGTCAGCTCATCCCGTCATGTGCACTTCCCCCTAACAAATACCAACTCCTCATCGGTAAGTGCAGCAGCTGTTTATTGTGCTCATTCATTTCACAGATTCATTACAGAGAGCTTGGAAGTGTTGACATATTCCACTGTTTGAAACTGGCATTGTCCAAGATCAACTAGAATTATTTTTAGGATCTATGTACTTGTATTACGACATTCCAGTAAGAATCAACTCTGTCAAGTTAAACACCAGAAAATTAATGGCTTGGTGATATGTTGCAACAGGAAGAAGAGATTGCACTAGAAAACCCTGCCGATGTATCAGTATATGTCCAGATCCTGCCACTGGCACTTTATGCTAACATTTCGTTAGTGCTGGATAAGATATTAGACCGGTAAGTGCAGAGATATTTCAGTTAAATGAATATAGGAGCTCTCTGAAGATATTATTTTCTGGTTAGCATATTTTAATATTCAAAATGACCTGTAACATCTCATTGCTTCTTAAAACAATGCATCAGTGTTTTTTTGTTTGTGTATTTTTAATATTTTAATTCTGGAATGGTGCTTTAAATCTGCCCCCTAATCTTATATTCACCCTTCCGTGTCCTCATCAGTTATCTGAGACACTCTGCTCTGTCTTCGGCAGTTTGTGCCCTTTTGCCGGCTCCGGTGTGTCATTGTGTGTGCCAGAGGTCACAGCTATATACAAGTCTATGAGCCCATCTCTCAATCTCGAGTTCTATCTCTCATAGAATTGCATTGAGAGCTTTTGGCATGACTTTTGGCCCAGACGTTATGGTCACAAGATGGTGCTGCAGGACCAGAACGACACCGAAAAAAGGTGAAGATTCTAAGGACAGATTATAAAACCGTACCTGGGGACTTAGATTTAAACCACCAATCCAGCTGTGAAAGAAAAACAAAACAAAAAAAGTATGTGTAGTAACCCAAAGTGTAGAAAAATGTTCATGTAAACCAAAGCCTCACAGAGGATATATATATATAGATTGCAATCTTGCAACCAGACTCTGATTCATGCAGCCATTGATTTGGGCAGAAGGAACCTTATAACAGGTTTCCTTTTTAAAGGTTTATTCTCATGATAAAAGATAGGAGATGATTGATAGTGAGAAATTAAGCACATTTGCAATTGAATTGCTTTGTTAAGTTGTTTTTACTGTTACTGCTTTTTCCCTTTTAAAGGGATCCTGTCCAAAAAGCCACTTAAGCTCCAAAAACATGTCCCTGCAGCATCCTATCACTATTCTCACACTCCTTTTGTCTCCTAAAAGAATCCTGTCAAAGTAGATAAAAACTATTTTATACTCACTAGTGATTATAATTAGTAGAGGCTATATTCTTTAGCCCTTAGGGTGTGTTTGTTTTGCAGGCTCCAGGATCCAGCCTCTCTCTCTCTTTGTGCTGCTTTGCTTGTGCAGGCTTTGCCCTCCCCCTCTCTGTCACTCACAATGCAAATCATTAGTCCTGCCTTCAGCTCCATATCACAGCAGCACAGAGAGAGAGAGGCTGGATCATTCAGGCTGCAAAACAACATGCCCAAAAGGCAATTGCATATAGCCCCTACTTCATTATCATCCTAATGAGTAAGTATCAAAGTGTTTATTTCAACTTTGAAAGGAAACATTTAGCACAGAGAAGGATGGTTATAATGCTAATAAGAAGGTGCAAGGACATGTATTGATAGGTTAGGTGGCTTCTAGGAGGTGACCGGATCCCTTTAACTTATTACTTGTTACTGTTCATTATTGGTGTCCGATCATGCGCATTAGTTCCAAGGGTTTTCCTAATTATGTTGACATTACTGCCCTGAAGCTGTCAGAGATCACTGGAGCTCACTGTTAGCTCCTGATCCAGACCAGCATCAGCCTTGCTGCTCTTCTGGTGTTGCATAGGCAATGTGCCTAAATTAGCAACATTGGGGAGTGCACATTCAGTGCAACGGTGTGACAAAGCTTCTGGCCTGAACTGTCCAAAGGTTATGAGTGCATGCACCCGAGCAATCGGGTAATTAGGGGAGGGGTGTGCTCCAGACTAGACATGATGGGATAACCATATAAAGGTGGTCTCCAAGGAGTTATCCAAGATGGCTGTCCTTATTTGTTCCAGACTTGCAAACTGTCCTATGCACACATTAAGGAAAAACGCTGCTTCAGGCAGGTGACTGTAAGATACTATAGAGCAGGGGTCCCCAACCGCCGGTCCGTGGACTGGGACCGGGCCGTGGGGGTCTTTGTGCCGGTCCGCGGCTAGCTGCCGGCTTCTCCGCCCCCCTAAGAAGTCTCCGCCCCCCCTTGGAACTCTGCGCCCCTCACCTCCTGCACTATGCCGCTCTGCTCTAAGCCTCTGCCTCAGCTGCGTGCGTAGAAGGTGAGCTGTCGGCCAATCACTGCAGCAGCCATGCCCTGATTGGCCCGCTACTGCCGCGCTGTTATTGGCTGACAACTTCCCTCGTACAGCTAAGCAGCTGAGGAAGAGATGTGGCCAGAGTTTCATATCTCGCGCTATTTCCAAGCGCAGCAGTGACGTGAGCTTCCACGTCACGTGATGCACTGGAAATAGCGCGAGATATGAAACTCCGGCCACATCTCTTCCTCAGCTGCTTAGCTGTGCTGCCGGCAGAAGCGGTGAGCATCAGCTGGCAAGTGTGAGGCATGGCATTCTTTGGCAATGTGTGTGCCAAGGGGAAGTCATTCAGGGGCAATGTGTGTGAGGGGGGCAAACAGGGGCAACGTGTGTGAGGGGGGCAAACAGGGGCAATGTGTGTGAGGGGGCAAACAGGGGCAATGTGTGTGAGGGGGGAAACGGGCAATGTGTGTGAGGGGGGCATTCAGGGGCAATGTGTGTGCGATGGGGGGGCATTCAGGGGCAATGTGTGTGCGATGGGGGGGCATTCAGGGGCAATGTGTGTGCGATGGAGGGGGCATTCAGGGGCAATGTGTGTGAGGGGGCATTCAGGGGCAATGTCTGTGTGTGAAGGGGCATTCAGGGGAAATGTCTGTGCGAGGGGGGCATTCAGGGGCAATGTGTGTGAGGGGGGCATTCAGGGGCAATGTGTGTGCGATGGAGGGGGCATTCAGGGGCAATGTGTGTGCGATGGGGTGGCATTCAGGGGCAATGTGTGTGCGATGGAGGGGGCATTCAGGGGCAATGTGTGTGAGGGGGCATTCAGGGGCAATGTCTGTGTGTGAGGGGGCATTCAGGGGAAATGTCTGTGCGAGGGGGGCATTCAGGGGCAATGTGTGTGAGGGGGCATTCAGGGGCAATGTCTGTGCGAGGGGGGCATTCAAGGGCAATGTGTGTGAGGGGCATTCTGGGGCAATGTCTGTGTGAGGAGGGTATTCTGGGGCAATGTCTGTGTGAGGAGGGCATTCTGGGGCAATGTCTGTGTGTGGGGGCATTCTGGGGCAATGTCTGTGTGAGGAGGGCATTCTGGGGCAATGTCTGTGTGAGGAGGGCATTCTGAGGCAATGTCTGTGTGAGGAGGGCATTCTGGGGCAATGTCTGTGTGAGGAGGGCATTCTGGGGCAATGTCTGTGTATGTGGGGCATTCTGGGGCAATGTCTGTGTGAGGGGGGCATTCAGGGGCAATGTCTGTGTGTGGGGGCATTCTGGGGCAATGTCTGTGTGTGTGTGTGTGTGTGGGGCATTCAGGGGCAATGTCTGTGTGGGGGGGGCATTCAGGGGCAATGTCTGTGTGAGGGGGGCATTCAGGGGCAATGTCTGTGTGAGGGGGGCATTCAGGGGCAATGTCTGTGTGAGGGGGGCATTCAGGGGCAATGTCTGTGTGAGGGGGGCATTCAGGGGCAATGTCTGTGTGAGGGGGGCATTCAGGGGCAATGTCTGTGTGAGGGGGGCATTCTGGGGCAATGTCTGTGTGAGGGGGGCATTCAGGGGCAATGTCTGTGTGTGTGTGTGGGGCATTCAGGGGCAATGTCTGTGTGTGGGGCATTCAGGGGCAATGTCTGTGTGTGTGGGGCATTCAGGGGCAATGTCTGTGTGAGGGGGGCATTCAGGGGCAATGTCTGTGTGAGGGGGGCATTCAGGGGCAATGTCTGTGTGAGGGGGGCATTCAGGGGCAATGTCTGTGTGAGGGGGGCATTCAGGGGCAATGTCTGTGTGAGGGGGGCATTCAGGGGCAATGTCTGTGTGAGGGGGGCATTCAGGGGCAATGTCTGTGTGAGGGGGGCATTCAGGGGCAATGTCTGTGTGAGGGGGGCATTCAGGGGCAATGTCTGTGTGAGGGGGGCATTCAGGAGCAATGTCTGTGTGGGAGGGGCATTCAGGGGTCAGTATGTCTGTGTGTGGGGGGCATTCAGGGGCAATGTCTGTGTGAGGGGGGCATTCAGGGGCAATGTCTGTGTGAGGGGGGCATTCAGGGGCAATGTCTGTGTGAGGGGGGCATTCAGGAGCAATGTCTGTGTGGGAGGGGCATTCAGGAGCAATGTCTGTGTGGGAGGGGCATTCAGGGGTCAGTATGTCTGTGTGTGGGGGCCATTCAGGGGCAATGTCTGTGTGAGGGGGGCATTCAGGAGCATTGTCTGTGTGGGAGGGGCATTCAGGGGTCAGTATGTCTATGTGTGGGGGGCATTCTGGGGCAATGTCTGTGTGAGGGGGCATTCAAGGGCAATGTGTGTGAGGGGGGCATTCAAGGGCAATGTCTGTGTGAGGGGGGCATTCAGGAGCAATGTCTGTGTGGGAGGGGCATTCAGGGGTCAGTATGTGTGTGTAGGGGCAATATGTAAACTATGAAGAGCTGTGACACTACATTATATTATATGGAGGGATATGAGGCTGCATTTTATTATATGGAGGGATATGAAGTTGCATTATACTTTATGGAGGGCTGTGACGCTGCATAGTACTATATGGAGGGCTGTGATGCTGCACTATACTACATGAAAATAAGACGTAGCGCATCTTTTGAGGAAACAGGGTGGTAAACTCCACCCCTTCTCCATAGCCCCGCCCCATGAGGTAAAAGCCCCGGGCCCCGGAAAAACTATCTTCCATGAAGCCGGTCCCCGGTGCAAAAAAGGTTGGGGACCCCTGCTATAGAGTATAGCAAGTTCCTGTCAAGTTGAGGAGGAGCATCGAGACCAGCCTCTGCCAGGTTTACAATGGGACACGGGCCAAGAGGAAAAAGGTCTGTGCTGATGTGACAGATTACAGTCGAGTATGGAGCCTCACTCAGCAGGCTTTTATCCTCCTGATGCTGGGTCCACTTGTAAACTTGTCAATTTGAGAGGATAAGTTATGCTTGTTCATGATACTGATCATAAGCCTGCGTGCCAAGGATAGGTTGCAGCATGAGTAGCTGAGGGTGGCCATATTGGATTACGTCTTTGAGAACTCCCTCTGTCTCTTTTCTCCATTGCAGCACACTAACACAAACTTTCCCATCAATGTCTTGTATTAGATATTCAGGAGTAATTCCTGGGTTTAAATAGCAAAGGCATAAGACTTGTTTCTCATATGTCTACTGACTTTGTAAAATAAAATATAGCAAGCATAACATTGATCAAGATTCTGGTAAATCGAGATAGTGAGCGCTAAGAAGGTAGTGGAGAAACCTGCTGTTTTGTCATCTTGTATGCAAATTGTGTCTGTAGTTCTCAGTATTGTCTCCTTTCTCAGGTTTAATATTAGTAAGACGCTGAATATAGATCTGAAGACACTTGAATTCAAAGTATTTAAAAATAATGTAAGTATGCGGATATATATTGTTAGATGTTGATTCATTACAAATGGCTTTTTTGCTTTTAAGTTATGAAACAAAAAATGCAGTACATTGTTCACCTTTCTGATGAATGATTTGCATAAATACCTGATTGAGTATGTGCACATGGATTTTTCTCATTTGAAAAATCTAGAGTTCTCGGTAAATTTGCATATAAACTATGCTAATATTTGCGTGCATTTTTGACGAACGTTCACTTGTTTTGTTTTTGTTCTCCTATATTTGAGTGAAAAACTTTGCAAAAACAGTAGAAACTGATCTGCGGCAGATTTGGAAAAGACGCTTTAAGGTTCAAATCTGCAAAGAAAAAATAAGTAGTGTGTGCATTAAAGAAATCTCATTCACGCTGCTGGGGCTAAAAAATGCTGCTTTTTTTGTGACGATATTGTGTGTATAGCGGTGTCTGTGTCCGTTCCATAACAATCAATGTACGCAGCTGAGCACAATCTTTGTTCTGCGCTTAGCCTTTAAGTCACAGAAAACTGCTTTGTGTGTCCAATGCTATACAATATTACATAGCATTTGGTATAGGCCATGGATGAAGTGAAGAAGAGTTAAAGAGGACCTGTCACCAAACCAGGCATGGTGATGTAATTACAGCACTGGATGCAGCATGTCTGCAGCATGCAGACAAGGGGTCCCCCAGCACTTGAGCAGCCCTGTACCCCGAGATAATACACTTAGAAAACTTACATGCTCCAGCCAAATAGGAGGTGGCTAGGGGCAGGAGCCAAGGGCAGATTCACACCCCCTACATGTGTAATCTGCCCACCGCTGCCAATCATTCTCTCCCTCTTCAGCAGCATTTAAACAGGTTTTTTTTTCTCTCTCCCAGAAAGTCTGTTTAGCCCCACCCCTAAGGGGCAGAGCCAAAAGGCAAGTTCTGATAAAAGCAAAAACTGTTTAATGCTGCTGAAGAGGGAGAGTGATTGGCAGCGGTGGGCAGATTAAACATGCAGGGGGTGTGAATCTGCCCTTGGCTGCAGCCCCTAGCCACCTCCTTAGTGGCTGGAGCATGTAAGTTTTCTAAGTGTATTATCTCGGGGTACAGGGGGCTCAAGTGCTGGGGGACCCCTTGTCTACATGCTGCAGACACACTGCATCCAATGCTGTAATTAGATCACCATGTGTGTTTGGTGACAGGTCCTCTTTAAAGGGGACCAGTCACCAAATTTCACTATATAAGGGCCCTTTCACACTTTTTTTTTTCCTGATTTGGAAGATCAGGAAAACACCTGATTCTTACAGGATTCATTTTTTTTGCCCATTCTCTTTAATGATTTCAGGACAAAACATGAAGCAACAAGATTCTACCTGACAAAATTAAAGTGAATGGGCAAAATACTGTAAGAATCGGGTTTTTTCCTGACCTTCCAAATCAGGAAAAAAACGCAAGTATGAAAGGCCCCTAAGCTGCATATATTAATAGATATATTTTAGACCTGATGAGGCTGGTAAATTTACTTTGAAAAGCCATGTTAGATGAGCTGTGAAATCCCAATAGTCAAATATTTAAGAGGCAGAATAGCGGGGCACCGATCACTCAAGATCCAAAGTAGCGATATCAGTAGTGTCAACTGCAGCAGAACCGGGGGTGCACAATCTTGTAACAGCCTGAGAGGTAAAATCACATTGAAGAAAGAGGCACTCACCCGGTGATAGTTGTTCCTCAATGGACGACTTTAATCAGCATTATGGTACAGGGTGCTGGGGAGGGGGTGTCGGAGGTGCAGACGACGGCACCGTTTCGGATCAACTGATCACCGGGTGAGTGCCTCTTTCTTCAATGTGGTGAAATCCTAATAGTAATGCTCCCTATTGCAGGACAGATAAAGTGCTCAGTTTAATATTGGGCAGCAAAACATTTATAAAGACGTCATTCTGAGTCATCAGCCTTATTATGCCTAAAAGATCTCTTTAATATTATATGCAGATTGTACTCTGGTGACCGATAACCCTTAAGCCCCCTTCACACCACGGCAGCATCAGATGTGAATCGGACAGCCCCGGACTGGATTTGAAAACCGAACCGGAGGGCAAATATGCCCTCCGGTCGGGTTTGCAGCCAGCTTCCCAAGATTGCAGCTGCTCATTTTTCAAGATTGCGGCTAGCAGGGAGCTAGCTATGGTCCTGAAAGCACAGCAGGGGACAGCTGGTGGTGCTGAAACGTCAGCCGCCGGCGCAAACAACGTTTTTGTGTCCAGGAGGAAAATCCGGATCCTCCAGGACAGATGGAAGCCGGATGGCACATAGCTGCAGTTCGGTTCCATCCGGCAATCCGGTCAGGTTTACATCAGACAGCCCCGGACCTGATGCTGCTGCGGTTTACAGGGGGCCTTACAATACCTGTAAGCACCTCTTTACAGATTGAACTAGTAGTATGGCTGTCATGTGGAACTAATGATACGAAATGTGATTTAGGACAAATCTAGAGTTAAAGAGGAATCAGGTAGTAAGTGCACTGCGGACGTGTCTATGCACTTGGAAGAAGCCGTTCAGTGCACTTACAGCTTGATTTGCTTATGACTTTTACTCTAGATTTCTTCAGGATAACACATCCCTTTTAGGCAAAAAATTCCTGGATCTTTTTCTGATGTGAATAGCAAATTGTCAGTTTCTGGTTAGAATGAGGTCTGGGGTAGAGATGAGCGAACTTGTTTGGGGCTGGAGTTCAGAGGAATTCCATCTTCTAGGTGCAGGAGTCAGGATCGCTGTGCTCAAGTACGCTGGGTGGTCGGGCCAGTGGGAGCCGCTGGCAGTGTGGGATGGCTCACACTGAGCGTAAATCCTGTGTTCTTGTCCATGGTTAAAAAAGTTAAAAACCCCGTCCTTCTGCCCCAGAAGTCTTTTGCATTTGGCAGACTGTGGGCAGAGAGCCATCAGCCAATCAGTGATTTCAGAGGGCATACGGGGTCACGTTCGGGCCCTGAGCAGGCAGCACCTGAACATCCAGATGTTTGCTCATCTCTAGTCTGGAGTATAGAGCCACATTTCAGGTATTACTTGCACTGGCCTGTTATAGGGCACTTGTACGCCGTATGCTGCTTTGTACTTGTATGCTGCTTTGCTCTACCTCCATATTCTTTTTCATTACCCAAACTCTGTATGAAATGTTTTTCTGATGGCTAATGATCTTCAGTAGAGTCTCCCTGCCCTATAGATCTTCTAACTGGTGAAATACCTCCATTGCTTGCATATTATATTTTTTATGAAACACACAACTACATATTTTGTGCCAAATTATCTGCTCAATAAAAAGATGTTTTAATGTTGTTAATTTCTTTTTTTTTTTTTGTCTTTTATATAAAGGTGCAACCTGTTCTGAGCAGTCATAGTTTTGCAGAGGGACTCTCACGTCAATCTGTTCTTAATATTATTCTTAAGCCTGGAGAGAAAAAAAGCATCAAGGTTAGATTTACTCCAGTGCTAAACAAAACTGTATCTTCATTACTTATAGTCAGGTGAGTATAAAAATGTATATATATATTTTTTGTATCACTAAAATAATAGATTAAAAAAAAAAAAAACTTGACATGCTTGGAATCGCTGTAATCACAGTTTTTTACCACAAAATGTACACGATAGAAACCACTACAAACCATGTCAGAGTTGTGTTGGGTTTTTACATAATTTCTCCTTCGCCTCATTGGGGGACACAGACCGTGGGTGTTATGCTGCTGTCCACTAGGAGGCGACACTAGGCAAAATCTGCAAAAGAGTTAAGTGGCTCCTCCTATGCAGTTATACACCCCTAGAACAGGAAGTGCTTCTCCAGTTTTTGCTTAGTGTCTAGGAGGCGCACACAGATTTTTTTAGTGCTCCTAAAAAACTTTCTTTTTGAATTTTTTTCTTCAAGAGGAAGAAAAGTGGATCTCTGACGAGACTCCCGGCATGGTCCCTCCTCGGCCCACCGATTGTTGGGGGCGCCTGGTTGAGGTCGACTGGTCCCCCTAACATGCCGCTCCCTCCTCGGCCCCCCAATGTTGGGGACGCTGGGTTAAGGTTGAGACAACGACCCTCCCTCCCCATTTCCCCACTGTTGGGGTTACTGGGTTGAGGTCGAGGCAAAGGACAAGGCACCTGACGGTGGAGCAGCATCCCTCCCTAAATACCCCTTTGGGGTTCATTTAGGTCGAGACACCTCTGGTGCAGCAGCTCGGACCTGCTCTAGGCACCCAGGAGTCCCCAGCTTTGCTGAAGACTCCTTACCCCTCAGCGGCAGCCTGCTCCCTGCAGTACCAGGGCACACAGCTCTGCTGTGTACCTCCTGAAGGGGCCGGGGGACCAACAACGGGGCAACCAGCACTAGCAGGGACACAGCTTGCCTGTGTCCCTGCAGCAGCCAGCACTAAGGGCTGCATCCTGGTGGTTACAGAGGACCCAGTACTCTGGGTCCTCTGCGGGGGCTATTATAGCAGAGGACCCCCTGGGCCCACATCCCGCCACCGCTGTCTGCCCAGGGGGTCCGGCAGGGTCTGGTTTAGTTCCAGAGCCCCCCCCGCACCTCCGCGCCGCCCTGGCGATATTTGCGGCCGCAGGTCTCAAATTTAGGCCGCGGCTTCGGCCTACACCGAAGCCGCCGCCTTCTCCACGCCCCCGGCCCGCCCCCCCGGATGACGAGGATGACGCTGCCAGCGTCATAGCAGGGGGCGGGCCGGAGCACAGAGGGCGCGTTTTTTTACAAGGACCGCGCTCTTTTTTGCTCAGCGCCCCGCCCCCCTCCCTCCTCACTCACATATCTCGCCGGCTATTATCAGCCAGCCAGTCTCCGGGGGGCACAGGATGAGGATGACCCCTCTCCTATAAGCAGCGGCGGCCAGTAAAGGACACAGGCACTGCTCCTGTCACCGCAGCTGCCAGCCCTGAGCCACTGCACACAGCAGCCACATACGGGCTAGCCTGTGTGCGGACACTGTGCACACACTACACAGACAGCTGACACATGTCATCAACACACGAGTAATTTAGCTACGGGTCTCTGGAACCTAAGACCCATAGCACACTCCCTCCTCAGCTCCCCACCGTTGGAGGCGCTGGGTCGTGGCCGAGATTACTATAAACCATACTCCTTCCTCGACTTCCCACTGTGGGGGACTCGGGTTGAAGCTGTGACGGCCCAAGGCCTGGTCGGCCTCCGTCCCCAAACTACAAAAACGAAACTCTGGGTCGCAGAACGTGCAATACGAGCCCTGTCGCCAATCTCCTCCCTATACCTATATTAGGTACTTTGTTTGAGATGACACGTGCGAGCACTCTGCACAGCCCGCTTCAAAGCTGGACTTTGCAGACCCCCGACCGCATTAACCAATGGAGGGCCCTTCTGGACCCCGTATGACCGTGGCACGAACACTCTTCCACGCAATCTGTCCCTTCTCGACTCGGGAGTCAAAAGAGGATACTCACGGTGGGATAGCGCTCGCTGTGTGCTGCGCAGGACACTGGCGACTGAACTATCGCAAGCACAGCCTCCGGTTTCGGCCAGCGCTGCTCATGACTTCCGGCTCCGCGCCGGGCCTCTGCCTTTCCCGGGTCCCGTGAATAACGCGAGGCCCTGCCTTCGGCCTAGATGTGACATCACTGGTTCACCCGCCCTCTGTCCGCCCTTCGCCCGCCACGCCCACCCTCCTCCTGACTTCGGAGCCTCCGAAGCGCCAGCACAGGGAGTGGGGCAAGGCCAAAAAGGACTGAAGCGCAAAGACTACAAGGCTTTTTTTCCCAACTTGAAGTTGGCAATGTCTATTCTACATTTCAGCAGTCTCCCATATCTGGATGACCCTTTATCAATGCATGACTTTCAAGGTCTGCGAACAGTGGCATTTACACCGTGCTCGTTGAGAAGACTTGGTAGGATCGACCTCCACAGGTCTACCGCAATTCCAAGGCACATGCTGCAGCACAGCACACGCATTCCAGGAGCCCCAGCTCTGCTGCATACTCCTGACGGCCACATGCTACAGCATCACGTATGGAGTCTCAGCCGTATTGGATGCACAGCATCGCAGGAACACGGCGGCCTTTGGTTGCACATCCACAGCTATAGTCAAATTTCCCCAGACAGGACACAGATTCTTCGTCTGGGAACCCACAGCCTCAGTCAGAGGTCTCTCCAATCCTTCACAACTGCTATAAGAGTCCTAGACCGCATAGAAGCAGCTTGGAAGTCGGTTCCATTGGTTCAGCTGAATCGCCAGTCTTTGCAATTATCCATGCTTAGGTGTTGCACGAGAACAGGATGGGGTGCGATGTACCCCCATCACAATGCACATGGCAGTAGCCTTGCCCTGTCTCGAAGATGCCCCTCAATCTACGAACATTCGTGCAGTATCTCTAGTACTGAAATCATTCTCCTTCTGGCATTCGAACATGTCCGGATACAGTCGGACAATGCCACAACTGTGACGTGTCAACCACCAGGGTGGAACCTGCAGTCTCTAAGCGATGACAAGTTCACCACATCCTTTACTAGGTGGAAACCTTGGAACACTGTACTGCCAGTTGTTCTCATACCAGGTGTACACGTCTGGGAGGCTGATTCTCTAATCCACCAAGGAATGGACCCAGGGGATTGGCCCCTTTATCTAGAAGTCCTCTGTTGAAACGCCAACGCCAGGACACCACAGATATGGACCTGATGGAGTCACGCCTCAATGCCACGATCCCGGCCTTCCTGGCCTGATCTCAGGATCCACAGTCAGTGGGACAGACGCACTAGTCCAAGCCTGGACCGGTATCCGTCTCTCCTATATTCTTTCCCCACTAACAGTCTGGAATATCAAACGGGAATGTCGCGGGATCGTCTTCGCGGTCTCAGATTGCCCACACGTGCTTGCTGCGCAGACTCGTCCAATTTATAGCAGCAGTACCAGGACGTCTAACAGACAGTCCAGACCTGCTCGATCACGGCCAGTTCTCCCTCAAAATTCCTCTCATCCAAGGTTACTAGCGTAGCCTTTGAGACCTAGAATTTAACCCAAGAGGTTTTTTTTCACCAGGATATTGTGACAACCGTAGTCACAGAGAGGACACCAGCTTTATCAGCGATATCCGATCACACGCGTAATCGTTTTTAGTTTGTTGCCTGGGGCACCTCTAGGGGTCTTTCCCCTTGGCCTTACTTCATGCCAGGGACTCTCCATTTCTTCCACTCAGACCTGGACTCAGGTCTGTCCTTAGGGTCTCTTACACAGCAGGTTTTCAGCTGTTTTTTACTCTCTTACAAACACGTCTTGCCACCAGACTTCTATGAACTCCTTCCTTCAAAGTGTCTGCTATTTAAGATCCATGCAACAAGACTACACCCGTGGGGACCATGAACTTGGTCCTCACGGCACTACAGGAACCATCTTTTTTAGCCTCGATGGGATATTACCTTTAGCATCCTCATCCAAATAGTAGTATGGTTCGGTGGCATTTATTTGTCTCTGCTGAAGTGTCGGTACTTGCAGCGGTCTCATGTAATCTTTTTTTCTAGTCTTCCATCTGGACATGCTTGTCCTATGGCTGGTTCCATTATTCTTTCTAGGGTAGGCTTACTCCTTCCACGTACATGAAGACATCTCTCTGCCATCACCGCGCCCGACTCCGGTCTGTCCGGTTGCGAAGGACCTACATATGCGGGACCTTGTCAGGGCCCTACGCGTCTAGGTGCCCAACACAGCGCCCTACTAAGAAGTCGGATTCTCCTTTTATCCTTCTTCCAATGGGCCGACATAAAGGCACGTCAGCCTCTACGGCTCCCCTAACCAGGTGGTTTTCTGTAACCATCCAAGATGCTTATACCTTCGAAAACTCATCCCTTCCGGCAGGTCACGGTACATACTACTATAGCCGTGGAAGCTTCCTGGACAGTTCGGTAAGAGGTATCGGCGAAACTGGTGTTTTAGGCAGCCAAAAGGTCAGCCTACACCCATACCCAAGCCACTATAGTGCTTGCACTCAGTCCTCGACAAATGCAGGTCTGGGTACACGTGCTCTCCAGGCGGCAGCAGCCCGCCTATCGGTGCATAGTTTTTCACTGACTATGTTCAGTGTCTCTAGTTCCATTGCTATTTCCCACCCAGGGACTGCTTTGGGACGTCCCACGGTCTGTGTCCCCCAATGAGGCGAAGGAGAAAAGGAGATTTTTGTGTACTCACCGTAAAATCCTTTTCTCTTAGCCTCTAATTGGGGGACACAGCACCCACCCTATTGCCCTTGTGGGCCTTTTCTACAGTTCTTGCGTAGCTTCTCAGCTGTTACATGGTTAACATGTTTACACATGTTTGCCTATTATCACTCTGTTAACTGTTGACTGTTTAAACTTGTGCCTGTTTAGTTCCAGGCCTTGTAGTACTGTGAGCCTGTTTAGTTACAGGCCTTGTTTATACGATTGTTACTTCGTTAACTACACTGTTTTCCACATGCGCCTGCTTAGTTACAGGACTTGTGGTACTAGTATTACTCTGCTAACTCTTGACGGTTTACACACTGGCCTGTCTGGCTCAGGCCTTGTTACTGTTATTACCTTGTTAACTATATTGTTTACACAGGCTGCCTGCGTTGACTCCTGTGTCACTGTTATTGTCTGTTTGCTCTCCTACTGCTTTAGCACAAAACTGGAGAAGCACTTCCTGTTCTAGGGGTGTATAACTGCATAGGAGGAGCCACTTAACTCTTTTGCAGATTTTTGCCTAGTGTCGCCTCCTAGTGGACATCAGCATAACACCCACGGTCTGTGTCCCCCAATTAGAGGCTAAGAGAAAAGGATTTTACGGTGAGTACACAAAAATCTCCTTTTTTCCCCACTTGAAATTTTCTTAATTTTCCAGTACACCTTATGGTGAAATGAATGCTGGTGTTCAAAAGTGCAACTCATCCCACACAAAAAAAAGCCCTCACATGGCTATGTGGACATAAAAATATAAAAGACAAGGCTCTGGGAAGAAGGGGAGGAAAGATTGAAAATGCAAAAAAGAAAATTGGCCCGATCGTGAAGGGGTTAAGACCTCACTACAATTTGTGCATTTATTTAGCAGAAGGATCTATAGTGCTGAGATTCATTTTTAGGCATCAGGTTTCCCCTTGTTCTCTGGATCATTATTGGCCACAGGATGATGTACATACCCCCTTCTCCCTCACCCCCCCCCACCTCACACCAAAACATTTCTGGGAAGTTCACTAAAGGCCCAGTCACACATAACGACACACCAGCGATCCCGATAACGATGTGTAGAGATCGCTGGTGCGTCGTTCTTCACATAACTGGTAAGATGTCTAAGGGTACCGTCACACCTGGTGACGTCGGTGGAGATATCACCGGCGATGCTCGGGGGCGCCCGCGTCTTTGGCGCCCCGCAGCGTCACTGTCGCGTGTTTACACACGGCGATACTTCCGGTGACGCACCAGCGATGCTACAGGCGGCATCGCCACTGGGCTGTCTCCAAACCCCAGCGGCGATGCTGTAACATGGGAGCCTATGGCTCTCATCGCCTGTAACATCGCCGATGGGCATGTTACGTGGGGCGATGTCTACACATCGCCCCAGCGTGCTCACCTGGTTTCACAGCACTGCTGAGAAACCAGGCGACCACTCAGAGGCGATATTTACCGCCGACATCGCCCCTTTGCATTAGGCGGCGATGTCACCAGGTGTGACGGTACCCAAACAGGTATCTCACTAGAGATGTGAAAAACTACGCACCAGCGATCCAGAATTATACCGAGGTCGTTGGGAATTGTCACTCCATAGAATAGCATTGAGATCGTTGGTCATTGTCCCTGTCAAATACAATGATATAGCGCTCCCAGCGGGTGCTCAACAACATAGAAGTGATCCAGAGCAGTATGTAACGATCAACAGTGCGTGTCACACATAACGACATCGTTAGCAGGATCGCTGTTGCGTCACAAAATCTGTGACGTTACAGCGATCTCGTTATGTGTGACCGGGCCTTAAGACTTAACAACTTTAACTTCTGCCTAATAAGGCACCAAGAACCGCAAAATCTCAGTCTGGGAATTGTTTTCCTTAGAGCTGGTGACCGTACATCAAGTAATGCTTACTAGTGCATAGAAGACGTGGTCTGGTTTCAGTTCTACTTTACCGATCGAAAATACCAGGGTGCTTTTCATGGTTTCTTGCCTTTTCTTGTTTTACTTATGTTTTTTACTTTTGTTTTTCTTTGCTTTTCTTCTTTTACTTATCTAGTGGAGTGATTAATAATTATTAATGGTTTTGTAAATTCCTTCTGAATATTTGCTTTACATATGCCTTGCAGAAACAATTTAACGGTCATTGACATAATAGCAGTAAAAGGGCAAGGAGCGAATGAGAACATTAAGATTGGTGGAAAACCCCCAGGTCCAGGGAGCTTCTTGAGGTTTAAAATTACAGAAGCCTCACTGAAAGACTGCTCCGACAGTAAGTTATACCTTTTCTCCTATAATACTGTGGAAAAACAAGTGCAATAGGGTCTTACCCAACATAAAAGGAAAATGCTGTAAGAGCAAGTCACTTACCTTGTGTGGTTGTGTCACATATAACCAGTAATAACTGCAATATACAGCTGATGCAAGGCTGCCAAAAAGCAGTATATAGGAACCTGGAGAAACATGGATCAAACTGCGCAGCTGTAGATGAATAAATCTAGTATGAAGGGGGTGCTTTATTCTACGCGTTTCGAAGTGAAACCCTATTTCTTCTGTAGGACTGGAACCAAATACCAAATTTTGGTGCCTGTCCTGAGAAAGGTGAGGTTTCACATCAAGACATGTAGAAAAAAGCACCCTTCATACTAGATTTATTCATCTACAGCTGCGCAGATTGATCCATGTTTCTCCTGGTTCCTTTATACTTTCTCTCCTGGCTCATTGTAACACTTACATGCAGACATCAGTCTATTCCCATTTTTCATGCCATCGATGTAGCAAATATCATCTAATCTCATAGTGGTTACAAAGAATACAATCCAGTATAAAAAAAATTGTGATCCTTAATATTTACTGTGGGTTAGAAGAAGATGAGCTATTTCTTCTTTTGGCATCTGTAGGCTATTAGTGGCAGAATTGTCCAACAAATGTTTAACTTGCGTGTATTTCTATGAATGTGATGGCTAAGGCTTCTCTGCTTACATTTGTCTTTCTTCTCAATCAGAAATAAGGCCCAGAGAGCCAAACTTCACTCTTAAAAGAACATTCAAGATTGAGAACACAGGGCAACTTCAAGTCATAGTTAAAAGCCTTGAAATCAGCGGGTATTCCTGTGAAGGATATGGATTCAAGATATTGAATTGTCAAGAGTTTGCACTAGGCCCCAATTCTTCTAAGGAAATTATTATATTGTAAGTCATATATTTCCAATTTTGTAATCTTTGCAGAACAGGTCTAACAAGATCCTTCAGAAAGCCTGTAGATCTAAAGTTACACTGCGTGTGACTAGTGGATGTTCTTGCTTCATCTTTTAACTTAGTCTAATTTATAAAAAAAAAAAAAAAATAATAATTTGCTTTATAAAATAAATGTAGTAGTTTATGTACAAGATTGCATTGTATGTAGATACCGTGTTTCCCCGAAAGTAAGGCCCCCCCGATTGTAAGGCCGCCTGGGGGTAAAGGGGGGGCCTGCCAATGTAAGGCCTCCCCCGATTATAAGGCCTTACAACCGGGGGGGCCAATGTAAGGCCGCTAGCGGAGGGGGGGGGAGCGGGAGCGGGTCGCACGTCACGTGCGCCCGCTCATTACATATGCACTGCATCCCCCTGTCAATCAGCGACAGGGGGAGCAGTGCATTATACTGTATATATGGGCCCCCTATTGCTGGCACACTCCCCCCTGTTATGAGGCCCCCTCCGCTGCTGCTGCTGAAGACATCTTACCCTCCAGGGTCTTCTTGCAGCAGCCAGCGCGTCCGTCCGTCCTCTGTACTCGGCGGTCTCCCGGATCATGTGACCGGCCCGTCGCAGTCGCGATGACGTCATGCGCTGCGACGGGTCACATGATCCGGGAGACCGCCGAGTACAGAGGACGGACGGACGCGCTGGCTGCTGCAAGAAGACCCTGGAGGGTAAGATGTCTTCAGCAGCAGCAGCGGTGGGGACCTCATAACAGGGGGGAGTGTGCCAGCAATAGGGGGCCCATATATACAGTATAATGCACTGCTCCCCCTGTCGCTGATTGACAGGGGGATTGCAGTGCATATGTAATGAGCGGGCGCACGTGACGTGCGACCCGCTCCCGCAGTGTCCCAGCAGGAGGGGGCCTGTAGGCCACACTGCTGGGGCACCCAATGTAAGGCCCCCCCCGAAAGTAAGGCCGGGGGCCACTTTTGGCCCCCAAAAGAATGTAAGACAGGGCCTTACTTTCGGGGAAACACGGTATAATATTGAATTCATACAGAGATGACCGTGACGCTGGGTTTTCCTTTGTGCTCCCTCCATGTCCCCTGTCTCCATTGCTTTTTCTCTCAGTTCAAAACCTATGTGGATGAGCTGGTCATAGCCTTGAATTTCCCTCAGATCTACTGCAAGTTTCTAGATTTAAAGTTCCTTTGTCTACAATTCCTCATGACAATCCCCATCTGCTCAATCATATTTGGTCACCTTATTAGTTGGGCAATACCAGGATATCAACCATATTCAGGGTTTTGGAAAGGGAGTTGCAGTTCTATTTTAAGGATGGAGCATCTGGTGGCAGAATACTTTGACCCAAGCAGATGCTTAATACTCTAGTTTTACTTTCAGGAACCCTCCAGAGAGATAAATAAGGAGTTAATTGACTCTTTCCTCAATTATTTTTTTTCTCTTTTTACCCATCTTTCACTATTCCAAACTCTCCTTCTTTTCTTTTACATGTAAACGTTTGCAATTTTTTTACGGTTTAATATTTGTTCAGGCTGTGTATGTAGTAAATGTAGAGTGTCGCATTGCTGACCACTGCAGAGATTCACTCTGGATTGGGAATTTCTCTTTTCTAGGTGTTGAATTTGAGAGTTTTTCTGCTCCTGAGAAACCACGTTCATAAGTTGTGAATCCTTTATGGGCGACTTATTTAAAATACTCTGCATGGTTGTTGTCACTTTCTTTCCTAATTGTAATTTTAATTGTGGAAAATGAGTAATAAGTGAGTAAACCTAACACTACTATATATTCTGAATCAGTGCGATTCTGAAGGAAAATGCATGTTAGGCTGGTTTCACACAGGCGTTTGTGTCTGCATGTGTATGGCACACAGACGCAAACTCAGCCATATTAATGTGAACGCAGCGGAGAATCTACGCATGCTTTCACATTAGTATGCAGCCCGGCCAGTCAATCAGCTGTCTCGGCAGCGACTGGGAGGCAGATATCAGCGGTGGAGATCTCCTCCTCCTGGCCACAGCTGATCTCCCGCCGGTGTCGGCGCGAGAGATTTGAAGAAACCGCTCATCTGATAGCTGTTTAAATCTCCCACGTCGACACCGAATATGCGATATCTGTGCAGGAGATAAGAAACAGCTGATCGCTGTTTCAAATCTCCCGCGCCGACACCGAATAGATCAGCGGCAGCCACCAGGAGAGATTCTATGTAATCCACAGCGTTCTCCTGCGCTGTCATGCAGAGGACACTGCAGATCTATTGACTGCAATGCGTGGTTTGTGCGCTTGCGGACGCTTGCAAATAAAACAAGCGAATGCACAAAAAATGCAACCAGCTGGGTTTGGAGTGCGCTCGGAGGACGCACAAATTATGCACAACCGAACGCAGACGCAGCCAAACGCAGGCACATGCGTTCCCATGTTAAACATAGGAACGCATGTGCGCAAGCGTTTGGCTGCGTTCAGTGCGCTGCGTTTGCATACGGCAGTGTGAAACCACCCTAACAGAAGACAATATGCTGCTGTCTCTTGAGCAGGATTTGGGACAATAGATGCTGAAAATCGACATTCACCTCTAATATTCTTTTTCAGGACAGAATATTCTTTCTTTGTTGGACCTAATCTCTGCTGCTATTAGATTAAAGGGAAACACCAGGGAGATTATTGTATGATCTCATAGACTATAATGCTAAACTGCCTGTTACATTTGTATAATGTTTGAAACTCTTATAAATCACTTATTCACAAACTGCACCTTACCCATCACCCCTCCCATAGGGGACAATGCGTCACACCTGATTGAGTAGCTCTCCACCCCCAACCCCCCCCCCCCCACCTCATTAAGCTTCTGAGCGTCCAAGAATAAACATTTCTTCATTGAATCACATGGGCGTGATGTCACAAAAGGTCTTATTGACACATTGGTCTCACCACTGCTCTCTGTACAAAGGAAGAATTCCACATTCCAGCTTAGTCTTAGGATCTGTTGTAATGTCGCCCCCATATGATTCATTGAGGAAGTGTCGAATGGCGCTATAGCTTTCTGAGAGGAAAGGGGAAGAGCTGCTCAATCAGGCATGACACTTTGTCCCCTCCGGGAGTGTTGACTGGTAAGGAGCAGGTAGTGAATAACTGATTTATAGGGATGCTAAACATTATTCAAGTGTAACAGACAGCTCAGCAATATAGTATAGGAGTTTAGGGACTGTGCACATTTTTTATCATCTCCTGGAGTTCCCCATTAAGTCTGGAGTCACACTGGGTGCTAGACATCTGAGGTACTTGTGCAAGTGTCGCATGCCTTTCCCAAGCACAGCTGCCAGCTCTGTGGAAAGGAGCATGCAACTGCATGTATTTCTATGGCACTACATGCTCCTATCCAGCATGGTGTGGCATTCAAGATTCTCATGAGTATCTTAAGGTACCGTTACACACAGAGATATATTGCTTGCAATTCACTGGTTGCAGTGAAATCATGGACACATTGTTCCATTTGTACACGGGAACAAAATAGAGAATGTGTCCATGATTTCACTGCAACGAGTGAGTTACAAGCAATATATCTGTGTGTAACTCTACCCTTTACATGACTCTGGCCCATGTGTAACTCCAGCTTTACCCTTGATCCCAGACAGGCTCTTTGCCAATTGTCTGTTAGGTGGAAAAGCTTACTTGCCCCACAATTGTTTTTTTACTGGGTGACTGATAGATATGTTCTCTCCTTTTTTTTTTCCTTTTGTAGGTTTACACCAGACTTTACCTCCTCGCGAGTGATTCGTGAACTAAAGATTGTTACAGCAGGAGGTTCTGAATTTGTGTTTGTGCTAAATGCATCGCTTCCATACCACATGCTGGCTTCATGTGCAGAAGCTCTTCCCCGGCCCAACTGGGAGTTGGCACTGTATGTCGTTATCTCAGGAATCATGAGGTACATGAGAGGAATTTCATAATGATCTTCTATATCACTGAACTGAAACATCTTTCATTAATTTTATGATCTACATAGATGGAAGCTAAATAAACTGGCTACACAAAGAAACTGAGAAATTTATCCTGCCACATGCTTGCCCCCATGAGCCCTTATCAGTGATTTTAGCACAAAGCAGCAAAGGCTTTTTTAGTTCTTCCTATTTCTCTGCCTGTCCCCCAGCTCTTGTGTTAGTATAATTGAAAAGTGTTGTATATATTGAAATTTTGTGTTTTCTTACTCCTTTTTTGCACATATTCTAAATTATGTTTGCTTCTCTTTCCTAGTTTGCTGTTTCTTTTGGTTATTGGAACAGCCTACTTAGAAGCTCAAGGATTATGGGAGCCGTTCAGAAGACGACTCTCCATTGAGGCATCAAATCCTCCTTTTCAGTTGGGTCGACCCTTCGATCTCAGAAGAATAGTTGGCATATCAACAGAAAACAAGTATTTTTATTTTATCATATTCTTCCAATTCTCTTTACTCTTCCTCTGTGTAAATGATAACAAAGGTAGTCTAGCATCAGAAACTGACGAGATTTGTGCAAAAAGATTCGACGGACTCTGGTCCACTGGCCATGTCAGTTGTCCTACGAACCTCCTCCTACCTGCAGTCATCCTTGGTGCTTTTTCTGAATTAGTGACCCCAGCGTGACATCATTGTTTTAGTGTGACGCTTGCATGATATCTGGATGAATCAATCTAAAGAGGCGATGAGGTTGCTGGCAGGTAGTAGGAGGTTTGCAAGGTTCTGGTCTTGTGCCCAAACAGATTATAGCCGCTGAACCAGGGTCCTACAAATATATTTGCTCAACTCTAAAACTGACCTATTGTTTAAGCTTTGTTTTAAAAAATATATACAGTATTTTTAAATTTTTGGTAAATATTTTTAATTTAATTTTTATGTCCTCATCTATTTAAAAAATCTGGATGCACAATATATGAGAAAAGTGAGTACAACCCTGACATTTTTGTAAAAATTTCATAACTTTCATGGGACAACAATGAAGATATGATACTTTGAAACAATGTAAAGTACGCAGTGTACATCTTGTATAACAGTGTAAATTTAGTGTGCCTTCTAAATAACAAAAAAAAACAAACAAAAGGGAGCACGAATGGTGAGAGGACCCAGGTGGAATGGGGATTAAGGACTTGGGGTATTCATTCACCTGGTGACGTTGTGCGTCCCCCTCTCACAACATAGTTGAGCGCCTCCAGTATTAGCCTTAAGCCGGGAACTGCCGCTTGTGTAAACCGCTTCCGTCCTTAGCGGTCAGCTGACTAAGATCATGTGACTGGGGTGGGCGTTGCAGTAACATCGGGTCCTCTGGAGCATACAGGGATTTTTAATATCTTAGATCTTAATCTCACTGATGAACAAATGTCCTTATTAAAACGAGGTTTATCCTTCTGTCCTAATTCAAAGGCGAAACCTTTTACCTTATATTCGGACTATAATGAATATATGAGAAAATTAACTGTTCAACGCCATTTTATCCTGGAAAAACTGCGTAAAAAAAAGACACTCCTTGAATATAAGTAGTACTAAAACTGATTCATCCACAGACTGATTCTATCATGTAAACCCAAAAACTAGTAGTAAATTTTATCCGCTGCACCATAGAGGGCCCCATTTAGAAACATTTCAACATCTTGCCTTGAAAGAAGTCTGTTAGTTTGTGAACATTAAAATAAAAGGATAATCTTACTCCCGGGGAGAGACAGGCTATTAAAGCTCTCAAGGAGACTCATGAGATAGTTATAAAAAATGCGGATAAGGGTGGGAGGATTGTGGTAATGAATCGGGAGTGGTAAACGTATTCTTGATGATACAAAATAGTATGAGAGGCTTGACGAAGATCCTTCCTCTAGTATTTTTTTTAATTATATCCAACTAATTAAAAATGCCTCCCCTCAGGGTATTTTAAATAAGAGAGATGACATTTTTGAATATATTTAGGTATCAGACCCCTTTTTTTATTTTTTGCCCAAAGTTTATAAGGACATCAGAAAATCCCCTGGCCGCCCCAAAATTTTGGGGTAGAGTCTATTACTTTCAATTTGTCCCACTACATAGATCTGTTTTTGCAGAAATATGTTTAGGGTCCAGAATCCTATATAAAGGACTCTTCCCATTTGATCGGGCACCTTCTTGACATCTCTCCAGCACTTGGTTGTTTGTTGATGACTTTGGATGTCACCGCTTTGTACTCAAACATTCCTCATGATTTGGAAATCTCAGCGGTTGATCAGTTTTTTGTCATTAGACGACACCATTTTGGGGGCTCAAAAGGAATTCCTGAAACTTGGGATTCTTTTTTATTTTAACTAATAATGTTTTTACCTTTGAGACATCTGTCTATAGACAATCCAGGGGCTGCGCGATGGGGACGAGATTCGCCCCCAATTATGCTAATCTTTTTATGGGGGTTTTTGAGTCCGTCTTCATCACGCAGTGCCCTACAGACCATTGACATATTAGGCTGTATAAACGTTTTATTGATGACCTTATTTTCCCGTGGTACAGGAACAAGAATGAGGCATTAATGTTCGTGGATGAACTAAATTCCAATTCATGGGGTCTAAAATTTACAGCAACCATATCTAAAACGACCCTCCCGTATTTGGACCTGTTGGTGCAAGTTGACCCTATGAGAGGGGTTGTCCACTTCTACTCATTTTAAGCAGGTTGATGTCAACAGTTACCTTGACTTTGGTAGTGGACACCTTCCCAGATGGGTCAGGAACGTGCCATATGGCCAGTACTGAAGGATCAGAAAAAATTATACATTTGACTCCGATTTAATTTTGCAATTCAAGGTTTTAACTAGACGTTTTAGACAAAAGGGATACCCATGTAAATTATTAAATGATGCCTTTCAGAAGTGCAGAAGCTGTTCCCAAGAATCATGTATTAAAAAAATTCAGTTCCATTCACAAGACAGTACCAATGGGAGTACGGTGACGGATAATGAAAAGTCCCCTGATGTCACGGATTTCACAAAATGGAGCTTTGTGACTACTTATAATCAGTCCCATAAAAACGTTACAGAACTACTCGAAAAATTATGGTTCATACTTAAGAACGACCCAGTACTCTGTAGACACCTCCCTAATAAACCGAGGGTGATATTTAGAAAGAGTAAGAGGCTCCGCAATGTGGTAGCTCCAAGCAATTCCTTGCGGAAATTCACAAAGACCAATATTGAGAGCAGTAATAAGAGTAATTTTGAAAATGGATGCTTCTCCTGTGGCTCCCCCAAATGTTTGTGCTGTCAAACTCTTGTGAATGGTTCTAACCTTCTAAACCTTCTCTTCTAATACCACGGGTGATACCTATGCAATCAGTCATATTCTCAACTGTTAATCGACTTTTGTGGTATATTTGCTGGAGTGTACATGCGGCCTACAATATGTGGGCTGCACGATACAGGCCATGCATGTTAGACTTAATAAACATAGGTCAAATATCCGGAATGGCTACCTTCTGCACAGCGTTTCCAAGCATTTTTCCTTGGTACATAATAAAGACCCCACCCATCTTAGGCTCAAAATTATTGATCAGATAGATGACTGTTACAGATCGGTTGGGACGATTGAGTAATCATGAATCCTATTGGATTTTCAGATTGGGCACATTGTCCCCTAAGGGCTTGAATTTAACTATTGAGAAGGTAATTCATTAGTGTCCCTTTGCGGGTTTATAATTTATAATATATAATTTGTTTTTCCATCATTGCCATAACAGCACCACCTGAGAGAGAGGACCGCCCATCCAAGACAGAAATTCTATGAGATAAAAAGCCGGGACCTCTCCTGCACCCAGTTTAGGTTTCCTGTCTTGGAAGTGGGAGACCTCTGAATCTCAAGCGGTCCTGGCCTGACCCAGTAGCTGAAAGATGCGGTCCTTACTTAGGCCGTGGCTCCGGACTTGGGTGCAGAATCTCCTCCACGGGGTAATCACTTGCGGTGGTGGAGGGCGCGGGGTCTGGTAGAGGACCACCAGCGGCCTTTTCTCGGCCCCAGCGCCGCCCAGGCAACACACGTGCACGGCTCTGCCCTGTCACGCTGTGCCCTGGGTGAAGCTGGAGAGAAGCGTTGTACAGTCCTGAAGGCGTTCTGGAGTGCTGGGAGCGGTTCTGGCGGCAGCAAGTTGAATTTCGCGCTGCAAGGCTGCTACTTTCGGTTTGGAAGGCGAAACCAGATGTGACGTGGCCGTGCATGCGCAGTGCGGGCTAAGATGGTGGTGCCCAGCATACGACGGCAGGGGGACTCAGGAGGCATGCCCAGCAGTGTGGAGCCTTGTTCTGAGGGCGGGGGTGGCCAGATTCCCGGCGGTAGGATGGGGCAGCTCTCTCTTTCAGCGGCCGTGACGCCCGACCAGGCAGGGGAGTCACAGCAGTCTGGAGGCAGCCACAGGTCCTCACAGAAGGGTCCAAGGTGGATGTGGACCCAAAGCCACCCCAAAATTTGGTATGCATTATAATGGGTGAGTGCCTTCGGGCTATGCTCTGTATATTTACACTGCCTTCTAGCTTGTTTCTTAGGACAACAAAAAGAAGGCTTCCAAGCAGAAGCATAAGGAGTGTGATCCCTGAGGATTATATGAAGGAGTTGTGTGCCCCTTGCCTTGAGGAGACTGTGAGGGGGGGGGGAAGTTCCCAGTTTGGCCTCTAGCCTTAGGGATTTAGTGAGGGAGGAATTTAAATCCCTGCAGAAATCCGGGAAGGATAGGGGGCGTAAAATGAAGTCACGGGGTTCTTCCTCTGCTTCTGACCATGCCCCACATAAATCCCGCAAGGGGAGACACAGGTCTAGTTCGTCCTCTGCTTTGTCCTCTTCCTCCTCCTCCTCCTCTTCCTCCTCCTCAGATGTCAGCGGGGATGGGAAGCCATGTTTTCCATGGAAGGACACAGATTTTTTTTTATTAGAGCTGTCCGTTGTGCTATGGGGTTGGTGGATTCCCGTGACTCGTCTTCAGAGGAGGATTTGATGTTTGGTGGTCTCTCTTCCAAGAAAAAGCGTCCTTTCCCTTTTAAACCAGAAGGTTCAGGTGATGATTATGGACCATTGGACAAAGCCAGATAAGAAGGGGTCTCCTTCCTATATGGCTAGAAAGAAGTATCCCTTTGAGGAGGAGGCGACTACTTCCTGGGATACGTCCCCTAAGCTTGACGTAGCTGTGGCCCGGGCATCTAAGCGTTCCTCTCTCCCCTTTGAAGATTTAGAGAATTTGAAGGATCAGCTAGACAGGAAGGCAGATGGCTACCTGCTTAATTCCTGGGAATCCACTGCTAGCATTTTTCGTCCCTCAATCTCAGGCAGTCGGTCGCTCGCTCCCTCATGATTTGGTTGCAGCAGTTGGAATCTCAGGTCATGGACGATGCTCCTAAGGAGGAGATCTTGTCTTCCTATCCTTTGGCTCTCTCTGCGGCAGCTTTTGTTTGGCAGATGCCTCGGCTGATTCTCAAAATGCAGGCGAAGGCTGCTTCCTTTTCTAATGCGGCACGATGTGCCTTATGGTTGAAGGCTTGGCCGGGGGACGCTCAATCAAAAGCTAAATTATGTTCTTTGCCTTGTACAAGGGAGTTTTTGTTTGTCAAACCGCTGGATGATATATTAGAACATGCTAGCGATTAAAAGAAATATTTTCCCTCCTTTCCTGCTACCCACCTTCCGTGGTCATTCCTTTCGTAGGCCACGGTTTGCCAAGCGGAGGTCCCCTAGACAGACCAGTGAATCCTGGTACGACAAAAAAGACAAAAATTCAGGCTTTTTGTTCAAGGGTTCGTCCTTTGACAAGAAGCGACAGCCTAAGTTACGTCTCGCTCCAGGTGGATGGAAGACTTGCCCACTTTCTTTGAGCATGGTCCAGGATAGGTGCTTGCGATTGGGCTCTTGGTGTTCAGAGATGGGTTAACGCTGGAATTTGCTTCAGCTCCTATGGGCTCCCTGGTAATTACGTCAGTCAGCAATTCGGAAAGATGCAGATATCTGATAATGAGGTTCTGGCCCTAGGGAAAAAAGGGTCATATCGCCAGTTCCTCTAGCCGAAAGGGGCAGGGGGTTCTATTCCACGCTGTTTCTAGTCCCAAAACCAGACAGCTCCTTCAGGACTATTATAAACCTGAAACACCTGAACAGCTTTCTGGTACAGCGAACTTTCAAAATGGAGACTTTGAAGTCTGCAATCAGATTGCTTTTTCCGAATTGTTTCTTGGTGGTGCTGGATCTAAAGGACGCGTACTACCATGTCCCAATCCACCGACACCACCAACAGTTTCTGAGGCTCGCCCTGTACATCGGGGGCTCCCTCTGCCATTATCAGTACCAGGCTCTCCCCTTCGGGCTTTCGATGGCCCCTCGCATTTTTACAAAGCTATTGGCAGAGGTGATGGCTCACCTACGTCGCCGACATATTTTGATTATTCCATACCTGGACGATCTTCCGATTGTGGGGGACTCCAGGGTTCAGTGCCTCGACCACCTACAAGGTGGTTCAGTCACCATACACGATTTTCGGATGGATTATCAATCTGGAAAAATCCAGACTAGTTCCTGCCACCCGCCTGTTGTTTCTGGGGTTGATTCTGGATTCAAAGTCTCAGCCTTGCTTCCTTCCAGAAGACAAGCAATTGCGCCTTCGGGCATCCATTTCAGCAGTGCGGGACTCTCCTCAAGTGACTTTATGGAGGGCTATGTCTCTCTTGGGGTCCCTCGCGTCCTGTATCCCAGCATTCCCTTGGGCACAGTTACACTCACGGGCCCTTCAGTGGGAGGTTCTCGCACACCAGCTCACCCTGGGGTCAGCTTTGGACACAAAGATTGTTCTGTCAACTACGACATTGGATTCTCTGGAGTGGTGGCTAGTCTAGTTGTACCTCTCCGTGGTAGTTCCGTGGGTTTTTCCAGTTTCTGACGTGATCACCACGGATGCCAGTTCCTGGGGGTGGGGGGCCGTCTTCGGGGACCAGTCAGCGCAAGGCACCTGGGATTCACGCCTCTCCCGGATGTCCTCAAATATGTGGGAACAGGCAGGTGCAGCGGTTCTGTTCTCTGAATGCCGGAGACAGGCCCTTTGCGGGGGACGCTCTGCAGATTCCCTGGTCCTCAGGCCTCCTGTATGCCTTCCCTCCCTTAGTGGTGATTCCTGCAGTACTTCAGAAGGACAGGGAGGACAGGGCCAAGGCCATAATGATCGCACCCTTCTGGCCACGGAGGGCTTGGTTCTTTTGGCTCAGTCGTCTGTCGCTGATGGCTCCCTGGACTCTCCCACTATCCCGGTCTCTCCTGTCTCAGGGGCCGGTCCTCCATCCACAGGTCTCGGGTCTCTGACTGACGGCATGGAACTTGAACGGTGACTCCTGTCACGTAGAGGGTCTCCGACGGCCTTGTGCGCACTGTGATGTCCAGTCGGAAGCCGACCAACCACCAACATTTACGGTAAAGTGTGAAAACAATTTCTATCCTCTTCTGGGGCAAGCCCGGAGGGGGAAGCTCCTTTTGCTGCAATATTAGAATTCTTGCAGAAGGGGTGGGAGCTGGGTCTTTCTGTCAATACCCTGAAACTCCAAGTTTCTGCCCTGGGTGCCCTGTATCATTGTAACCTCGCAGGTGGTTCTTGGGTGTCACGCTTGTACTGCAAGCGAGCTACTCCTGTTCCCTGTCCGAACATGCCTCATTGGGTTCTCAATTTGGTTCTGGAGGCCTTGACCAAACCTCCCTTTGATCCCTTGTCTTCTGCTTCTCCCAAGGTCCTTACTCTGAAGGTGGTCCTGTTGGTGGCTTTGACGTCAACCGGGCGTATTAGTGACCTGCACACCTTGTCGGTAGTGGGGCCTTATACACAGATTTTTCCGGATAGGGTCATCCTCCACCTGGACCCATTCTATCTTCCCAAGGTGGCTAAAACTTTCCACACGATGCAGGAGATTGTGCTCCCTTCCTTCTGTGACTCTCCACCTAATCAAAAGGAAGAAGTTCTACACACATTAGATGTCAGGAAGGCATTGATTTCCTACTTAGACAGATCTAAGGATTGGTGACAGGCTCAGACCCTATTTGTATCCTTTCAGGGGGCCTCTAGGGGTAAGGCGGTGTCTAAGGGGACCTTAGCTTAGATGGTTGCGGGAGGCTATAGCCCTTGCTTATTCGGCTAGCCAGATGCAGGTTCCTGAAGGGATCACTGCACATTCTACCAGGGCAGTGGCAGAGTCCTGGGCAGATAAGGCTGATGTCCCTTGAATTGATCTGTAGGGCTGCTACGTACCTTCTACCTTCTTCAATCATTACAGGCTTGATCTTTCTTCCACTGAAGAGGTGACCTTTGGTAGACGGGTTCTTCAAGCGGTGGTCCCTCCCTAATTTTCTTTTCTCTGAAATCTCTCAGGTGGTGTTGTCGTGGTGATGATGGTAACATCTAAATTACTTACCGGTAATGGGTTTTTCCGGAGCCACGACAGCACTACCGCATTCCTCCCTTATTGCCTTTTGGTGCTTGTCACGTTTGGGGGGTTTGAATTGTTGATTTCTTTGGTGGTGGTTGTGTACTAATGATTTGTGGTTCTCCTCTCTGTAACCTAAACTGAGGTGCAGGAGAGGACGCCTTTTTATCTCAGAGGTTTTCTATCTTAGATGGGCGGTCCTTTCTCTCAGGTGGTGCTGTCGTGGCTCCGGAAAAACCCATTACCGGTAATTAATTTAGATTTTTTAATATTAGGGCCATTATTTCATCATTTTTATTATTATATTTTTTTACTTTTATAATGGTTTTTAGAATTATTATTATTATGGCTTTATACATAAATCTTTGATGAGATAGGGTAGAATTTTCCTGTTAGTTCTTAGGGTTGTATGATCCTTTTGTTTACTTCCTGTGATGTCATAATCAATTGTGTAATTTGATTGGTAAATACTCCCTTTATAAGGCTATCTCATATGCTCTCTACTACCTGAGGAAGATAGCAATTGCTATCGAAACGCGTTGTGGCCTGGAGAGCTTGCATATTATTAAAGGTTTGTGTACTCTAAGCTCCTAATTTCCTCTCCCTAAGTGCCTCAGCTCTTCCCTAACAATGCATTGTTTTTTGGTTTGCTATATTCTAAATAACTCAACACACAAGCTATTAATGTCCACATCAGCGGTTTTTAATTTTGCGGCAGATTTACCGTATATGCCGCATAATAGCCAACTTTCCCAGCCCCCATTCATTCTCTATGGGACTTGCGGCAAGTGCGGTTTTGCCGTGATCCAGCACTTGCGGCAGAGCAAACAAACCGCAGCTATCCGCGTTTTTTCGGCACTTGCTGCAAGTGCTGGATTTGCCGGATCGCGGCAAAACTGCACCTGTTGCAAGTTGCATAAAGAATGAATGGGGGCTGGCCGCAAGTCGACCGTTACGCGGCAGATGCGGTAAATCTGCCTGATCTTCCACAAAATTAAAAAAACAGTGATGTGAAAGATCCCTAGGTGGAAATGGCCAAGTTGTGCCCAAACATCAATATTTAACGTGGACATCTATATTTCCAAGCAATAACTCTTTTGTGCATGGAGGTAACTAGAGTTTCACAGGAGTCACTGAAGTCCTCTCCCATCCTTCATGATGACATCACAGAGCTGGTAGATGTTGGAGACCTTGTGCTCCACCACCTACTATTTGAGGATGCCCCACAGATGCTCAATAGGGTTTAGATCTGGAGACATGCTAGGACAGTCATGCACCTTTTCCCCTGAGTTTGTTTAGCAAGTCAGTGGTCGTCTTGGATGTGTGTTTGGGGTCATTATCATGTTGGAATACCACTCTGCGGCCCATTTTCTACAGATAGAAGATCCTGCTCTGTTTCAGTATCTCACAGTACATGTTGGCATTCATGGTTCCTTCAATGAACTGTGGCTCCCCACAGCTGATAGCACTCGTGCAACCCCAAACCATGACACTCCACCACTATGCTTAACTATAGGCAAGACACACTTGTCTTTGTATTCCTCACCTGGTTGTCACCACACACATTTGTTGCCACCTAAACCAAATACGTTTATCTTGGTCTCATCAGACCACAGGACACAATGCCAGTAATCAATGTCCTTAGTTTGATTGTCTTCAGTAAACTGTTTGTGGGTTTTATTGTACATCTTCTTTAGAAGAGGTTTTCTTCTGGGCGGCCAGCCATGCAGACCAATTTAATGCATGGTGCTGCGTATAGTCTGAGCACTGACATGCTCAACTTAAATCCCTGTAACTGCAGCAATGCTGGCAACAAGCACACTTTTGTTGTCAGCAGTTTAGACAGTATTTCCAGTGTGTTACTTAGAGGGCACACCAAAATTTACACTGTAACACAAGCTGTACACTGACTACTTTACATTGTATCATAATTATATAATATATAAAATATTTACAGAAAACTTGAAGTGCGCACTCACTTTTGTCATATAGTGTATTTGTGGTTCTACCATTGAGTCTCACATCAGGTTGACCCTTTTGTTGAGATCACTCCTCATCGGTCATCCATTATCCCAGCAGAATAACAATTGTTTATAGTTGCAGCTCCTCTCCTATCTATCCTGCGTAGTGAATGCAGCACAGTACCTAGACCCCATAACCATCTATCTATATAATTACCTTATCCTGTCCGTCATCAACTTTCGTCATCAAGATGTCCTCCAGTCACGGGGCAGCCATATTTGCACATCCAAATGATGGGCATGCATATATGACACCCCCTATCGGTACCGGCCCATTGCGCAGTACCACTAGCGGTGCCATCGACACATGCCAGGAACTCGCCGCCCACACCGCTAAATGAGGAACTGCGCCTGCGTGTACCTGGCTCGGTTATTCAGACTGCTGTCTTTCTACACCTGTTTGTCCAAAGATGGCAGCGGCCTCCGTAACCCTGCCTGTGTGTGCCAGATACGCTTATGCGCAGTTACTCATGGGCCCACCATCTTTGGACATCTGGGTATGCAAAGATGTCAGCGTGACCAGTTCTTTGTACACCAAAAGGGGGAGAGTGACTGCACAGAGCGTGCACGGGAGGGGGAGGAGGGGCACAGAGAGCACACAGGGCGAGTAGAGAGTGATAGGTGTGCAAATTTGTCGCCAACTGACAGTACTGACACATTGCACAGTGGTGCCACCGCCACCCGAAACAGCCGCCACCGCTAATACATCACCAGTTAAGTGCGCATGCATATACCCAGCAAGCATGTGTACTTATGCATGCGGCCGCCATCTTTGGACACCTGGGTTATAAGGATGGTGGCGCCGTGACTCAGTGCGCACATACACAACAACCAACAGAACAACCTCCATCTCCAGCCACTGACACAGTAAACTTTGGACATCACAGAGCTGAGAAAGTACAAGAGGAGAGAGACAAATCATAGGGGAGCAGAAAGAGCGCTATGTAGAGATAGAGAGTACACAAGGGGAGACTGCTCAAAGGAGAGGGCACACCGAGCAGAAGACAGCATGGGGGAAAGAGACCACATACAGGGGGACAGCACTCAGTGGGAAAACAACTCAGGAGAGTGCACACAGGGTAGAAGATGGCAGAGGGAGCAGAGCACACAGGGGGGAGACAGCTCAAAGGAGAGAGCACATGAGGGGAGAAGACAGCGCACAGGTAGGAGACACGTCAAAGGAGGGAGCACAGAGGGGAGAAGAAAACATACAGGGAGGAGGCACGTCAAAGGGGAGAAGACAGACTGGGAGAGAGAGACCGTTGCAACGCCACATAGCCCACCCCCATCATAAGGCTACCACCCTCCTGATGTGATAGCATCTGACCCACATCTAGTGTATACATAAGAGTAATAACAGATTCCAACAAAACATTTTTTCATCAATTCTACTAACAACTTCTTAAAACTGAGGTTTAGCCTTTTCCTATAAGAATTAAGATTAGTTCACACATAGGTTTCACAAACTCAATGGTGTGGGAAAATACAGGACTACAAATACACTGTGATGATAGAAGAATAGGATGTTTGACAGTTAATAAAACTGCTGATTTTAGTAAATGAATAACATATATGTATTTGTCTTCTAGTTATAATTCTGCTGGAAGTGAATCAAACAATAGCTCTAGCCGGGGGCTGTATAGTACAAATTCCAGCTCCAGATCCACAAATAATCACAAGCAGCAAAGCAACCCAGCATCCAGCGTCCACAGGAATACATCTGATGTGGAATCGGTTAGAGCAAAAAACTCCAGTGTATCTAGCAAAATGTCAGCTCAGGTGTCTACAAACCAGTCAGCTGGCAAAGCTTCCTCCCTGACCATAGATTCCAGCTCTGCTGCTAACAGTTCATCAATGACAAGGCGTACGCGTGGAACAAAAAACCTTACACCATCACAAGGACCAGGCTTACAGGAACAGCTTGTGCCAACCCAACCACCGACAGTGCCTCACACACAGGCAGAGCAGCCAGCAGAAATACCCCGTATAGTGACCTGTAACACTTCACACCCCGAGTACTTTGGAAATAGTAGCAGTAATACACGGCACAGCTCAGATGACTCTGACATAACTAGCCTTATAGAAGTGATGGATAAAGATTTCGACATTTGTGACCCAGCTCCATCAGATGTGTTTACAGAACAACCTCCATCTCCAGCAACAAAGAATAAAGGTAACATGAATCTCTTTAATTAAGATTTTGAATGTGTCTTTAGCTTTTAGTTCAAGGTGAAATCTAATATGTTTTAGAAGATAATTCGACAGTATCGTATGAATTCTTTTTCAAAAAGTAGCATGAAAATTCAGGAAAAATATTTATCTGTAGTTCTTTTTTGGCATCATAGATTCCATTTTCGTGGAAGTCTTGACAGATCAGATAGGAACAGCACCATTAACTATACAATTCCCTGTTTGTTTTTATGAACTTGGGAGTATACTATGGCAGACTGCTCTATTCTGACTGGCAATGGAGTCAAATCTCTGCCTGTGACACGTACAGATCTTTGAATCAGAGAGGGTTACTACATTTACATTGGGAATATCTTTAGTCAGTGCACTAGATTGAAACATGTCCTTTTTTCTTTATATGATCATCTAGGAAAAGGGAAATCTCTATCACATAAAGTTAAATCTCAAAGGAAACAAGAGGAGAGAGAAAGACGAGGAAAAGCCAAGACACATGAAGATGAGCTGAAGGACTCTCTTGCAGATGATGACAGCTCTTCCACTACCACTGAAACATCCAATCCTGACACTGAGTCACTTCTCAAAGAGGTAAGATCCCAAGTAACATAGAAAATGATGTGGCATTAGCATAAAATATTTACTTTCAGGACATGTCCTAGCTCACTTCTGGTAGGAAGGTCATGGGATTGATCGGTTTGTTGCATATACGTTGTAATAGACTCTAGCTTGTTCGTCATATTAGTGTTTCTAGATATAATAATTAATTTTAACACCACCACATGGCTATGTACTCATGAGCTGAGCCTACTCAATATAGCACATGCATCCTATAGGGACCTTCAAAGTTTATATATCCCTCAAAGGTGAACTATAATATCCTACATAAAGCGAGGGATATTATATATGCATATAAAATAATACATTTTGTTAGTGCAGATATAGATAAATATATTACAAAATATAATCAAATGTACCAAAAAATATGAGCATATTTTTTGTATAAAATGCAATTCTAAAATAGAGGCAATATTATTTGGGAGACAAAAAATGAGGTAACACCACGCAAATGACCTGCCTAAGCAAAAATAAATGTAGCTGTGTTGAATAGAAATAAGATTCTAGGTAATATATCAAAATAAATATTCAAATTGCAAATATTTTAGCCACTATAAAAGAGATCTATGTTAACTATAGAGCTACAACAATACTAAACTCCGTCACATATTTGACAGACCAACTAGGACCTGTGTCTGATGGCACAAAATGGTCGCCAGTAAATGGAAAGTGCCTACTACGATATAAATAAAGTGCCTAGATCATAGAATATACCAGGCTGTCATTGCTGCTGCTGTTAGTGTGTCCTCACACAAGCTGCCCACCTCGACTTCCATTTCACCACCACATTTACCTCCTGCTGAATCCGCAGTGGCAGTGAAACATGCGTCGAGGCGGGTGTTTGTGTGAGGACTTAGGCTGGGTTCACATTGCGGCGTCATCCGGTCCGGGGCTGTCAGGGGTGACTGCCTGGACCGGAGTTTTGCTCCATAGGAGACTATCGGGCTGAACGGAGCTGGATAGTCTCCTATGGAGCAGAACTCTGGTCCAGGCTGTCACCCCTGACAGCCCCGGACCGGATGTTTCTAAAGTTAATTCTGGCACACCAGTTTCATGTGAAATAAGAAAAAATGCTTGCAGTCTTTTGCTAGTGGTGCTTTTTTTATTCCAAGATTAAATGTCATATAACAAGGTTGATAAAACGTTTTCAGCCCTGTTGGGCTTTCTTCAGTACAGACAGAAATCTTGTGGAATTGGCATACGTTTATAGGGAAAATCTAGGTCCCTATGGTAACAGCACCTTAGTATGGAATCCTGTATGTTTGAACGCTATTTCACGTGGCTCAAGGTTATGCCGTCAAGGGCTGTGATTGGTATCAACTGTCCATGTCTGGATCTTGTGATGGCGGTGAGCCATCACAAGATCCAGACATGGACAGTTGATACCAATCACAGCCCTTGACGGCATAACCTTGAGCCACGTGAAATAGCGTTCAAACATACAGGATTCCATACTAAGGTGCTGTTACCATAGGGACCTAGATTTTCCCTATAAACGTATGCCAATTCCACAAGATTTCTGTCTGTACTGAAGAAAGCCCAACAGGGCTGAAAACGTTTTATCAACCTTGTTATATGACATTTAATCTTGGAATAAAAAAAGCACCACTAGCAAAAGACTGCAAGCATTTTTTCTTATTTCACATGAAACTGGTGTGCCAGAATTAACTTTAGAAACATTGGACTTTTTTATTCTGAGCACCCACCACCATAGTGAGCCAAACCCTCCCACTATATATAGCCCCGGACCGGATAACGCCACAATGTGAACCCAGCCTTAGACTTTTGTTATGTTTTAGTGCTAACAAAAATGAATTGATTTGTGTTGCTATTTTCTGTAGTTTGTAAATGGTAAGGCTTATTTTTTGCTTAGAGTTCATTTTTATTGATACACTAGCTGTACTACCCGGCTACGTCCGGGTTAATAAATAACTGCTGTTAGCTATAACAAAATAGAATTTGAATATGTCATATTAATGACCTATAGGAAAATAGAAGCTGAGCTGTGATTGGTTGCTATAGGCAGCCTAATAAATCTCCAGCCAACAGTAAACCCTCCCCCCGGCCGGGCAGTATATATTACCTCACACATACACATAAAAGACAGCTCATGTGACTGACATCTGCCTTAATTCCCTATATGGCACATGTGTTGCACGTTGGCTGTTTTTAATCAGATGGTTATTTTTGGAAATTAAAGGTACCAGACGTATGAGGCGAGTTGTATGAGGCGATTTGTGCACATCTGTGTCTGTCTGTGTGGTGTGTGTGTCCCTGTGGTGTGTGTGTGTCCCTGTGGGGGGGGTCCCTGTGGTGTGTGTCATTTTGGGGGGGAGGGGTGTCCCTGTGGTGTGTGTCCATCCCTATGGGGTCTGTGTGTTCCTGTTTGGTGTGTGTGTGTGTCTCTGTGTCCCTGTGAGGTGAGTGCATGTGTCCCTATAGGGTGTGTATGTGTGTGTGTCCCTGTGGGGTGTGTCTGTGTTGTGCGTGTCTCTTTGTGGTGTGTGTGTGTTTGTGTTCGGGTGCGTGGTGAGTATCCGATGTTGGGGCTCCACCTTAGCTGTTACTCTTTGTGTGCATGTGGTGTTTATACATTTCCCAGTGCGTGGAGAATATTCCATGTCAGGGCCCCACCTTAGTGACTATATGCTGGTATGTGCTGTTAGTCTTTGGTGCTTTCATTAAGCCCCTCTCATTCACAACTGTCAACTGGTAACTGTCACTTTCTCTCCATTATGTAGTTAGGGCCAAAATTGTTTGGTGAACTGGAACGCGCGAGGTTAAAATTTCGCCTCACAACATAGCTTATGACGCTCTCGGGGTCCAGATGTGTGACTGTGCAAAATTTTGTGGCTGTAGTTGCGATGGTGTAGATGCCAATCCCAGACATACACACATTCAGCTTTATATATTAGATAATATAAGAAAGTCAGGCTCACCACATTGTGACAAACCCTCCTTGTTAAGAGCATGGATCTGCTTTGCCAAAATGTGTAGACATGATGATCAGAACAAATCCAAGTCCACTAACTGTAGGCTTCTTTATTATTAAAATCCCCAAAATACAGCACACTCCACATCCCCTAGAATGCCTCTGAGATTGGACTTGGATTTTTACTTCTGATCATGTCTACACATTTTATCTAAGTGGATCTGTGCTCCTAAATAGAAGGTCTGTCACAATAAGGTGGGCTGGACTGGCAGACCTCCTAGGATTGCTAGGAGGGTCCTCTCCCTGCCTTATGCTAGAGGGGGTATGGGGATTCCCAGCATTGCGGCTTATGCCAGAGCTGCGGCTCTGGAGGCAGCGGCACACTGGTGGTCTAACTCTCTCAGATCTAGATCGATGCAGATAGAATTGGAATCCTCCCCGACTGGGTCCACTCGGCTTCTATTAGAAATGAATCTTTTGAGTCACAAGATCACCCCAAACTGTTTAAGAACTATGACAAATTTACTTAGAATATGGTCGCAGGTGGGCAGACCCTTTTTTCCCTTCTTATACCGTTACATTTCCCTCACTGCAGCTGAGCATTCTGTTCAGAACTTATATCTGCAGGATTGGAAAAAACGGGGTGTGTTGCAGCTATCAGACCTTATGGATTCATCGGGGCGTCTGGAACAATTTTCGACACTGGTTTTGGAATTGGGTCTGCCTAACTCCACCTTCTTTAGATATCTCCAGCTTAGGCATTTTTTGACCACCCTGGAATGGCCTGTCCCGGATCTTGCCTCTATTGACTCAACCTTGCAGATATTTATAAAAAATGGATCACATGCTAGACATGGAACCTCCATAATGTACAGAGCCCTACTGAAACCTGAGGGGGAGGTGAAACTTCCCTATATGTCTAAATGGGAGGGTCTGTTGTCCTTTTCTGCCTCACTTGAGGACTGGCGGGCGGCAGCAGTTCATGTTGCCCGTTACTCCACATGTATAACGCATTTGGAGCAATCTAGGAAGACCCAGATGCAGTGGTACCTCACCCCGGAGAGAATAGCCAGATTTATCTCATCTCCGACTCGGGCACACCCCCACTGTTGGAAGGGGTGCCTGGTGATTGGAGACTCCCCGCATGTTTGGTGGTACTGCCCGGGTGTACGTACATTTTGGAGAGATGTTGAACGTATATTACTGGGAATTACTGGAATCCCTAATGCCCTCCTGCCACAGATGGCACTGCTGGGTATTGGATTGAATGCCATTCCTGGCCCTTTAAGACCCATCTACACTAATGTGTTGATTGCGGCGAGGCAATGTATTGCGGCTTGCTGGAAATCCCCTGTGACTCCTACTGCTGCGGATGTACTTGTCCGCCTCAACATTCACTTTCAGCATGAGTTGACCCTGTCCCACACAATTAAAAGGAGAACTAAGGTTCTGAGGTGGTGGGACCCGTGGGTGACCTCTGGGCATAATCTGGTCCAGATATAGAGTGAGCGCTCTAATACTAACACCTCTGTTATTGAATTATGTACAATATTACTGCAGCTTCTACCCCCTCCCTACCCCCCTACCCTCTCCTGGTTAGTATTCTTTATTTGTATGTTGAGTTGATATGTATTGTAATGCTCCTGATTTTTTTGGTTATGTACCTTCCAAAAATTTCAATAAAACTTCATGTTTTAAAAAAAATAAGGTGGGCTGGACTGTCTCTCTTATATTGTGCACCAATAAAAATTAACTCCATACTCAAAACAAGCCCTAGCAGTTAAAGGTGAAAGAAAATAGCAACACAAATCAATTTTTTTAGCCCTAAAGTATAACCAAATGATGTTTGCTATTGTTGTAATTTAACTGGCCTGAAATATCCTGTTCTGACATTCTGAAGTTTATACCATGCATTGATGGATGTAAATAAAAAAACAAAAAAAAAAAACAGCAGGGTCGTGTTGGGTATGTTTTAGAAAACGTATTTCTAAAGTCTATTTATTAGATGCTAATTAGGGCTTTGACTAATCTAGCTGGCGTTAGTTCCCTGACTAGTTGTCCCCCTTAACATGTTATCATGCCCCTGTTGACATAACAACATGCTTTACACAGCGAGGCTTTTGTACCTCTCCGCATTGAGCTTCTCTAATGCCTAGCGTATGCGTCAAAGCTTTAGTGAGGCTCATTGATCAGAAGTCATCCGTATTTGCAGTCGTGCAGTTTACCCCTCTGAAGCCTGGAAGTAACACCCATCGTCAGATTAGTGTGCATGATCGGAAGTATGGCGACTTCCAATCATGCATAGTGAGCCTCTCTGAAGCCTGGATGCATACACCTTCCATCAGAAGTTCAATGCTTAGGGGTACAAAGCCGCCCGCGTGTGTGACTTTGTATAGCCATACTGATGCTTGTTGTGTATAGCATGTTATCACGCCTACAGGTACATGATAACATGCTAAGTGGGCCAAATAGTAGCGGAACTAACACCCCCTCAACTAGTCAAATCCCTAATTGGCATCTAATAAACTGACTTTAGAAATATTTTTTCTAAAGATCTCTTAGAAAATACATGAAGGGGCTGTTAGATAGGGAATATAGATATGTGCACAGAACTGCTCAAGGTTCTGTGTGCAGAGAGGATCTGACAGGTCCCTTTAATAACTAGAATGTAGATTGTTTTTGTTTTTTTTAATGTACCTCTTTAGTCATCTTACAATAACTTTTTCATTTATTCAGGAGCCTGAAAAAAGAAAAAAGCAAGCCATTGCTGATAAAATAGAAAATGAAATCAGTAAAATAAAACAGAAGAGCAAGAAAGTTCTGAACTCCAACAAAAAGGAGAATGTAGCAGAAGTTAAACCAAGGTGAGAGAAGCAAATTAATACATTTTGCAAAAAATTAACACTTTTCTAAACCTTTAGGCTTGACCGTACACATTACATGGCTGTCGTGTGAACAGTCAGCCAGCTCATACACGGTAGTGCTCACTCCGCTGAGTGTTCCTGTGTGCTCTGAGACAGTTGATGGCTGACTCGTCAGTCAGCCGGTTATTTTAGGGAAAACAATGTGATTGGCAATCGAAATTGGAGACGTGTGACCATCGGTTGGTTAAGATTCAGATTTGTAAAGTGTGGACATGCCTATTATGTTTTCCATTAATGATTTTTATTGTGATAATTATCAATTTTAATCACACAGAAATAACATGTAGATATAACCATTACCAAGACCGGAAGGAAGGGAAATAACTTGGCAAGAATCTATCTTAGGCTGGTTTCACACTGCAGTTTTTTTACTGATCAGTGTCCATCAGATTTGTGTGCCAAAACCAGGAGAGGAACCAGGAGAGGAACTTGCAGAGAAAAAGTATAATTGAAAGATTGACACCTGTTCTGAGTTTTGGAGACACTCCTGGTTTTGGCACACAAATCTGATGGACACTGATCAGTGAAAAAACTGCAGTGTGAAACTGGCCTTAGAAAGATCAGAATAGAGGAAAGGGAGTAATAGGAGGGAAGGAGGCGGGAAAAGAAAGAAGAAGAGAAAAGAGGGAGGGATGCCTGACTTAACTGATCAGTCATAACAGCATAGGGATCAGCAGGGAATATTCATGATCTGGAAAAGTCGAGGGAAAAGTGGGAAACTCCATTATGTTTTCTATCTATCAATAAGGTCTTGTATCTGTCTATTATAAAGCAGAGGAGAACGGCATTGGCAGCCAGTGTGAACACATTTAATATTTGTTAGATACTTGCACAGAATTGGTTAGGGGGGCTCACTGGACAGAAGGCTTATGTTAGCGGCTTTTTCCTGAAAAGAGCCCTCAGCGCGTGTTGGGACAATTGTGGGAATCCCTGAGAAGCTCTCCATTTGTTATGGATAGAAACACAAATGCTATGTGAATATAGTTCATTATTGCATATTCTGGTGTCTTAAACTATTATATACAGTATGGCATTGTATTGTTCTGGCCTCTTAGATAATTACATACAGCATGATGTTATGTTATATTGTGTTCTTAGATTATTAAATGCAGCATGGCGTTGTATAAAATTGGTAATGTTTTTTTCTCCTTCGCATCATTGGGGGACACAGGACCGTGGGTGTCTGCTTTTCTGCCACAAGGAGGCGACACTAAGTATAGAAATAAGTTAAGCCCTCCTTCCTGCAGTATACACCCGTCCGTGGGCGTAGCTAGTCAGTTTTTGCTTAGTGTCGCAGGAGGCACATGTGTGTCTGTAGCTCAGACCACATCTACCATTTTTATTCTTATTTTTAATGTTACTACTTAATTCTTATTTAACCTTTTATGATACGCCAAAGGCGCTGTCTCTACATAGAGCATGGAGGACCCCAAGGCAGCGCACAGCACCCTTGGAGGGGCGACGGATCCCAAAATTGGTAATGGTTTTTGTTTTTTTTTATTTCAGCTCATTGGAGTTGCCATACACCACCCCCTTGGAAAATAAGCAGCATAAAAATTTTTCCAAAATTTCCGTACAGCACTCTGCAGTGAATGGTGCAAAACCAAGAAATCAGCAGAAAACAAGAGGTACACATCATATTTTTTTTGGGGATGCTTGGGTTTTTTTTTTTGTTGCTAACTGCTTTGCCTTGAAATGAGTGGAGCAGCGTCTTACAATGCATGGGCTTGTTAATGTTTCATGCAGGTACCAACAATAAGCTAATGGACAACAGGCAGTCAATGCCGGGGAAATTTCTTCCTAGTCGTACTGGTCAGGAGCTAGGCAATACCAGCAGCTCCGAAGGCGAGAAAGACTCCCCACCTCCAGAGTGGGACTCTGTGCCAATCCATAAAGCAGGCAGCTGTGAGTATTCACTATCACTACAGGAAAATTTCACAAAAAGTACCCCACCCCATTGTAATGTGGAGTCACCTCTACCTCATGGTAATAGCATTGCTGGCTTTGATACTTTCAGATAACTGGATATTAGGTGAAGTGTAATTATTATTTGAGTACATTAATTAGATGGATAGTGAAGCTTGCACTATAATTTCCATAAGTACAATTACCCAGCTGTGTAGATATATCGCAGACAAGAAAAGCGGGGTGTGGTAGCGGATTCACCCCTCACACCCCTCAATCATTAATGTGCACAGGCATAACAATGTCAAATTCGGATTCTAATAGGATTATAAATGAATGGTGTGTAAGTTTAATTCTGGCTTCCATTAAAGAAGCATGTCAAGGTGGTATGTTCCCACAGGAGTTTGTGCCTGCTTTGTATAGCATGTTGCTTTTTTTTATCCCAGCCAGTAGGTTATGTTGGCATGACTTTTCTTTCTGGGGCACTTGGCTGGAGTTTGCCTATGACACAAATGTTCATACATGCTTGGCTTTCCATTACTCAAACGCTCCTTAAAACACCTGTAATCTGGAGTTGATATGCCAGTGTAGCAATGCAGAATAATGTCAGATGTCACAAATGCAGAAACAGGATACTACCGTATTTTTCTGATAAGTCACACTTTTCGTACCCAAAATTTGGGAGGAAAATAGGAGTGCATTTTATAATTCAGTTGTAGCTTACCAAGGGATGTGGGCTTGTGGTAGAGCGGGGTCTCAGTAGGCATAGTCCCTGCTGAATAATGGCGGCAGGAGTACAGCAATGCTGCAGGGAGTGCGACAGGTGTCCCAGCAATGCAGAAGCCATCCCGGCGAAGCAGCAAGAGTGAGCTGTGCAGCAGGTGTCCCAGTGATGCAGGAGCCATACCAGCAAAACCGTGGACATTGCAAAACAGTGACCATCCCTGGTGTTTGTATGTAAGAAAATGTCGGCGGTGCTGGCTTCAAAGAAATGGTGGCTAGAGGCAGTGCGTGTTCAAATTGAGCTCTCAGCTTAAATTTCGTCTGCACAGGTGCAGCTTACAGCCCATTGATCTCTCATGCAGCGGACATAATCAAAACGGCACCCAGGGGTGCCGCATATGCAGATGAGACCTCTGCTCCTCACTGATCCAAGGGCTCAACCTGCACATACGCTACCTTCGGGCACCATCTCTTTAAAGCCCGCCCTGTCAACATTTTTTTACATTCAATTAACGGGGATCTTTCCTGCTTCGCAATGCCCACTGCTTCACCAGGATGGCTCCTACATCGCCGGGACACCTACGGCACTGCCCACTCTTGCTTTGCAATGTCCACCGCTTTGCATTTTGACTACTGCCTCACACCGCCCGCAACATCGCTTTACTCCACCTCTGCCTCCTGTGAGCCCGTTCCCCCATTTTCACCTATAAAACTTATCTGTTTTTTCTTTTTCTAAATTTGGAATTCTAAAAATATCAGAAAGCCAATGAGTCTTTAGTGTACGTGGGACAATTCCAGCCATCCTCGATGCCACTCATAAGGATTAGGATGTGGGACAAGGATCTGACAAGTTGCATTTCAAAATATTGTTAAAAAGGAAACTCCCCGTAAATTGCCTTTTGATTTATTTTTATACCTGTGTAGTACGGTATATATTACCATTTGTTGAGTATGGAGTAATCTGACATGTGGTATTTAGCAAGGGAGTAGCAACTAAAATAAATGGTTATTTAAATAGGCAGGTTAAAAGCTTATTAGAAAGGGGGAGTATGAATGCAGTCTGTAACTCATGTATTCCAATGTTGTTATAGCAGCAGATAGCCTTTATAAACTGTCTGTCCAGACCCACAATGCGGATGACTTCTTAAAGCAACGGCAAACCTCACCCGCTCCTACCTCTCCTTCACCACCTCCCGCGTTGGGCTATGGAAGAAGCAGCTACAGCAGCATTGTCAACAGCTCATGCAATCAGTAAGTATGACAGCCCCAATACCAAACCCATTCTTCTAATGTATACTAACATGATATTGAGAAGTTCATCAGTGTATCACATATATCACAATACAACCCTTAAAGGATCCTTTCACGACATTTAGTGATGTAAATGGTCGTGTAGATCCTAGAGATCTAAATTCATGCACACTTGTATGGCCCCAAAGTGATGTGCCAGTGTGAAGAAAACCCGATTGGCTAGTTTATCCAAATGAGCTTGGACATGCATTGGGGATTTGGGCAATGGCCTAACGCCACTCTTCTATTGAATTGACCACTTTAGATTAGTGTATTACATCTCTTGCATCGCTCGCTCAGTAAATAGTGATTAATTTACACAAACATTAAAAAGGGCTTTGAATGCCAGACCAGGAACATATACAAGATATCACAGACAATACCCACACTATATACCATACTTCAGAAAGGAAACACAGATCGGAAAGATACAAAATATCCAATGTGTGTAACGAGGCATCCTTTATTTTAGTGAGGTAAGAATGAATTCTACTGTCACCAAACCTAAGCTGACTAAAGCGTCATCTTTACCTGGAAGAAATGGCAACCCCACCTTTGCTGCTGTAGCTGCCGGATATGACAAGAACCCAGGTATTATGATTATTTCTTTAATAGGCTTGGGCCTCCTTCACACCTCAGTATTTTTTCATCAGTGTTTGTATCCCAAAGCCAAGAATGGAATTTACAGAGAAAAAATATAATTGAAGGATTAACAGGTGTTCTGTGTTTGCTGACACTCTTTGTTTTGGCATACAAGTATTGATAAAATACTGCTATGTGAACAAGGCCTTATACAATATATCAGCGCCACTTAGTGACATTGTATCAAAATGTAAGAATTTGGGATGTGAAAAGAAAGTGTTACCTTTTTTGTAAATCAAACTGTATGATTAGGATGTAAGTTCCTTTTATGTTGTCTGTTTTCCTCCCTCCACTTATTAATGTTTTTCTTCTGTAAAACTGTTATACATCTATCTTGAATAGAATTGTTAAACACAATCTACGTAACTATATCTAATTGTGATGCGAACTTTAACGATACCTAATATGATCAATCTTTGATTGCATAAGGTTAAATCATTTTATGTAATACTCTTGTATAAATATCTTGCAACGGTTACATGCACTTGTATTTAAAAGTTATGTTATTTGAACATATGTTCTAAAACCTAATAAACACATTTGAACATCAAAATGTTACTTAACTGTTCCTTCTTTATTTCTTTTTATTTCTTATTAAAAGTAGGTGGCAGTGGACTCTCCAGGTCATCTGCTGTAAAAGGTGACCTTTCTAACAGTATCAATGTGTCGCATGCCATCTCCATTGACAGTGATAATTCTGATAGGTAAGTAATGAGTTTTAAATTGATATTCTAGCAGTAGGGTGTGGTTGGTCACAGGGTACGATTAAAATTAAAATGAAAAGCCGAAGGTAGAAAACAAAGATTGGGCCGCTCACATATTAAACTCTGTACATGTCATAGGACAGGCCCAGGAGACTCTCCCATAGATCAGTGAAGCATCTCCAGATACCAGATCTTCCCATTTTAAAGGTTTTCCTAAGGTTGATGCAAACGTATTTCATTCTTTCTGTGATCTACACAAGTAAAAGTGTGTCAAACATTCCTGCAATGCCTTATATAAAGATTTCCCTGTCTGTATTGACTTGGAAAGTGAAGTGCTGCCTCTGCAGAGCTTCCCACTATTTTATTATTAAAATGACTGCACCCATTGTACTTTTCCGAGAAGTACCGTATTTTTCGCTTTATAAGACGCACCTGATTATAAGACGCACCCCCAAATTTGGTGAAGGAAAAGAGAAAAAAATAGTTTTTAATGTAAAATGGGGTCCATCTTCTAATGCCAGTGTCCATCTTACAAATCATATACCGTATATGTCCCCCATTCTGGTAAATTAACCCCCCATCCTGGTATATATATACCCCTTGCTGTTACACATAGCCCCTTTGCTGGCACACTGCCCCCCTCTGCTGGCACACTGCCCCCCTCTGCTGGCACACTGCCCCCCTCTGCTGGCACACTGTACCCCTCTGCTGGCACACTGTCCTCCTCCCTGCTGGCATACTGCCTCCCTCCCTGCTGGCATACTGCCTCCCTTCCTGCTGGCACGCTGTCCCCCTTCCTACTGGCACGCTGTCCCCCTCCCTGCTGGCACGCTGTCCCCCCTCCCTGCTGGCACACTGTCCCCCCTTTTTCTGGCACACTGTCCCCCTCCCTGCTGGCACACTGTCCCCCTTTTTCCGGCACACTGTCCCCTTCCCTGCTGGCACACTGTCCCCCTTTTTTGCTGGCACACTGTCCCCCTTTGTGGCTGGCACACTGTCCCCCTTTGTGGCTGGCACACTGTCCCCCTTTGTGGCTGGCACACTGTCCCCCTTTGTGGCTGGCACACTGTCCCCCTTTGTGGCTGGCACACTGAGCCCCCTTGGTGGCTGGCACACTGAGCCCCCTTGGTGGCTGGCACACTGAGCCCCCTTGGTGGCTGGCACACTGAGCCCCCTTGGTGGCTGGCACACTGAGCCCCCTTGGTGGCTGGCACACTGAGCCCCCTTGGTGGCTGGCACACTGAGCCCCCTTGGTGGCTGGCACACTGTCCCCCCTTGGTGGCTGGCACACTGTCCCCCTTGGTGGCTGGCACACTGAGCCCCCACAGAGTGCACAGCTACAAAAATAATAAACAATATCATACTCACCTCTCTTCATCTTCCCTGCTGCTCGCGCTATCCCCGATGACTCTGTGCGATCCCAGCATTCGGGTCCTGTGAGCAGCGCGCGGTATGACGTCACTCTGCAGCGACGTTCACATGACCCGGATGCTGGGACCGCACAAAGTCATCTGGGATAGCGCGGGCAGCAGGGAAGATGAAGAGAGGCGAGTATGATCCTCTATCGCCGGGATAGTCAGTGCTTTCCACTCAAAGGAAGTGTGGAAAGCACTGGCTGTTCACATGGCACTGCCGCCGCTGAGCTACGGGCCGCTCCATTCACCCCTGTAATATGCGCTGCTCTCCCACTGGTGATTGACAGCGGGATGCAGTGAATATTACAGGAGATAATGAGCGGCCCCACGTGATCACGGGACCGCAGCTGTAGCCTCTTCCAGCCACCTGACAGCCCCCGGACACCGCTCCTGAGCTGGCCTAGCACCCCCCTCCCCATACAGCACACTTGTACTTTCACATTATAAGACGCACCCCCTATTTTCCCCCAAAATTTGGGTGCATAAAAGTGCGTCTTATAATGCGAAAAATACGGTAATTGTTTTGTAAATTAATCAGTTAAAGTGGCCTAATATTTGACAGCCTTTAAAGAGGACTCCTTAACTCTCATGAAATGGCCGTTTTAGTAATTGCTTGCAGTCCCTATGAAGCAACATTTCTTTGACTACTGCATGTTACCAGGTGGGGTCAAGTCCCTTTACATTTTCACATTGTTGAATCGGTGCTGACAAAATCAGACAATATGAACCACCCTATTCACATGGGGAGCTAAAATCCAGTTGGTCAGCTTATTCATATATTTCCAGGAGCTATAAAGAAAAGCGCTGCCCTGTGCTGGGATGCCCCAGTCTTTCATGTGCAACAGGTATCGGGAGACTTACAGATGCTTTCTTAAAGATATGGACACCTTTAGGGACCATATTTTTTCTTTTACTTAATTGCTTGTATTTTAAGTTTAAAATTCGTGTTTGCATTTGGTGTTCATTAATACTTTTGCACTTCTATAGCTCACTGTTGCTCTGTCTATGGTTGGCTGTATAATGAGTTAACTGAGAATCCATCAGCTTGCTCTGACCAGAGAGTTTATAACCTTCATCTTGGCTCTTTTCAGTTATTTATGGCCACATGTCAGTGTCAACTTTCACATGGTCATACAATCAGCTGAGAGAAGAGTTGATGTAAGAAGTTTTAACTCTCCCATCAGAAGAGCTCATTTACAGATCCTTGCTTAAATCGGCAGTCCGCAATAGACCGAGCAACACAAAGATTATAGGAGGGCAAATGGTGCAGACATTTTTAATTTCCCATTTAACTAATTTGTTGCCAAAAATTCATGCATTTAAAGCGTAACCACTGTTAACATTTTTATCTAATAATGATGTAGAGCAAGTTATTATAATAAACGTTCAAATATACTTTTTATGTTAAATCTGGAAGAATACCTTTTTAAAATCTTCTAGAAGATGGTCCCCTAGTCTTTTTCTAAACCAGATATATGCACGTATTCAGCTCCACACACTGAATACGGCCATGTAAGGCGTGGGGGCGAAGCCTACCCAGCGAGTCTAGCTACAGCTGATCAGTGTATCTGCAGTTTACCTCAGGCTAAGGGACAGTGCTGAGCTTGGTCAGGTTGTCAGCACAAGCTCCTCTGGTCGTATCTTTGTCCTATGCAGTCACATTAGCTCTGCTCCGGGTTATCAGCTGATGGGTTCCACACAGCTCTTGAGAGAAGGCAGATCAGACACCAGGAGGTATAAGGGAGCCTTCAGCTGTTAGCACGGAGCAGAGCAAATGTGACTGCAGTGGAGATGGATGAGATCAGAGGAGCTTGTTCTATCAACCTGACCAGCTCAGCACTGTCTAGCTCCTCTAGCCTGAGGTAAACTGAGATACTCTGATCAGCTGTAGCCAGACACTCTTGTAGGCCCCACCCTCCACCCCTTATATGGCTGTATTCAGTGTGTGTGTGAAGCTGAATATGGATTTCTCTGACAACGAGCATATGTCAGGTTTAGTATGAGTATTTGTAGGTCACTATTATGGCCTTTTCTTTACTTTGAGAGTCAGCATTCATGTGTGTTTTCTTCCTTTTGTGGCTCAAAATGTGTAGTTTTACTATGTTTAGTATTGTGACACTTGTTTCACATTTCACACTTAGTTCTGGCCTGTGGAGTCCCATCAGCAGTCCCAACAGTCCTGATTATGGTGCACACAATTCATTCTCTGCTTTTGGACCAAGTAATTCCTTCAATTTAACAGGAGGTGGGTTTATTAATTCTAGTGCTGTGTCATGGTGGTTGTGATTTCATTATTTTTAATATATAACACATCAGTAATATATATGTACAGAAATCCTTTTCTCACAAGCATTTATTTATGGCATATATAAATTAAATGGCATTGTAGTGTCAGGGCTGCCACCTTTACAGCGTGCATGATGGATGCCATTGCCTTACTATGAGTACCTATAAATAAAATACAAAAAAAACACCCTGAAAGGGGTTTTCCACTTGAAAAAAATAATAAAATGGTCCCCAAATTATTTTAATATGTATAACATTACAAAATTGGATAGTATGAGCCCTCTGAGCTCAGTGGTTCGTCTACACATCAGTGTTTGGCTACATTGGTGAGAAAGAAGCCATGCGTTGGATCTCAGGAGGTCGAATACAATCTGATTTTTTTATGTTAGATGAATTCTATCAATTAGGGACAACTTTTTCAAAACTGATAAACGTCCTGTAGATTAATATTACATCTTAATATTTTTTTTAGATCTAAATTAAAACTTTTTGGGGGCCGTCATATGTATATTAGGATGGGAAACAGGTGTCTCACCTTTTTAAAATATGAATATGTTTTAAAGGTGTCACTAAATTATTAAAATAGGTTATCTGGCTACCCTAGGCTATAACCCACCAGTTAGTCAGTGCTCTGTGGAATTTGTTACAACATTTGTACAAAATTATGGTGAACCATGTTTCAATGTAGGGTCGTTAGACTATAGAACATTAACATGCTGGTATATTGTATCCTCGCAGTATTCACTATTTGTACTATTTGGTCTCCTCTAATACTGGTCTTTTATTTCTTTCCATACAGAAGTTTTTAGTAAGCTTTCTTTTCCCCGAAGTGCATATGCCCAAGATTCTCAAAAGAAATGGACAGATTTTGAATCCACATCCTCAATCTGGGATCCTCCTGCTACAGACTCAGTACCAACATGGCCCACTAGCACTGGATCTCCAACCCATGCAACCTCTGTAAGTATACAGTGCCTAAAGCTTATTTTTAGGGCTTAAGGATGGTTTCACACTACGATTTTGTGCCTTTCCGTGGGATCCGACTTTGAAGGAGGATCCCACGGACAGGCACGGATCCACACGGATCCCTGCAATCGGATGGCAAATAGCCATCCGATCTGCAGGATCCGTGTGGATCCTGCGATCCCCTGTCTCTCCCTACTCCTGCCTCCTCCATCTTCTTCCCTCTCCTATTCTATATGCTGTGCCCCCACTATTCTATTCTATGTCCCCCACTTCTCTATCCTCATCTATCCCTATCCTGTCCCCTGTCCTCTTCCATGTCCTCTTCCCTGTGTGTAAAAAAAAAAAAAAAACTCCTCCGGGAGTATACATCACCTGTCACCGACTCCAACGCTGCAGCACCATCAGGACTGAAGGACCTGTGATGATGTCACAGATCCGATCACATGACCTGTCAGCTGACCGGATCTGTGACATCATCACTGGCTCTTCAGTTCTGATGGTGCTGCAGCGTTTGAGCCGGTGAGAGTTGATGTATACTCCCGGAGGTGTTTTTTTTTTTTTTTTACACACAGGAAAGAGGACAGGATAGGGATAGATGAGGATATAGAAGCGGGGGTACAGAATATCATAGTGGGGGCACAGAATAGCATAGGAGAGGGAAGAAGCTGGAGGAGCAGAAGTAGGGAAATACAGAGAGTACGGAGCCAACATCGGATCCGAGGTGAACTCAGATCCGATGTCCATAGGCTCCCATGTTGTGGGCCCTCGGATCAGCAGTGATCCGATGCTGTCCGATGTGAGTCACGGACACAAAATCGTAGCAGGCTACGATTTTGTGCCCGTGATTAAATCGGATGGGATCGGATGGTGCCAAAATCGGATGCCAATAGTGGCACATCCGATCCCATCCGATTCCCATAGGGGGACATGGGGCCGATTTCGGATCCGATTGTATCCGTTTTGAAACGGATACAATCGGATGACCGAAAATCGTTATGTGAAAGCAGCCTTAGTAGTTTCTTTCCACACTGCAGCTTTACACAAATATGTTAAGCCCCTTTCACACTTGTGGCAAGCCCCATGCATTGTCTATGGGGCTTGCGGTCGGGTGTGATAAGTGCAGCATCTGCCTCAACCGGCAAAATCTCACTTGCTGCACCTGCCACTAGCCCCATAGACAATGCATGGGGCTTGCCGCAAGTGCGGCCGTTAGACGGCAGATGCGGTGAATCATTTAAAAAAAACGCCAGGGTGAAAGGGGCCTTAGTCAAGCAAATGCTGACATCACCTACAGTATTTACAATACTGTGCAATAATGACCTGTTACGTACATTTTCATCACAGGTCGCCAAGAAAATTATAAAGCTGACTCAAGAGCTGACCCTGTTTCATACCTGGCTCTTGTGTCACAGGTTTATGAAAAGTAAATGTATTGAGTTCCTCTATTATTACACTGACATATCCTAATTCTTCTTCTTCTAGTGAGCCTGTCAGCATGATTTTATAATATAAATACATGGCTGTAATACTGATTAAATTGATACCTTTTGGTGCAGAAACCGCTTTGTTGTTCTTTAATCACCAAAGTTTTTTGTTAATTAGGTTTCATTGCAGAGAGATTAAACTGTATACTCAGGAGACTGTGGCTAAAATAGCACAAATAGGGTCTTACCCAATATACATAAAATTAAAGTTGCTAGCCGCTCACTTTGTGTGGCTGTGACACAACCAATATGAGAGCATGTTGTGCAAATTTACAAAGAATGGACGGTGTTCATGGACCCGGGCTGCACTGAGTATGCCAAAAAGGATCAGACGTTGTTCATCACTAAAGCTTTATTTCTGACACGTTTTGGAGTTAGTCCCAACTTCTTTCTCAGGGAATAATGGTACCATTATTCCCTGAGGAAGGAGTTGGGGCTAACTCTAAAACGCATCGGAAATAAAGCTTTAGTGATGAACAACGTCTGATCCTTTCTGCTATACACAGTGCAGCGCGGGTCCATGAACACCGTCCATTCTTTGTAAATTTGCACTATGTGATCGTTTCGAGGTGTGGACCTTGCAACAGCCATCTTCTCACGCCTTGACGCTGGTTGTGTGCTACTCAACCCCCAGGTGAGTGGCTAGTTATTTCTAGTCCCTACACTTATAAATGATAAAACCCTATTGCACTTCTTTTTCCCCTTCTAGAATATGAGAGCATGAACACATCTGTTGCAGCATCCACGTGTATGATGGCAAGCCAAAAACTCAGGAACCAAAGATCATCAGTGGATATAAAAACCCTGTTACACGGCACGACGTAACAATGTCAGCAACAATCTTGTGTGCGCGCGGTCATTGCAGACATCGTTTTGACATCGTTGGTGAGATGTCACACGTTTAGATATTGTGGACGACTCATCAATGATGTTGTGAGCAGGTTTCGTTTGCAAACCCCGCGAATGATCCCTGCTCATTGCTGTGAATGGGCGAAGTCATCCACGGCACCGTTATCGCAGTGTCACACAGAACGATGCTGCAGGTTGGCTGATCGTTGATCATCTGGTTTTAGAACATGTTCTCAAACCTGCCATCAGCGATCCAACGATTTATCGTTCCAACTTGCCAGAGTCACACGCAACAAGGTTGCAGCAACCTCGCTGGAACTCCTCCAAGCCCGTGACGTATCAGCGATGCTGTTAACGATGTTGTGCTGTGTAACGGGGCCTTTAGATCTGCGCTGCTGCTAAATGATACAGATCCAGATTGTCAGTGATTTTCCTGAGGAAGAAGTGGGCATTCACTTCGAAATACATAGAATAAATCACCATTGTACTAGTATTGCCTCTGGATCTATATCCTTTAGCAGCAGCTGGGATCAAATATCCACTGATCTTCTCTGGTTCCTGTGTTTTTGACTGCACACTGGGTCTTCTTCTCCCTGTCTTTGTTTCCCCCATCCCCTCTGCCTGCATCTAGTTCTTGAATAATAGGTCATTGCTTTTTCAGTGACCTGCCTCCTCAGTCACCCTTGCCCACCATCACTTCCTTTCTACTGTTTTCTCACTTTAGTTTGCCAGCACTTAATCTTAGGCCTCTGGCATGTTCCAGTCTTGATTAGGCTGGTATCTTATTGTTTAACACCTTCATGGCCATCCATGTGTTCTGTGTGGAGACGTCAGAGTATAATTATCTTTCATTGTCAATTGGGTCGTTTTCTCCACTATATTAAAGTCAATACTGAATTAGAATTTTAGCACATTTACTCTTCTCTTTTCATGACTGTTCATTAAAATGACCTAATGTAACGTCTGCTAATAAGAAAATCGGAAAAAGCACTATAGTTGCATAGCTTGAAAAATAATCACTGGTCCGTCAAGTTTAACCTTTTTCGTTAAATTATACATTTATAAGTTATTTACAAACATCAGTACCATTTGTTAATAGGTGTACAGCCTTTTTTTAAATGCTAAACATTCAGGAATGAGTTCTTTTCAGTCAGTCAGATGCATAAATTGAATTGCTTCAAAGGTCCTAAAGGCCCCGTCACACGGGCGCCATCGCCGCCAATTACATAGGCAACCTAGGGGCGTGGCCTATCAGCGGCGACATCGCCCCTACGTCGCCTCATGTAAAGGGGCGATGTCGGTGCCGCCGGGAGGTCGCCTGGTTTCAGAGCACTGCTCTGAAACCAGGCGACCGATCTGGGGCGATGTGCACACATCGCCCCATGTAACCGGCCGCCGGCGACCTGTCAGTCGATGGGAGCCTATGGCTCCCATTGTCCTGCATCGCCGCTGAGGTTTTCAGCCACCCCAGCGGCGATGCCGCCTGTCAGCTAGCCGGCGCGGCGCTGGAGATGTCACCCCATGTAAATGGGGGACGGCGAAGCTGGCGGGGCGCCGAAACCGTGCGTGCACCCGTCAGTCGCCGCCGACATCTCCAGTTCCGTCGCCAGGTGTGACGGGGCCTTTAGACTAAATCATGTGCCAGTCCTTTGCGTGTGATCACACGTGTTTATGCCAAGAAAAAAAGAATTTTCAGAGGTGTTCTCTTTTACAAGCTGAGCAAGCCCAACTTTTCACACTTCACACTCTATGGCTGGGTTCACTAGACTGTATTTTCTCCATCTGAGAAAAACAGTCTGATTGTGCTAACCTGACTCTGATCAAAGGGTTTTTATAAAAATGATGGCTCTTGGAACAAGGGGTTGGGAGAAAAAAAACAAAAGTGCAAAAATAAAAGTAAATTCCTTGGTCATTGAAGGGTTAGTTCTGGTTAATGTTATATACATCAATACATTACTGTGACTTGGGTGCATTGCTTTATATTTATTATTATTGTAGTACCATTTATTCCATGGTGCTATACATGTAAAAAGGGGCATACACAATAGAGACAAGTACAATATTTATGAACAATACAAGATACAGTAGGAGAGTGAACCCTGCTCGCGAGAGCTCACAGTCTACAAATCAACCTTAAGATTCATGTGCTGCGTTTTTGCCTTGGTGACCAGCTTATCTAGGTATTTCTCCTTCGCCTCATTGGGGGACACAGACCGTGGGTGTTATGCTGCTGTCCACTAGGAGGCGACACTAGGCAAAATCTGCAAAAGAGTTAAGTGGCTCCTCCTATGCAGTTATACACCCCTAGAACAGGAAGTGCTTCTCCAGTTTTTGCTTAGTGTCTAGGAGGCACACACAGATTTTTTTAGTGCTCCTAAAAAACTTTCTTTTTGAATTTTTTTCTTCAAGAAGAAGAAAAGTGGGTCTCTGACGAGACTCCCGGCATGGTCCCTCCTCGGCCCCCCACTGTTGGGGGCGCCTGGTTGAGGTCGACTGGTCCCCCTAACATGCCGCTCCCTCCTCGGCCCCCCAATGTTGGGGACGCTGGGTTAAGGTTGAGACAACGACCCTCCCTCCCCATTTCCCCACTGTTGGGGTTACTGGGTTGAGGTCGAGGCGAAGGACAAGGCACCTGACGGTGGAGCAGCATCCCTCCCTAAATACCCCTTTGGGGTTCATTTAGGTCGAGACACCGCAGGTAGAGCCTCTGGTGCAGCAGCTCGGACCTGCTCTAGGCACCCAGGAGTCCCCAGCTCTGCTGAAGACTCCTTACCCCTCAGCGGCAGCTTGCTCGCCGCAGTACCAGGGCACACAGCTCTGCTGTGTACCTCCTGAAGGGGCCGGGGACCAACAACGGGGCAACCAGCACTAGCAGGGACACAGCTTGCCTGTGTCCCTGCAGCAGCCAGCACTAAGGGCTGCATCCTGGTGGTTACAGAGGACCCAGAGTACTGGGTCCTCTGCGGGGGCTATTATAGCAGAGGGAGATCTTCCCTAGCAGGAAAACAGCTTGCCTGTGTCCCTGCAGCAGCCAGCAGGGCTGCACTTTGATGATCCCAGAGGACCCAGCACGCTGGGTCCTCTGTGGGGGCCCACATCCCGCCACCGCTGTCTGCCCAGGGGGTCCGGCGGGGTCCGGTTTAGTTCCGGACCCCCCCCCGCACCTCCGCGCCGCCCTGGCTCAAGTCTCAAATTTAGGCCGCGGCTTCGGCCTACACCGAAGCCGCCGCCTTCTCCACGCCCCCCGGCCCGCCCCCCCCGGATGACGAGGATGACGCTGCCAGCGTCATAGCAGGGGGCGGGCCGGAGCACAGAGGGCGCGTTTTTTACAAGGACCGCGCTCTTTTTGCTCAGCGCCCCCCCCCCTCCCTCCTCACTCACATATCTCCGGGGGGCACAGGATGAGGATGACCCCTCTCCTATAAGCAGCGGCGGCCATTAAAGGACACAGGCACTGCTCCTGTCACCGCAGCTGCCAGCCTTGAGCCCACTGCACACAGCAGCCACATATACAGGCTAGCCTGTGTGCGGGCACTGTGCACACACTACACAGACAGCTGACACATGTCATGAATCACACATGTAGGTCAGCTATCCCGTGTGCGGACAGTCACGTGCCCACACCTTGCTGGCATGGCGGCACATATGCACAGCCAGCAGGGGGTACAACGAGCACTAGGCCCCCCACAAACACTGGGAGCCCAACAGTGCTTCCTCCCTGCCGTGCCCTTCACGGCACACCAGTGCAGCCGGGGCCTTGGTTTTAGGTGTCCTACAGTGCCTGCAACAAAGGGAAGAGGGACATACGGCAGAGCCTGCCATGCCACAGAGCTACGGCCGGTCTGCAATGCCCCCCCATCATTCTCTGGCTTCTCCAAAAGCCATGGCTCAGCATCCGCTATGCAGGGTACAGCGAGTACAGCACGGCGGGGGGCACACTCTGGAGAGTACAATGCGCAGCTTCGCTGTGCGGCAGTTTCCAACAAAAACGGCAGGACAATCAGCAGCGATATATCCTGCTCCAGTTTGTGTCCCCCCCTCAGGACAATACTACGAGGAGCAGTGTAACTGCCTCTACAGTAGTAATCCGCGCACGGGCCAATGCACGTATTGTTTTTTCCTAACACCGTGCCAGATGCAGGTACCTGTTGGTACACTTGTCCAACCTTATGGCTTTGCCCTGGGGGAGCTGGGTTGAAGCGAGACAAAAATGCCTATTCCTTGGTCCCTCAACGTTGGCGGAGCCCAGTTACTATTCCAACGGCTCAAAATACTCGTCCATCAGACCCCTCCCCAGGCCCCCACACAGTTGAGAGGACTAGGGTGGTGGAATTACTAAGAGTTTGACTCTCACGTTTTACTTGGCCCTCCATTGTTGGAGTGCCCAGTGGAAGTTGATGTACTCTACATTTACCTGACAATGGCAAGGGTCCCAGGACCGTTTGCCAATTCTCTCCAAATCCCACAGCTGGAGTTCTGGTAGGCGGTGATGACAGTCAAGTCTCACAAGGCTCAGGCTGACACACCGTGACCCGCAACTGCACGAGTAATTTAGCTACGGTCTCTGAACCTAAGACCCATAGACACACTCCCTCCTCAGCTCCCCACCGTTGGAGGCGCTGGGTCGTGGCCGAGATTACTATAAACCATACTCCTTCCTCGACTTCCCACTGTGGGGGACTCGGGTTGAAGCTGTGACGGCCCAAGGCCTGGCCGGCCTCCGTCCTCAAACTACAAAAACAAATCTCGGGGTCGCGGAACGTGGAATACGAGCCCTGTCGCCAATCTCCTCCCTATACCTATATTAGGTACTTGGGTTGAGATGACACGTGCGAGCACTCTGCACAGCCCGCTTCAAAGCTGGACTTTGCAGACCCCCGACCGCATTAACCAATGGAGGGCCCTTTTGGACCCCGTATGACCGTGGCCCGAACACTCTTCCACGCAATCTGTCCCTTCTCGACTCGGGAGTCAAAAGAGGATACTTACGGTGGGATAGCGCTCGCTGTGTGCTGCGCAGGACACTGGCGACTGAACTATCGCGTGCACAGCCTCCGGTTTCGGCCAGCGCTGCTCATGACTTCCGGCTCCGCGCCGGGCCTCTGCCTTTTCCGGGTCCCGCGAATAACGCGAGGCCCTGCCTTCGGCCTAGATGTGACATCACTGGCTTGCCCACCCTCTGTCCGCCCTTCGCCCGCCACGCCCACCCTCCTCCTGACGTCGGAGCCTCCGAAGCGCCAGCACAAGGAGTGGGCCAAGGCCAAAAAGGACTGAAGCGCAAAGACTACAAGGCTTTTTTCCCAGCCTGAAGTTGGCAATGTCTATTCTACATTTCAGCAGTCTCCCATATCTGGATGACCCTTTATCAATGCATGACTTTCAAGGTCTGCGAACAGTGGCATCTACACCGTGCTCGTTGAGAAGACTTGGTAGGATCGACCTCCACAGGTCTACTGCAATTCCAAGGCACATGCTGCAGCACAGCACACGCATTCCAGGAGCCCCAGCCCTACTGCATACTCCTGACGGCCACATGCTACAGCATCACGTATGGAGTCTCAGCCGTATTGGATGCACAGCATCGCATGAACACGGCGGCCTTTGGTTGCACATCCACAGCTATAGTCAAATTTCCCCAGACAGGACACGTATTCTTCGTCTGGGAACCCACAGCCTCAGTCAGAGGTCTCTCCAATCCTTCACAACTGCTATAAGAGTCCTAGACCGCATAGAAGCAGCTTGGAAGTCGGTTCCATTGGTTCAGCTGAATCGCCGGTCTTTCCAATTATCCATGATTAGGTGTTGCACGAGAACAGGATGGGGTGCGATGTACCCCCATCACAATGCACATGGCAGTAGCCTTGCCCTGTCTCGAAGATGCCCCTCAATCTACGAACATTCGTGCAGTATCTCTAGTACTGAAATCATTCTCCTTCTGGCATTCGAACATGTCCGGATACAGTCGGACAATGCCACAACTGTGGCATGTGTCAACCACCAGGGTGGAACCTGTAGTCTCTAAGCGATGACAAGTTCACCACATCCTTTACTAGGTGGAAACCTTGGAACACTGTACTGCCAGTTGTTCTCATACCAGGTGTACACGTCTGGGAGGCTGATTCTCTAATCCACCAAGGGATGGACCCAGGGGATTGGCCCCTTTCTCTAAAAGTCCTCTGTTAAAACGCCAACGCCAGGACACCACAGATATGGACCTGATGGAGTCACGCTTCAATGCCAGGATCTCAGGATCCACAGTCAGTGGGACAGACGCACTAGTCCAAGGCTGGACTGGTGTCTATCTCTCCTATATTCTTTCCCCACTAACAGTCTGGAATATCAAACGGGAATGTCGCGGGATCGTCTTCGTGGTCTCAGATTGCCCACACCGCGCTTGCTGCGCAGACTCGTCCAATTTATAGCAGCAGTACCAGGACGTCTAACAGACAGTCCAGACCTGCTCGATCACGGCCAGTTCTCCCTCAAAATTCCTCTCATCCAAGGTTACTAGCGTAGCCTTTGAGACCTAGAATTTAACCCAAGAGGTTTTTTCACCAGGATATTGTGACAACCGTAGTCACAGAGAGGACACCAGCTTTATCAGCGATATCCGATCACACGCGTAATCGTTTTTAGTTTGTTGCCTGGGGCACCTCTAGGGGTCTTTCCCCTTGGCCCTACTTCATGCCAGGGACTCTCCGTTTCTTCCACTCAGACCTGGACTTAGGTCTTTCCTTAGGGTCTCTTACACAGCAGGTTTTCAGCTGTTTTTCACTCTCTTACAAACACGTCTTGCCACCAGACGTCTATGAACTCCTTCCTTCAAAGGGTCTGCTAATTAAGATCCATGCAACAAGACTACACCCGTGGGGACCATGAACTTGGTCCTCACGGCACTACAGGAACCACCTTTTTTCAGCCTCGATGGGATATTACCTTTAGCATCCTCATCTAAATAGTAGTATGGTTCGGTGGCATTTATTTGTCTCTGCTGAAGTGTCAGTACTTGCAGCGGTCTCATGTAATCTCTTTTTTCTAGTCTTCCATCTGGACATGCTTGTCCTATGGCTGGTTCCATTATTCTTTCTAGGGTAGGCTTACTCCTTCCACCTACATGAAGACATCTCTCTGCCATCACCGCGCCCGACTCCGGTCTGTCCGGTTGCGAAGGACCTACATATGCGGGACCTTGTCAGGGCCCTACGCGTCTAGGTGCCCAACACAGCGCCCTACTAAGAAGTCGGATTCTCCTTTTATCCTTCTTCCAATGGGCCGATGTAAAGGCACGTCAGCCTCTGCGGCTCCCCTAACCAGGTGGTTTTTCTGTAACCATCCAAGACGCTTATACCTTCGAAAACTCATCCCTTCCGGCAGGTCACGGCACATTCTATTATAGCCGTGGAAGCCTCCTGGACAGTTCGGTAAGAGGTATCGGCGAAACTGGTATTTTAGGCAGCCAAAAGGTCAGCCTACACCCATACCCAAGCCACTATAGTGCTTGCACTCAGTCCTCGACAAATGCAGGTCTGGGTACACGTGCCCTCCAGGCGGCAGCAGCCCGCCTATCGGTGCATAGTTTTTCACTGTCTATGTTCAGTGTCTCTAGTTCCATTGCTATTTCCCACCCAGGGACTGCTTTGGGACGTCCCACGGTCTGTGTCCCCCAATGAGGCGAAGGAGAAAAGGAGATTTTTGTGTACTCACCGTAAAATCCTTTTCTCTTAGCCTCTAATTGGGGACACAGCACCCACCCTATTGCCCTTGTGGGCCTTTTCTACAGTTCTTGCATAGCTTCTCAGCTGTTACATGGTTAACATGTTTACACATGTTTGCCTATTATCACTCTGTTAACTGTTGACTGTTTAAACTTGTGCCTGTTTAGTTCCAGGCCTTGTGGTACTGTGAGCCTGTTTAGTTACAGGCCTTGTTATACGATTGTTACTTCGTTAACTTCACTGTTTTCCACATGCGCCTGCTTAAGTTACAGGACTTGTGGTACTAGTATTACTCTGCTAACTCTTGACGGTTTACACACGGGCCTGTCTGGCTCAGGCCTTGTTACTGTTATTACCTTGTTAACTATATTGTTTACACAGGTTGCCTGCGTTGACTCCTGTGTCACTGTTATTGTCTGTTAGCTCTCCTACTGCTTTAGCACAAAACTGGAGAAGCACTTCCTGTTCTAGGGTGTATAACTGCATAGGAGGAGCCACTTAACTCTTTTGCAGATTTTGCCTAGTGTCGCCTCCTAGTGGACAGCAGCATAACACCCACGGTCTGTGTCCCCCAATTAGAGGCTAAGAGAAAAGGATTTTACGGTGAGTACACAAAAATCTCCTTTTCTGTAATATACAAAACTGCACAGATATATTGTAGATGAATGATGCCTGAGTAAAGCAAAAGAGAGGACTTTTTCTATCTATGACTTGCGTAGTGTATGACACTAATAAAATCAACATGCTGTGTGAAGATGTAGTAAGGGTAGCTTTTAATAATTGCATTCCACCATTTTATACAGTCAGGTTAACATGTAACCCACATTAGTTGAGATCACATTACTCTTGTCCTGCCAGCTTCATGACTTGCTGTGTACCGCTCGAATGCTGGAACTCTACTTCAATTTCAATCACAAGGTTGCTGTCATTCCACAGATGGTGGCTTATGTACACTTTAGAAATCCTGCATACAGCCCAGAGAGTTGTAGACAGCTGCTATCAAAGATTCCCCTCTCCTGCTTGTGACAGTGTGCTAACTAGTTTGATACAGTTGGAAGTTTGTGAACACTTCAAAATGTTCAATATTATTGCATAAATTGGACCTAAAATTACCTCAGATTATTACATACGGTAAGTCCTAAAATGAGATGAGAAGCAACTGGTGAGACCCTCATGTGCAGTCTCTCACCTTAACCTAAATGTTTAAGTTAATTACACGGACATTGACTTGCAGGAGTTTTATGCGATTCCTCATTGCTGGTGCACTGTGTTTCACGATTGTAGATGTAGAAGATTTACTCCACAGTATCTGTAGGCAGAGTTGAAATACGTCCATATTGGTGTGTTCCGTACTTCTGGTTAGTGTGTGTACAGTGAACAAATGTGATATGGGCTGCAAAATTGTGGTCTGTTTAACCATAGAGAAGGGCGTACCAGTGACTGTGAGTGACTAAAGTGTGAGAAGTAGACTCAGTATGGCTGCCTTATGTTTCATTTAGTGATGGTGAAAAAGCAACAGAGGCTGGTAAATCCGAAGGTACCTTCACAGCAGCAATATTGCTAGGCAATTTCACAGGCAGTTTGCTGGTTGCAGTGAAATCATGGACAGATTATTCCATTTTGTACACAGCAACAAAATAGAACAATGTGTCCATGATTTCACTGCAACCAGCAAATTGCCTGTGAAATTGCCTAGCAATATTGCTGCGTGTGAAGGTACCTTAACAGACTGTTGATGAAAGAACCCAAACTGGTTTAATATCATGTCGGGACTCTTTGCCCCATTATTATTTGACACCTGTCAGAATATTTAGATAGTAGCTCAAAGCGTGTAAGTTTAAAGATACTGTCAAGTCCTCCCTACAGTTAGGTTCAGAAATATTTGTACAGTGATAAACGTTTTTACAATTTAGCTGTTTACCCAAACATATTAAAAATAGTGTTATAGTCAATATGAGCTAAAGTGCAGACTCTCAGGTTTTATTTGAAGGTATTCACATTCTAATTGGAGTGAGGGTTCAGGAATGACAGCTCTTTAATGTGTAGCTGCTTCTTTTTCAAGGGACCAAAAGTAATTGTACAATTATCTCATAAACTCTTTAATGGGCTGCATGGGCTATTTCTTCAATAATCCATCTTAAATTAAGAAAGTAAAAGGTCTAGAGCTGATTCCAGGTGTGGCATTTGCATTTGGAAGCTGCTTTTACTATGGACTCACAACATGCGGTCAAAGGACCCCTCAATGGAAGAGAAACAGACCATCATTAGGTTTAAAAAAAGAAATCCACCAGAGAGCAGAAATGTTAGTCGTGGCCAAATCAACAGTTTGGTGCATTCTGTAAAAGAAAAAAAAGCATGCCGGTGAGCTTGGGAACTCAAAATAACATGGACATCCATGGAAGACAATAGTGGTGGTTGATTGCAGAATCCTTTCCATGGTAAAGAAAAGAAAACCTCACAACATCCACCCAAGTGAAGAACACTTAACAACAGCGCTTTCCAATACAAGTGGACAATGACCCAAAACATACTGCAGAACCAGCCCAGAATTTTTTTAAAGAGAAACCTGTTAGTACGATTTTGTTATGTAAAGTAAGGACATGGCTGTCTTTACTTTAATGGAGCGCTAACCTTCATTACATTTATACCTTTTGGTGAAGACATCCTCTATGTGCTTCTTCTGTAATCAGCATTTGATGTTTTTTACTTATTAGGTCATATCTTCCCTATGGTCTTTGAGTGAAATGTCACTGCTGAGATTTCAAAAAGAGGAAGGAGTTCATTCACAGATCGGATGCAGGGGAAGGTGTCAAGGAATCACAGACAAAGAGGAGAAATGCTGTGTACTGTGCACTAGAATCTAATTAGTAGAAAACATTAAATGGTGATTAAAAAATTAAAAACAAAGCTGATTTCTTCACCAAAGTTATCAATTTAATCTGTATTTACAGTGTTACTACAGCCAAAGAAGGCAAAGTAGTATTCATATTCTTAAGACAAAACTAAAGGCAATAAGACTCATAAATACTACAGCTAACTTTAGTTGTTACTTATGTAGTAAAGGTCTGGCAAAAAAATTACAGAGGAGGAAAGCCATGGTTTGGTGAGGTTGAAGACTTTCAGACTTCAAGCAGTCATTGCCTATGAAGTATTCTCTATGAAGTATTATCAATTAATATTTTATAGTAAAGAAAATTTGCCCTATTTTACCTTGAGCCTCAGAAATGAGGAGGCTTTGTAGAAACATGGTTGCATTTCCTAAATGCTTCACAGGATATTTTTTTTCAACCCTTTTAATAAAAGCGGAAAGTCTACACTTCAGTTGCTTCTTAGTTTTATTTTATTTAGAAAATAACGGCATGCAGAGTCCAAATAATGAAGATTCGGTCCTGTCCAAATATTTCTGGACCTAACTATGTGGTTTATTTATTTTTCTATTCGGTCACGTTTATTTGGACTACATCTGGAGACTTCAAGGGTTTATACTTATGTGAACAGTACCCCCTGTTATGCAGCCAGCTTCTACCTCAGGGTTGCCATCATGTATGGAGTGGACTCTGCTCCTCAATCACCCCATATAACCCAACTCTTGCCCCCCCTCCATATCTGTTGTACATGTGAGGTGGATGTTATGAAGGTGTCAAAAATATAAATGCTTTGTTGACAATTGCACAGACGGGTATCATGCAGCAGGAGTGCTAGACTGTATGATGTTCCTTCTACATCCCTGTATTGTTGGTAATTTAGTAGTGCTGCATATTTGTATTCCATATTGATAGGTTATAATTGTTTTTTGTGATTTGAGGATCTAACCCAGGGGTCTCAAACTCGCGGCCCAAGGGCCGCATGCGGCCCCTGGGGCTTCACTATGCGGCCCGCGGCACCTTGCACAAATTAATGATGCATTGCCCCAGTGCAGGGGGCCGCTGCAGTCCCCGCTGTTTGATGACTACTGTCCGCAGCACAAAGAAGCTCTGCCACTCAGCAAAATCAATGCAAGCTGCCAGCCAATGAGAGGCCTGCAACTGATGGCGGAATATGACGTCACCTGCGGACCTCTGGCTGGCAGATTTCATTGATCTTGATGAGCAACAGAGCTTGTCTGAGCGGCAGCTGAAGGAAGTCATAGCACAGCGGAGGCCGGAAGTCAGTACAGCGGAGACCGCGGCGGCCCCCTGCACTGGAGCGATGCATCATTAAAGTGAGAAAAGTGTGAGTGTGTGTGAGAAGGTGTGTGTGTGAGGGTGAGTGTGTGAGTGAGGATGTGTGTATCAGAAAGTGTGTGAGTTTCAGTGTGAGGGTGAGTGTGAGTGTAAGAGTGTGTATGAGGATGTGTGAGAGTATGTGTGTGTGTGTGGGGGGGGTTTGTGTGTGGGTTTGTGTGTGAGTGTGATAGAGTGTGTATTTGAGTGTGTAAAAAGAAGGTAAAACAGGATGGGGGGGACATCACTATAAAAGTAGATCAGAATGGGAACATCACTATAAAAGGGGTTCAGGATGGGGGACATCACTAGAAAAGGGGATCAGGATGGGGACATCACTACTAAAGGAGAATGGGATGGGGAACATCACTCGAAAAGGAGTTCAGGAAGGGAAACATCACTAGAAAAGGGGATCAGGATGGGGACATCACTACAAAAGGGGACCATGATTGATGGGGGACATCGCTAGAAAAAGGGATCAGGATAGGGATCATCACTAGAAAAAGTGATCAGGATGGGGGACATCACTAGAAATGGGGATCAGGATGGGGACATCAGTAGAAAAGGACATTACTACAGGATGGGGACATTACTACAAGAAAGGAATCAGGATTTGTACTTTACTACATTGAGCAAAACATTCTGGTATTACTAAAAATATCACTTAGTCCTACAAGAGATGCGGCCCCCCGCTATAAATGTTTTTCTATGTGCGGCCCCCCAACCCAGCCGAGTTTGAGACCCCTGATCTAACCCTTTTTTCTGTACTCTATATAGAATAACTATAAATATGTCTGACACACATTGATTTTTTTTTTCCCCTTTATCTATTTCTTTCTCTCTTACAGTCCATTCTGGGAAACTCTGGTAGTCTGTGGTCTCCAACAATCCCATTCAGCAGTTCCATTTGGTCTAGTAATCCGAGTACCACCCTTCCATACACCACTCCAGCAAACCCGTTACCTGGAATTGATTTAATCGGAGGCGAAAGCAATTGTCCCACATCCAGCTCTACATCAGCTTCAGCTTCCCATAGCTCTGAAAATTTGCATGGCCAAACATTCGACCCTTGGACTATATGGAGCCCAACGATTGGAAGAAGAAGTTCAGATCCCTGGTCCAACTCCCACTACCAGCCTGAGAACTGATCACCAACTTGAAATGTAACCCTGATATTAAAAGTGTTACTGCTTCAAAGTCTGCCAATTATTTCTAAAGACGGTCTCCCCTTATCAGTCGTATGCTCTTGGCTGTTTTATTTATTTTTTTTAAACCCCGAATTAGAACCTTGTGCAAAATTTCCATCTCACTCTGAAACTTTAATTCCCAAAAACATTTCTTACGTACTTCTCATAGAATGACATGCAATTAGACAAGCGTAAAAAAGAATGTCAGGAAAAACTACACATTAGGGAATAGAACAGGGACAAATTGCAACCACAACATCATTTATTTTGCATATGTGCCACAAAGCAGCCCTCTGTTCAAACATATCATATCAAAGTTTTGTTAAAAACCATTTCTTTGTATTAAGTTTCTAATAAAAGGCTGAAGTATGTGCATATATAGCAAGTCACGCTACAAGTGCAATGGCCATTTAAACATAAGCTGTTTTGTATTAACTCATGAACAAAAGCTAAATACAGCCGGGAGCACTGTTAGTGCTCAGTTTGGGCTGCTCGGCGTTGTTCTCTGAATTTTCAGTTCTTAAACATGCATTTTTTTAAGAGTATAATGAAGAAAAAAGGAAAAAAAAAGTTAATTTTACAATGCTCCTTGTAAAATCCTGTGAGCAAAGACAGGATTTGTTGAGCAAGTCATACAACTTTGAGTTGTAACTTTAAATAAATAAGGCACTTTTTCAATTAGTGGCTGTGTGTTTTTGTGTTTGATTTCTTTTCTTCAGCATAATAATGGTTTTCCAGGAATACATACTTTTAGCCTGTCATTGCTCTAGATTAAAATAATTGGAGCATTTACTCATACAAGCCAATAGGTTTAGGTAGCGTATTCCATGAAAACCTTTAAAGAATCACACCGCACATGTTGGTTGTTAAAATGTTTTATTTTTGATATATACACTGGCGATCAAATTAGGGAACAACACACACTTCCTTTACCTTCACCCGAGCCTGTTTTAACCCTAATAAGACCATTTTTTTGCAATTCTGACAGTGCACTTTTGAGTAATAACTTGGAGTATGGATCCCAGTGATTTGAGATTGTAATTTCCTGACATATTGGAGTTCATGTTGCTCATAAATATGGTTGATATTTCGCGTTCTTTTGGATAAAAAAAAAAAAAAACTGACATTTGTGAAATTCTCAAATTCAACTTACATTTTTAACTGTTAAACCGGAGAGTAATTCACACAAACTAGTTAATAAATAACATTTTCCACATGTCAAACTTTAATAACACAATTTTCGAAACAAATGTTTGTTTTGTTAAAGTTGGAACGTTCAAAGTTCATCAACAATTCTAATTTTTTACAAAAACACACTTTGTTTAGGGACCACATCACATTTGAAGTGATGAGGGCTACAGGACAGAAAACACCAAAAGTGAACTCATTCCAAAACTGCACCCGTCAATGGGACCGTCATCCTTTGCATTTGAAACCCTGCCGCCAGCTTAAACATGATGTAAATGGGTTCTTCTAATCCTCTATGTGCCCAGACGTGCCCTCATACTAGAAGATTTGTATTCTTCTGCCATCCTGCATGCTATAAGTCCGGAGGCTGCTCTGTGGTGTTGATGTATAATTCAGTGCCTCAGGTTGCAAAACCGCCTGCATTTTTTAATTAAAGCCACCTGTTGTGATGGTAACTGACAACTACACATGCTGCGCAGTGGAGCCACTGGGCTGGTCACCGTGCTTTAAACTTTGGTGCGAACTTGGGCACGCTTCAATCGAGCACGGTGACCTGCTCCAGCAGCAGCTTCACTGCACAGATTAGTGCAGCTGTCACTCACCTGCAGCAACAGAGGAGAATTTAAAAAAAATTGCAGGGCGTTTTGCAGCCTGAGACGCGAGACTTATGCAAAACCACAGAGAACCTCCCAGACATTAGCTGCGGATGGAAGAAAAAAAACTTCTTTTCTCAGTATAGGACGTATGGACATAGAGGGTTTCAAGAACCCCTTTTCATCATTTTAGCTGGTTAGGTGCAGTTTAAAATGCCCAGAGTGGGGACAGGTTCCCTTTAAGCTACTTCAAATCACATTCAAGAACTTTATTAACTTCAGGTGCTCTAAAGAACTAAAGCACTGAAGGAAAAAATGAAAAATTATTCCCAATAAAAAATGTTACTGTCGCCTCATATAAATTTGCCAAGGATAACAGCAGAAATGGACCACAAAATTATTATTCAGTACTTCCGTACATCGATACTCATATCAGTCAAAAATACTGAGCGCACACTATGCTCTAAGAGGAGGAGTGCATTTGACTTTTGAAATGGAAAATACTGGATTCATAGCTGATACAATTGTGTTTTCGGAGCCCTGATTGCCTAAGCAGAACATTTTACGTTGAGTCGTGAACTGAAAAAAAAAGATTTCCTCCAGAAAATGTTTTTAGCCTCAATTTTTTCATTTCACAGGGCAACAGGATAATGGACCCAATATGGGACATTCTCCTGGTTCGCTGATGCCCATTGTGTGGAAAACCACATGGCCCATGTCAGACTTAGAAGGAAAAGGCGAAATTTACTTTTAATAGATCGCTGAATCATAGCTTACACCAAGTTCATTTGGGTACCCCTGATGTCCTAAACAGTGAAATCCTTCACTAGTGACCGTTTTGGAAAATGGACTCAATGAATTTATCTAGATTGCAGTGGTACTTAACCCAGATGCTTCACAGAAATTTATAGTGTTAGCCGTGAAAATGAAAAAAAAATACTTTCTCCAAAAATTTCTTGTAGCCTACAGTTTTTATTCACGAGGCAAGGTAAAATGGTCCAAATTGTTAGACAATTTGCCCTAGTAACACAGAACCGATGTGGTTGAAAAACTGTTGGGTGCACGGCAGGGTCAGACGACAAAAGCGAATTCACCTTCAAGCAGAAAATTGGCTGCTATCATTAGCGGACACCATGTCGTTTTTCGAGCACCCCTGATGTGCAGTGAAGCTCCCCTACAAGTGACCCCATTTTCAAAACTAGACAACAAAGGAACTTCTCTAGATGCATGGTGAGCATTTTGAACCCCCAGGTGCTTCATACATTGAGCAGTGAAAATGAAAAAGTACTTTTTAAAAAAAAAAAAAAAATGTTCTTTTAGCCTCAGTTTTTTCTTTTCATTTTCACAAGGGCAGCGGGGTAATATGAATCCATAAATTTGTTGGGCAATTTGTGCTGAGTATGCCGATACCTCATATGTGGTGGAAAATCACTGGGTGCATGGCAGAGCTCTGACTAGAGTGACATTTTGGAACACAGATTTTGATGGAATTGTCTGTGGGTGTCTTGTGAAGTTTGGAGAGTCTGTGATATGTCTAAACAGTGGAAACTCCACACAAAGTGACACCATTTTGGAAACTAGACCCCCGAAGAATTTATTTGGATGTTTGGTGAGCACCTGGAATCTCCAGGTGCTTTACAGATTTTTAGAACGTTGAAGCTGAGCAAATAAAAAAGAGGTTAAAAGAACGTTTTTGTAGGGAAAAAGGATTTCTTTTGCGCTCCATTGGGAGACCCAGACATTGGGTGTATAGCTTCCGACCTCCGGAGGACACACAAGGCATTACACCTAAAAGTGTAACTCCTCCCCTACTGCCTATACACCCCCTCCAGGGAGAATCCCATCAGTTCTTTGCTTTGTGTTGAAGGAGGCACACTCTACACTCATGCTCTCTCACTACTTAGTGTCGGATGGAAGCAAAGAAGATCTTTTGATCCCCAGCATGTCTCCTTCCTCTTCCCCCGGGCGGAGGCGGTTGAGGTACCCTTGGGGTACAATGGGCTGGAGCCCTCATGCTGCGTATCCTTCCCCATCCCTTAGGGGCTCTGGGGAAGTGGGATCCACCTGGCCCCCCTGTCTGGGCTCATCCACACAGTCCACGGCTCCCTGGGTGTCTGCTGGCCTGCGTGAGGGATCCACTGGGTCCGGACCCTGCACCACCAATGAGGTACTCTGTGTGGGTCTGGGATGCCTTCTGCAGCTGCATTAGGCCGGCTGGGAGTGGGGCACTGTCTCCCCCAGCTTCCTGGGATCCTGGCCAGTCACTCCCGCGATTTTCGCGGGTGCACCGCGCTGGCCCCCTGCTGGCAGGCGGCCGCAGTGTTAAATTTAGGCCCCGGCTTCGGCCTAGTCTCTCTGGAGCCAAGCCAGGGCTTCATGGGGCGGATCTGTGCCTCGTCCTCACAGACTGTGAGAGGCTTGTGCCCGCCCCTCTGCAGGCCGAGCCCTGATCCCCTATGGGAAAGGCTGTTTGCTGCTTAGGGGGTGGTGCTGCAGTGGGGAAAGGACCTGCCCTCCAGTCACTCCCTCTCCCTCGGCTTCTTCGGCCATCTTGGAGGCTTCTCTCCCTGCATTTTGCTGCTGGCTGCAGGGTCTGAGCGTCTCTGGAGGGCACACAAGGTCTGGTAGGTCACCCCAGTCTCTGGTGGTGCTCCATTATCCCCCCTGTCCGCAGCTGCACCCCAATTCCCTTCCTCTGAGATGTATCATTGGATGCACTGAGGGGACACCATGTCTAGCTCCAGGAACAAAGCTCCTAGAGTGCAGACACGTTATCATGCTTGCACAGCATGTCAGGCCCAGCTGCCTGCTGGATCCTCTTTCCCTCATTGCTCGGCTTGTGCCCCGCAGGAGGTTGATATCTCACCGGCTAGTGTGATCCAGGTTTCTGCCTTGGTGCACGAGCCCCCCCCCCAGTTCTGGGTCTTTGGCTTCTCTGCCTGGCCCGGTGGACCCAGCAGTACCTCTGCCTTGGACGGCTGTTTTTGCTCAGTCCATTTCTGACTCTGTGTCTCAATCTATGGCAGCTATGACCAGAGCCTTGCAGGAGTCTCTATCAGGTGGATGGGAGGGTTCCCCTGAGGCCTCCGCCACACGTCGGAGGCGTCGGAGCGGTTCTTCCTCTACTAGAGGTTTGGACTCTGGCGACAATTCTGGGCTCTCGGAACCGTCCCCGCGACCCCCTAAGTGGCCTCGCCGGGCAGTTTCCCCGGCACCCTCGCAGGCGGGCTCACGTGCTGTGACCTCTCTATTGGAGGGGGAGGAGGACTTAGGCTCCGTCTGGGCTCCTGATGAGGACCCGGACGTGGGTTCTCTGGTGGACGACTTGGTATCTTCCATCAATACGGTGCTGGACTTGACGGCTCCTGCACCGCCGGTGGATTCCTCTGTTTCAGAGGAACTTTATCAGTTTCTCCCCCCGGCCAGGTCCAGGGGATCTTTCCTGGATCATTCCAATTTTCGCTCGACGGTTCAGACCCCTCGGGCTTGCCCTGACAAGCGCTTCGCTAAGAAGCTGAAGGATTCCCGTTACCCTTTCCCACCAGATGTGGTCAAGGGTTGGTCTGTTTCTCCGAGAGTCGACCCTCCGGTCTCTCGGTTGTCTGCCAACACCGTTATGTCGGTGGCGGACGGGTCCTCTCTCAACGACCCTACGGACAGGCAGATCGAGCTTCTGCAAAAGTCCATTTTTGAGGCTACTGGGGCCTCCTTTGCCCCTGCATTTGCTGCTGTGTGGGCTCTTCAGGCGGTTTCAACTTGTCTCTCGGAGATCCCTAGGGTTGCTTCGGGGATTCCTGAGGTAGCGGTCCTGACGTCTCAGGCTGAGGCGTTTACAGACTATGCTAGATCCGCAATCATGGAATCGGCTAGCCGTTCGGCGGTAGCTTCGGCTAACTCGCTGGCAGCACGACGGATGTTGTGGCTGCGCGACTGGAAGGCGGACGCTACATCTAAGAAGTTCCTCCAGGGCCTTCCGTTTCCGGGAGATGGGCTATTCGGAGAACGTCTTGACGATCTCATCAAGGAGTCGACGGGTGGCAAATCCACCTCTTTGCCGCAATCTAAGACGCAGAAGACCGGTCCGCGTCAGCTGCATGCTAGGTTTCGCTCCTTTCGTCCCTCCTCCAAGTCAGCCTCGTCATCTTCATCCTCTTCCCGTCCGGACAAGGACCAGAGATCCCATAGGTCCTGGAAGCCTAAGGCCCAGCAGAAGAAGCCTGCCGGCGCCTCAGCCACCAAACCTGCCTCCTCCTGACTCTTCGCCTCCTCCGGGAGTGTCCAAGATCGGTGGCAGGCTCTCCCGCTTTGGAAACATCTGGCAGGATCGCATCCAGGACCGGTGGGTGGTGGACGTGGTCTCCCATGGCTACAGGATCGAACTGGAGTCGAGGCCTCCGACTCGGTTTTGCCTCTCTTCGCCTCCTCCGGCGAGGGCTGCGGCTTTTCAGCGGGCGCTGGACGCTCTGCTTCAGAGCGGGGTTGTGGTCCCGGTTCCGTCCGAGGAACGGTTTCGGGGGTTTTATTCCAACCTTTTCACGGTTCCGAAGAAGGACGGTTCAGTCCGACCGGTGTTGGACCTCAAGCTCCTCAACAGACACGTGAGGGTCAGGCCTTTCAGGATGGAGTCCTTGCGCTCGGTGATAGCGTCCCTGTCTCAGGGGGACTTCCTGGCCTCGGTGGATGTGAAGGATGCTTATCTCCACATCCCCATTGCCTCTGCTCACCAGAGATGGCTGCGGTTCGCTGTGGGAGAAGACCACTTCCAGTTTGTGGCTTTGCCCTTCGGCCTCTCATCGGCTCCGAGGATCTTCACCAAGGTGATGTCGGCCATGGTGGCGGTGCTGCATGTACAGGGGCACGTGGTCACCCCGTACCTGGACGACCTGTTGATCAGAGCCTCGTCTGCGGAACAGTGTCAGTTGAGTCTCTCTGCCACCTTGGATACTCTTCGGACGTTCGGTTGGGTAGTCAATACCCCGAAGTCGGTCCTTGTTCCTACGCAGACGATTTTGTATCTGGGCATGGAGTTCCACACCATTCCGGCTCTGGTGATTCTCCCTCTCGACAAGCAGTCCTCGATTGTGGAGGAGGTCCGGTTCCTTTTGCAGGCGGACTTGGTTCCCATCAGGCACCTGATGCATGTTCTAGGGAAGTTGGTGGCGACCATCGAGGCGGTCCCTTTTGCGCAGTTTCATCTGCGTCCGCTTCAGCTACAGATTCTGCGCGGATGGGACAAGAGGCCGTCCTCTCTGGATCGGTCCATTGCCCTTTCGTCCACGACGAAGGAGTCTCTCCGATGGTGGCTGTTACCCAGGTCAATGTCCCGAGGCAGGTCGTTTCTTCCCATCTCTTGGTTGGTGGTCACGACAGATGCCAGCCTTCTGGGCTGGGGTGCGGTGTTCCTGCATCACAGGGCTCAGGGCACCTGGACAACTCAGGAATCTGCTTTGCAGATCAACGTCTTGGAGATTCGTGCCATATACCAGGCTCTCCTGGCCTTCCAGAGGTTTCTGTCAGGAAATCCAATTCGGATTCAATCCGACAACGCGACGGCTGTCGCTTACATAAACCGCCAGGGAGGCACTCGCAGCCGTCAGGCGCTCGCGGAGGTCCAACCCATCCACCGGTGGGTAGAAGACAACGATGCGTCCATCTCGGCTGTCCACATCCCCGGAGTGGACAATTGGGAGGCCGACTACTTAAGCTGGCAAGGAATGGACGAGGGAGTATGGGCCCTTCACACAGAGGTGTTCCTGCACATCTGCAACGAGTGGGGAACTCCCGACGTGGACCTGATGGCGTCCAGGCTGAATCATCAGGTCCCAGCCTTCATGTCTCGCGCTCGAGACGACCTGGCAGTGGGGACGGATGCTCTGGTCCAGGATTGGTCCCGATTTCGTCTGCCCTATGTGTTTCCCCCGTTGGCCTTGTTACCCAGGGTTCTGCGGAAGCTCGGGGCGGAATGCAAGCGAGCCCTTCTCATCGCCCCGGACTGGCCCAGGAGGGCTTGGTACCCGGACCTGTTACGGCTCTCGGTGGGGGTTCCATGGAGGCTCCCGGATCGGCCGGATCTCTTGTCTCAGGGTCCGTTCTTCCGCCACAATTCCTCGGCCCTGAGCCTGACTTTGTGGCGCTTGAAATCTGGTTGTTGACGTCACGTGGTTTTTCCACTCCCGTCGTTGCTACCATGAGACAGGCCAGAAAGCCGGTTTCTGCGGGAATCTATCGCAGAGTATGGAAGATTTTCTTCTCCTGGTGCCGTGTTCACGGTTCTTCTCCCTGGCCTTTCTCTCTGTCAACCCTTCTGGCTTTCCTCCAGTCGGGTTTGGATAAGGGTTTGGCTCTCAGTTCCATCAAGGGACAGATCTCGGCTCTGTCGGTTCTCTTTGATAAGCGTCTGGCTACGCTTCCCCAGGTTAAGACGTTTGTCCAGGGGGCGAGTCACATCATTCCTCCCTACAGACGTCCTTTGGACCCATGGGATCTTAACTTGGTCCTTGCAGCGTTGCAGAAGCCGCCGTTTGAACCTCTTAAGGAGGTCTCCCTTTCTAGGCTTTCTCAGAAAGTTGCCTTTTTGGTGGCCATTACTTCTCTGCGGAGAGTTTCGGAGTTGGCTGCCTTGTCCTGTCGGTCTCCTTTTCTGGTGTTTCACCAGGATAAGGTGGTGCTTCGGCCTGTGGCGGAATTTTTGCCTAAGGTGCTGTCTCCTTTCCACCTGAATCAGGACATTGTCCTGCCATCCTTTTGCCCGCATCCAGTTCATCAGTATGAGAAGTCCCTCCATACTTTGGACCTGGTCAGGGCTCTCAGGTTCTACGTTTCCCGAACGGCGTCGTTTCGCCATTCGGATGCCCTGTTCGTGCTGACTATGGGTCAGAAGAGGGGTGAGGCAGCCTCCAAGTCTTTTCTGGCAAGGTGGATCAAGTCTCCTATTCGGGAGGCTTATGTCTCTGCTGGTTTGCCTTTACCTGCTGGTATTAAGGCTCATTCTACAAGGGCTGTGGGGGCCTCGTGGGCCTTGCGTCATCAGGCCTCAGCTCTTCAGGTGTGTCAGGCGGCCACGTGGTCTAGTCTGCACACCTTTTCCAAACATTATCAAGTCCATGCTTTGGCATCGGCTGATGCCAATGTGGGCAGGCGGATCCTTCAGGCAGCTGTTGCTCATTTATGATGGGCCTGCTTTTGGGTTTTTTTCCCGCCCTGGGATAGCTTTTGGACATCCCAATGTCTGGGTCTCCCAATGGAGCGCAAAAGAAAAAGAGAATTTTGTTTACTTACCGTAAATTCTTTTTCTTATAGCTCCTATTGGGAGACCCAGCTCCCACCCTGTGCCTTTTGGGGCTTTGTTTCTATGCTAGTGCCTGGTGTCTTTTCACCTCGCGTGTTGGCCCTGTTGGCCGTTTATTATTTCCCAGTCCTGTTGGTCTGGGCGCGGGTGGTCTTTCCTCCTTCCTGCTTGTGCACCGAACTGATGGGATTCTCCCTGGAGGGGGTGTATAGGCAGTAGGGGAGGAGTTACACTTTTAGGTGTAATGCCTTGTGTGTCCTCCGGAGGTCGGAAGCTATACACCCAATGTCTGGGTCTCCCAATAGGAGCTATAAGAAAAAGAATTTACGGTAAGTAAACAAAATTCTCTTTTTTTTCATTTTCACACAGGTAACATGATAAAATGGAGTCCAAAATATGTTGCAATTTCTCCTGAATATGCTGATACTCCATATGTGGTCAGAAAACAATTGTTGAGCACACGACTGGGCTCGGAAGGGAAGGAGTGATGTTTTTGAGCGGGGACCTGGTATGGGAATTTTTGGCTATGTGTCGATGCAGATTTCCTGCAGTTTTTGCTGTGATTTTCCCATGTTTTTTCAGCATATTTCTGACAATCTGGCAGTACACCACCTTCCCTCAAAGAGCATGGGAAATCAGAAGTGTTGTGCCCATGCTGCGGATTTTCCTGTAGCTGAAATGGCACACCACATTTTCTTGCAGATAAATCTCTAGTATGTAGATTTTTTCAGCCTATTTTGCTGCTATTTTCACCCATAGAACTCAATGTTAACTCCAACATACTCAGCAAATATCCATCACTGTTCACACAGTTATTGTGTATATAATGAGGATTTTGCACTGATGACTTGGGACACTGCTGTACTTTTGTTCACCAGCACAGGTACAGCAGGCAGATATGAGCTGCCACCCACCCTCAGCTGCTTAGTTTTACCTGGCTGGTTAACAATAATACAGTGGAACCCTTTTTATAAATTAATCCTAAAAATAATTGTTTGTTTTTTTCAATGTGGGGCTTCTCCATATTTTTGGTTGGTAACTAGGCAGCTACGGGCTGCCCCCCACCCCCAACTGCTTAGTTGTACCTGGCTGGCAACCAAAAAATACAGCAAGGCACAACATAGTTTTGTTTGTTTTTAATTATTTTATAATTAAAAAAAACGATGTGGGACTTCATCGTATTTTTGGTTGTCAGCCAGATACAACTATGCAACAGACGGCTGCCCCCCGATGCAAATTGCAGCAGCCCCAGAAAATGGTGCATTCATTAGAAGCACCATTACTGTCACTACCCTTACTCTTCCCATTGCCCTAATTCCGGTGGCAAACTGGGTAGTAAAGGGGTTAATGCCAGCTTTGTATTGGCAGCTGGCACTAAGCCTGAGATTCATATTGTTGGGCCAATGTTAGACCTGGCCATTATGAATCTCTAGTAAATAATACACAACACACAAGAAAAAATCTTTTAGTAGAACAAAAAACAAATGCATCTCAACTCCATCTTTATTAATCCCACAACATGATGCCACCACCCCTGTGTTTCACAGTTGGGATGGTGTTCTTAGGCTTTCAAGCTTCTTCCTATTTTCCTGTGTGCATTTGCAGGAATTAATCTGGCTTTTTTTATGTTTATTTTGAAGTAATGCAAAACAAAAGAAACAGGAAAAGCGCTCCCTAGGGAGAACCTGACATGCTCATTTGGGGACACAGTCTGGTGATGTGTGCAGTGGACCCTCACCTGCTCGGGTTGTGCCGCCTCCGTACCACCCCAATTTCAGCTTGTTTGCAGGCTTCATGCTGCTGCACTGACTCCTAGCTCAATCTCCTCCACACCAGGCTCCTTGCAGCGTCCTCCCGGTCACGTGGTACAGGCAGATCACGTGGTTGAGTTCTAGCAAATCAGCACTCGCCACATCACCACAGGTCCCAGACCAGCACTGGGCTTTCTCTCCCTCTATTACCGATGTGCTCCGCAGCTCCTGTAACCCACACCATAGATGGAAATTGTATACTGATAAAAATTGGTTATTTAATATAGGGCGCAGGAGCACAAATGGATCAATTTAAGGGTTAAATGCCTCCTTTATTGGTAACCACAACGTGTTTCCACAACGATATGTCGTCTTCCTCAGGTGGAACCTGAGGAAGACTATGTATCGTTATGGAAAAAGCGTTGTGGTTGCCAATGAAGAAGGAACTTTACCCTTAAATTGATCCATTTGTGCTCCTGCGCCCTATATTAAAGGGAACCTGTCACCCAAAATCACGTTCTTAACCTCTTAATACCTGTCCCTGCAGCCTTACACTACTATCTAAGCCATCCCGGTCTGACCTTTTTTAGTTATATAGGAGTAGAATAAAGTAGTTTGCAAACTTACAAAATCCAGGACGGAGGGGCATTCCTTGCGGCGTCTGGGACGGGTAGGCAGGTCCCCTGTGCCACGCTACCCCCGCCTCGCCGCTCTATTATGCCCTAATGGGCGTCATTCCAGCCTGCAGAGCGCGGGCACGATTTAAATCTCGTGCCCGCAACGTCACCGCTGCGAAGCGGTGAAGTGACGCCGGGATTGAGTCACTTCCGGTCGCCGCAAGTCTCACACAGTCCAACCAAGTACATGCGCAGATTGCATAGCCGAAGTCGACCTGTGTGAGACCTGCGACGACCGGAAGTGATGCGATTCCGGCGTCACGTGACCGCGGGATTTAAATCGTGCCCACGCTCTGCAGGCTCGAATGATGCTCATTAGGGCTTAATAGAGCGGCGAGGCGGGGGTAGCGCAGCTCAGGGGGCCCGCCTACCCATCCCAGACGCCGCGAGGAACGCCCCTCCGTCCTGGATTTTGTAACTAATTTATTCTATTTATTCTACTCCTATATTACTAAAAAAGGTCAGACAGGGATGGCTTAGATAGTAGTGTAAGGCTGCAGGGACAGGTATTAAGAGGTTAGGAACGTGATTTTGGGTGACAGGTTCCCTTTAAGTAACCAATTTTTATCAGTATTTTGGAGTAATGGCTTCTTTTGTCAAGGTAGAAAATACGCTCTTCCACTATATTTATATTTTCTTTATATATTATATATTTTTACTAATGCTCTAGATGAGAAACAATAAGTTTTTCCCTTAACTTAGTATCCAATAGCTATATCTCTCCCTCTCTCATTCCCTTTTCTCTTCTCTCTCTTCTCTCTCTCTTTCTTCTCTCCCTCTCATCCATGAACCAAAGCTATGTGTAAACAAAGTGTCTTTCAGATGTGTGAAGAGAAGATACAGTGTGCGGAGGTGCCCAGAAAACTAAGGAGCTGATTGGTCACTACTGTGCCGGTGCCAGGTTGTACCATGGGAAGCTAGAGATATCCTGCATACCAGAGGCCAAGAGAAGACATCATGACGTGATGAAGGATGGACTCAGCACTTAAGACAAAGGACTAATTATTACTAACAGAGATTGATATATTAGCCTAACTCCACCTAACCCCTATCTAATCCCACCTTGTCCTGGTTATTCCACGCCTAGTTCCTAGAGTATAAAATGTAGTGTACCCGGAAATAAAGTTGAGTTGCTGTGACCGTGGCTGAGCATGCAATGAGATTGAACCAGAATACCTTGTCTGACTCATTCTTACTTGGGTACCCCATGCTCTTAGTTTAATTTGGAATGACTGGTGAAGGAGTGTATTGTCGCTACGACCCCGACACTTTCTGGCAGAGTGGCCTTTTATCAAATGTTGATACCGTATTCGCTTCACAGTGGGGATAATGAGTGATGAGTGAATGTATTCGTTACGATTCGTTAGTCGCACGGATAATACAGTATTCTCATTACTTGGCGAGTATTACTGGTGCTCATGAGTGATGTGTTGATCTTGATCAATCTGACACATTGCCAGCTCCTTTCGGTGCTCAAAGGGAGTCAGCACCCCAGTGAGACCAGATTGAAAATTAGGCTCTCTGGTCTGAGGGGCACAGCAAGGTGTTATATGCATTGAAAACACAAAAAAGCCCAACCTCCCACTCTATCCCGGAAATACTCCTTTTATGGCCGGAAATGTGGGTGGAGCCTAACATTGGACTCGCTATTCAAACAAGTACGAGACTATTACAAAGTACTTGTTACAAGTATAGCGATTTACTAATATTTTGCTACTCGCTCATCACTAATAATGACACAATCTTACCAGCTTCCGCCATCATCTTCACAAGGTATTTTGCTTTTGTTCTTTGATTAATATGCACATGTCGGACTAAAGTACGTTTTCTCTGGGACACAGAACCCATCTCCTTCCTGAGTGGTATGATAGTTGGACATTCTCGTATTGTTTGTACTTGCATTTCTTGTTATTATAGCGCCATTTACAAGTTCAATATTCCTGAACAATACAAAGCACACACAGGTACAGGAGGGGAGAGGACCATGTCCATGAGGGCTCGTAGTCTACAAGGGATGGGTGAGAATATACTTGGAAAGGGTAGGGCAGGTCATGCAGCAGTTTAGTGGACTGAGGATGACTGCAGGTTATAGGCTTATCGGTGGAGGTAGGTCTTAAGATTCTTTTCGAAGGTTTAATTGGAAGCCTAGAGTCTGACGGGGCAGAGAGTTCCAGAGTACGAGAGGTGCCTGGGAGAAATCTTTGTGGATGTGGGAAGAGGTGATAAGAGGGAAGTAGTGAAGGAGATCTTGTGAGGATCGCAGGTTGTGTGTAGGTAAGTACCAGGAGATCATGTCAGATTTATTGAGACAGATTGTGTATGGCTTTGTATGTCAGAGTTAGGGTTTTGAATCTGGACCTCTAAGAAATGGGGAGCAAGTGAAGGGCTTAGCAGAGAGGAGAGAGCGGGGAGACAGGTAGATTAGTTGGGCAGCAGAGTTTAGGATAGATTGAAAGGATGCTAGAGGGGAGGCCAGGGAACAGGAGGTTGCAGTAGTCGAAGCAGGAACTGATGAGTGAATGCGCGAGTGTTTTTGGCGTTTCTTGGTTAAGGAATGTACAGATCTGGGAAATATTGTGTGTTGGAGTTGACCAGATGTGGCAAGGGCTTTGGAATATGTGGCTTGAAGGAGAGCGCAGAGTCGAGGATTACCCTGAGGCATGGAGCATGCAGGACTGGGGTAGAGTGATGAGGGGGAAAGATGATGAATTCTGTTATGTCCATGTTCAGTTTTAGAAATCGTGCAGAAAAGCTGAAATAGCGAACAGACATTGTGGGATTTTGGTTACTATGGAGGTGATGTCAGATCCAGAGATGTAGAGATGAAACCGAAAGCTGTGGGACTCTTTGAACTCTTCCAGGCTGGGGGTGTAGATTGAGACGAACAGGGGTCAAGGGACTGAAACTTGGAGGACACGGACAGGGGGCAAGATGAGGTGGTGGTCAAGGAGTGGAAGCTGCTGAATGTCCGGCCTGTACAATATGAAGAGATCCAGGAGAGGGCCAAGTCTATAATGCCAACAAATGAGATAATTTGTTACAGGAAGGAATGGTCTACAGTGTTGAAGGCAGAGGAGAGGTCCTGTAGAAGAACAGAGTAGTGTCTTGTTTTTGGCAGTTAATAGGTCATTGGAAACTTTTAGTTAGGGCACTTTCAATTGAGTGACCTGTTAGAATATGGCTTCCAACTGTATCAAAGAAAGGAGCAGGAGGAGAGGTGGAAGGACAGTTCAAGATGGACAATTCTGTTCCAGTAGTTTGGAGGCATAAGGGAGAAGTGATATGGGGAGGCAGCTAGACAGTGGATGGGTGTGATTGAGACATGTTTGAAGGATGAGGTGAGGACACCAGTTGTTAGTGATGGGTTGCTGAGAAAGGTTAAGGCCACTTTACACACACACATATCTGTGACTAACTTCTGAACAGATCTCTGGTTGCAGTGAAATCATGGACACATTGTTCCATTTTGTGGCTGTGTACAAAATTGAACAATGTGTCCATGATTTCACTGCAACCAGAGATCTGTTCAGAAGTTGGTCACAGATATCTGTGTGTGTAAAGTGGCCTTTAGAGTTAGGATGAAGGCTGTAGGCGAGGTTGGGGATGGGGTGGTGCGGGAGCAGGTCAAGTGTGCAGGTGGTGAGATGTGATTTTCACAGAAGAGAGGAAAGCTGATCTGTCATGGTGGAGAAGCTTCTTTTGGAAGAAGAGGGTTGGTTCGTTAGGAGGATCTGTGGGGACTCTAGGCCAGAGCTTTCTCTGATGTTGTTAAGCTTCTACTTGAAGAAAGAGGCAAAGTCTTCAGATGAGAGAGAGTCGGTGCTGGGGAACGTAGGAGAAAATTAAAAGTGTAGAATAGCTGTTTAAAGTTGTGAGACTATTAGAGATGAGAGGCTTGTTTTGTGGCAGTGAGTGCAGACTTGAAGTCAGCAAGAGACTGTTTGTAAGCAATGAAGTGCTCAGTGGAATGGGTTCTCTTCCATCTCTGCTCAGCGACACTAGAAGCTTGCCTCCGTTCTTTAGTCAGGCTAGTGTGCCAGGGTTGCCTGTTAATTGCGCGAGTTTTGGTGTGCATGAGGGGGCGGCCGAATCAAGAGCTGTAGTTAGGTTTGCAATTTCTGTAAAGATAAGTGAGTTTGTGGAGTGGGGGGTTGTGTACTAGAAGAGGAGAGAGAAGAAAATGTAGGTAGGTTGTAGTCCGACAGGGGGAGAGAGATGAGGTTGAGAGGTTAGATAGGGAACAGCTGGGTGAAGGTGAGGTCCAGCATGTGGCCATCTTTGTGAGTGGCTGCGGAGGACCATTGAGTGAGGCCAAAGGAGGTAGTTAGTAATAAAACTTTAGAGGCAGCTGCGTGGGAAGTGTCAATGGGGATGTTGAAGTTACCCATGATGATAGAGGGAATGTCAGCAGAAAGGAAGTGGAGTAGCCAGGTGGTGAACTGGTCAAGAAGAGCAGTGGTTGAGCCTGGGAGGAGGTAAATGACAACCAGCTGAAGGTTGCAGGGGGATTAGATGTGGATGGAATGCACCTCAAAATAGGGAAGCGTAAAGGAGGATAGCAGTGGAATGGAGGACTAGGAGCAGTTATCAGACAGGAGTAAGCCAACTCCACCATGCTTTTTGCTGGGGTGGGGGGTGGTGAGAAAGATGGAATCCACCATAAGAAAGTGTAGTTGAAGAGGCTGTGTCAGAGGGGGGTGAGTCAGGTTTCAGTGATGCCAAGGAAAGAGAGCTTGTTTGTGATGAAGAGGCCATGGATGTAAGGAAGTTTATTGCAGGCAGAGCGAGCGTTCCATAGGGCTCCTGGTGGAGGGACTGGGGGAGCAGGGGCTGGATGAATGGGCATGAGGTTATTAGGTTTGCAAAAATTTGTGATGAATTGTGGGTGGTGGTTAGAAACGACTGTGGTGATGTGATGAGGAGGGCCAGAATATGGGGATATGTCAACAGCAATGAGGAGAACCAGAGAGAGAGTTAGAAGGTGGGAAGCATGAGATGGCCATGCAGGTCTGGAGACAAAGGATTATATGTGATCAGTCCTGAGGAGGTGGTGAGATGGGTGGGGAGGATGGAGGGAGAAATGACCAGTTCATTGCTAGGTCAAGGGATTAGAGGAATAGTAAGAAATAAAGTAGTATGGGGGTGCAAGTGAAAAGATACATTGTTTATAGTAACAGGAATTCAATGTAATAGAATACATTCTGTTCTAATTCATTATAGTGCACTTGGAAGGCTGCATTTAAGAATGGTTGCACTGATCAGACTTAAGCATCACAATATATAATTGCATATAATTATTTGTGCAGATGAACAAGGCACTTTTAGGTATCTATTAATTGCACCCAAGGAAGAAACAGACTTGTGCAAGTCCACAATTCTCTTCCTGACATATTGGCTGATTTCTTTAGATTTTCCTGTGATGCTACACAGAGAAGCAGTATGTTTCAGGTGTGCATTAAAATACATCCACATGTGTGTCTCTAACGCAAATGTTACCAATAATGTAACATTTGCGTATGGAAAAGAATCACCTCTAGGAAGAATTAAAACTACTACTATCTTCCCAAACATACTGTAGAACTCAAAAATAGATATGATCCAGTAAGAGAAGAATTAATAGAGAGAGAAAAAGAGAGTATCAATAACCAGGTGTTGGAGAAGTATCCCACCACTGGTGCACCATCCAGAGCAGAAATATCCCCATCCAAAACACCCAAAAAAAACACACCAGGAAAACCAAACATTTGCACGAAAAGGTGGAGACCAGCAAGAAATCTAAACAGACCCTCAACAAGATGCAGAAGAAGCAGAAAGTCAAATGCTCACAAACAAACATCAGTAAGGATTTTTTCATGAAGACAAGAAAACAAGAAGAGGTAGGAGAGGACAGAAACGTTCCAAAAAGCAAGGGAAATACATGCAGCCAGGATCATCTCAACTCATACTTAACCTTCCCAGCGGTATTCCCGAGTGTAACTCGGGGTTAACTTTCACTGCTAGAAGCGGTAACCCCGAGTCACACTCGAGAATACTCGCGGCTGCTGCTCACTGTGAGGCCGTGGGGGGGGGGAAGGAGGGGGTGCTGTCAGAGCCCAGCACCGCCGCCCCTGCTACAGCCGCGGGTGAGTTTCGGGAGGGGGGTGTCTGGGGGGGTACTCTAAGTGCCCAGCATCGGCGCCCCTGCTCCAGCCGCGGGTGAGGCCTGAGGTCCGGGGGGGCTGTCTGTCTGTGCCCTGCACCACCGCCCCAGCTGTAGCCGCGGGTGGGGTCCGGAAGAGGGGGGGGTATTACTGGGCTCTGACAGCCCCTGCTGCAGGCGCCATGATGGGGATGTGGCGCTGCCCCCTTCTCCTAGGGCTAGGGTTAGGGCTGGGTAAGGACTAGGGTTAGGGCCTGGGCTGCAGACGAGAGGTGGGGCGGGAACACCCAAGGGAAGAAGGATGCTTCCCTCAGTTACCCTCCTCTCCTCTGTCACAGGGGCCCCTACCCAGTCGGGGCCCTGGTGCAGCTGAAACAGCTGCACCACGGTAGGTCCGCCCCTGACGCTCGGAGCAGCGGAGTCTCCTTACCTTCTCCTGGTGATCCAGCGATGTTACCGCTGTGATCACCGGTGAGAGCCGGTGGTGCACACAGAGCAAGCATGGCCCGTGTCAACACGCTGCAGTTAATTGACCTGGTGGAGGCTCGGCCCCTGCTTTGGCTGCCCACTGACCCTGCCTATGGGGATAACATCCAGCGGACTACAGCCTGGAGGGAGATCGCTCAAGTCATGTTCCCTGCATTCCATCGCAGTGGCCAGGATGCACAGAGCAATATGGGTCAGTTAAATGTGTTCACACGTTATATTGCATTTACCGTATATACTCGTGTATAAGCCGACCCGTGTATAAGCTGACCCCCCTACTTTTGCCCCCAAAAACTGGGAAAACATATTGACCGCCATCCTGGTATACAGCAGCTATCACTGGTAGACAGCCCCCCAGCAGAGTATACAGGCCCCCCCAGTGGGTATACATGCCCCCCATATTAGGTTATACATAGTAACATAGTAACATAGTTTTTAAGGTTGAAGGAAGACTTTAAATCCATCTAGTTCAACCCATAGCCTAACATGTTGATCCAGAGGAAGGCAAAAAAAACCCATGTGGCAACACTAAGCTCCACATTGGGGGAAAAAATTCCTTCCTGACTCCAGATACGGCAATCAGACTAACTCCCTGGATCAACGTCCTATCAAAGAATCTAGTATATATAACTGGTAATATTATAGTTTTCAAGAAAGGCATCCAGGCCCTTCTTAAATGTTAGTAGTGAGTCACTCATTACAACAGCATGTGGCAGAGAGTTCCATAGTCTCACTGCTCTTACAGTAAAGAATCCGCGTCTGTGAATATGATTAAACCTTCTTTCCTCCAGACGTAGAGGATGCCCCCTTGTCCCCGTCTCAGGCCTAAGAGTAAAGAGATCATTAGAAAGGTCTCTGTACTGCCCCCTCATATATTTATACATTATTATAAGATCACCCCTAAGCCTTCGTTTTTCCAAGCTAAATAACCCCAAGTTTAATAACCTGTCTTGGTATTGCAGACCCCTTAGTCTTCTAATGACTTTTGTCGCTCTTCTCTGGACCCGCTCTAGTTCAGCTATGTCTTTCTTATACACCGGAGACCAGAATTGTACACAGTATAAATAAATAATAATAATAATAATAATAATAATATTCTAAGTGTGGTCGCACTAGTGACTTGTATAGAGGTAAAATTATGTTCTCCTCATGAGCATCTATGCCTCTTTTAATGCATCCCATTATTTTATTTGCCTTTGCAGCAGCTGCCTGACACTGGCCACTAAATGTGAGTTTATCATCTATCCATACACCCAGGTCTTTTTCAGTGACAGTTTTGCCCAGTGTTTTACAATTAAGCACATAATTATACCTTTTGTTTCCTCTGCCCAAGTGCATGACTTTACATTTATCCCCATTAAAGCGCATTTGCCATTTAGCCGCCCAAGCTTCTAGTTTACATAAATCCTCCTGTAATATAGAATTGTCCTCCTCTGTATTGATTACCCTGCAGAGTTTAGTGTCATCTGCAAATATTGAGATTCCACTCTGTATGCCCCCTACAAGGTCATTAATAAATATATTAAATAGAAGCGGGCCCAACACTGACCCCTGTGGTACCCCACTGTTAACTGTGACCCATTCTGAGTGTGTTCCATTAATAACCACCCTTTGTTTCCTATCACTAAGCCAGTTCTCAACCCACTTACACATATTTTCCCCTATCCCCATTGCCCTCATTTTATGTATCAACCTTTTGTGTGGCACCGTATCAAAAGCTTTTGAAAAATCCATATACACCACATCCACTGCATTTCCTTGGTCCAGTCCAGAACTTACTTCTTCATAGAAGCTTATTAGATTAGTTTGACAGGAACGGTCCCTCGTAAAACCATGTTGATAATGGGTCATGAGGTTATTTTTGTTCAGATACTCCAGTATAGCATCTCTTAGAAAACCCTCTAGGATTTTACCCACAGTAGAGGTTAAGCTTACTGGCCTATAATTTCCAAGATCAGTTTTTGTCCCCTTTTTGAATATTGGCACCACATTTGCTACACGCCAGTCCTGTGGCCCCTGTTATTATGGAATCTTTAAATATTAAAAATAATGGTCTATCTATGACAGTACTTAATTCCTGCAGCACTCTGGGGTGTATCCCATCCGGGCCCGGGGATTTGTCAATTTTAGTGATTTTTAGACGATGCCGTACTTCCTCTTGGGTTAAGCAGGTGACATTTAATTGAGACTTTTTGTTATCACTGATCATATTGTCTGTCATGGGATTTTCTTGTGTAAATACTGTTGAAAAAAAGTGGGTATACAGGGCCCCCAGTGGGTATACAGGGCCCTCAGCAGTGGGTATACAGGGCCCCCGTGGGTATACAGGCCCCCCATAGTAGGGTATACAGGGCCCTCAATGTGTTATCATGCCCCGTCGCATGATTGCCTATATTTGGATGGGGTCACAACAGTACACTTAGTTTAAGGGCTGGTCCTCATGGCTCTGAAGGCCAGGGGTTTGGGTGTATATTAATACCACTAATGAGCGGAGTCTGGTGCCCGCACTATTACATTCTCTATGCGTTGACATGTGCCCTGCCTCATTTGTGAATGTGGCGACGTGAGCTCAATGTCCGTAATGCTGTTGATGATGTTCCATACTGTCGTGTCACTGTGCCTTGTATACACATTACACACACAACATGAATAAAATGTTATTGTTGATTTGTACACATACTTTTTGTGTTTCAAATGTTACACATGTCTAAACCCGGTTTGAAATCATTTCACAGTTGACCTGCTTATAAGACGGTGGAAGAGCTGCCGGGATCAGCACAAGAAGCAGCACCGAAAGATCTTGGAGAGGGGACCGGAAGCAGATCCAGGGCAGATATATCGCCACTACGACCGGTTGTCCTTCCTTGAACCGGTGGTCCGTATGTCAAGGTATGTGTCTGCAGCACTGTTGTGTACTATTATTATTATTATTTATTTAATATAGCGCCATTAGGTTCCATGGTACTTTACATGAGGATAAGGGTTAATGACAAAAAACATTAAATGAAGACAATCAGGTCATACAGGTACAAGAGGAGAGGACCCTGTCCATGAGGGCTCACAGTCTACGTATGAAGCTCTATAATGAGTGTGGTGGTTTACATACCCACACTGGGGTTTGTTTCTGCCATGGTGCAACAGAATTCTATTACCTTTGGCAATGATCCAGGACATGCACATTTATAGCCACATTGTGACGTTGGGACAAATAAGCAATGTTCTGCAGGGTGGGCAGACATAATGTTCCGTGACCTCACAATTAGCTATTATTGTTGGCATGTTTGTGGAACAAAACCATGTTCTTCCCTGCAATGGCCTCTAAGGTGTGTGGCCTTGTCTGGTTTGCCTGTCGTAAGCATAATTTGTATGTGTTCCTAATGGCCTCCACTTGCATAAGGGCCACATACATCCCTACACGTTTAGTTGTGGGTGTTTTTTTCGGCTAAAAAACGTTGTAAGGATATACCCCTTTTGCACTAAACTGTTTGTACACCATCCCAGATTGTTGACACAGTCACACACATTTGAGGACATACCCTGTATCACTACAAATACGTGTTGGTGAGTTTTCCCATGGGTATATTTGGGCCTGCAAGGTGATGGTGTAGATATTAGGGCCCACATGTGAATCCTATTTTTTGGTCGTTAACTGATGGCCACATTACGAATCCTCTGAAAAACATAGTGTATTAATGCTGTATAAAATCAAAGTAACGGGGGCCATATTTTCAGTGCAACAGGCTTTTATGTCCAAGGTCCTTTAGGAAGCCAAAAGTTTGCCCTTGCTGCTCCCGGCTTTGTGTTCGGCCCCGTTGGAATATTTGGCAAACTGTCCATCTGTGCACACTAACTTGTTTGGCACCAACGATGTGTGACCTGCTGCTCAAAAACAACCCCATACTCTATGTCCATTACAGTCATTTCAAAAGCCAAGCCATATGTTTTGTGGGTTTTATTTACCAACACATTCCTGATTAGCATACATGGCAGCAACAAGGAGTGTAGGCCACTAACGCCGAATGCTCATGTGTCACCTATGCTGCAGGACTCCATTTCCTGTCTTGCTCACCTGCCCTCTAGATCTGGGTTATGTGCATTGAGACCAAGGCCGCCCACACTGCGTCTTTTAGTGTCCATCTGATGGCAAACAACCCTGAAGAATGTGTTTGCCTCACAGTGTCAGGCTATAGCTTTGTCCACATAAAGTTACAACAAAAAGTCAATGCAATAGTTGTGGCCACTAATATGTCTTCAAGTGCCTAAATAGCTGTCCTGCCTAAGGCAGGGCACAGTGTACCGTATATACTCGTGTATAAGCCGACCCGTGTATACGCCGACCCCCCTACTTTTGCCCCCAAAAGCTGGTAAAAGTTATTGACTCGCGTATAAGCCTAGGGTATAAAATGCAGCAGACCCCCATCCTATTATATAGCCCCCCCGTCACTGGTATATAGCACCCCTCAGTAATGGTATACAGGCCCCTCAGCAGTGGTATTATACAGGCCCCTCAGCAGTGGTATACAGGCCCCTCAGCAGTGGTATACAGGCCCCTCAGCAGTGGTATACAGGCCCCTCAGCAGTGGTATACAGACCCCTCAGCAGTGGTATACAGGCCCCTGTGCAGTGGTATACAGGCCCCAGTGCAGTGGTATACAGGCCCCTGTGCAGTGGTATACAGGCCCCTGTGCGGTGTGTACAGGCCCCTGTGCGCTGTGTATACAGGCCCCTGTGCGCTGTGTATACAGGCCCCTGTGCGCTGTGTATACAGGCCCCTGTGCGCTGTGTATACAGGCCCCTGTGCGGTGGTATACAGGCCCCTGTGCGCTGTGTACAGGCCCCTGTGCGCTGTGTACAGGCCCCTGTGCGCTGTGTACAGGCCCCTGTGCGCTGTGTACAGGCCCCTGTGCGCTGTGTACAGGCCCCTGTGCGCTGTGTACAGGCCCCTGTGCGCTGTGTACAGGCCCCTGTGCGCTGTGTACAGGCCCCTCTGCGCTGTGTACAGGCCCCTCTGCGGTGTGTACAGGCCCCTCTGCGGTGTATACAGGCCCCTGTGTGCTGTATACAGGCCCCTGTGTGCTGTATACAGGTCCTCAGTGGTGGTATACAGGCCCCTGTGCACTGTATACAGGCCCTCAGTGGTGGTATACAGGCCCCTGTGTGCTGTATACAGGCCCCTCTGCGCTGTATACAGGCCCCTGTGCGCTGTATACAGGCCCCTGTGCGCTGTATACAGGCCCCTGTGCGCTGTATACAGGCCCTCAGTGGTGGTATACTGGTCCCCCAGCAGTAATAATCAGCCCCCCCCTCCTTATCATGTCTTCCCCAGGCTGCGGCAGCTGTCAAAATAACAAACACTTTATACGTCACCTCTTCGGCGCAGCTCCTCCGGTCCCGGCTTCTTCTTCCTGCTTGTGCCGGTGTCATGTGACCGGGCGCAGCCGATGACGTCATCTCCTGCGCCCGGTCACATGACACCGGCACAAGCAGGAAGAAGCCGGGACCGGAGGAGCTGCGCCGGAGAGGTGACGTATAAAGTGTTTGTTATTTTGACAGCTGCCGCAGCCTGGGGGAGACATGATAAGGAGGGGGGGGGCTGATTATTACTGCTGGGGGACCCATAATAAGGAGGGGGGGGGCTGTGTACCAATGCTGGGGGCCAGTGTAGTACAATATGCACGGCATCCCCCCGCTGCTGATGGACGGGGGGATGCCGTGCATATTCATTACACTAATGAGGCGGCCCCACGTGACCGCAAGCGGTCACTGCGGCCCCCTCCTGCCTCCTCCAGCCACCGGTCACAGCCCGCCCCCCCACAGTATACCGAGTGACTCGCGTATAAGCCAAGGAGGGGACTTTTCAGCCCAATTTTTGGGCTGAAAAACTCGGCTTATACGCGAGTATATACAGTAATTGTGCAGACAAATGTTTACATTTCTAATGTAATGGCAAAAAATCGAGGACCATCACTACCCACACATAGAATATTGGTTGAGGCATGAGCCAAAATGTCCTTCATTTATTTGCTGCAATTCCATCTGAAGGCCAACAATGAAAACACAGAATACACAGATACACAGAGTCAAAAAAGCGTGCACATTTTAGGTTTGGCCTATGTTTTGGTTTCCAAACGCAACCCATTCACCAAATTTTTTTTTATTTACCCACAGAGCTGCTCACTACCACAGGCGGCGTGGAAACCATCCAGCACAGCTGCCTGAAGAGGCGAGAGAGACCCCTGAACCACCCCGACTTGGAGTGGAGGAACGAGGCCTACCACCACCACCACCACCACCACCTTTGGGGCATGGCCGGCCACAAGAAGAGGAGGTTCAAGGGCCACAACCACGCTCTCCCCACCAAGACCAACCTCCTGCAGTGGAGGAAGCTGGATGGCCAACTGGCAGCAGTGTGGGGACTCTGCAGAAGAACATGGTCAGATGCCGGTGGCGCAAACTGACCAGCTTGGACAATGTGATGCTGACTTTGCCCGCAGTCTGATACCTTTCCTGGCTCTCATTCCATTGGAGAGACGACTGCGGGCAAGGTCAGCAATCCACATTGTCCTTGATGCCTGTCGGCCCCCAAACCACCCTGGTGAGGTATTTAGCTATTTGGAGGGGTGGCAACTGTCAACCTCCAACAGGCTAGACAGGCCCACACCCCGGGACAGCTATGTGCCGACCCAGAGGCCTATACCATCTTTGTGGCCACCCAACAGGGACCTCCTAAGTCAAGGGCATTTCCCCACACCTTTTTTTTTATTTTTTATAAAAAATGTGCAGTGCACAATTTGTTTTTTTTTATTTTTTTTTTTTTTTTTTTTTTTTTTTTAATATATTGTGTGTTTGTGAAGTAAAAGCTATTTTACATCTTTGCCATTAAGGCGTTTTAATACACAGTTTGAAAAAATAGCTTTGTGTCTGTCTTTTTTCAGGGAATGGATGTGTAGGTTGTTTTGTGGGTGGGCTTAAAGTCATCATCATTAGCAAGTACTTTACAGCCCGCATGGCGCATGAAGGCACCTTGGTTAGTATGTGTAAAATAATGACTCCACATACAAATGTTGCTGACAAATAAATAGTTCCTGTGTTTGGGGGGGTAACTTAATGCCTCGCTATGGCAACAAGGCTAGGAACACAGATGCGAGAGGCTGGGACCTCTACTTGCAACACAGCGCGTCTACGCGTTTTCTCCGGAGCGTATAGTGGGACCCTTGGCCAGGCTCCAGCAGGATCATAATACAAGCAACGCCCACGATGCAGGCATAGGCTTGTTGCCTCAAAAAATTAGCTCAAAGGGCTTAATAAAGTCTTTTTTGAAATAGAGGAGGGCGCGTGGCCCCTAGTATATACTTGCTTGTCCTACGAGCATAGTACAAGCAACGCCCATGATGCAGGCATAGGCTTGGTGCCTCAAAAAATTAGCCCAAGGGGCTGTATTGTATTGGATGGAAAAAAAAAAAAGAAAAATGCTCACAAGCGGTTGCACTTCTAAAGTAAAATGATTTTTACTGATTGCGTAGTTTTGTTATCATGCAGAAAATGTTGCAGGAACATGACTTATCACATCGTCTGAGCTGAGGGACATGCCGATACTTCCTGTTTTAAAAGGGCATAAAGTTAAAAGCACAATCTTCCAATCATATTAATTATAATTTGATTACTCTACATTTGAGTACTGTCATCTGGGGGGCTTACGAACTGCGATGATATCCAGTCCTTGTTGAACTTAATGAGAGTCAGCCTGTCGGCATTTTTAGTAGTAAGCCGTGACCTTCTATCAGTGACTATACCCCCAGCGGCACTGAAAACACGCTTTGATGTCACACTAGCAGCTGGGCAGGCCAGCACCTCCAAGGCATACAAAGCGAGCTCTGTCCAAGTGTGAAGCTTGGAAACCAGTAATTAAAGGGTACAGAAGGGTCGGTTAGGAAGCTGGTACTGCCACTGACATACTTCGTTCAACATGTTGGACAATTGTTGTCTCCTACTCAAGGTGACCGTAGGCATGATGCGTTGTTGATTGGAAGGTCTGTTGAACATCGCCCAGTTGGTGGACATCTTAGCCCCACCTCTTCTTGACATTGATGGCGTTTGTGTCCCAACCAAAGGCTGCTGTTGCAAAGAGCTGGTTGTTCGGGGTATAGCGGAGTCAGACGGTGATATGGACATCAAATTGTCAACAACAACCCTCTTGAAACAATCCATCGTTAAGCCCCTGGGCAGGGGCGTATCTAGGGGGGTGCAGCCGGACCTTCTGCTCCGGGCGCCACTCAGTAGGGGGCGCTGGTTGCCCCCCCCGATTTGGGGGCGTGGTCCCGCACTGTAGTGAGAATCTGCAGGCCACGCCCCCTCACAGTGCTGTGTGTTACCATGGCTGTTGGACGCTCCGTCCCCTGTCGTCAGGGGCGTCACAGGCATCAAACATCCGGGGCTGCAGCCCTGAATATCTCCCCGGATGTCTCCTGCAAGCACTGAGGACGGAGCTCCAATCACAGTGCAGAGAGTGAGTCATGTGACCTCTCTCCTGCACTGTGTGGAGGGGAGGAGCTCACTCCCCCAATCCAGGCTGAGCGCGGCCTCTTTGAACTTCTCTCCAGCAGCAGCGATGGATGGATGCCTCCCCGGGACACAGGGGCTCTGCTTTACCCTGGAGCCAGATCTGTCTGCCTCTGACTGGGGGAACTGACAGGACCCAGGAACACACGTATCACAAGCAGAGGGACACACCACAAGACATGGAAGGCTGATAACACATAGCAGACACAAGGGGGTGATAAGGAAGGAACACAGAGCTGATAACACACACAAGTGTGGTGACAGGCTGACATCACAGACACATGGAGTGAATGACTGAAAACAATAGCACACACAATGAGGATCAGATGTCAGGATACTGAGCAGAGAATGAGAAGCAGATGAGACCCAGCTTTCCCAGGCTCCTCTATCCCTATTTGCTCAGCACTCAGCTTTCCCAGGCTCCTTTATCCCTCTTTCCTCAGCATCCAGCTTTCCCAGGCTCCTCTATCCCTCTTTCCTCAGCACCCAGCTTTCCCAGGCTTTTCTATCCCTCTTTCCTCAGCACCCAGCTTTCCCAGGCTCCTCTATCCCTCTTTCCTCAGCTCCCAGCTTTCCCAGGCTCCTCTACCCCTCTTTCCTCAGAACCCAGCTTTCCCAGGTTCCTATATCCCTCTTTCCTGAGCACTCAGCTTTCCCAGGCTCCTCTATCCCTCTTTCCTCAGCACCCAGCTTTCCCAGGTTCCTCTATCCCTCTTTCCTCAGCACCCAGCTTTCCCAGGCTCCTCTATCCCTCTTTCCTCAGCACTCAGCTTTCCTAGGCTCCTCTATCCCTCTTTCCTCAGCACCCAGCTTTCCCAGGCTCTTCTATCCCTCTTTCCTCAGCACCCAGCTTTCTCATGATCTTCTACCCTCTTTCCCTCAGCACTCAGCTTTCCCAGGCTTTTCTATCCTCTTTTCCTCAGCACCCACCTTTCCCAGACTCTTCTATCCTCTTTCCTCAGAACCCAGCTTTCTCATGTTCTGATTTCCCTAAGCACCCATCTTTCCCATCTTCTGATATCATGGCAAAGCTGGGTGCTGAGGAAAGAGGATAGAAGAGCATGGTAAAGCTGGGTGCAGAGGAAAAGAGTTATAGAAGAGCATGAGAAAGCTGGGTGCTGAGGGAAAAAGGATAGAAGAGTCTGGGAAAGTTGGGTGTTGAAGAAAAGGTGTATAGCAGAGCAGGGGATGGGGTGCTGAGGGAAACAAGCTCTTTCCCATCCCCTGCTGTGCTATACACATTTTCCTCTGCACTCAGCTTTCCCATGTTCTGATTTCCCTCAGCACCCAGCTGACCCATGATATCAGAACAAGTGTCAACATAATTATCCCTTATCACAAAGTGTCAGTGTCATTATCCTGTACCCCCAGAGTCAGTGTCATTATCCTGTACCCCCAGTGTCAGTGTCATTATCCTGTGCCCCAGTGTCAGTGTCATTGTCCTGTGCCCCGAGTGTCAGTGTCATTGTCCTGTGCCCCGAGTGTCATTGTCCTGTGCCCCGAGTGTCATTGTCCTGTGCCCCGAGTGTCATTTTCCTGTGCCCCGAGTGTCATTGTCCTGTGCCCCGAGTGTCATTATCCTGTACCCCCAGTGTCATTGTCCTGTGCCCTGAGTGTCATTATCCTGTACCCGAGTGTCATTTTCTTGTACCCATACCTCCCAACCGTCCGGGATCCAGCGGGGCAGTCCCGATTTTGAGCCTCTGCCCCGCTGTCCCGGCCGGGATGTTACATTTCCTGCACTCAGTGGCGTAGCGTGGGGGGGGGGGGTCCGCCCTGGGCGTCAGGCGTCAGGTGTGTGGGGGCGGCAGTAGGGCTGTATTTACACGGCAGGGGAGCGCAAGCGTTTTTTTGTTTTTTTTCTTTGCCTCCCTCCCCCAGACTCCATATGAAAACTAGAGTCTTTGTGGGGAAGTATATATGTATACATCAGGCAGGCACACACTATGAGGTATTATACCTCATAGTGTGTGCCTGCCTGATGTATACATATATACACCTCATAGTGTGTGCCTGCCTGATGTATACATATATACACCTCATAGTGTGCCTGCCTGATGTATACATATATATAGAGCTACACATCAAATAAAAATTTGCGGTGGCGGGTGTGATTGGAAGGGGGGGGAGCGCCAAAATAAATCTTTGCCCCGGGTGCCAGAAAACCTAGTTACACCTCTGCCCCTGGGTGACTGCAACAGCAGCGACAGAAATTTGTCTTTGTACCGTGGGTCCAAAAATGTTGACAACCAGTAGAGGTTGCTGTGAATGACGCGTGGATCTTGGGAGAGACATTGAGACATTACGTCAGCCATGTGTGCTAAGCTGCAAAGACTCATCTCCTCGGTTACAACAGAATGAGGATCACTATGCATCATGGCCTCTAAATCGGTCTCCGCCTCCTCCTCTTCAGCCCACCCATGCTGTACCGACATAAACGTAGGGTTGGGAGTACCATCAGGGTTCACATCAGTACCACAGAAAAATGAATCTTCTTCATCATCACCCTCATCACCTTCTTCTTCCAGACCCAATGTAGCCTGCTGATATTGGCTTGGCTGGCTAGGATCAGCGATGTTAAATTCTGGCTCCATAGCCATCCGCTGGGCCCTCAAAGATTCTGTTTTCAGATTCAGGAGCGATTCTTTAAGCAAACAGAGCATGGGGATGGTGAGACTGATAATAAACTGATCACCACTGATAAGTTTGGTGCAGTATTCAAAGTTCTCCAGCAACTCGCAAAGATCAGCGATCCAGACCCACTCGAAAGTACTAATGTGTCTGGTCTGACTTCCGGGGTGACGGGCATGTTGCAGCTGATATTCCGCTATTGCCCTCTGCTGCTCATTAAACCTTGCCAACATATGGAATGTTGAGTTCCATCGCGTGGGCATGTCGCAAATTAGCCTGTGTTTAGGCAAATTTAATTTGTTTTGAAGGGCTGAAAGACTTCCAACTGCTGTGTACAAATGTCTAAAATGGGCGCAAATTCGCCTCACCATCTCCAGTAGGTCAGATAACTCGGGATATATTTTCAGGAATTTCTGAACTATTAGGTTCAGCACGTGAGCCAGGCAAGGCACGTGTACAAGGTTACCGTGCTTTAGTGCCGCCACAAGGTTTCATCCGTTATCGCTGACAACAAGACCTGGTTGTAGTTGCAGTGGGGCCAGCCACTCATCAGTCTGTTGCTTAAGACCTTTCCACAGCTCAGTTGCAGTGTGAGGTGTGTCACCTAGACAGATAAGCTTCAGAAGAGCCTGTTGTCGCCTTGCTGAAGCACTACTGCAAAGCTCCCAACTTGGACGTGATGGTGCGGGCAGCTCAGCAGTGGACAAGGAAGTTGCAGAAGCAGATTGTGTACTGGACATATATGATGAGGCAGCCACCCGGAATGATGTTGTGCCCGCTATTAGTGGAGTTGGTAGTATCTCAGATGGTCCACTTTGAGAAGTTGGGACACTGTCCACCAGGTTGATCCAGTGAGCCGTTACTGAGATGTATCTGCCCTGTCCACAACTACTTGTCCACGTGTCCGTTGTTATGTGGACTTTGGCGGTTACAGCATTTGTTAGTGCACGCTTTAAGTTGGTAACAACGTGCTGGTGTAACGCGGGTACGGCACTACGTTAGAAAAAGTAGCGGCTGGGTACAGAGTATCGTGGTGCTGCCACAGCCAACAACTCCCGAAAAGACTCTGTACCCACAAGCCTAAACGGCAACATTTCCACAGCTAACAACTTTGCAATTTGCGCAGTCACTTTTTGGGAAAATGGGTGTGTCGATTAGTACTTCCGCTGCCTTTCATACAGCTGTGGCACAGACAACTGGACGTTTGGCGCACACTGACCAGTGGCTTGACTACTGTCATGTCTCTCTTGTACCGCAGCTTGGGAGGAGAACGTTTGAGCAGGAGCTGATGCCTGTACACTAGCTGGTGAAGGTTGGATCTGAGGTGGCCTGGAAGTGTTGGGATCAGAAGGCACTGATTTTGAACCCTGATGGGCCGACCACTGAATTGGGTGCTTAACAAACATATGCTTACGCATACTGCTGGTGCTCATGTTTTCTTTTCCCAGGCCTCTGCTTAGCCTTGCATGGCAGATGTTACAGATAACCATATTTGGTACAGATGTCACATCCTTAAAAAATTGCCAGACAATGGCTTTTCGGCCTTTATGTTGAATTGGAGGCAGAGGAGGATGACTCTGTACAACACCAACAGTTGACACAGTTTGGGCTACTGTGTTTACAGTTTGTGCAACAGTTGGTACAGTTTGTGCAACAGTTGACACAATTTGGGCAACTGTTGTCACAGTTTGTGTTCTGGAGAAAGGAGTAAGCCTTGGTGCTTTTGGCGGTGGTACATAGCCACTTTCCTCCTCCTGGCTGCTCTGTTGGCAATGCATGCCAAGAGTCCAGGTAGGATCTGTGGTCTCATCATCCACGCCTTCCTCTTCAAAGTCTTCTGGATAACGTGACTGAGCAGGCTGGCCAGATGAGATGTGTGTCTCATCATCCTCATCATCATCCACCTCCTGAGATGCTGTATGCCTTTGCTGAAAGTGGCTTTCTTCAGTACGAGGTGCTTCAAAACTTTGGCCATGAATAGACGTTACGTCTTCTTCAAGTATCTCGTCAGGCAGTGACAAAGAAAGGCCAGATGCAATCGAGGGCTGATAAGAACCAAATAAATCATCGGAGTGACCAAGGTCGCGCTCCAATTTTTCCTCTGGCTGCCGATGGGTTGAGGAAATAGGAAGACTTTGAGGATTGGATGGCCCTGCGTTGTCTGTAGCGACACTAGACTGTGTTGGCAAGGATGATTGTGTACTGCAAGAACCAGTGGTCGAGGTGTTATCAGCTATCCAAGATGTTATCTGGTCATGCTCTTCCGGCCTCAAGACACGTTTTTGTTGAGTACTGGGAATTTTAGACAGGAGAAAGAGAGATCTATCAATCCTCGTCTGTCTACCTGTACCAGTGCCTTCTTGGGCACGACTGCTATGGCCACGACCTCGTCCCCGTCCCTTTGCAACCTATTTTTTGGGAAATTGTGGTTTTTGTGACATTGTTGACAAATGCACAGTCACCAAGATGGAGTTAGGTGTTGCTGTAGGCGTCACCTGCTGGCGGGTTAAGTGCGTGCTAACACTTGGCAGTGAAGCAGCACACTATTCCCTGCAAAAATTATTAAGTGCGCACAGCCACCGAGATGGAGTTAGGTGTTGCTGTAGGCGTCACCTGCTGGCGGGTTAAGTGCGTGCTAACACTTGGCAGTGAAGCAGCACACTTTTCCCTGCAAAAATTATTATGACCCAAAATCTATCCGGTGCAAAAAAATAGGATATAGTACCTCAGCTAAGCCTCTGACTTCAGCTATTAGGACAGCTGAGTGAGTAAGCTAAGCTATGAGGTCGGTCCTGTGTGCACTGTAAGGCTGCTCCTCCCTGCCTGCCTGCCTGCCTGCCTACAGTCCTCTACACAGTACTCCTCTGTCCTCCTGGTAGCTCTCAGAAGAGCTGTTTGGGTTAAATATAAGGAATCTTGAAGTTTCCCTACACTGACTGACACTCCCTATGATCTGCTCCAGCATCTACCTCACCCTGCACTAGCTCAGATCGTCACAGGAAAGTGCCCAAAATGGCGGTGGCAAGGCTTATATACAGCCTCGCCTCTCATATATGACATAGGCATCATGATGGACAGAAGCCAATCATAGTCCTGCCACAACCAACATGGCTGTGGCATTACCGAATATGATTGGCTAACATGCTTGTCCATCTTCACAAGTTTTCTGACCTAACACACTAGGCTGTCTCGGTAACTTTGTCGGAACATAATAGATTCTGTATTCACGAGTCCCGAATACAGTATACAGGACTCGGATTCGTAGACTCTCTCAGACTCGCTCAGACTCGCTGCTGACAGCGGATATCCGTGAAGCGGTGCGATTGTTTAAACGATTTGGGGAGATTCAAGCTACATAGCGATGTGATATAGCGAGTCTAGCGAGTGGGAAAAAGTAAACTCTGACAAAACTAGGATTGCCATTGACTTGCATTGGACTCGTTACTGTGCGAGTAATCGCTGGGAAACTCGCCGAGTACAGAGTCCTGCGAGTCCCTTACTACTCGCCGAGTAACGAGTCCTAGCGAGTAGACTCGCCCATCCCTAAGGAGAACCAGACATTCATCCATTCGGGACTAATGAGAAAAGCCAACTTCAATCCCTCATCTGAACAATCAAAAGCAATGACCACATTTGAATCACTAGTATTACAAGATGTGAGAAAGATTAAGAAATGTAATATGAAATATATTAGACAGAATACAACAAGAGGTGAAAAGCAAGCTATTAGGCTGCTTTCACACTAGCGTTTTAATCAGCAGCGCATGATGCTGATAAAAATAATTCTACCAGCATGCTTATTGCGTCTCTATCCTTACAATGGTAAACGCAATTGTAAGCACAAATGCTGCTTTTGACTGCTTATAGGTGCTTCTGCGTACGTGTCCTCCCGAAAATCAACTTCCTCTGGACGCAACATGTTGCATTTTTTGGGCAATAAATTAGCGCAAGAATGCGCATGCGCACACTAGCGCCTAATATCTGCATTATCGCCTATGGGTACGCCAGCGTGCGCAGGACATTGCTGATGCCTGCTTTTGGTACACATGCGTACTCGTCATTGCGCAAGCCCAGAGTCTGATTTTCAGGTCCGCCCACTCTCTGCCCATGTCACATCCCACAACAACATCATCTATAAAACGTGCACGTGTTCTGCAGTCTGATCCTGTGGCTGACCTTTGGACCCTGGATCTCTGGATTACTGCTTACTTACTGGATTTCTATTTGCTGCTGGTGAAGTCCTATGATTGGATGCCTGCCATCGCTGGATTACTGTAGAATTCCTGAATTTCGATTTGCTGCAGGAAAACTCCAATGATTGGTGCCTGCCTCTAAGAATCTGTTCCTTCTTGGGGGATCTCTACTACCTGCTTCTGTTTCTGACTGGCGGATGTCTCCCTGTATGTTTGGCTGCATACTGCATCACTGGTGTGTTGGTAGTATATGTGGATTGATTTGATATTGTACTTGCCACAGCCTATTTTCCCGGATTATGCCTTTCAGACTTGAACTTTTGACAATTGTGTGGTATACAGCCCCCAGCAGTATGCTATACAGCAGGGCCACACTAGTATACAGTTCCCCAGCAGTATGGTATACACCAGGCCACAATGGTATGCAGGTCCTAGCATATGCTATGCAGCAGGCCCACACTACTATACAGTTCCCAGCAGTATGGTATACAGCACCACACACTAGTATACAGTTCCCAGCAGTATGGTATACACCAGGCCACAATGGTATGCAGGTCCTAGTAGTATGCTATGCAGCAGGCCCACACTACTATACAGTTCCCAGCAGTATGGTATACAGCAGCCACACACTAGTATACAGTTCCCAGCAGTATGGTATACACCAGGCCACGACGGCTAGGTGATACAGTTCCCGCATCACCTATGTATACACGCAGCACGGCTCAAAACGTTACATACGTTCAACGCACACTTTTACTCAATCGCATCAATTTTTTTAAGACAAATCTGTTTCATTATGTTTGTGTGTGATGCCTTTAATTGTCATTGTATTCAAACACTACCAGAGTTCTACCCGCTTTGGGGCGGCGTGGTGCGTCGTTGCTGGCGTGCTAAATGTGGATGTCTGCGTACTGTATCGGTTGATGGTCCTTCAATCTTCTGTTGCTACGGTAAGTAGTCACAGTATACCTGATAACTGGTTTTAGATTTGTTCTCTCTATGTTTATTCCACCATTACTACTAGGTAGTCAGTTGTCATTACTTCTCTAAGGGCCACGTCACACACTTCAATTATCAGAACGATATCGCTTGAGCTATCTACTTTTTTGATCGCTTAAGCGATATCGCCTGTGCGTTGCAGCGTGTAATCAAGCGATGTTACAATGTAAAATCGCTTTGATTGTTTCATCGTAGATTTGTGAACATGTTCACAAATCTGTAGTTGGTTGGCCGGTGGATACAAATCATCGCTGCGTGTGACACCGCCAGACGACCAATAAGCCAGCCACCAAATGCAGGGAGCTGGTATCCAAGGTAAACTGGGGGTATCTAGGCAGCGCGTGCTGCCTACATACTTGATGTGTACCTTAGTTAACACCCTCCTCCGCTCAGCGGAAGGTTACTAAGGCACACAGCGGGTAAATAGGGACCGTAGTTACCCGCTGTGTACTTAGATACCACCCGGTGAGCGGAGGAGGCTGGTAACTAAGGTACACTTCCAGTATGTAGGCAGCGCGCGCTGCCTAGATAGCGCAGTTTACCTTGGAGACCAGCCTGCTCACGCTTACCGCAGCCTGGCAGCGGGGAGCAAGACATCGTGGAAATTGATATTTAAATCGTTTCCATGATGTCTCTGGTCCATTAATCGCTGGTGAGTCTGCCTGTGTGACAGCTCACCAGCGATCTGAACGATATTGTTAGTGATCACGCGTGCATGTCATCGCTAACAATATGGTTCTGAAAAATTGACCCGTGTGACGGCACCCTAACCACATTACATTCACATTGCCACACTTTTGGCCCTAGTGTCTCAAAGTTTTGAATGTACGTATTGTTCAGCTTTTGTTCCATGACATTGTTACCTTGTAATGGCTGCTATTGTGTTCTGACTGTTGGCATTTTGCATTTCAAATAGTGGCTGTTGGTTCGGTCGTTTCTGTACCTCACTGGGTTGCTGGTTTTGTAGTTTGGCACAACATTAATGTCTTCCATTCTGGACTGTTGCTGCAGTTGTTACAGTAAGTTGTGACACTCTACCTGCTTTGTATTGCTGTATTTTCGCACTCTCTCAATTAATATGTTATGTCTATCTTGCTCTCTTTTTCGCTCTGTCTTCCTCTCTCTCTTGCTCGCTCTCTCTCTCTCCCTCTCTCTCTGTGTCTCTCTAGACTCTATTTCTCTGACTCTCTTTTTGTACTTCTCTCTGGTCTTCTCTTTACTTTTTGTCCATGACTTATTTTTTATCTCCCCAAGGACAGTTCCCTCGCCTGGTTGTGAGGAAAATTTGTGTTGTTGGTAGGGAAATCTGCTGCTGTTGGTGCGGTACGTAGTACACTGTTCCTTTTTACTGTATTGTTGTATTCTCTCGTTCGCTCTCTATCTTTTTCTCAGTACCTGCTTACAGTATAGTTTGATGCTCTCTCTCCCTTTTTTCCTCTCTCTTTCTCTGTACCTGCTTACGTTATTGTTTGTTTCTCTGTGTCTCTCTCTCTCTCTTTCTCTCTCTGTCTCTCTTTGTATTTTTCTCTGTTTTTCTGTATCTCTCCTCATATTCACCCATTAATGTGGCTTATGTTTTGTAGTGGTGTAACTATTTCAATATTTACACCATCTGTTAACATGAAATTGTCCCACTACCGGCCCTATGTGTGATATCGAGCCATAGTGTGTCAATGTGATGTTAACATACTTATTGTACTGCTTATTATTGTACTCATTTGAATGTGTATCCATTTGATTGCCATTATAAAATAAAATTTTTGTTTATGTAGAAAAATCAACAGTTTCATTGCCTGCTGTCTGGTCATGCTGCTGTAGTGGATGACTTGAAAATGTCGGACATAAATGATTCCCTACCCGATACCCGGCAAGTAGGAGAAACTGACCATGTAATTTTTGGCCACTTTTCATTTCATATGGCAGCGCCTGGATATTGAAAGCTCGACTACTACTTGATTTTTAAACCGAAGAAGGAAAAGGGAAATGGATTCGTGCTCACCGAATTCCACCAGACCGGTGGTGCCAGATGGAGACGTCCTGTACGTCCAGGAAGAATCTGTATAGTGATGAATCCGGCACCGGACAATTCTCCAATAATCAAAATTTTATTTAGTGATTTTTCATAAGATCATAAAATCAAGCGACCTTGGGAGCGCAGTCCCGCTGGACGCGTTTCGTACAACGTACTTCATCAGCAGCTAAAACCAAATAAACAACAACCACATATATATCATGTGAAGCCCTCCCCCCATCACTAATTGATAAGTTGTATTCTGCTGATAGGCTGGAGCTGCCTATCTTTACTACTCATAGAAAAAGCCAATCCAAATCTGTGATTTCTAACAATATAACAATATACAAAAATACAAAAGTATTGGTGCATAGATCATGACAAAACTGAATGTTAACATACATACAATAGGAATATATATTCTTACATTTATATATATGTTTATTTAGTATGTCTCACTCCAAAGGGTACTGTATTTAATAAAAGTAAGAACAATCTGTGCGGTAATTTAATCCCAAAGGGGCCCTCGTTTCTAGGTTCACAATCCAGAAAAATTCCCTAGTTAGTACTGACCGACCCCAATCACCGCCTCTTTTATTGCGGTTGACTCTCTCTATTCCCTGCACCCTGAGGGTGGAGAGATCACCGTTGTGAACCTCCTTGAAGTGTTTGGAGAGACCTGACAGATTTCTACCTATCGATCTGGGGTTAGGAATTGAGCCTGTCATGTGTTCCCCTAACCTTTTCTTTAGGGGTCTTGTGGTGCACCCCACATAATTTTTTCTACATGTCTCGCATGATGCCATATAGACCACATGGGTAGTATTGCAATTTATGTACCCATTAATTCTATAGTTCCTGGCACTAGTGTACCCTTGTATGGTTTTGGTCTTCACCATATATCTGCATAGGCCACATCTCATCCCCCCACAGGGATAATTTCCCTTAGTGCTGAGCCAAGTCGGACATCAAATCAAGCATTCCAGAAGGAGGCTGTTAACATCAGAAACCGCCTCTGTAGTCGCGGTTATTTACCACATCATGTGAATGCCGCTCTACAGAAGGTAGAGATGAGATCGAGAGATTCCCTTTTAGAACCAGCAATGACGCAGACGGATGCTAACCCCTCATATCCTCGTAGTTCACAATATCAGAGGACCAATGTAAGACAGTCCAACATGCATATGCCCACTTTCTCAACAACTTACAGCCAGGATTTTAATGCTATTGTGGGGATTATCCACAAGTATATCCCCATTTTACACGAGGATCCTGTCCTACACAAAATCTTGCAGAATGGGTATAGGTGTGTACCCAGAAAATCAATGACCATAGGCAACATCCTATCTCCATCATTATTTTCCTTGAACAGTGCTATTCCGACTTGGCTTAGCACTAAGGGAAATTATCCCTGTGGGGGGATGAGATGTGGCCTATGCAGATATATGGTGAAGACCAAAACCATACAAGGGTACACTAGTGCCAGGAACTATAGAATTAATGGGTACATAAATTGCAATACTACCCATGTGGTCTATATGGCATCATGCGAGACATGTAGAAAAAATTATGTGGGGTGCACCACAAGACCCCTAAAGAAAAGGTTAGGGGAACACATGACAGGCTCAATTCCTAACCCCAGATCGATAGGTAGAAATCTGTCAGGTCTCTCCAAACACTGCAAGGAGGTTCACAACGGTGATCTCTCCACCCTCAGGGTGCAGGGAATAGAGAGAGTCAACCGCAATAAAAGAGGCGGTGATTGGGGTCGGTCAGTACTAACTAGGGAATTTTTCTGGATTGTGAACCTAGAAACGAGGGCCCCTTTGGGATTAAATTACCGCACAGATTGTTCTTACTTTTATTAAATACAGTACCCTTTGGAGTGAGACATACTAAATAAACATATAAATATAAATGTAAGAATATATATTCCTATTGTATGTATGTTAACATTCAGTTTTGTCATGATCTATGCACCAATACTTTTGTATTTTTGTATATTGTTATATTGTTAGAAATCACAGATTTGGATTGGCTTTTTCTATGAGTAGTAAAGATAGGCAGCTCCAGCCTATCAGCAGAATACAACTTATCAATTAGTGATGGGGGGAGGGCTTCACATGATATATATGTGGTTGTTGTTTATTTGGTTTTAGCTGCTGATGAAGTACGTTGTACGAAACGCGTCCAGCGGGACTGCGCTCCCAAGGTCGCTTGATTTTATGATCTTATGAAAAATCACTAAATAAAAGTTTGATTATTGGAGAATTGTCCGGTGCCGGATTCATCACTATACTTGATTTTTAACCTTTGTATGATAGGAGTGTGATAGTGAAGTCGAACGCGTTGACAGTGACCTCAGTGCCCAAGATTCCGCCAACAGTGTTCATCATGAACTTGATGATGCGGTAAGCCCCATTTTTTATTGGTTTAAATATTAGATTATAGTGTTTGTTATTGATTAGTGAAGATTTCATTGTATATTGATTGTGTTTGTTTCCCATTTTAGGTTGGGTCCGACGCAATGGATAAACCGTATATTGACAGTGACAGGTTCATCCCACTCGTTCAAGAGAGAAATGCAATTTGGGACCCAAATCATCGTAAACATGCCGACAAACATTTTGTCAAACGACTGTGGGAAGAGATTACTAATGCTATGTGGGGAGGAGGATATAGTACCGCATCTCGGAAACAAAAAGCTGATTTTGGTAATTATATTAGTTGCTAAACTACAAAAGAACTTTTCGTTTGGTTTGTTCGCTAATGTGTGTTTTTTGTTTTTCTTTTGCTAATAGTGAAGTCTTTGAGGGTTCGGTGGCGGTCAATGAAAGACCGATTTAACGGGGACCTGTGGGAAGAACAGAAGGTTGGTAGTGGATCACGTGGTACTAGAAGACGTTACCTCTACCATCATCAGCTAGCGTTCTTGAGGACGGTTCTTGTGCAGCGAGTGTAAGTATACTTTAACCTCTGTCATAAAAAAATTTATTTTTTAGAAAGGTTGTACAATTGTACATTGCATGCAACTTGGCTTACATCAAGATGGTTGCAGTGTTCTCATAGGCAGATGAGTATTGTTACTACGTACATCATGGATCAATCTATGTGTCATGGATTTGTATAAAATAATCGAGTTCACATTGCATTTGCAGGGACTGTTGCCTCGTCCAACAACACCTCTAGATTTAGTAAACAGTCATGTAATGTTTAATCTTCTTCTGGGTGCATTGTGTATTTTTTTGAATGCTATGTGTTTTGTTTTGCGTAGAAGGGTAGGTTGGTAGTTAATGCTTAGCATTGTTGTTCAGTCCTGGTTGGCAGTGTTGTTATTTTGTGTTTGGAGGTATTGTTGGTAGTTTGTGTTGCTAGGTAGTGTTGGTAGTGTGTTGGTATGTGTTGTGGGTTGGTAGTGTCAGAAGTGTTTATTAGGTTTTTTTAGTTGAATGTTGGGTAATTATGCATTTTCAAACTTTTTCTTGTGGACTAGTGTATGGGCTGATTTTGGTTTAGTAGTCTGGGATCAGAGTGTTATAGAATACAGTTGTGGAATATTGTTTTTGAGTTTACTATTAGTGTTTGCTTCTGTCTTATGGTTGAGTTTAATAGTTTGATTAGGGAATGCTATATTGTATCAAATCATATACAGTGTGTATTGATTAATAATTTTAAACATGTGTGATGTTTAAAGGTGTTTTAATTTTTTTTTCTTCTGTACAGGACTTGGTGCAGCACTGCTGACCCCGCCGGAGCATCTGCCTCAGAGGGGCAAGGGATCGCGACCGCCACCGAACCTACTTCACAAGCATTGACACATGAGGGATACACCAGTGACGTGCCACAATCTGGAACTCTGGGTGCCGGCAATCATAGTTATCCCCTATCACAGGCCTCTGCTACAACTTTGTTGCCTACCTCACGCCAGCGTCAGAGGGCCTGTGATAGGACAGTCATGCCAGAGTTTCTCCACCTAAGCTCTAACTTCCAGGCCGGTTTGAGTGGGCTTGGTAGCTGCGTTGATAAAGGTTTTGAAGCAATAAATACCCTTTTTAGCGAAGTTACCGGCCGACTCGATCGACTGGAATCAGACCTTAGAAGACCGGCACAACATTTTTTCTCCACTATGGAAAAGTGTGTGACGGATAACTTGGGACCAGAGTTCCAGATTGATGTCATGAAGGCCTGTCATGGAGCATATCAAATTGCAGTGCAGCAGCAGCAGGAGCTGCAACAACAACAACAACGCCAACAACAGCAGCAACAGATACAACAACAACTGGCGTACCACACACAACAACAGCAGTTCCTCAGCCACTCAGGCCTGAATGTCCCGTTAAACCAATCAAACAATGTGCATAGTAATTGGCATACAGGCAACATTACGCAACGTAGCCATCACACTACCAGCAGTAACATCCCTCAAGCATCACCAACATCCTTTACGGTTCTAACCACAACTGCTGCTGACCTTGGGCCAGATGTGCCTTCAATTACTGCGCTACTCAATACATCGGTGGAACAGGCACTTAATACATCACAGGAGCAGCCTGTAACCACTGCAAACTCCCAAGATACGCTCCAACAATCTAGGGCAGTGTTCAGTTCGGCCTCTGCAGTACTGCATGGCAGTGTTGATTTAGGCACACACACAATGACAACGGCTCACTCTACTGAAGCATCTGCCACAGTGACATCAACGCATGGAAGAGCGGACACCCCTGTACAAAAGCCTACACTGAAATCTCAGTCCCAGACCACTGCAGAAATCCGGATTAGGAAAAAAAACATTAGCACCAAGCAAGCTGCAAGAAGTAGTGCTGAAGGTCCAACACCACTTCCTAAAAAGAGAAAGGGAGGCTCATTGAAACAGTCAGGCAAGTCAGTTGCAGACCCAACTTCTTCCAGGAAAGTTGGTCGACATAAAAAGACAGTTGATCCTTTGGCCTTATGTCCACCTTCTTCCAGGTCAGTAGCAGACCCCTCTTCAACACGAAAAGTCGGGCGACCAAAACAGAAAGTTGATCAATCTGCATTATGCCCACCTACTACTTCGCCTGCCAATGTTGCCTTTCTTCATGTCTCCAGTCCATCTGCTAACACAGAACTTCGTAGTGTGTCCCTCATCTCCAATGTATCCTTCTCTTCAAATATCACTACTAATGTGCACTCAAATGGACTCCTTTGGTTTGTCTTCAAATGCTTCTATGGTAGCTCCTCCAGTTGTATGTACTGCACTAAGTTTTGAAACAGTTGGTACTCCATCTTTCACACCGCTCAGAACACCAGATTATAGAAGCCCTCATAATATGTCTGCAGCAACGACCTTAAGTGTTGCAGCTGAAAGCTATCCAAGGTCTACAGCTACGTTGACTTCTGGCCCCAATGTGAACACCAGCCGTACCAGCAGCAGCACAAACAGTGCCGATACCTTTCCTGACCAAAACTTTATGTCAATGTGAGCTATTACGTGTTTAGTATTGCGAATTCATAGTAACATTTCTTGTTATTTTGAATAAATGTCTTCTTTTTTTTTAAAATCAAATGTGTTTCTTTACTAAAATGTGTATTATCATTGGTAACATACTCATGGGAATACTCACAGGCCCCGACACACTGTCACATACGCAGATGCCCACACACACATACACATAGATACACACACTCACCCACTCACATACAAATACTCACACACACATTCAGCGACTGAGTCATGCACATTTAACCAATGACCTACACATAGTCACACACAATCACCTACTGACATACACATGCATACACAGTCAGACACGGACTGACAAATATATATGGTAAAGAATTTACAGACAACATTGATATGGTTTGAAACTTTTACTATGAAAACTCTAGCAAAATCTCATTGCAATGAATACAAAGTAAGGCCAAGGTAGTACTTGGGATCCTGAGAACACGTGGCAAAAGCAATTTGTGATTAAGTAATAACCCTTACAACAATATTACTCAGAATCACAATAACTATTTACACATAGTGAGTAGCTGTAACCAAAGTGAAGAAAGATTATAGTACACTATTATTATAATACAAGACCAGTAGGTAAGGCAATGAATCTTTACAATCCCACATGTACATGGTAAAGTCGTACACAACATGTAGAATGCACTTTTCAGACAGAATCCTAAATACAATTGAAAAAAAATTAAATCATTACACCATTTCGTCCTGCCACTCTACCCGTCCATGCTGTGTAATGAAGTAAGAGGCGAAACGGTCCCTCATGTTGAGCAAATCACCACTTGACCTGAGGCTGTGTTCTGTGTAGTCAGCCAGGTTGTGTGGTGGAGTGTCCTGAATGTCCACACGTCTGTGTTCTCGCAGTTGTATAAAGTTATGGAGGACAACACAGGCTTTCACTACGTTCACTATTGTCTCCATTTTTACATTGATGGTCGTCCCCAGTATGCGAAACTTAGCAACCAACAATCCAAAAGCGCACTCAACTGTGCGTCTGGCGCGGGTGAGTCTATAGTTGAATATTCGCTTTGTGTGATTTAAGTCCCGGCTGGAGAATGGCTTTAAAAGGTTCTCACACATTTGGAATGCCTCATCACCCACTACCACAAAAGGCATCAGTGGTCCATGGGTGTTGGGCAGGGGTCTTGGAGGCGGAATACCAAAAGTCTTTTCGTATAGTTTTTTCCCCATATCGGAGTTTTTAAAGGATTGGGAGTCGTTCGCTCTACCAAACTGACCCACATCTACCGAAACAAAGCAGCAATCAGCATCGACAATGGCCATGAGGACTATGGGGAAATATTTTTTGTAATTGTAGAATTCTGAACCACTCCCCTCTGGCTTCAGGATCCTAACATGTTTTCCATCGACTGCCCCGATGCAGTTGGGGAACTGGCAAACTTGTTCGAATCTTGCTGCTTTTTTTAACCAAAGGTCGGTGCTGGGGTGAGGAAGGTAGTCTTCATGCAAGCACTCGCAAATGGCCGGGCAGGTCTCTTCAATGATGCCGGACAGTGTGGTCAATCCAATTCTAAACTGGAAGTGGAGTGACGACAGAGACTCTCCAGTTGCCAGGAATCTTAAAGAAAAATAATATAACAATCAATATATTGTTATGAACAATAAACACATGACAGTTTAGATTTTTATGGTTTCTTTTTTTGGTAACATTAAACTTACCGCAGTGTCACCAAAAGCCGTTCCTCCGCTGGAATGCTTCGACGGAGCAGTGTGTCCTGTCATCTGATTACTCCTTCCACACGGCGCAGCAAATCGTCGACGCTGTCAGGGCTCATCCTCGCAAAGTCATGGAACTTCTCCGGGTTCGCTCGCATTTCCAAGTACAAAGAGTGGTAGACTCCATGTGTCTCACGAACCTCGACTATAGGGTGCTCCCAGAACCGTCGACGACGTCTTTGCTGTCTTGTTCTGCGTCTATCTTCCTCACAAGCCAAAGCATAGGAAACAGACATCTTCATGGATAAATCCAAGTCACGGTAGAAGCTGGGAAAACCAAGATCCATGCTGCCTCCAGCAGACAAGAAAGGTTTGGCAATGGGCAGGGTCTTTTCATACTTTCCCCTTTAGCCACTCCTCCTGGGTGTGCCAAGTGAAAAATCATGCTGGCCAGGCAAAAAAGGCTACATATTTCAGATACGCATGCTGGCATAAAACGCATGCGCATGATCAAAACGCATGTATAAGCAATGATGCGCTGCGTTTTTAAAAAGGCATTTGTATGGATATGCGCACAAAGAAAGCAGCGTCGTGATGCGCATGAGTGCTTTTTACCATGCGGATACGCATGCGCATCCTGCGCTGCTTACCCAAACGCCAGTGTGAAGGCAGCCTTAAAGAACTAAGAATGAGACAAGACATCACAATACGGGGATAGTTGTCATGAACACAGAAGACTACACTGTGTGCAGAATTATTAGGCAAATTAGTATTTTGATCACATGATACTTTTTATACAGGTCCTACTCCAAGCTGTATAGGCTTGAGAGCCAACTACCAATTAAGTAAATCAGGTGATGTGCATCTCTGTAATGAGGAGGGGTGTTGTGTAATGACATCAACACCCTATATAAGGTGTGCTTAGGCTGGCTTCACACTACGGCTGGGATCCGATCCTTGGCTGTCCACTTGAGGCAGACAGCCGCGGAACGGATCAGCACACAGAACTGGAGGGCTAATTTGCCCTCCGGTCCGGTGTGCAGCCGCACACAGCTGCCGCCGTTGATAGGTCAGGACAGTGGTTGCGGGGAGCTAGCCGCGGTTCTGAACTGTCAGGAGGGCCCAGTGCTAAGCTTCAGCACCATGGAGCTGTCCCCTCTGACAGATCAGGAACGAGCGAGCCGCGGTCCCGAGTTATCAGCGGCGGCAGCTGCGTGCAGCTGCACACCGGACCAGAGGGCAAATTAGCCCTCCAGTTCTGTGTGCTGATCCGGTCCACGGCTGTCTGCCTCAAGTGGACAGCCATGGATCGAATCCCAGCCGTAGTGTGAAGCTGGCCATAATTACCATATTAGGAAAATGCCTTTCCTAAGGCAAAATGGGTCAGAAGAGAGATTTGACGGGCTCTGAAAAGTCCAAAATTGTGAGATATCTTGCAGAGGGATGCAGCAGTCTTGAAATTGCCAAACTTTTGAAGTGTGATCACCGAACAATCAAGCATTTCATGGCAGATAGCCAACAGGGTCGCAAGAAGCATGTTGGACAAAAAAGGCGTAAAATAACTGCCCATGAATTGAGGAAAATCAAGCGTGAAGCTGCCAAGATGCCATTTGCCACCAGTTTTGCCATATTTTATAGCTGCAACATTACTGGAGTATCAAAAAACACAAGGTGTGCTATACTCAGGGACATGGCCAATTTAAGGAAGGCTGAAAAATGACCACCTTTGAACAAGAAACATAAGATGAAAACGTCAAGACTGGGCCAAGAAATATCTTAGGACTGATTTTTCAAAGGTTTTATGGACTGATGAAATGAGAGTGACTCTTGATGGGCCAGAGGCTGGATCAGTAAAGGGCAGAGAGCTCCACTCTGACCCAGACACCAGCAAGGTGGAGGTGGGGTACTGGTATGGGCTGGTATCATCAAAGATGAACTTGTGCAACCTTTTCGGGTTGAGGATGGAGTGAAGCTCAACTCCCGGACCTGCTGCCAGTATCTGGAAGACAACTTCTTCAGGCAGTGGTACAAGGAGAAGTCGGTATCGTTCAAGAAAAACATGATTTTCATGCAGGACAATGCTCCATCACATGCATCCAACTACTCCACAGCGTGGCTGGTCAGTAAAAGTCTAAAAGAAGAAAAAATAATGACATGGTCCCCTTGTTCACCTGATCTGAACCCCATAGAGAACCTGTGGTCCCTCCTAAAATGTGAGATCTACAGGGAGGGAAAATAGTACACCTCTCGGAACAGCGTCTGGGAGGCTGTGGTGGCTGCTGCATGCAATGTTGATCGTAAACAGATCAAGCAACTGATAATCTATGGATGGAGGGCTGTTGAGTGTCATCATAAAGAAAGGTGGCTATATTGGTTACTCATTTTTTGTGTTTTGTTTTTGCATGTCAGAAATGTTTTCTTCTCATTTTTGTGCAGTTACATTAGTTTACCTGGTGAAAATAAACAAGTGAGATGGGAATATATTTGGTTTTTATTAAGTTGCCTAATAATTCTGCACAGTAATAGTGACCTGCACAAACAGATATCCTCCTAAAATGGGAAAATCTAAAAAAAAAAAACACTCCAACTTCCGAAAATATTAAGCTTTGATATTTGAGTCTTTTGGGTTGATTGAGAACATAGTTGTTGATCAATAATAAAAATAATCCTCTAAAATACAACTTGCCTAATAATTTTGCACACAGTGTATATCACTGAATCCCTAAATATACCAGCCACACAGCACCAGCCACACACAGACACAGTCAACCACAGCCACGCAGCCCCAACCACACACAGACATAGTCAGTCACGGCCAAGCAGCCCCAGCCACACACAGACAGTCAGCCACACAGACACACACAGCCAGACACACACAGCCAGCCCAGCCACACACAGTCAGCCATACAGCCCCAGCCACACACAGCCAGCCACACAGCACCAGCCACACACAGACATGGTCAGCCACACAGACAGCCCCAGCCACAGTCAGCCACAACCATGCAGCCCAGCCACACAAACACAGTCAGCCACACACAGCCCAAGCCACACACAGACACATAGTCAGCCACACAGTCAGTCACAGCCACGCAGCCCCAGCCACACACAGACACAGTCAGCCACAGCCACGCAGCCCAAACCACACAGACCATAGTCAGCACACAACACACAGCCAGCCCAGCCACAGTCAGCCACATCCATGCAGCCCCAGCCACACAAACACAGTCAGCCACACACAGCCCAAGCCACACACAGACACATAGTCAGTCCACAGCCACGCAGCCCAGCAACACACAGACACATAGTCAGCCACATATAGCCAGCCACATAGCCACACCACACACAGACACAGTCAGACCCCAGCCCACCACACAGCCACCCAAGCCACACACAGTCAGCCCAGGCATATACATACACATAGTCAGCCACACTACACAGCCAGAGTCAGCACACAGTCAGCCACACACCAGCCCCAGCCCACACATTCAGCCCAGCCATGCAGCCACAGCCATGCAGCCACAGACACACACAGACACATAGTCAGCCACTTACAGACACAGCCACACAGATACATAGTCAGCAACACAGACACACAGTCAGCCACAGCCATGCAGCCCCAGCCACACACAGTCAGCCACACATCCAGCCACAGACACATAGACAGACAGACAGACAGACACCACATACACTACTCACCACCAGCAGCTGCAGCGGCTCATCTTGCTGGATCCTGCACTGTGGAACAACTTCCGGCACCTGCAGTAGAGATGAGGGGGCGAGGCCTAGAGAGATTTACTGGAGATGGGGCCCACAGAAGTGGTGAGGGGGCATGGCCTGGAGGAAATTGGAGCCCACCCTCTCACTCTCCTCCTGCTCCTTCTCCTGTCAAACTCCTTGGACCCTCACAGCTGTCAGAGCAGAGCAGTCATGCTCTGTCGGCCCCTGCTACTCTCCTCCTCTGCCTGCTATGCCCGGCGGGTGGTGGTAGCTGCAAAGTTAATAAAAGCTGGCCTGCGTCCGGAGGAGCAGGTGCTGTGGCCCAGCCCATTCCACAACTACCGGCCCATAGGGAAAAGTCCCGCCTCTCCCAATTGCCAGTCCGGGTCTGCACCCTCGCACAGAATCTAACTAAAAAGTACCTGACGAGGCTTGAAACACTCTCTAAAAAAAGGAAGAGATACTGGCATCCTGAACAAAAAAGAATACTCATTTATAGTAAACAAGTGTCCAAGAACAGCAGTATTCTATCACAATCCAAAAATTAATAAAGACCAACGCAAACCCCAGGTAGACCAATTATAGCCGGAGTGAATAGTTTGACAGCCAACCTATCATAATATATCGATAAATATCTTCAACCTATCGTAAAACGTCTACCAGCTTAGCTAAAAGACACAACACACACATTAATGAGCTTGAGAAAAGTGGAATGGAAAAAGAGCTACATTATGGGGACCCTAGACATCAAATCACTGTACACGGTGATTGAACACGAAAAAGGCTGTGAAGCAACCAGATATTTTTTACAACATTCTAGCAACCTGGATCAAAGACAGTCAGATTTCATTGTGGAAAGCATTAACTTTATTCTGAACCATAACTTTTTTGAATATAAGGGGCAGTACTAACAACAGATGTGGGGGGCCGCGATGGGGACGCGTTTTACACCAGGGTACGCTAACCTGTGTGTTGGAAAATGGGAAGAAGAAGCAATTTACGATCACGACCATCTTAAAAATAATATCCGTCTCTGGCAACGCTTCATAGATGACATCCTATTTATTTGGGATGGGTCAGAGCAAGAACTACAAGCATTCTTGGAAGGAATCAACAACAATGATTATGGGCTAGAATTCTCTGGGACTACTAGCAGGACTTGTGTTAATTTTCTTGACCTTGAGATCTTCATTGAAAATGATGAAATATGCGTGAAGACATACAGGAAACAGACTGACTGTAACAGCTATATCGATATTCACAGTTGCCATCTACCCCAGTGGCTTGAAAATGTGCCAAAAAGTCAATTCACAAGATTAAGGAGAAACTGCTCAAGACTGGAGGATTATGACACTGAAGCAATTATTATGCAAGAAGAATTAATAGAAAAGGTTACGACAAGGTCAAAGTGAAAGAAGCTAAGCGAAAATTACAGGAGTAAACAGGAACTCTCTTTTGCAACAAAATAAGACATAAGAGAACACCACACGACTAAGGAACAAATGAATAAGTTACCAATAATCACAGAGTTTCACGATAACTAGAAGAATTTTGAAAGAATACTACATAAGCACTGGCATGTCCTCAAGATAGATAAACTGATAGGCAACCTTCTGCCGGAGTTCCCCAAAGTAGTTTTCAAAAGGGCAACTACACTGAAAGAAATGGTGGCACCCAGCTCAAAGGACGAGATATAATCGAGGAAGGATAAAGGGAAACTTAATGGGTTTAAATACTGCTGACATTGTGCCAGCTGCCAATCCGTGGATACTTCCATCAGACTAAGGAAATATTTTAAAAACTCCACGAATAACATCACCTTTAAAATCAAAGAGCAACTTACTTGCCAAACAAAAGACGTAATATATGAGATCTGTTGCCCATGCGGGACACTATACATAGGACGCACGATACGCACACTCTCAGTAAGGATGGGGGAACATGTCCGGAACATATAAAAGGGATTCACATGCCAACCCTCGTCCAAACACTTTAAGGATGTTCATGGATCCTCATACAGGAAAATGCAATTTTTTGGTATACAAAAAGTAAAAAAAGACCCCAGGGGGGGCGACCTGATTGCAAAAATGTCCAGATGTGAAAGTAAATGGATATACCAAGCGGACACCCTAGCCCCTGCAGTATTAAACCAAGAGATAGAACTATTTGAATTCTAAAAATAAGATAGAGGAAGCCCTCCAACGGACTTCAAATGCCACCTACCCACAAACAATAATAACGCCCTCACCTGCAGTACCTGACTAACCAGAACTCAATAATCTTCATTAAAACATAAATCCTCAAAGCCTTCCTGTTCCCCCTGGCACACTGAAAAATCAAGGCAAGAATGTCACTTTTTAATGGGGACCATTTCATTCTTAAATTTATAGGCTTCGTAACGCAATCATTATTATGATGAATAACTGAAAACATGGCTGCAACACCCTTTTAAGGAATTTTAGGATGTTTACATGGGTATCTGTAGATACATCAATCTTTGGATTAGTTTCATTAAGGGGATTTTATTCTTTATACTTTTTATTTTTTATATGTACTATTTTTTATTTTTCATTTTGTATATTTATTTTCATCCATACATTTTTATTCTTTGTTTTTCAAATTTATAGATTATTTATTATTATACATTTTTTTATTATTATCTCTATGTATTTTTTTCTTTCAGAAAATTTCTTTATTCAAGTTTTTTATCATAACAAAGTACCGTATATACTCGTGTATAAGCCGACCCGTGTATAAGCCGACCCCCCTACTTTTGCCCCCAAAACCTGGGAAAACCTATTGACTCGTGTATAAGCCGAGGGTGGACCCCAGCACAGGTATACAGTCCCCCCAGTGGTATATAGCAGCCTCCCCAGTGGTAGTATACAGCAGCCACAGAGGTATATACAGCAGCCCCAGTAGTAGTATACAGCAGCCTCCCCAGTGGTAGTATACAGCAGCCTCCCCAGTGGTAGTATACAGCAGTCTCCCCCAGTAGTAGTATACAGCAGTCTCCCCCTGTGGTAGTATACAGCAGTCTCCCCCTGTGGTAGTATACAGCAGTCTCCCCCTGTGGTAGTGTACAGCAGCCTCCCCCTGTGGTAGTATACAGCAGCCTCCCCCTGTGGTAGTATACAGCAGCCACAGAGGTATATACAGCAGCCTCTCCCCTGTGGTAGTATACAGCAGCCCCCCCTGTTGGTATACAGCAGTGCCTCCCCATGTGGTATATACTGCAGCCCCTCCCCTGTGGTAGTATACAGCAGCCCCCCCCCCTGTGGGTATACAGCAGTGCCTCCCCCTGTGGTATATACAGCAGCCCCTCCCCTGTGGGTATACAGCAGTCCCCCCCTGTGGTAGTATACAGCAGCCCCCCCCCCTGTGAGTATACAGCAGCCCCCCCGTGGTAGTATACAGCAGCCCCCCCGTAGTATATACAGCAGTACCCCCCTGTGAGAATACAGCAGCCCCCCCGTGGTAGTATAAGCAGCCCCCCCGTAGTATATACAGCAGCCCCCCCGTGGTAGTATACAGCAGCCCCCCCGTAGTATATACAGCAGCCCCCCCCTGTGAGAATACAGCAGCCCCCCCGTGGTAGTATACAGCAGCCCCCCCGTAGTATATACAGCAGCCCCCCCGTGGTAGTATACAGCAGCCCCCCTGTGGGTATATAGAGCCCCCCCCCGTTGCTGCCGCACACCTGTAAAAAGAAGATCTTTCATACTTATCCTCCTGCTGTCACCGCGCGCATCCTCCGCTCTTCTTGCTTGCACCCGGGCCCCGGCGTCCATCCATATGACCGCGCACAAATAATGACGTCATTATTTGTGCGCGGTCACGTGGATGGACGCCGGGTGCAAGCAAGAAGAGCGGAGGATGCGCGCGGTGACAGCAGGAGGATAAGTATGAAAGATCTTCTTTTTACAGGTGTGCGGCAGCAACGGGGGGGGCTCTATATACCCACAGGGGGGCTGCTGTATACTACTACGGGGGGGCTGCTGTATACTACCACGGGGGGGCTGCTGTATTCTCACAGGGGGGGCTGCTGTATATACTACGGGGGGCTGCTGTATACTACCACGGGGGGGCTGCTGTATACTCACAGGGGGGGGCTGCTGTATACTACCACAGGGGGGCGGGAGAGCACTGACAGTGCTATGTAATATGTACGGCTCCCCCTGCCGCTGATGGACAGGGGGATGCAGTGCATATTGCATTGCACTAATGAGCGGCCCCACGTGACCGGCCGCTCGCTATACAGCCTCCCCCTGCCTCCTCCTGCCTCCTCCATCCCCCGGACACCGGCCCCACACAGTCAGCCGTCACTGACTCGTGTATAAGCCGAGGGGGGCACTTTTCAGCACAATTTCTGTGCTGAAAAACTCGGCTTATACACGAGTATATACGGTATACTGACAATTATCAGCAGAATTCCAATAATAACATCAAGTGCATTAATCGCATACATATAGACACGGGTTGCTGTTACTCCTTTCAAGGAGAAAAAGGCGGAGGGAAGGAATAAAGTAAGATCGGGGTCAAATTCCGGACAAATACACTTATAATAGAAGTATTAATTACCCCTTAAGTATACTTAACTATTCAACCTCTTCCACCAGAAACCGGAGTCCGATCAGGGATCGCCAGGAGAAAAAATAAAGCTGATAGTCAGAATGAAGACCCCTAAACAGACCCCCAAGCAACATAAGGCGAGAGAAAAAGCTTTAAAACCATCTAAAGATTAAAAATATGGAAAGCTTCACGAATTTGCGTGTCATCCTTGCGCAGGGGCATCTCTATGTATTTTAAAACCATTTTTTGAACATTTAATAAAATTATTTTTTATCAAATAAGTTCTCCCTACTATCATAGTGTGAAAGTCTACTATAATAAAAAGTAATATATCCTAGAACGTTAATATAATAACAATCTCATAATATGGTAAGAGATGGCTATGGTATAAAACCACTAAAACTCATAAACTAATAGGGCACTTCCATTAACAAGTTTTTATATATACAAAAAGCAGAAGTGGACTGATCTTCTCACACCCATACAACTAGGAAACATACAAAAAAGCAGTCAAAGCTCCCAACTAAATCACTTTAGTAGAACACATTGGATAGGGACGATTGAGAGAAAAAACTGTAGTAGAGAGGAGAAAAAAAGTCCATTAATCGATCCCAGTAAGATTAACCAATGAGGAGTAGTGTGCTAGATATAAGGGAGGACAGGAGAGATAGCAGGCAACCATGATGAAGAAGGCCATCCTGCCTTCAAAACATGTTGATGCCGCTACACTCTGCTTAGACTGCGCTGAGCCCTGACTTTTAACTCCGCCCACCCCGTCACCTGACCACTACAGAGACGGAGACATCATTCGCAGCCGACCACTGACAGCTGATGCAGCACTGTGTGACCGCCGGCCACGGCGCATAGTGGGAAGCGATCTCCCTGACAGGAGACACTGCGAACTTGAACCAACGCTGACATAGGAGTACGGAGGAGAAGCTGGGCACCCAGCACCGTAAGTCAGATTGAGAAATGTATTTCCTCCACAGCACGACCTATATTGCTCAAAGTAAAGTATTATATTATGATTACAGGCACCACATAGAGCGACTGTGAATCCTGAACCACACTACCCATCTTCTTAGTCGAACCCTATAGGAAAAAAATCATGCCCACATAAATTTATTGACAGGTAATACATATGTAAGTTGCAATATAGATAACAATAACAGGATAAAAGGATTAGTTACCATATAACTGTGGTTAGCACTGCAGCCTTTGCAACACTGAGGGCCTGAGGTCCTAGGTTCAATTCCCACCAAGGACACTAAGGACAACATCTGCAAGGAGTTTGTATGTTCTCCCCATGTTTGTGTGGGTTTCCTCCGGGCACTCCGGTTTCCTCCCACATTGTAAAAACATACTGATAGGATATTTAGATTGTGAGCTCCAAGAGGGACAGCATTACTGATGTATGTAAAGTGCTATGGAATTAATAGTGCTATATAAATGAATAAATATTATATTATTATTATATAACTTGGCTATTTTTTAGATACCAGCATAGGGAGAAAGGCCCTTTAGATATAAGACTATCCTACTCCACCAGTACACTTAGAGTGGAGTACCTGAAAAATCCCAAGCACATTAAGTGGAGGATCATAGGATCATCACTTTCCAAATAAGGGTAAGAAAAAGAGATAAGTCCGACCTAGGGTATATTGTGGTGGACAATACCCTAATTCTCAATATATCCACAGGTAAACAACCCATTAAAAGCCATCAGGAAAGGAAACGAATACATCAGGATATAAAGCCTTCTATTAAATCAAATAAGAGTTTGGATATAAAGACTTTACAGGATACTTGTTGTCATAAATAAACATCCTGATATAGGGTTAAAATTATCTATAGCGATTTGTCCTTTATTTATGCATATTTACACTGAGCCTAACCTTCATACTGTAACATAGTTCAAACAATAAGGTGCTCCTAGCACGGTAAACACCTTAGGCTTCCTAGCAGCTAGTTAAGAGGAATGGGAGTACTCCCCCTATAAGCAGTGAGCTCCAGTGTCTACTAGAATATTAAATAATGTTACCAATAAGCCTATCATAAGCTTCCAAACACATGACATCATCATATGGGCTGTCAAAAATTGTTTAAAGGCATAGTAATTTTTGTGTATGTAAACTTTTGACTTTGCAGAAAGTAATAAAAATGCCTTAAACATTCTCCTTCTATCATTATTTTGGCATTTGGCAAATATAAATTATTATGGTAGTCTTAATTGCCCTAAATTGAAAGGTTTATTTTGATCTAATGTCAGATAGTGGGAAAAACATGCATGTCTCTTTTTTAGTGTATGTAAACTTATGGTTTCAACTGTACGCTATATACAGCAATTTTGGGGTATTGCTGTATATACTGAAACCAATCTGTAGACTGCATGTTCATATCAGGTCCCAAAAAAGTTTTTAAAAAGGAAAAAAAAAATAAACTTGCCCCCTCTTTTCTCCAGTTAACAATAAAGATATGTAGGAAAAAAACAAACATATTTGGTATTAACATGTTCAGAAAAGTCCAACTTATAAAAATGTATTAACCTTTTCTATAAATAATATATAATGCGGGGGAAAAGAAAAAAATGCCAGAATTGAGGGTTTGGGTACCTTTACACGTCGCAACATTGCATGCAATTTCACTTGCAACTTATTGGTTGCAGTGAAATCATGGACACATTGTTCTATTTTGTTGCTGTGTACAAATGTAACAATGTGTCCATGATTTCACTGCAACCAATAAGTTGCAAGTGAAATTGCATGCAATGTTGCGACGTGTAAAGGTACCCTTTTTTCATTGCCTGGGAGGGGAAAAAAACAGCACTGAAATGGGTCATGAACAGCTGAATGCACTTCAGCCTCCTTTGCATATTAATGCAAACTCTGATTTCTCATTACTGGAGGAAAGGACTCCCATGTAAAGTTATTGCTGGATTTCTTTGAGGCCACATGCACACATTGGGTATTTGGTGAGTTCTTTTTACCTTCAGCCAAAACCAGGAGTGGGTAATAAATACAGAAGTGGTGACGTGTTTCTATTACGCTTTTCCTCTGATTGTTCCACTTTTTGTTTTGGCTTACAAATTGGGGTAAAAAAACTCACCAAATACTCAACATCTATACATGGCCTGAAATAGCTAATAGTTTGGGGGAGAGGTGGGGGCTGAAATAACATTTCCTTTAGGCTGCAAGACCACGATTACTAGCATTCTGCACACAACATAGTTTTGCTGCATCCAAAATGCTGCATGGTACAGTACAATAACAATTAAGAAATACCATACTTTATTTCGCCACATTATAAGGCAAATCACACTGTCCATGTTTTTAGAATGGGTGCCTCACACATGTGGTACATAACAGACTAACAATCCTATGGATCCGTCACACAACATTAGTCAAACACAAAACATGAAAATTGCGACACAAGACCCAATTGTATGCAAAATAGAAAATGTTTTATTCAGATCAGATAAAGTGCACATGTGCTCAGTTACATGTCGGAAAAAACGTGCATGTTTTTATGAGGCAGAATAGTTAATACTGTAACTTTAATAGTAGTGGTTAATGTACTAAGCCAAATAATCATGTAGTGAGTAACCCTGACTCATAACAATGATATAAAAAGTATTATTGGATATATCCAGTTTGATCACAATTTAAACCTGATATATCATATAACTATTAAGCTCCAAATATACAGATTTAATTAATGATGCATATTTAAAGGGAACCTGTCAGCTGTTTTAGCCCTTCTAACCTATCCCTACCTGTCCCTGCAGCCACCTACTACTTTCCTAACCATCCCTCTCTGACCAATATTGCATTTATAACAGTGGAACAGAACAGTTTTTAAACTTACAAAATCTCTGACGATGGGGTGTTCCTGACGGAGGGGCGGTGTCTCCAGGGCTGCGCTCCCCCTGCCTTACTGGTCTAATTACACCCTGATGGGCAGCATCATTCCTTCAGGACCGATGTCCTGATTTAAATCTTAAAATACTGCGCTACTGAAAGACATCCACAAATAGTGTATTTATAAAACAATTTGTGATTTTATTACGCATTTTGGGGTCCGTATGCCCCTTCTTAAGACAATGGTCACATGATGTACATCCAGACACTGAGACAGCAAGGTCTTAAATAGACTGGTGTCATACACAGAAATTTAAAAAAAGGCACGCAGGATAACGAACCTGTCACTTGACACCAGAGACATCCGTACAAACATACAAGATAGCAAAGCATTATAAAAACCACAACATTTAAAATGCACTTGCAATTAAAATGTATATTAGAATATCTAAACATTCAAAGAAAATTTAATATACTAAGATTAAAAAATGTGGTTTGAACCTTTCTTTAAAGGGACACTGTCAAGGTCATTTTTCAATATGATACTAAGATCTCCCTTGAATAGAGCCTGGCCAGACCTTTTAAAGACATGTAAAATCATTATAGTTTCCTTACTATAAGCATTTTCAGACCCTGCAGGGAGCTCCTGCATTAGTCCTATCTATTATAAGCATAATTGGTCTAGCCTTGTTAAAAAACTGTTCATTTACTGTATTATGCAGTCCTTCTCAGCAGCTTTCTCCTCCCTTCTCCCTCCTCCCTTTGCTCTCAGTGCAGTGTCAGGTTTCAGTTTCCATTTGGAGCTTCTGTTCTCTTGAGGACATGGAGGGAGAGAGCCATTTCAGGTCTACCTTACCTGTTCTAGATAAGGAGTCTACTCCATTTGTTTCTTTAACCCCTTAGTGACGAAGAAATTTGTAATTTTTCATTTTCGTTTTTTCGCTCCTCGGCTTCCAAGAGCCATAACTTTTTTATTTTTCTGTCGACACAGACATATGACGGCTTGTTTTTTACGGAATGAGTTGTACTTTCAGATGCAATAATTCATTTTACCATATAATGTACAGGGAAATTGCAAAAAGATTCCAAGTGCAGTGAAATTGCAAAAAAAAGTGAAATTACACGTTTGTTTTTTGGGTTTTCTAGTCGCCGTGTTCACTATATGGTAAAACTGATGAGACCGAGTGATGCCTCGGGTCAGTACGAGTTTGCAGATACCAAACATGTATACCTTTACTGGTATCTAGGTGGTGGAAAAAAATTCAAAAGCATGAAAAAACAAACATTGCACTTTTTGCGTCCTTATTTTTCGGGATCTGGGGCTGGGTGATGGCTTATTTTTTGCGTCTTGAGCTGACGTTTTTAATGATACCATACTTGGGTGGATGTGCTGTTTTGATCGCCCGTTATTGCATTTTTTAGCATTGTTGCAGCGACCAAAAAAACGTTTTGGCGTTTGAACCATTTTTTGCGTTACGCAGTTTACGGCTCTCATTATATGATTCTTTATATTGATAGATCGGGCGATTCTGAACGCGGAGATACCAAATATGTGTATTTTATTTTTTTTTAATACTTTTATTGTGGATGGGAGAAAAGGGGGGTGATTTGAACTTTTATGTTTTTTGTTTTTTTTTTCAACTTTGTAAAAACTTTATTTGCTTATTGATTCTTACTTTTACACTGCCCCATAGAGAGGCATGCAGCTGCACAGTCCAATCACTTCTATAGCTGCTCTGTATCTGTCAGAATCGCGGACCTGTTGTGGTTGGCAACCCCTGCCAACCACAACCAGGAAATGCTCCGTGACAGGCTTCGGGGTCAAGCCAGGACCCCGGCCTGTCACGTCAGCACCGGAAATGTCAATGTTATCGCGAGATCTACCCTGGAGCCCGGTAAGCGTGCGCTGCCTCCTCCGGCTCCGTTAGATCCCGCTCTCAGAGATTGAGGGCGGGATCTAAGGGGTTAACAGCACCGATCGGATGGCAGGACCGATTGGTGCTGTTAGTCCGACATCTCAGCTAGTGAGATCAGCTGAGATGTCGGAGTTTTGAAGTGAGCTCCATGCCATAGCTCACTTCAAACACCGGGTAACGACAGCCTGATGTCTAGAGACGTAAGGCTGTCGTTAAGGCGTTAAGCAGATATCCTGCTGTGCTGTGTTTTATTTGACCTTGCTTGGCTGCAAACAGGAGCAGAGAGGAGAATACAGCCCCCCCCCACTGACGTCCTGTGCAGTGATGAGAATATGTGACATGAATATTCATCCTATGGGGAGTGGACAGCAGGGAACTAAGTGGATCATTCACTGTGAGTGACAGATGGAATGATTCTCGTTATTTGAAGTTTTCAGAAGATAGGAGGGAAATATAAATAAAAGAAATACATCAATAGAGAAAGCTTAGAGAAAGGAATTAGAAAATGATAGCAGTTATATTTGCATTTTTGACCTGACAGATTCCCTTTAAATGATATCAAACTATTGGTCTTGGGAACACTAAAGAATAGATACGATACAATGGAACTGAGCTACATAGTCATGCATGAATATGCATACGTTACGATGGAACTGCGCTAAATAGTCATCCCCTGTAAGTAAGACATTTTAGAATTGTAAAAGCATTAGGGTATTTGTGACACTGAGAGATGAAAAGACTATGGGTACCGTTACACGTCGCAACATTGCATGCAATTTCACTGGCAATTTGCTGGTTGCAGTGAAATCATGGACACATTGTTCTATTTTGTTGCTGTGTACAAATGGAACAATGTGTCCATGATTTCACTGCAAACCAGCAAATTGCCAGTGAAATTGCATGCAATGTTGTGACGTGTAACGGTACCCTATTTGAAATGAGTGTTAGAGAAAAGAAAAAGGGAAGTAAATTGAATTAGATCATTTATTACAAAATCATGAGAGAAATCTATGTATTAATGTGACATTAAAAGTAAGATTAAGTGTCAGTTTCTGTTCTCATACGGGAGGGAATTGCAAAGTGTTAGAGAGATTGGTAGAATAGAACATGAATGTGTAGATAAAAAAAAAAAAGGGGAGTTATAATATTTTCAGTAGAAATAAAATGTAAGAATTATTACTGTTCTAGTAACACTAGTGCAACAAGAACAAGTGTAGGGGATTATCACAGGATGGGAGATTACAAAGTGTACAGAGAGTTTCCCTGCAGATAAAACAGGGAAAAAAGAATACAAAAAAAATAGATACATTAGCGCAGTATTTTAAACCCCATCTCTATTCCTTTCCTCCTATTGTGCAGCCTTTGTTTTTTCCAGTGTGTAGTGACCCAGTAAGTAAAAAGAGAAAAAAAATGTATTTAAATAAAAAAAACTCCCCAACTTTTGTCCTGGTCCACTAATTAAAAAAAGTCTAGCAGATCCAAAGTAGTCCACCAAAATCAATGTAGTCCACAAATGGAAACCTATAACACATTGTAAGAAAGGAATACAAAGGAGACAATCCCTTGTTCACCAAATTATTATTTTTAAAAAAGAAAAAAAAACAGCTTCAATTTGTCCATGGCATTCCCACGACTTCACAGGAATCAGTGATGAGCGGTGATGATGTCAGTAATGTTACCACTCATCACTGGGTCACACAGAGGGCATAGTGAGACCCAGAATGTCTCAGCAGCAGTGACTTCGGTACCTTAGTAATGTCAACTCTTGTGAGATATTTTTGGTCTCGTGCTGTCCTTTGCGGTGATGAGAGGTAACGTTACTGACTTTTTGATTGCTCGACAGTCGCAGGGTACAACTGTTTGCTGATGCATCCATTCTAATGGATAATTACTGGACATGTGAACTTAACCTTTCCGAGGTGGAAACACACTAAAAACTCTTGTGCATTTTTACCTGCTTTTTTTCTGCATCTGATGCAAGTCTATGGAGAGAATTTGCACATATAACTCAGTGTATACGCAAGAGAAATTAACATGTTGTAAATTTGAAACATGCACCACAAGTCAATTTACGCAGAGTTAAAAAAAAGCACAGTGGGCGGGAGATTTCTATGAACCACATCCACTTTGCTCGATCTGTAAGAAGCAGCACAGTGAAAATATGCTGTGTCAAAAACTCAGTATAAACTCATCATGGGCACACAGGCTGAGATTCTGCCAGTGAGCTAATTCTGGCATCTAAGGCTGGTTTCACACTAGCGTGTGTATGCCTGGATTGCAGTTTTAAAGGACATGCCCCCCAAGGGGGCGTGTCATTTCTTTCCAGAACCAGCGGAAACAGGTAATCGAATGTAATGGGATGCTCCTGCACCAGTATTATCACTAATCCAAGAGACTAATCAGTGATAATACCGATGTGGGTGCATCCAGTTGCATCCTGAAAGAACACTTGTGAGGGAATCCAGGGAAATTTGGGAGCCTAGAGAAAAAACACAAAAGTGCTACAAAGTTTGCTGTTAAACCCCTTTCAAACCAGCGTTTCTGTCCGGATCCGGCAGATCCGGACAGAAAACCGCATTTGTCGCCTAATGGCCGCACTTGCAGTACTCTTGTAGTAAGCCCCATGCATTCTCTATGGGGCTTGTGGCAAGTGAGGCAAGTGCAGTATTGCCGCAATCCGGCACTTTTTTCAGTTGCGTCCGTGAATAAAACCGCAGCTGACCGCGTTTTTTTTCGCGGCTGCAACTGCCACAAGTGCCAGATCTCTGCAATGCCGCACTTGCTGCAAGCTCCATAAAGAATGCATGGGGCTTGCTACAAGAGTACCGCAAGTGCGGCCATTAGGCAGCAAATGCGGCAGATGTGGTTTTCTGTCCGGATCTGCCGGATCAAGACAGAAACGCTGATGCGAAAGGGGCCTTAGGAAAATTTCACACGGGTGTTGTTTGAATCTGAGGAAATACGGATAAAGCCTGCATACCCCCAGATTCAAAAACACCAATGTGAAACTAGCCTAACAGCTAACTTTGTAGCTCTTTTATCTGTTTTTTTTTCTCTAGGCTCCCAAATGAATTACAAGGGTTGGAAAGTTGGCTGCTTTCTGATGAAATCTCTAAAATAACACAAACAGGTGTGTACTGACATAGAAAACACCCCACCTAATTTCTTATGGCAGCACCTTGGTTCTAGGCTTCCTGCTGCCTATGTTACAGTGTCTGAACTGTGAATGATGATGTGTCCATACACACCTGTCTATATAACACCTCACCGCTCACATTGCATGTCATGTTGTTTTTATTTTGTGCTGTACACATTAGACATGCGACTTGGAGTGACGTTTCGGCTATAATCCAATAGCCTTTTTCAAAAGTCGCTGTTGGTGAATACAAAAAGTGGAAGTGTGAGACATATACACATATATACAACTATATACAATGTTATATACATATTCTGATATTCTGTTACAAGACATGGAGTAATAACAACATTCTGTCAGTGTTGTGTGTATACATTCCACTGATCCTTTAATAGAAGGACATCAATACATTGGACAGGGAGATATGGTCCTTGTGTTATGATCAGTATATATCTAAAAGTGAGATATATAGGGGATAGTAGTACAGTTACCTGGTGACTTGCAGCCAGGGCTTAATGCTGTGTAGATATGGAGTCCATGTATGGCTATATACACATGTAGTGTGTGCTCATATTGAGCTGGTTAGCCTGTGGATCAGATGGTTATGTTTAGAACTGGATACCCCAGAGTGTGGCCATTTAATTAGGTTTTCTGATTACCTCTTTAGGTATGGTGAGAGCCCCTGTGTGGTGGTCAAGTACCTTAGATGAGGATTCTGTGGAAAAGATCTACAATAGTTAATCTACATAGAATTGTATAATGGCTGGTACTTATCTCATAAGGTGGTGCTAGGTGCTCCTTGCCTCCTGTGCTGTTATGCCGGCGCCTCCCGCGCTATGGCTAGTAAGTGCGTCTGGGTTTGCACGCCCTGTGTTTTATCCACCCTGTTCTGGGTCACCTGACCGGACGTGACGTCGGTTATGGCGGAAGTTCACTGTGCATCTGTCTAAGTCTGCCCCGCCAGTGTTCTGAGGTCACCGGAAGTGACGTCTCGCTACCTGTCCGCTTGTTATTACCAGTTGCTAGGAACTAAGCCTAGGATATTGTGTTCTGTTGAAGTGTTGCGGTTATGTTTAAGGGGGCTTAGTGATGCATGTGTGAATTTAGGATTGTGTTAGTACAAGATGTGGAGTGTTAGCATGTTCACTTGATCAATGAGTATGTTCTATAGTGTTGATTGTTATATTCCGGTATAAGCTCCATTCTTATGGGGTCACTCATAGCTGGAGTGGTGGGGTTATCAGGACTATACAACCGTAGCTCATTCAATCCTCCACACACGTACCATCCAGTGGAAACATACATCGACTGTCTAGACAGGGACATTAAAGATCTGATCAAAGAACAACAATTAGGTCTCCTCCCAACCCGCAACAACTACAGCAGAGAAGAAAAAGTGGCATTAAACAACCTTAGTAAAAATCCACACATAACAATAAAACCAGCAGATAAGGGTGGAGCAATTGTGGTCCTTAATAAGCACCAGTATCTTTCGGAAATTCAACGCCAACTAGCTGACACAAACACATACCAAAAGATCAACACAGACCCAACGTATAGGATTAGAAGACGGATCACAGATACCCTTAAGACCTATGTGGACAATGGCACGATCGATACTGACACCCGAACTTTCTTAATGAACCAACACCCAATCACACCTGTTTTTTACATCCTTCCCAAGGTACACAAAATCCTTACAAATCCACCAGGCAGACCCATAGTGACCTCAACGGACTCGATTCTAAACCCCTTATCCATTTATCTTGAAAAGATACTTACCCCATTCACCCAAAAGACAAAATCCTTCATCTTGGACACGGGTAACTTCCTAAAAAAACTTAAGGACATAGGCACAATACCGATACACAGTACCTTGTTCACATTGGATGTAAATAGTCTCTATACCTCCATAGAACATCATAAAGGTCTTGAGGCAGTCCAGAAAACACTAGACACATCAGAGCTAACCGTGCCACAACAAAACTTATGCCTAGATCTACTCACCATCGTCCTACAAGAAAATTTCTTCTTGTTTGGCGACGACTTCTATATCCAGCGCTGCAGGACAGCGATGGGCGCGAATGTCGCGCCAGCTTATGCCAACCTCTATATGAACGAATTCGAGGAAACACACATATATACCGATGTCCTGTTCCAGCAATATGCCTTATGCTGGTACAGGTACATCGACGATATATTCGGCATTTGGACTGGCCCTATAAACACCTTGCAAACATTCTTCGAGACCCTCAACAAAGTGAGGAATGAGTTAAAATTCACAATCACTACGGACAATGAGACAGTTTCTTTCCTAGACACTAAAGTCATCAAAAATACTGACGGTTCCCTCTCCACAGACTTGTACTCTAAACCAACAGACTGCAACGGTCTACTGAGATATGATAGTTGCCACCCAAAAGCAACACGTGATAGCCTTCCCCGGTCACAGTTCAAAAGGGTATCAAGAATAGTCACAGACCCATCAAGAAGAACCCAACAACTTCAACAGATGTCCCTCAAATTTAAGGACAGACATTACCCTGAGCCATTACTAGCCAAGGAACTTGAACGTGCCAACACAGAACCCACGGAACCCCTAGAGAAAAATAAAAGAGACCGTGTCCCATTTGTACACCATTTCCACCCCTCAGTCTATAGGGTTCATAATCTAATAAGAAAACACTAGCCTATACTAAACAGAGCTTATCCACGCATACAGGCATTCCAGGAGCCACCCCTCATGTGTACCAAAAGACCTAGGAATACCAAAGATCAGGTAGTTAGAGCAGACGTGGGAAGTTTCTCTAAACAACCGACTCAAACTTACTTACAACCAAAAAGAACGGGCACATACCCCTGCCTCAATTGCCCCAGCTGCTCTAACGTAATAAAGGGCAATACGGTCACTCATCCTAGGACTGGCAAAACATACAACATCAGGGACTTTTACACATGTAATACCAACTTTGTAATCTATGTCATCAAATGCCCTTGTGGACTCCTGTATGTGGGAGAAACCACACAGGCAATAAAGGACAGGATCTCACACCACAAATCGGACATACGTTGTAAGAAAACATGGCTACCATTACCCTTCCATTTCCAGGAAGCCAGACACACAGTGGCACAACTGAGATTCCAGATAATAGAGAAAGTGAACAGACCTAGAAGAGGGGGCAACCATATTCAACTACTAAAAGACAGGGAAACATATTGGATTTATACACTAGACACATTGACACCAAAAGGACTCAATAGGGAAATTGACTGGTACTAGTTCACAATTGTCAACCCTTTTTTACCCTTACAGGCCCACTAGTCTACTTGTATAAAAAAAGTGAGAGAAAAAAATCGCTAAACCCCAACCCCCACTCTGGGATGGTAAGCATACTAAGTATATATGTATGAGAATGTGTGAGTGACAAGGCTATGGACTCCTATGTATATACTGTGATCGTGTTGAATATGTTTAATATGATGTAGTATAACTTTGACCATCGGGTCACCATTGTAACCCTATGCAATAGCAATTCTATATGTATAATATGTATATAATGTCGTCCCACTTGAGGGATAATGTCATGGGGCATCAACAATTGATAACCCCACCACTCCAGCTATGAGTGACCCCATAAGAATGGAGCTTATACCGGAATATAACAGGCGCCGGCATAACAGCACAGGAGGCAAGGAGCACCTAGCACCACCTTATGAGATAAGTACCAGCCATTATACAATTCTATGTAGATTAACTATTGTAGATCTTTTCCACAGAATCCTCATCTAAGGTACTTGACCACCACACAGGGGCTCTCACCATACCTAAAGAGGTAATCAGAAAACCTAATTAAATGGCCACACTCTGGGGTATCCAGTTCTAAACATAACCATCTGATCCACAGGCTAACCAGCTCAATATGAGCACACACTACATGTGTATATAGCCATACATGGACTCCATATCTACACAGCATTAAGCCCTGGCTGCAAGTCACCAGGTAACTGTACTACTATCCCCTATATATCTCACTTTTAGATATATACTGATCATAACACAAGGACCATATCTCCCTGTCCAATGTATTGATGTCCTTCTATTAAAGGATCAGTGGAATGTATACACACAACACTGACAGAATGTTGTTATTACTCCATGTCTTGTAACAGAATATCAGAATATGTATATAACATTGTATATAGTTGTATATATGTGTATATGTCTCACACTTCCACTTTTTGTATTCACCAACAGCGACTTTTGAAAAAGGCTATTGGATTATAGCCGAAACGTCACTCCAAGTCGCATGTCTAATGTGTACAGCACAAAATAAAAACAACACGACTTTTTCACTAGCAAAACTGCTTACTGAGAGTGCATTTGTTCATAAGACTTACTTTACGCAGGGTCTTTGACGACCCCTACAAATAGCACCTCCAACTCACACAAGGAGTGCACACCAATTAAACGTTTATAACACATTGCATGTCAGACCAAATGAGAATCATGAGGTCAAAGGAACTGCCCAAGGAGCTCAAAGGCAGAATTGTGGCAAAGCACAGATCTGGCCAAGGTTATAAAAGAATTTCTGCAGCACTCAAGGTTCCTAAGAGCACAGTGCCCTCCATAATCCTCAAATGGAAGATGTTTGGAACCACCAAAAGTCTTCCTAGACCTGGCCATCCAGCCAAACTGAACAATCCTTGAGAGAAGAGCCTTGGTGAGAGAGGTAAAGAAGAACCCCAAAATCACTGTGGCTGAGCTCCAGAGATGCAGTAGGGAGATGGGAGGAAGTTCCACAAAGTCAACTATCACTGTAGCCCTCCACCAGTCGGGCCTTTAAAGGCATAGTGGCCCAACTGAACACTCTCCTCAGTGAAAGACATATGAAAGCCCGCATAGAGTTTGTAAAAGAACACATGAAGGACTCTCAGACTGAGAAAAATGATTCTTTGGTTTTATGAGACGAAAATAGAACTTTTTGGTGATAATTCTAAGCAGGATGTGTTGAGAAAACCAGGTACTGCTCATCACCTGCCCAATCCCATCAGTGAAACATGGTGGTGGCAGCATAATACTATGGGGGTGTTGTTCAGCTGCAGGGACAGGATGACTGGTTGCAATTGAAGGAAACATGAATGCAGTCAAGTACAGAGATATCCTGGATGAAAACCTCTTCCATAGTGCTCTGGACCTCAGACTTGGCCGAAGGTTCACTTTCCAACAAGACAATGACTCTAAGCACACAGCTAAAATAACAAAGGAGTGGCTTCAGAACAACTCTGTGACCATTCTTGACTGGCCCAGCCAGAGCCCTGACCTAAACCCGATGGAGCATCTCTAGAGAGGCCTGAAAATGACTGTTCACCAACGTTCACCATCCAACCTGACGGAACTGGAGAGGATCTACAAGGAAGAATGGCAGAGAATCCCCAAATCCAGGTGTGAAAAACTTGTTGCATCATTCCCAAGACGACTCATGGCTGTACTAGCTCAAAAGGGTGCTTCTACTCAGTACTGAGCCAAGGTCTGAATACTTATGACCATGTGATATTTCAGTTTTTCTTTTTTAATAAATTTGCAAAAATTTCAACATTTCTGATTTTTTTTAAGTCAAGATGGGGTACAGAGTGACATTAATGAGAAAAAAAATGAACTTTTTTGAATTTACCAAATGGCTGCAATGAAACAGACTGAACAATTTAAAGGGGTCTGAAAACTTTCTGTACCCACTGTATGTTGCCGGAGTGATATATTTGTGGGATTGTTGTTCTCTATAAAATGTACATCAGATTTGTCAGCTTTAATCAGAGAGCTGCCAATCTCCTAAAACAAAATTTTTTGAGTTGAAATCCTACTTTTGGTGAAAGTTATTCTGATCTGTCCTCAAAATCTAGAGGCTAGAATTTTTATGAAAAATATTTTACTTTGCAATGCTGGCATTTACAGCACAGTGAAACTAGTCCTTAAAATCAATTAGTCTGACCCATCAAAACTTTTACACTAGAATTTTGTTGTAAAAGCTTTAAAAAGTTGCAAAATGTTGAAGCAAAGCATGGCTCTGCTAAAATGTTGCCACCTATGGTGCTCTCACGCCGTTCTCATGCAGATCTTGGTGAATTGAGGCCAATGAGTTCTAGCTGCTTTGTTCTTCCAATTGAGTGCAGTCATCAAATCACGTCAAGTGCTAGAATCAGAGTGAAGACGATAACATAAGTGGGACAGTACACAGTATAAAAGTCTGCAGAGCTCTGTTAAAAACTGAGTGATCTACTAACAAGAGATGGCTGAACCCATGGAACTTCTGGTTCCGGGAGGTTCAGCCGGTCTTTTTTTTTTAAGTTTTGTTCTGGACTCAAACTTGACCTGAACCTCATTGGAAATCACTGATTGGGTAGTTCTGCTCTCCACCCACATACAGCCAGCCATAGACAAAGCACTTCCGGGAGAATGAGGTGTTGTCATTTTCATTTTTTGGTACACGCTATATCCGACAATGCTGATTTTACCCCTTTTGTAAGCCATTCAAACACTGTAAACGGCTCGTGTTAGACTGAGCACCAAGCGTACCCGACTACTGTATGCTCGTTCCAGTGGTTTGTGTATGTAAAGCACCCAGATTCTGAACCAGAACAATGGTAAGTTTTTAAAAGTCTGTGTTTGGTATGAACACCAAACATTAAAGTCCGATTCGCTCAACCCAACTCATAACTATTCATAGTTCCTACTTCTACTACTGTCTACTAACCATTTAGGAGCCAGTTTTGTAGAAACATATACTGTACATTGGGATATTTTATATGAAGTGACGCCCTAGAACATAGTGATATTTGTGTGATTTATGTATTGCAGTTGTCAATACATGTCCAAAATAATTGATTTATAACCTTCCCAACAAAACCTCTGGGTACTTATTTTTGCCAATATCATACATTTTTTTAATATATGAACTGTACTACAGTATACAATATGATTTATTGAATAATACAATAAAATGCTTTGTTAGAAGCTCAAACAAAATAAAATAAGGATTACCTAGAATTTTTGCCAAAATAAAACATGCGTTTATGTTAATGAGAAGTGAAGATTAATGCCAGTTATACAAGATAGCTCAAATAAAAAAAGTTTATTAATTTTCTTAATGTCCATTTGTTGATTCCTATAGAAGAGCATTCCATAGTAACTCTTTAAAGTGGTCTAGATTACATTTCTTCATCAGGACAGCTTTATGCTCCTTCTTCCACTTATCCTCAGTGTCCAGAACCAGCATCCCCCTTGCATATCTCCCGTGAAGCTCTACACTCACAGCACATTTCACATAGTCTGTGATAATATTTTCATCAATTACTGCAGCTATGGCATACGAGTCATAAGAGACAAAATAGTGTTTCTGGGGCCACTTTGCTGTGATCTTCTTCATAAACCTGGCCTTTTCTGTGTCTTGGTTTACCCAATTTTTAAAATATTCCTGAAAAAAATAAGTTTTGGACACACAGCACATTAGTTCTTTTACACAACTTTTTATACAGTGACTAAAACAATAACAGCAAAATTAATAAGAGTTTTATCTTTTTAAAACTTGACCAACCTTATGCTACACAAGGGTCCAGTATTTTACCTAGGCATTCTCAGGAGCGCAATAGAGGAGACTGTGTGGGTGATGTTGGACATGTCATCCGTTAGAAGCAGAGAAGAGGACGGCATTCAGAGGAAGAAAGGAGGCGCCAGTCCAAGACCAGCGACGGTCATCGGACCGGACCACCCCCCTGATGAGTACAATATAATGAAAGCTGTTTTTTAGATTATACAGATCAGGTTGGGGACTTATATACAGTATTCCAAAATGCTGTATATAATGCCCTATGTGTGGTGGCCGCAGCTTATATGTAAAGAAAACTGCTGACAAGTTCACTTCAAATAAAAAAATTATGACTATGTGCCCTCCTCTCCATCATACCATGTGGGTTACTTTTGGACACAGAAAGAGAGAAAAGCGACACTGTGCAAGAATAGTATCTGGACGATTTGTAGTAATAATAATGCATAATTTCACCTACTTTGGAGGGAGAAATGGGCCCCCTTAACCAGTGGTGTAACTAGAGTCCAATGGGCCCTGGTATGAAATCTGGACTTGAGTCGCCTCCCCTCCCATGCATTTAAGGGCCACGTCACACACACAGATATCTGTGCAGTTATTGTTCGCAGATCTCTGGTTGCAGCGAAATCATGGACGCCGTATATGTGGCGCCACAGAGAGGTATTATACTCTGACAATAAATGTGTTCTCTCTGTAAGTTGTCGGTTCAGGGTTTAACCTGTGGAGTCTCAAGTTACACACACACAGGACTAGGCCACCTAGTATAGGGGGGAGACTGGTTATTTAGTAGGTCCCAAAAGGGGGTGGAGCCTAGGCTAGAGTGGGAAAACCAGGAAGTTAGGAGAGTTTTACTTCAGACAGTACTGAGAAGGCAGTCAGGAAGGACGTGTCTGACAGTACTCTGACGGGAGGGATCCCCATCTTTAAGTGGGGACCCAGGACAGCAGGGAACGGACCTGGACTGGTTGGGGCCGGCTGGTCACGTTTGGGGAAAACATCGGCAGCACGGGAAGCCGAGGCGGTCAGTAGTTCACCTCTGACCGGAAACCGACGAGCTGCAAACCCATAGTAATCGGGTTGCAGTTAGCGCCAAAAAGGCATCTCACCCCTCAGGACTGAAAATAGTTCAGGACACTAGAGGTAACGGCCCGAGTTCCGGTGGCGGGAGAAATAGTGCGTTCCTACTGCTCCCGTCCGTACCGGCAAGGAAACAACCTTACCTACTAGATACAGACCGTAGGACTGGCGGGAGAGCTCTGCGAGGGTGGTAAAGACAGAGAAAAGTAAAATAGAGCCTGAAAGAATAAGAGAGAACGTCTGGAGACTCCATAAGGGGGACCCTGAATCGGCAACAGACACCCGGTAAACCAGACTGTACCGTGTATCGTTTAACAACTGCCGGTACCCAGTAAACAGGAGTTTGAGTTGAATTGGTCTCTGTGATTCTTCTCGCCGGTGCCCGGAGTGCTCCAACACCATCAGCAGCATCGCACCAGAGGGGTAAGAACAGCAACAGCTACTCCCCTCATCTCCCTCTCATCATCCTCCATCACCACTGCCCTGAGGTAATAGCGCCACCTGTGGGGAGCTGTACCACACTCTGCTGCACCCACCATCACCTCAGCGGACGGCTTGCAGCGCCGGTACCTATATTAACGGGAACTACAGGTGGCGTCACGTTCCCTTGTAAATATTCCCTCCCCACCATCTAACAAATGATAACCAGGGCACGGAAGCGGGAACCCGACCACCCGTGATCCCCCCATCCCAGAAGCCATCAGTCCCGGTGTCCGAGTACCCCTAGCCCTGGGCTCATCATTTTCAAATGGAATAAAGTGTCCATGATTTCACTGCAACCAGAGATCTGCGAACAATATCTGCACAGATATCTGTGTGTGTGACATGGCCCTTAGTCAGATGTATGGGCCTCGTGTAGCATTATAAATCCTATAAAGACTTACAAATTTCCTCCTCTTCCTTCATTATATATTAACATCCCCCATCCTGCTAAATGTGGTCTCTATCCTGCTATGTATGGGCTCCATCCTGCTATGTATGGTCTCCTATCCTGCTGTATATATGGTCTCCCATCCTGCTACATATATACACATACTGTAAATATAGTCACCCATACTGCTATATATATCCTATTATATATATATAGATGCTTGAGGAAGGAGTTGTAGCTCCGAAACGTCGCATCACATGGAATAAAGAGTCCATTTCACTACTTGAAGGAGTGCTGCCTGATTTTTTGATTTTACATGGCTGACGGCTGAGCACCGTTTACAGGACATTGCACCGGCTAAGTATATTAAGTTTGTGCTGATTCTATTTTTTCACACTTTATATATATATATATATATATATATATATATATACACATACCGTATATACTCGAGTATAAGCCGAGTTTTTCAGCCCAAAATTTGGGCTGAAAAGTCCCCCCTCGGCTTATACGCGAGTATATACGGTAATCCATATATATACAGCAGCAGCCCCGGAGGTATACAGGCCCCCCCATCAAGCTCCAGGGCCCCCCCCCTTGCGCGGCAGCCTGTAAAGGAAAATCATACTTATCACTGTCCCGCGCTGTCCCGCCGCTTGCCGACACACGATCCCAGGCTTCAATCCGCGTCTTCTGTGGTCGCGGGCAATGACGCCATTGCCCTCGACCACAGGAAGCCGGAAGCCGGAAGACGCGGATTGAAGCCCGGGATCGTGTGTCGGCAAGCGGCGGGACAGTGATAAGTATGATTTTCCTTTACAGGTGTGCCGCGCAAGGGGGGGGCCCTGGAGCTTGATGGGGGGGCCTGTATACCTCCGGGGCTGCTGCTGTATACAACCTTGGGGCTGCTGCTGTATACAGCTTTGGGGCTGCTGCTGTATACAGCCCTGGGGCTGCTGCTGTATACAGCCCTGGGGCTGCTGCTGTATACAGCTTTGGGGCTGCTGCTGTATACACCCCTGGGGCTGCTGCTGCTGTATACACCACTGGGGCTGCTGTATATACCTCTGGGGCTGCTGTATACACCACTAGGGCTGCTGTATATACCTCTGGGGCTGTATATACCTCTGGGGCTGTATATACCTCTGGGGCTGCTGTATACTACCTTTGGGGCTGCTGTATACTACCACTGGGGCTGCTGTATAGTACCACTGGGGCTGTATATACCTCTGGGGCTGCTGTATACTACCACTGGGGCTGCTGTATACTACCACTGGGGCTGCTGTATAGTACCACTGGGGCTGTATACTACCACTGGGGCTGCTGTATACTACCACTGGGGCTGCTGTATACTACCTCTGGGGCTGCTGTATACTACCACTGGGGCTGCTGTATACTACCACTGGGGCTGCTGTATACTACCACTGGGGCTGCTGTATACTACCACTGGGGCTGCTGTATACTACCACTGGGGCTGCTGTATATACCTCTGGGCTGTATACCCTGGCTGCTGTATACTACCACTGGGGCTGCTGTATAGTACCACTGGGGCTGTATATACCTCTGGGGCTGCTGTATACTACCACTGGGGCTGCTGCATAGTACCACTGGGGCTGTATATACCTCTGGGGCTGCTGTATACTACCACTGGGGCTGCTGTATACTACCACTGGGGCTGCTGTATACTACCACTGGGGCTGTATATATCTCTGGGGCTGCTGTATACTACCACTGGGGCTGCTGTATACACCTCTGGGGCTGCTGTATACTAACCACTGGGGCTGCTGCTGTATATACCACTGGGGCTGCTGCTGTATACTACCACTGGGGCTGCTGTATATACCTCTGGGGCTGCTGTATACCACACTGCTGGGGGCTGTATACCTGTGCTGGGGTCCACCCTCGGCTTATACACGAGTCAATAGGTTTTCCCAGGTTTTGGGGGCAAAAGTAGGGGGGTCGGCTTATACACGGGTCGGCTTATACACGAGTATATACGATATATATATATATATATTTTATATATATATACTGTGTTTCCCCAAAAATAGGGCATCCCCCGAAAGTAAGACACGCCAGGGGGTTTAATGTGCCTGTTAATATAAGGCACCCCCCGAAAATAAGGCATGTCTCTATTTTACAATATTTTACCACAGCATGCAGCTGTGACTCCTCCAGCCCGCCCTCCGCTCGTGTCCCAGTGCCCGTCACTGTGAGCGGTGCCGCAGATGCATGTAGACCGGCATCACTCTATTTTTCAAGCCCCTGCCACTGTCCTGGCCAATCACAAGCCAGGAACTGCCCAGCGGCAAATCACAGGCCATTTGCTGCATGACGTCGGCTTCTGGCCTGTGATTGGCTGCCCAGTTGGCTCCTGGACTGTGAATGGCTGGGCCAGTGGCACCGTACACCTACGGCACCTGTGGCAAGGAGATGAGAGTGGTGCCGTCCTCCTTGCAGCGGCGAACATCGGTACAGCGGCAGGCAGCTGAGAGCGGTGCCGGAATACAGCAGGGACCGGTGAGAAGTGTCCCTGTCTGTGTGTGTGCTTCTGTGTGCGTGCCCCTGTGTTTGTGTGTCCCTGTGTGTGCCCCTGTGTTTGTGTGCCCCTGTTTGTGTGTCTCCGTGTGTGCCCCTGTGTGTGTGCCCCTGTGTGTGTTTGTGTGCTCCTGTGTTTGTGTGTCCCTGATACCATATTGGGGGATGATGTGGTTACTTTATTGGGGGCCACAAGGGGATGATAAAAGTAAGACACCCCCTGAAAATAAGACATGGCGCATCTTTAGGAGCAAAAATTAATATAAGACGCTGTCTTATTTTCGGGGAAACACGGAATATATACAGTGTATATATATATGTATATATATATTATATTTATACATGTACAGTGCTTTGTGAAAGTATTCGGCCCCCTTGAACTTTCCAGCCTATTGCCACATTTAAGGCTTCAAACATAAAGATATAAATTCTAATATTTTTGTGAGGAATCAACAACAAGTGGGACACAATCGTGAAGTGGAACGAAATTTATTGGATATTTGTTGTTGGATATTTTAAACTTTTTTAACAAATAAAAAACTGAAAAGTGGGGCGTGCAATATTATTCGGCCCCTTTACTCTCAGTGCAGCAAACTCACTCCAGAAGTTCAGTGAGGATCTCTGAATGATCCAATGTTGTCCTAAATGACTGGTAATGATAAATAGAATCCACCTGTGTGCAATCAAGTCTCCATATAAATGCACCTGCTCTGTGATAGTCTCATGGTGGGTTTACATGCTTCAATATCGTTCCGATATCGCAGTTCAATGGTGCGGGAGCGCGCAATTAGTGCACGTTTCTCCCGCATCGCATTGGATGTTTACACGCTGTGATATCGGAATACAACGTCCGTGCGATGTATACGCCTCCCAACCCAGGATCGCACACTTAACATGGGAGTGAATGGGTGACGTTTCAAATCGCATCGTAGTTGGGCGTTTACACAGCACGATCCGGCTTCAATCGCTATGCAATATCGGAGCATTGAATAGCATGCTCATTCAATCCCCGATATCGCATTGACATCGTTCCTGCATCGTATTGGACGTTCACACCATACAACGCAGGCACGATGTCGACTCCAACGATTGAACCACGTGACTTTTGATTGAAATCGTACTACGATATCGCAACGTGTAAACCCGCCATCAGGGTTCTGTTTCAAGTGCACAGAGCATCATGAAGACCAAGGAACACACCAGGCAGGTCCGAGATACTGTTGTGGCGAAGTTTAAAGCTGGATTTGAATACAAAAAGATTTCCCAAGTTTTAAACATCTCAAGGAGCACTGTGCAAGTGATCATATTGAAATGGAAGGAGCATCAGACCACTGCAAATCTACCAAGACCCAGCCTTCCCTCTAAACTTTCATCTCGAACAAGGAGAAGACTGATCAGAGATGCAGCCAGAAAGCCCATTATCACTCCGGATGAACTGCAGTAATCTAGAGCTGCAGCCTCCATACAGACATCCCACACAGATGGACACAGGAGAGAGCCACAGGCCAGCGATAACAAAACTACCTGAAGGACCTTTTGGACCTATCCTACTACTAATAATATACCCCCAACAGTACCTGCCACATTTAAGGCTACCAGGCAATACGCATGTTCTACCCTGAACAGGAATCCCTTTTCTTCCATGCGCCTGGCAACCCGAGTGTAACAGTTCCAGCTACATATGAAAAATAGGTCTCATCCCCTTAAAGTCAATCTGGCAATCTGTCTAAGGCACATAGTATATCCTAGAATCTGTTTCCAAACATAACGAAGGGGCTGTGATTACTACAGCACCAAAGCGACAGGATTCATCCTATACCAGTGATGGCGAACCTATGGCACGCGTGCCACAGAGGGCACGCAGAGCCCTCTCTGGTGGCACGCGGCCTCGCCACTGCACTACCGCTTTGAACTGCTGGTGCAAACGCGCCAGGAGTTCAAAGATGTGTCGGAGCGGAGGAGACATTTCTTCTCGCTCCGACACTGTCTGCAAGCCCCGCCCGCCGGATCATGTGACTGCGGTCATGTGACGTGCTCAGCGTCACGTGACCGTAGTCAGCGCGAGAAGAACCGCAGATATGAGAGGAGCAGCTGGCGGTGGAAACAGGAATAGTGAGGTGAGTATGTGACTTTACAAAAATGGGGGCTATACCATGTACAATGGGGGCTATACCAGGATGGGGGCTATACCAGAATGGGGGCTATACCAGATGGGGGCTATACCAGGATGGGGGCTATACCAGGATGGGGGCTATACCAGGATGGGGGCTGTACCAGGATGGGGCTATACAAGGATGAGGGCTATACAAGGATGGGGGCTATACCAGGATGGGGGCTATACCAGAATGGGGGCTATACCAGGATTGGGGCTATACAAGATGGGGCATTTGCTACAAGGATGGGGGCTACACAAGATGGGGCATTTACTATAAGGATTGGGGCTATACAAGATGGGGCATTTGCTACAAGGATGGGGGCTACACAAGATGAAGCATTTACTATAAGGATTGGGGCTATACAAGATGGGGCATTTGCTACAAGGATGGGGGCTACACAAGATGGGGCATTTACTACAAGAATGGGGGCTACACAAGATGGGGCATTTACTACAAGGATGGGGGCTATACAAGATGGGACATTTACTACAAGGAGGGGGAATTAACTATAAAGATGGGGGCTATACAAGATGGGGCATTTACTATAAGGAGGGGGCAATACAAGGGGGGTCATTTACTATAAGGATGGGGACATTACAAGGAGGGGACATTTACTACAAGGAGGGGCAATACAAGGAGGATACATTTACTATAAGAATGGGGGCATTACAAGGAGGGGGCATTTACTACAAGGATGGGGGCATTATAAGGAGGGGGCATTACAAGGAGGGGGCATGATGGGGCTCTTATTACAAGTAGGCGGCATGATGGGGCATTTATTACAAGGAGGGGGCATGATGCGACATTACTAAAAGGAGGAGGCATGATCGGGCATTACTACAAGGAGGAGACATGATGGGGAATTTCTGCAATGAGGGGGCATGATGGGGCATTACTACAAGGAGGAGGCATGATGGGGCATTACTACAAGGAGGAGGCATGATCGGGAATTACTACAAGGAGGAGGCATGATCGGGCATTACTACAAGGAGGAGACATGATGGGGAATTTCTGCAATGAGGGGGCATGATGGGGCACTACTGCAAGGGGACAAGGATTGGGCATTACTGCAAGGGGACAAGGATGGGGCATTACTGGAGGGAGACAAGGATCGGGCATTACTGGAAGGGACAAGGATGATGCATTACTGAAAGGGGACAAGGATGGGGCATTTCTACAAGATGGGAGCAGAATGGGCCATTACTAAATGTAGACAAGGAATGGGCATTACTACAAGAAAGGGGGCAGAATGGAGACATTACTGCCAGGAGAGGGTCAGGATGAAGCACATATCTACAAGGAGAGGGTAAGGATGGAGAGATTACTACAGGAAGACGGTCAGGATGGAGCACATACCTAGAAGGAGAGCGTCAGGATGGAGCACGTAACTACAAGAAGACGGTCAGGATGGACTACGTACCTACAAGGATATGGTCAGGATAGAGCACATAGCTACAAGGAGAGGGTCAGGATAGAGCACATAGCTACAAGGAGAGGGTCAGGATAGAGCACATAGCTTCAAGGAGAGGGTCAGGATGGAGCACATAGCTTCAAGGAGAGGGTCAGGATGGAGCACATAACTATAAGGAGAAGGTCAGGATGGAGCACATAACTACAAGGAGAGGGTCAGGATGGAGCATATAGCTACAAGGAAAGGGTCAGGATTGGGCACATAACTATCTATCTATCTATCTATCTATCATCTATCTCTAATATTCTTCCATTTTTTTTCATACAGATCAGTCCACCTGCTGTGTCCGGAAAGGGCAGTGGGAGCAGCTCTGCTTCAATGTGAAGTTCACATGAGCTGGATGACCACTGCTGAAGATAAGAGAACACTTCAAAGGTAAGTTTAAAATCAATTCATTGTTAAAATAATAGAACTTATCAGGGTGTCAAGACTACAAGCACTGTACAGGCAAGAGAGTTGTCAGCTGCTGACTCTTCCCCTGTGCAGTCCTTGTGACGGCCACATTTAGGATAAATTGCCCTATCGGCACTTCACTATGAAGAATTAGGTTTTAGGTTGCAGATTGGGCACTCGGTCCTGTAAAGGTTCGCCATCACTGGCCTATACCATTATTGAATCTCATCCCTCTTCATTCTGCCTTCCAGTTGTCTTCCTGACGAAGGATCGTGCCTGAGCCGAGACGTCATTTTTTTGGAAACTACACACTTTGCACTAAAAATTTAAAACCTGAAAAGCAACTACCATTTTCCTCTATCTTTTTTCACGTGATGTGTGCCAGGATTAAAAGTTTATTCTGCTGTATTCATGGTCTCCCATCCTGCTACATATGGGCGCTCCCAGGACATGCCAAATCTATTTTACTGTGCATTCAGCTTAGCTGGTGCACTGGAGTGAAGAGTCAAATTTGAAGTATTTGGGAGGGTATAGGAGGTTGACTGCAAGTGTGCACTGCGTTTCAGCAAATGGAGTTGAGATTTTAGTTAAGAATAATTCTGTCCTCAATGCTGAGAAATACAGGCATATATTTCTTCATTATGCAATACCATCAAGCAGGCATCTAATTGGCAGTACATTTGTCCTGATGCACAATTAATTTGGAGACATTGTCATTAACCCCTTCATGGCCTTTGACATAAATTTTTATCTAAACCCGTATCCCTGCCTTTGATCTTTCCCTGCACAACTCTGATCTGATTAGCGGACATGTGCCTCTAAACAGCTGAGGATGGATCGTAAATCTGCCAACAGCTGTTAATCAGTTAAATCCCACTGTCAATGTCTGATAGCAGGATTTAATACATGCTGGCAGGGAGCATGCTTTTCCCTGCTCTCATAAGCATACCCGTGATGTCATTGTGGGTGCTGATTGGTTGTCAATTTCTTCCTGTGAATCTCAGAACAGTTGTAAATCTTTCAATTATACTTTTTCTCTGCAAGTTCCTCTCCTGGTTTTGGCACACAAACTGGATGGACACTGATCAGGGAAAATCCTGTAGTGTGAAACCAGCCGGAGTCTGTCTGGGAAAATATATATAATTTGGTGCACTTTTTGGATACAGAAAAAATGTGCTTCATGTCAATATTGATCCATATTTTGGTGCGTTTTTCAGCCCTTTCAGCCATTGACATCATTACAAAATACGTGCCTTAAAAAAACACAGCACACACCAAAAACACATAGCATTTTTGGGGTTGTATTTCTGCCAATGTGTATTTGGTGCAGAAAATTTCAGCACCAAATACGCAACGTGGGCACAGAGCCTGACACCGCTGCAATCAAGTCCTCTGTCACTGTGATGCACTCAGATAAAGCAGGATAAGTTTGTTAACAGATTGACCTCAAGGGTCAAAATATGCTATTTAGGGGGAAACCGTTTTGTGCCGCATCTGTGATTTGTGTGTTTACAAGTATAACAATGTAAAAGTATCAGGATGGGCATCCTATGAGTGGAGATATCATCGATTTGCCTCATCAAACATATGGAAGTACTCATGAACGTTTACCATCCCCACCCCACCTTCCCAACCTACAAATAAAGATGACTCTGATGAGATACTATCTGTTGCTTTAATTTTTAAGGATTTGTCAAGTATCTACCGTATTTTTCGGACTATAAGACGCACCGGACCATAAGACGCACCCAGGCTTTGAAAGTAAAAAATAGGGAAAAAAAGATTTTAAGCAAAAAATGTGGTAAAAGGGGGAGATAGCGCTGCGGTGCTGAGTGGTGTTGGTAAAGTACAGTATAAAAATGCCAGGAGGTTAATATAAGAACCAGGGGAGGGGCTTATATTTAAAGTGCCACTCCAATGCTTAAGAAAAAACACTGGAGTGCTGCTTTAAGATCTCATAGGTGCAATTTATATCAAGGAAGAACTAGAACTCCCAGCATGAAAAATGATCTGCAGGATATGCTGGGAGTTATAGTTCTCCCTTGATATGAATTTCACCTGAGATCTTAAAGCAACACTCCAATGTTTTTCTTTCAGCACTAGTGTGGCGCTTTATATGTAAGCCCCTCCCCCATTTCTTATACTTTAAAGCACCACTCCACTGTTGAAGAAAAAACATTGGGGTGCTGCTTTAAGATCTCAGGTGCAATTCAAATCAAGGGAGAACTATAACTCCCAGCATGTCCTGCAGATCCTTTTTCATGCTGGGAGTTATAGTTCACCATAAGAGTGGTAGAAAGCCTGTATGTACAGTTCTTTATTAACATTTATATTACACTTTTATTAACTGCAGTCACTGTCACCTTGCAGCTGATCTATAGCACTTCTATCTGAAATTGCAGGACCTGTGATGAGGTAATGAAGATGGCGGACTGCAGCATCACCTGACAGCACACCTTCTTCATTAAATGTGATGCTCCAGCCCACCCACTTCCATTACCTCATCACAGGTCCTTCAATTTCAGATAGAAGTGCTATAGATCAACTGCAGGATGACAGTGACTGCAGTTAATGTGAGCACACGTTGTGCTCCCGAGGTATGTTGTCATCTCTGCAGCTCTGCCTGCTCTCCCCAGCACTGCTAGATCCAGCGCTGGGGAAACCACATGGTTGCTCCGAGTGGAGGAATAGTCATTAGCTGCTCCCAGCTCGGTGCTGACAGGTGGGCGGGGATGCGGCTATTGAATATTCCTCCAGTCTAAGGATCGGGCACACGTGGTTTCCCCAGCGCTGGATCCAGCAGCGGGGACATTCTCCTGCATCCCCTGTGCTCCCACTCCCCCACTGCCGCCTCCCCACAGTCAGCCACTGTACATTCGCACCATAAGATGCACCCCACACTCTTCTCCAGAATTTGAAGGAAAAAAAGTGCGTCTTATGATGCGATAAATACAGTACATTTTTCAATAGAGTACAACGTGCTAAAATAATAACAATAATACTAATAATAACAATAATAATATTACCATGGTAAGGCTGTTTTCACGGGTGAACTCCAGAGAAGCAATGAACATCGGACAAGTAAACTCATTTGTTACAATATAAGCAGCTTCTGGATCTAGATAGAAGTTAAATTCTGCACAAGTTGTCCTGTTCCCTCTGCCTGAAGGAAAACAAAAAGGAGCATTTTCATATACAAAGTAATATTTGATTTGGTTTTTACATAAACCCTATTACTCGTGCTGCTGAAAATATTATCCCTTCATAAAAAAAAAATTAGTATTATTAAAATAACACAGCATGCATGAGCTAAATGGCTGATTTTAAAGGGATCCTGTCACCCCCAAAACACCTCTAAAGCTATTAAAAGCTGTCCCTAGAGCATAGTAACACTTACCCTACACTCCTTTTAGCTCCTAAATGCACCAAGTGAAATTGAAGATAAATGTTATTACAGTACCTCATTAGGGATGATAATGAGTGACTATGCTATTCATAGTCATCCTGGCAGGCTCTCCCACTTCATGATATCACGCCTCCATAGGCGTGATCTTCTAATCAGATTAAAATGCACGCCTCCCCGCCGCTCTGTGCTGTCTCGCCGGCCTGTAGTGGGGCTGGGTGACGCGAACCGCGTCATTTCCGGCGCCGGTTGACGTAGTACACCCGCGCCGCTTTGTTAGCTTCAAAACGCGCACTGCGCATGCGCATGTGCATGCGCAGTGCGGGTCTTGAAGCTAACAGCGGCGTACATACGTCACCCGGCGCCGGAAATGACGCGGTTCGCGTCACCCAGCCCCACTACAGGCCGGTGAGACAGCACAGAGCGGCAGGGAGGCGTGCATTTTAATCTGATTAGAAGATCACGCCTATGGAGGCGTGATATCATGAAGTGGGAGAGCCTGCCAGGGTGACTATGAATAGCATAGTCACTCATTATCATCCCTAATGAGGTACTGTAATAACATTTATCTTCAATTTCACTTGGTGCATTTAGGAGCTAAAAGGAGTGTACGGTAAGTGTTACTATGCTCTAGGGACAGCTTTTAATAGCTTTAGAGGTGTTTTGGGGGTGACAGGATCCCTTTAACTTTTGTCATAAACATGACTGAAAAGAACTTTTCTTTTTCCACATGCTAGCCGTGTACCCTACATGGCATGTGGAAAAAGGTGCTCTAGTCATATGATAAGGAGACCTTTTAAGGTACCTTTACACGCCGCCAGGGCCGGACTGGGACCAAAAAGCAGCCCTGGAAAACAAGCCCCACCAGCCCACACACTATATCACCCATCAGCCCCGATCAGTGAATTTAGCTTTTATGTTGTCATGCCCCTCACCACTTTTTTAAAGGTGTTATCTGAAGAGCCACATGGGAATGGTGCAACAGAGGGAAATCAACCACAGCTCCATTTACATGTTACTCTCCAAAGCCACGTTTCCCAGGATTGTGGGGTCCCAGCGGTCAGATTGTTGGAATATGTTTAGTGCAACAACTCCATTACTGTGTATGTAAGTGTTGTATTGCTAGGTTTGTGTATTGTGTATAAAGTTGGATTTAAAAAAAAAGAAAAAAGAAAAGGAAACACTCTCAGAGGCTCACACAGAGGAAATACCATGTGACTGCAACCAGTTTCCTGTGCCTGTGCATGAGAGAAGAAGCAGCTGCTGCACAGATACATCTAAGATATGTATATTCCTGTTTCCACAAAGCCCTTCATATCTGTACCTGTTTGTTTCTAATTAAAGCTCAGTTCTTTTGTCCACACGTTTTCAGTGTATCCTGAATGATCTGCTGCCAACTCTGATCCACCGCGAAGAGAATGTCATCACCGATACAAAAGAGAAGTGATGACTTCCTTGTTCAGGATAATCATAATTAAACAACATTTAAATGCTGAAATTCACAAAGTCCAATACCGCCTCTCGGACAGTAGGACAGGAGAAGTGGTACTGTGCAGTGTATATATACAGAATATCTGGCAGCAGGACAGGAGAAGTGGTACTGTGCAGTGTATATATACAGAATAATACAGATACTGAGGATTACACCCAGTATACAGGACAGGAGAAGTGGCACTGTGCAGTGTATATATACAGAATAATACAGATACTGAGGATTACACCCAGTATACAGGACAGGATAAGTGGTACTGTGCAGTGCATATATACAGAATAATACAGATACTGAGGATTACACCCAGTATACAGGACAGGAGAAGTGGTACTGTGCAGTGTATATATACAGGATAATACAGATACTGAGGATTACACTCAGTATACAGGACAGGAGAAGTGGTACTGTGCAGTGTATATATACAGAATAATACAGATACTGAGGATTACACCCAGTATACAGGAAAGGAGAAGTGGTACTGTACAGTGTATATATATACAGAATAATACAGATACTGAGGATTACACCCAGTATACAGGACAGGAGAAGTGGTACTGTGCAGTGTATATATACAGAATAATACAGATACTGAGGATTACACCCAGTATACAGGACAGGAGAAGTGGTACTGTGCAGTGTATATATACAGAATAATACAGATACTGAGGATTACACCCAGTATACAGGACAGGAGAAGTGGTACTGTGCAGTGTATATATACAGAATAATACAGATACTGAGGATTACACCCAGTATACAGGACAGGAGAAGTGGTACTGTGCAGTGTATATATACAGAATAATACAGACACTGAGGATTACACCCAGTATACAGGACAGGAGAAGTGGTACTGTGCAGTGTATATATACAGAATAATACAGATACTGAGGATTACACCCAGTATACAGGACAGGAGAAGTGGTACTGTGCAGTGTATATATACAGAATAATACAGATACTGAGAATTACACCCAGTATACAGGACAGGAGAAGTGGTACTGTGCAGTGTATATATACAGAATAATACAGATACTGAGGATTACACCCAGTATACAGGACAGGAGAAGTGGTACTGTGCAGTGTATATATACAGAATAATACAGATACTGAGGATTACACCCAGTATACAGGACAGGAGAAGTGGTACTGTGCAGTGTATATATACAGAATAATACAGATACTGAGGATTACACCCAGTATACAGGACAGGAGAAGTGGTACAGTACAGTGTATATATACAGAATAACACAGATACTGAGGATTACACCCAGTATACAGGACAGGAGAAGTGGTACTGTACAGTGTATATATATACAGAATAATACAGATACTGAGGATTACACCCAGTATACAGGACAGGAGAAGTGGTACTGTGCAATGTGTATATAGAATAGTATACAGTGTGGACTCAACACTATAAATTATATACACAGTCACAGCTCCATACTAAATGCTATGTACACAGTTCCACAGTACATACTAAAATATAGCTACTTGTCAGTAGCATATATTGTATAGCTGTGTATACTGGGTGTGTGCCATTGTCCATGTATGTACTTATCGATGTATGGGGTTGAGATATATATATTGTATATACAAGATTGAGGTGTATATATATTTGATACTATATATGGGGCTGGGGGTGAGGTATGTACATTAATAGAATATATGGGGCTGAGGTTTATCCATTGGATAGGATATATGGGGTTGAAGTATACTTATTAGAAAGGGTATACTAGGGCTGAGGTATATACTATATACCTCAGCCCCAGCATGTCCTATCTAATGTACATTCCTTGGCCCAAGTATGTCCTGTGTAAAGTATATCCTGGGACTGAGGTTTATACAGTAGACTAGAAAAAGGCCCGATGCTATTGCATCGGGAGTGCGGTGTAATGAACAGGTGCCGTAAAAATAGTCGCTGAATAGTACAGTCTTCTCTCCGGAAAGTACGCTGTTGTTGCGGGATTTATATGGAGTATATGGTGGCTCAGTGGTTAGCACTGTATATGGTGGCTCAGTGGTTAGCACTGTATATGGTGGCTCAGTGGTTAGCACTGTGTATGGTGGCTCAGTGGTTAGCACTGTGTATGGTGGCTCAGTGGTTAGCACTGTATATGGTGGCTCAGTGGTTAGCACTGTATATGGTGGCTCAGTGGTTAGCACTGTGTATGGTGGCTCAGTGGTTAGCACTGTATACGGTGGCTCAGTGGTTAGCACTGTATATGGTGGCTCAGTGGTTAGCACTGTATACAGTGGCTCAGTGGTTAGCACTGTATATGGTGGCTCAGTGGTTAGCTCTGTATATGGTGGCTCAGTGGTTAGCACTGTATATGGTGGCTCAGTGGCTAGCACTGTATATGGTGGCACAGTGGTTAGCACTGGTAACGGTGGCTGAGTGGTTAGCATTGTATACGGTGGCAGAATGGTTAGCACTGTATATGGTGGCTCAGTGGTTAGCACTGTATACGGTGGCTCAGTGGTTAGCACTGTATATGGTGGCTCAGTGGTTAGCACTGTATATGGTGGCTCAGTGGTTAGCGCTGTATATGGTGGCTCGGTGGTTAGCACTGTATACGGTGGCTCAGTGGTTAGCAGTGTATACGGTGGGTCAGTGGTTAGCACTGTATATGGTGGCTCAGTGGTTAGCACTGTATACGGTGGCTCAGTGGTTAGCAGTGTATACGGTGGGTCAGTGGTTAGCACTGTATATGGTGGCTCAGTGGTTAGCACTGTATACGGTGGCACAGTGGTTAGCACTGGTAACTGTGGCTGAGTGGTTAGCATTGTATACGGTGGCAGAATGGTTAGCAGTGTATACGGTGGGTCAGTGGTTAGCACTGTATATGGTGGCTCAGTGGTTAGCACTGTATATGGTGGCTCAGTGGTTAGCACTGTATATGGTGGTCAGTGGTTAGCACTGTATATGGTGGCTCAGTGGTTAGCACTGTATACGGTGGCACAGTGGTTAGCACTGGTAACTGTGGCTGAGTGGTTAGCATTGTATACGGTGGCAGAATGGTTAGCAGTGTATACGGTGGGTCAGTGGTTAGCACTGTATATGGTGGCTCAGTGGTTAGGACAGTATATGGTGGCTGAGTGGATAGCACTGTACATGGTGGGTCAGTGGTTAGCACAGTATATGGTGGCTCAGTGGTTAGCACAGTATATGGTGGCTCAGTGGAGAGTAGTGTACATGGTGGGTCAGTTGTTAGGACTGTATAGAGTGGCTGAGTGGTTAGCTGTCTCCTCCTGTCCTCTGGCCCTGTGTTCCCCTGTCCTCTGGCCCTGTGTCTCCCTGTCGTCTGCCCCTGTGTTCCCCAGTCCTCTGCCCCTATGTGCCGGTGTTCTCTGGCCCTGTCCTCTGGCCCAGTGTCCCGCTGTCCTGTGGCCCAGTGTCCCGCTGTCCTGTGGCCAAGTGTCCCACTGTCCTTTGGCTCAGTGTCTCGCTGTCCTCTGCCTTGTGTCCCCGTCCTCTGCTCATGTTCTGTGTCCCTCAGTCCTGTGTGCCCCTGTGTCCCTGTCCTGTGTGCCCCTCTCCTGTGTGGCAGTGTCCTGTCTTGTGTGTCCCTGTCCTGCGTGGGCCCCTGTCTGTCCTGCGTGGGCCCATGTCTGTCCTGTGTGGGCCCCCTGTCTGTCCTGTGTGGGCCCCCTGTCTGTCCTGTGTGGGCCCCCTGTCTGTCCTGTGTGGGCCCCCTGTCTGTCCTGTGTGGGCCCCCTGTCTGTCCTGTGAGGCCCCCTGTGTATCCTGTGAGGCCCCCTGTGTGTCCCCCTGTGTGTGCTGTGAGGCCCCTGTGTGTCCCCCTGTGTGTGCTGTGAGGCCCCTGTGCCCCCCTGTGTGTGCTTTGAGGCCCCTGTGTGTCCCCCTGTGTGTGCTGTGAGGCCCCTGTGTGTCCCCGTGTGTGCTGTGAGGCCCCTGTGTGTCCCCCTGTGTGTGCTGTGAGGCCCCTGTGTCCCCCTGTGTGTGCTGTGAGGCCCCTGTGTGTTCCCCTGTGTGTGCTGTGAGGCCCCTGTGTGTGCTGTGAGGCCCCTGTGTGTCCCCCTGTGTGTGCTGTGAGGCCCCTGTGTGTCCCCCTGTGTGTGCTGTGAGGCCCCTGTGTGTTCCCCTGTGTGTGCTGTGAGGCCCCTGTGTGTCCCCCTGTGTGTGCTGTGAGGCCCCTGTGTGTCCCCCTGTGTGTGCTGTGAGGCCCCTGTGTGTCCCCCTGTGTGTGCTGTGAGGCCCCTGTGTGTCCCCCTGTGTGTGCTGTGAGGCCCCTGTGTGTCCCCCTGTGTGTGCTGTGAGGCCCCTGTGTGTCCCCCTGTGTGTGCTGTGAGGCCCCTGTGTGTCCCCCTGTGTGTGCTGTGAGGCCCCTGTGTGTCCCCCTGTGTGTGCTGTGAGGCCCCTGTGTGTTCCCCTGTGTGTGCTGTGAGGCCCCTGTGTGTCCCCCTGTGTGTGCTGTGAGGCCCCTGTGTGTCCCCCTGTGTGTGCTGTGAGGCCCCTGTGTGTCCCCCTGTGTGTGCTGTGAGGCCCCTGTGTGTCCCCCTGTGTGTGCTGTGAGGCCCCTGTGTGTCCCCCTGTGTGTGCTGTGAGGCCCCTGTGTGTCCCCCTGTGTGTGCTGTGAGGCCCCTGTGTGTCCCCCTGTGTGTGCTGTGAGGCCCCTGTGTGTCCCCCTGTGTGTGCTGTGAGGCCCCTGTGTGTCCCCCTGTGTGTGCTGTGAGGCCCCTGTGTGTCCCCCTGTGTGTGCTGTGAGGCCCCTGTGTGTTCCCCTGTGTGTGCTGTGAGGCCCCTGTGTGTCCCCCTGTGTGTGCTGTGAGGCCCCTGTGTGTCCCCCTGTGTGTGCTGTGAGGCCCCTGTGTGTCCCCCTGTGTGTGCTGTGAGGCCCCTGTGTGTCCCCCTGTGTGTGCTGTGAGGCCCCTGTGTGTCCCCCTGTGTGTGCTGTGAGGCCCCTGTGTGTCCCCTGTGTTGTGCTGTGAGGCCCCTGTGTGTCCCCCTGTGTGTGCTGTGAGGCCCCTGTGTTCCGTTGGCTGTGAGGCCCCTGTGTGTCCCCCTGTGTGTGCTGTGCCATCGCTCGCTGCGCTGGCATTTATTATATAGGATTAGATAGGATATTTTGAGGCTGAGGCTATAAATATGGAATGTGTATACCTCAGCCCCAGTGTATACATCACACAGGACATTCTGGGGCTGGGAAATATAGATTAGATAGGATATACAGGGCTGATGTATAATCATTAGACAGGATATACTGGGGCTGAGGTATATACATTATATAATATATACTGGGGGTGAGGTATGTACATTAGATAGGATATACAGGGATGATATATACTATATACCTCATTCCTGTATATCCTATATTATGTACATACCTCACTTACAGTATATCTTATATAATGTATATACCTCAGCCCCAGTATATTCTGTCTAATGTATGTATACAATGGGGCTAAGGTTTATACAGTACATTAGATTGGATATACTGAGGCTGGAGCAGTATATATATCTAATATACATTCATTAGCCCCAATATATCCTATCTAAAATATATTCCTGGGCCTCAGTGTGTATATACATTACACAGGACATACTGGGGCTGAGGATATACATTAAATAAGTATAGCCCCAGTCTCAGTACATCCTATTTAATGTACTGTGTAAATGTGAGGAGTTGACGTGAGAAATTAGTATGATGCAGTGCAGGGGCCGGGGTCCTCCACTCCTTCACTCACCAAGGCAGCCTGTGCGATCATGCAGGCAAGCAGCGGCTGCAGCCCACTCGATGCCGACATCCCGCCAATAGTCAGAGCCGGCATACAGAGGACGGTGTCAGCCTCAGGCAGGTATGGGAGTGCGGGCCAAATTACCGCGACCGCGCGTTCGCGATCGCCGCTGCGCGTGCGCGCCATTACAAAGTATTAAAGGGCCAGTAGCATTAATAAATCCAGGGCAAGCGGCCCATTGTGCAGCATGCCGCTCAATGCTGCGGCCCACTGACTCCCCGCTGTGCACAGCGGTGGCGGCCGCAAGATGATTTAAAGTCAGTCTGCGGCCACAGGAGCGGTCGCAGCAGCCCCGCCCACACCACCATCACCAGCCAATCGGGAGAACTCCCGGTAGTCCCACCTGCCAGTCCGGGCCTGCACGCCGCTACGGGAGGTTAGAAACCACCGGGTGTCTCACGTGCACGTGCACGTTTCAACGGTTCCTAACGGTACCTGATACCGCATTTACACGCCGCTACAAGGTGCTCCACAGTAGGTTTTTTCTATTCCTGGAAGCACCGTCGGGTGCCGCAGGTTACCTTCTGTAGAGCACCTTCCCTCATTTACATTCCGCTACCACAAGGCAATATGGGAGGACCTGGGGCAGCAGGGACAACACATAGGCGTGCCAGAGTTGTGGATTACGAGAAGCTCGTACGGTGATTGGACAAAGCAATAGCATCATGATTGGCCAGCCAGCGCAGGAAGGCTGGCTAATACATGATGCTATTGCAATTGTGTAGTGTGACTGGTCAGCTCCTTAAATATGCCGCCCTATGCAGGGACAACCAATCGTAACGCAGGCTCTTCCACCAATGATCACACCCCAGGGAGTTCACTAGGTGACGAAAATACCTTCCTGTTCCTCGATTACACGACGCTACCATAGGGTTTAAACCTACCTGTTTTTGAGCACGGCTGAAAGACAGGTGTCGACAGTGACCGGTGGTAACAACCTGAATTACACGCCGCTACCTCACGGTGTTTTGACGGTACAAGATACAATTGTCTCCGACACCCGGTGGTTTCTAACCTTCTGTAGCAGGCAGCGTGTAAAGGTACCTTTAGGGTACCTTTACACGCCGCTACGGCAGGATGGATGCATCCCGCTACAGGCTACAAATGTAGCTTGTAGCGCCAATATAGCCCGTCGTAGCGGCGTCTGAAGACGTGACGATACAGCCGGCAACAGATACATCTGTTTACGACCTCTGCTCGAAAACAGAGAGCTACAAAGCCGATGGTAGCAAGATGCATCGGCGTGTAAAGACGTTACGGAAGGGAACTCTGGACACCCTGCGATGTAGCTGCAATGTAGCTAAGGCGTGACCCTGGCTCCGTGTTACCGCGCCCCATGTGCGATCATTGGTGGAAGCTGCTGCATGACGATTGGCTCTTGCCTCACAGCCCTCCATCTTGGATGAGATGTCCCTTCAGCACTACAGATACGCGCCGTATGCACGATCATACCTTAGTACAATTACGCGGCCACAAACTTACGAAAAACAAAACGAAATGGCCCATGATCCTTATATACATTGTGCACATCCTGTAAACACATAATGAATAATGCTGGACACAGCGGTCAAGTATGTGTTACGGACCGGCCTGCCTTATTGAACTTCAGATGCTGCCTAAAAGTGTCCCTTGAGTGTCTGCGCGCAACGCAAACACTGATGCACCTATACACACACCGCATTGAAGTCGAGTAGTCAGTACACAACGCACAGGCTTGCTGTACGCATCACTCTGTGGGTGTTGTACAGCAGGTGCCGCAGAAGTGCTTCGCCCGTGTCACTGCGCGTAGGACTAGTTCAAAGGGTGCGTGACCCCGAACGTGGCCGTAATGACGTCATTACGATAGTTTCATTTTCACTCTGCCTGCAAGGTGCCAGCCCCTCCTCTGCACACACCATTGCAGTCATGGCGGCCGTTCACCACGCTGCTACGTGGGGGATGGCTGAACTCATCATCCTCATAGACCACTGTGACCGGTATGATTACTGGGGTCACCGGCACCACCGTCATCCCAGGCTGCGTAATCGCGCCACTATTCGGCGGATTCAGCGGGCTCTGCTGAATAAACTAGGGGTGCAGAGGGTCGCAAAAGCAGTGCAGAAGAAGATCGCGGACCTGAAGTCCGAATGCCCAGGCCGCATACTCGACATCCGTGCCAGGATTGCCAGGCTGCGTGGTGAGTACTTCAGAGGGCCACACATGCTTTGTATTGTATGTAAGCACAACAAAAACATACAAATTAGTTGACAAACATCCTAGGTACAGTGAGAGGGACACCGGCAGACATGCAATGGGGGACAATATAGGCAGCACATTATAGATACACTGGCTACACATCTGCCTACAACTAATGTTCATGTGGCACCCAAGATGACTCCACAGTGTTAGATGCTCTCCACACAATTACCACACTAATGCCACATACATACGCCATACAGAATACATGAGATCATCCCATATCAGAACTACAGCAAACACATATACCAAATATTGAACTGTCCATACATCTCAGAGCCTAAACATTCTGCTGACACATTAATTATTGTTTCATAATCTCCAGATGCTGAATTGTCACCCGATGCGGCTCCCCCGCAACCGCCTGCAGGTGGCCCACCAACCCCACCGCGGCAAGAGGCAGCTGGCCCACCAAGCCCACCGCTGCAAGAGGCAGCTGGCCCACCAACCCCACCGCTGCAAGAGGCAGCTGGCCCACCAAGCCCACCGCTGCAAGAGGCAGCTGGCCCACCAACCCCACCGGATCAAGACGCAGCTGGAACACCATCCCCACAAGGGAATAGCCCCTCACCAGGGCATGAGGAGGAGGAGGTTCATGATGATCGTGCGTTGCTGGAGGCAGAGGTGGCATCGCCTGCTCGACAACATGATGCTCTGGCTCAACCTCAAAATGCGGCTGCCTTGGATGATTATGGCGGTAAGTTATTTGAGTTGGATTCTAGGGGCGGAACACTCTAAGCAGTGTTGTTGCTAGTTGGGAAATGGGAAAGCTAATCATTTATGACATAATGTCCTTCACCCACTCTTGCAGATGGAGAACGTGCTGGAGCTGCGGGCTGGAGTGTCAGTGCCTCCCCATCACCCCCTGACAGTCAGGATGATGTTGAGCCCGAGGGTAAGGACAATATTGGTTGTGTGAAGCTGACACAAAGAGCAGAGGTATTATTCTAAAGTAATGATGTGTTTTTTCACACACAATACAGGTGTACCCACGATGGAGGACGTGGTGAGGGCCCACCACCAGTTTGCCCACCGACTGCAACAGGCCCTACAACGTGGAATCCAGGATCTCACCCGCCTGTCTGACATGCTGGCTACCGTCCAGCAACATCAGGATGGCCAACATTGAGATCTCACCACTCCCGAAACAAAATGTGCTCCCCTGACCCCAAAATATGTTGTCCTTGTTGGACCTGGAAATTACAGACGTTGCCTGTTTGGCTTTTGATGTTTTTTTTTTTTTTGCCCCCGTTGGGCTCTTTTCTTATAGTGTCCCACTATCTGAAATGGGGGATTGTGTGATGGCTCGGCCTTTGGCCCTTTGACCTATCCTGTCCCACATTGGGACCATCAGGAGTGTGGACTGGCCAGCCCTTTGCGTTCTTTAACTATCCTGTCCCACATTGGGACCATCAGGAGTGTGGACTGACCAGCACTTTGCGTTCTTGACCTATCCTGTCCCACATTGGGACCATCAGGAGTGTGGACTGACCAGCACTTTGCGTTCTTGACCTATCCTGTCCCACATTGGGACCATCAGAAGTGTGGACTGACCAGCACTTTGCGTTCTTTACCTATCCTGTCCCACATTGGGACCATCAGGAGTGTGGACTGACCAGCACTTTGCGTTCTTGACCTATCCTGTCCCACATTGGGACCATCAGGAGTGTGGACTGACCAGCACTTTGCGTTCTTTACCTATCCTGTCCCACATTGGGACCATCAGGAGTGTGGACTGACCAGCACTTTGCGTTCTTGACCTATCCTGTCCCACATTGGGACCATCAGGAGTGTGGACTGACCAGCACTTTGCGTTCTTTAACTATCCTGTCCCACATTGGGACCATCAGGAGTGTGGGATGGCTAGCCCTATCTGGAAACAGCATTCTGTGTATTGTGGCAAATGTGTGGCACACATGTATGTTGCAAATAAAATGTCTGGTTAACTTTTTATTTGGCTCCTTCATGTCACCACAATAATATTTGGTGCGGAAACATGTTCATCAGGTAACTATGTCACCCACATTACCACACCTCTTTGTGAAAGTGCTACCACAGTACAAAGGAACCTATGGTCGTCCTGCTCTGAGGGCATTGGCCCATATTGTGTGGCTTTGCCCAACCTATATTGTGACCAACACCATTCACCCACGCTGACCCCCAAAAACCCTAACCCCAAAGAAATACACAATTGTGTCTGAACAAAAATTTAATATTATGGTCTTTTGAAAGAAACATAAACAAATCAGATGCAGCAATTCTGCAAACAAGTATTAAACAAAACAAAACAAAACAACCAAGGAGTTTCCTCCAGATGGAAAAGTCCAGACTGCCAATTCTGTGCATTGGCTACTAGTGTCCAACTTATTCATCCTCTGTTGGCTCTGACAATGCCGCCTCCCCCCTCCTCTCAGGGCAGCCCCGACCTGCCCGAGAACGTCCGGATGTACGACGACGTGTTGGGGGGGGGGGGGGGACTGTGGCGGGGCCGGTCTTCTCACGGGCCGAGATGGGGCGGCTGGGGAAAGGGGCCATAAGTTGTGTTGCATAGGGGGGGGGATGTGGCATCCCCATTGAAGGGCCCCATCATCGGCAGCATCAGCGGCATTGTTGAAGACCCGCAGAAGGATCTTTTTTTGGAGCGGCTCCATCCCTCGCAACCTGTCGCTCATGTAGAGGGCGCAGCTGTCGATGTGGGTCCGCTGTTCGCTCAACAGCACACGTCGGGCCCAGGTGCCCAGCTCCGTCTCTGGTGGTGCTGGACGTCGGCGGCGACGGATCCTGGAGCTGGGCCCTGGGCCCGGACCCACATCACTCGCCGCGCCCTCCTGCTCAGCCCCAGATGTCATTGGCTGAGCATCATCAGCGACAGATTGCTCCGCAATGGAGCCGTCCTCTTCTGGGGCCTGTGGGTGGAGACAAAAAAAAACCTCATTAGTGAAGGCAAGATCCACTCAATACATTGACAACAGGACTCAATATAGCACTCCCACACAAAGCAAGGCCAAAACCAAGATTGGAAATGAGGAAAAACACAGTAAAGCACCAAAGGTTAAAAAGCACAACACAAGTACTTCTCCTGTACACTCACCTCGACCATTCCAGGAACTCAGCTCAATACAGAATTAGGTGTTAGTTGCCGAGCCGTAACCCAAATAGTACATGTCAACACAACACCTTGATACTGGGGGATGCCCTGGCCAATGACAGATATTGCCCACCTTTCCGTTTGGACTCCTATTATGATGCGAACCCACCCCACATTCAACTACCTATAACCCACTGGCACCAAAGCCAACACACATGTGTGGCAGCACCATTTACTAGCTGGTACTATGTTGCTGGTTACAATCAAACCACCTGCAATCTTGATACCCTTAAATAATTAACCTAAACATAACAAGATGTTGTGGAAGATGCAACATTGGAATACGGCTGTAAGCATAGAATTTAGAAGGCTACAAAGTCATGGAAGGAGGGCAGATTGTTTGACACCCAAAGGTTTCCCCCAGCAAGGATGAAAATATGCCTAAAAGGTTGTTGTAAAGGATTTAGACAAGCACACATGTGAAGGAAACATTGTGGGCCACCACTGTAACACAATTACCCATCTCCTGTGGCGCAGATGGTGACTCAGCCGGGCCTACATGGGGCGCAGAACGGGGCAGTTGGTCGTCGTTGCATGCGAGCTCGCCTCGCCCAGGATGAAGGTGAAGAGGGGATAGTACCATAGGGTAGGTGATGGTACCTCCTCAGCTCCGGCTCCTGAGCGACGGCGCAGGTAGTCATTGTGAGCCCGCATGAACGACCCCCGCATGTTCTTAATTTTGAGTGCCACCGTATGCTGGTCCCACCTCCTGCCTACCCTTGGCTCCATCCGGTTGGCCAGAGCCACAAGAGTCCTGTAGGCCTCGGCCCTCGCTGCCTGATTTTTATATTCAGGCAGCGAGCTGCGCCACAAACACTCGTGCCGCTGATACTCCGTGAGAAGCTGGGTCTCGAATTCCACAGTACCCCTCGGCATCTGCCGATGACAAAACACACCACAAACATACAGTCAATACACAACGCCTACCGAACTTTATAAAAGGCTGAAAAAGGATAAACATGCTCATAAGGTTGGAATATGGGGGAGATATGCTGCTATTTGGTTCATTTAAAATTTGCGTGTCTGACCCATTTTCACAAAGTCACACCGCTCCCAAGTCAAACACATGTGTCCCAAAATGATCCATCTCCGGATATCTGTGTCCACCTACACATGTTTACTCCATGATTTAAGACCCCAATGTACCTATTTAAACACACCTGTACACGGTGTGTACGTACATACCTCTTGGCCAACATCTGAGCAAACACATTGTGTGCTAGCTAGTACCTGTGTACTGTCCAAAATGTTGAAGCTTAACCATATCAGAAAGGAGGGCGGGGTGTGTGCAAACACTGCACATACTACATCTAATGTGCACCCACATGATCATGTTGTTGTTCCTCCATCCATGGGACTACAATTTTAAACCATGTGGCAAACATCCGTGGAATGCACGGGGCAATTATTCCACCCATCAAATGGTGAGGTGAAGTCCCGCCCAAAATCACACCTTTATCTGTTGGACCCAAAAATAACAGCAAACGGCCTATCTATACTCACACAGTACAAGTCGAGGCACTACCTGGCTATTGCCCTACATAGAATAACGTAGCCATATGTGTTATTACAGGCCCAAACTGACATGCCGTATCAAACATGCCCATACACACATTGCCTAAGCGGCCTGTGACAGAAGCATCTGCGTTCCTTACAATTTCATAGAAACCGCTAAAGAGGCTTACCGTCAGAGCAACAGACGTAAAACAGGACACTAGTAGCTCAATGCACATCGACATCTGGACAAGGTCTAGTGCCCATTGGCCTGGCTTTATAGTACGCTAAACCAATCACAGCGTACCAAATTACGCACATCGTAATGGGACACCTGTGTGCGGAATTAACTCCCGCTAATTGCTGGAGATCGCTGAATCGTGATAGGTTGGCGGCCCTTTAAAAGCGGCGCATTCCGGCAAACATTACGCTTGCTGGCCAGACCCATTAAGTAAGTATTTGTGGACACACATGGAATTTGCGGTGGGTGGGATGCATATGTTGATGTTATTGGCGACTGCAGAAGACTGGTTCAGCGGACTATATAGGGGTTAGTATTGTTGGGGACGATATAGTGTACTGTGTTGAATTTGAGTAGGCATTTTGTCTGCGGCTTCACACTTTTGTAGACATACATTGCTGTGTTTGTTTCCAGACAATCATAATAACGGAGAATGGCTGCAGGACTGTAGACAGAAATGTGTTACTCATGTCAACTGGCTCGATTTCTGCATGCTGGTTGTGGCCCATGGAAACTGGGTCCAACGGGGATAGGATCACACATGGCTTTGAGGTGTGGCGCTCCAGACATAGCATGGATGTGTAGCAAAAATGACACCAGCAAAAACATATGTAACCATGGTTACCCAGCCACACTCATGTGCAATGTTGTTTGGTTCATGTAGGATTACTCCACCTGGCATATCGGGGTATGTAAGAATTTATTTGGCAAGCTAATTTTAAATGTAGCCAATTTTAATTATGGTCTGTCTAATGGATTGTGGGAGATTTTCGAGCGACATTATTGGTGACACATGTCCCTTTCTAACTCACCTAGGTGCAGATGTTTGCCTTTGAGACCCTCCGATTGAAGTTGATGTAGAGGAGGCCACTATCATTGGCCGTGTTCCATTTTGTTTGGGGTGACTACTGGGTGTTTGCCTTCCCTTGCTTTCGGGATGTGTTTTGTGGGCTCCCCAAAGATCCCATCCACTTGGCTATAGTGTGTCATCGAAAAGAGGTGTGGCTTGCGTAACCTGCTGACATGGCCACATATTGTTCTATGTACTCATGTTGTGTATTCTCATCTACAGGTGCTGATATTGAGGATGCAGAATATCCATGACCGCAATGTTATCGTGGCTCTTGCGTTGGTGGAAGAGCAAATGTGGCTTCAGGATCGGTATGAAAGGTTGATGAGGCGCAGACAGCGGCGGTTGTGGACCCGGGATTGGCTTCGCAGGCGGGAAACCCGGGCCACATGCAGCTGTTGCGGGAGCTGGAGCTTAACTGTCCTGATGATTACCGAAACTATCTCCGTATGTCGGAGGACACTTTCACCTTCCTCTTGGAGCGTGTTAGGCCAATGATAGCGCGTCAGGACACTATAATGCGACCATCAGTATCAGCTGCTGAGCGGTTGGCTATCACTTTGCGGTTCCTGGCTACAGGGCAGTCAATGACATCCCTCACATACTTGTCACGTGTCTCCCTGCCCCTGCTGAGCCGCCTGATCCCTGAAACGTGTTGGGCCATCTGGAGAGCTCTGCAGCCATCCTACCTGAAAATGCCTCTAACCGCTGCAGAATGGCTGGAAGTAGCCCGAGGCTTTGAAACCCGGTGGAACTTCCCCAACTGTGGCGGGGCATTGGATGGTAAGCACGTGAGGATTACCAAACCTGCCAACTCTGGCTCTTTGTTTTTCAATTACAAAGGGTATTGTAGTATAATCCTCATGGCTGTAGTGGATGCGCACTATGAGTTCCTCTACGTGGATGTTGGAATGAACGGTCGCAACTCAGATGGGGGGGGTGTTTGCACGCAGCTCCTTGGCAACATTACTAGGGAGTGGTGGGCTAAACTTACCCTCAAATGAGGACACGACCGAACATCTCAACTTTGCGTTTGTGGCGGATGAAGCATTCCCACTTCAGGAACACCTACTGCGGCCATATCCCCAGAGGGCCCTTACTTCTGAGAGACGCATTTTCAACTACCGGCTATTCCGGGCCCGCCGCGTAGTTGAAAATGCGTTTGGGATAATGGCAAATAGATTCCGGATTTTCCATACGCCTATACATATGAAACCGGAGTCTATTGACGCGGTAGTGCTGGCCTGCTGTGTGCTGCATAACTTCCTGCGTCGTAGGGATAGAGCATCATACACGCCAGGAGGTTATGTAGATAATGCAGACGCTACCACAGGGGAGCTCCGTCCAGGGTCTTGGCGTGATGAGGGCCATGTGATTGTGCCACTCCAGCCGCAGAGCCATGGCCGCACTCGGCAGGAGGCCAGGGACAGTAGAGAAGCTTACTGCTCCTACTTCAATGGGTCTGGTGCAGTGAGCTGGCAGGACCAGGCCATGTAGTGTGGCTGGCTCTGGGAGATCTATTTGTGGTTGCAATGGAGGTGACAGCAGGTTAGCTGCGCCCCTTTTCTTTTGTGTTTCCCATTTTCTGGATCTTTTGTTTCATTATGTGCATAATGTTTCTTTAGTTATTTAGTTAGTTAGTTTAGGTTTTTTTTTTAAATTTTTGGGGTGCTGCACAGGTTACAATGTGTGGTCAATTTGTTAGCCCTGTAATGTGTTTCCAGAATGTGACATGCACTTTATTTGTCCCTTGTTTTTACTGTATGTTTTTTTAACATTCTAATCCAAGGTCACGATGAATGCATTTGATTAAAAAATATTATGTTGGATCCAAAAAAATCTGTGTGAGCCTGATTACTTGGGGGAGGAGGGCAATGTGATGAAGGTTTTGGTGGGGACCAGGGATGTCATAGCCACATATTGGCTGGGATTGTGCAGACAATATGTGTGGGTAGCCATGTTTTTTTACAGGTCTTTTGCCCAACAGTGTTTGTGGCCAGTGTGCGTACATGAGCCTTTATTTGGTTGTAGGCAGAGGGTCCCCTGCACACAGCACATTGATGCAGGACATATTCTTCTCAGGTGTTTTCAAATACACTGTCACACAGATCTTTCACATGTTGCCTTGGGAGCAGTTCCACTACATTCACATCTGTAAGCAGAAATATTAACACCATTCAGCCTGTATTCCCACATAGTTAGCCATAGTTGACACATAGCATTTACACAGAGAACGCACATACTGTGTGTTGTAAGCCGCTAATGTGTGTCGCACAAACGCACCTCAGCGCAATCGCCACACGCCGCTGTCACAAGAGCTGATCGTGCGTGACAAGGCAAACACTTTTACTACGTACACATAGGCCGGAACCGCTACTTTTATGCACACTGGGTATGTGACTGGCCACCGCTCCAGGGTGACGCTGTACCATCGGTTTAGATGCATTCGCCACACTCCGCCATGTCACAAGCGCTTATTCCGTGCCACAGTCCGATCACTAGTACGTCACGTCTCGGCCATCCGCCCTTTCCGTCGTGACCAATCACAACTCCGTAGTGTTGGCCAATGGTTGTGGTTTGGGCGCGGCGTACAGGACTGTGGCACGCCTATTTGTTTTACGTCCTGCCTTTGTTGCTCCCAGATCACTCTGTGGTGGCGGCGTGTGAAGCGGGTACGCTGAGCTACAGATGGCTACTTGAGACACCCGGCGATGTATCTAGCTATAGATGTCACGTAGCGTAGCGCACCTTATGGCGGCGTGTAAAGGTGATGCGTTGAGCGTTTGTAACCGTTTGAGCGTGCTCGTGCACGTGAAGTAGCGGGATGCATCCATCCTGCCGTAGCGGCGTGTAAAGGTACCCTTAGGGTTAAATGCAAAGCATTATGGTGGTGGAAAACACATTGCACATAACCCTTAAAACACCATCCCCATCATCAATCATGGTGGTAGCAGCATCATTCTTTGGGAATGTTTTTCTTCAGCAAACACAGAGAAGCTAGTCAGAGTTCATCGGAAGATGGAAATACAAGGCAATCTTGGAGAAAAACATCTTAGAGGCTGCAAAAGACTTAAGACTGGGGTGTAGGTTCATCTACCAGCAAGACAACGACCCTAAACATACTGCCAGAGCTACAATAGAATGGTTTAGATATATAACAATATATATTCATTTATATAGCTCTATTAATTCCATAGCATTTTACATACATCAGTAATGCTGTCTCTCTTGGAGCTCACAATCTAAACATCCTATCAGTGTGTCTTTACAATGTGGGGGGATACTGGAGTGCCCAGAGGAAACCAATGCAAACATGGGGAGAACATACAAACTCCTTGAAGATGTTGCCCTTGGTGGGTATTGAACCACCAAGCTATTGGGACCTCAGTGCTGCAAAGGCTGCAGTGCTAACCACTTGAGCCACCATGCATTGCATGTTTATGAGTCTGAATGGCCTTGTATTGTAGACATGACATGACATGACATGACATGACATGACATGACATGACATGACATGACATGACATGACATGACATGATTAAATATTATTTTCTTAAATCGTCACTTACATATATTGGGAATATTATCCTCAATTCATTATTTTTTAAGCAATCCTATGTTTATTGGAAGATTCTGTTCACACTGCACTGTCGCTTCTGATGCAGGATCCAAACTGTTGCACAATAGTTATCAATAATAACTCTTTCTGAATCTCATTGACTGATAATAGTTCCATCATGGTATTTACTTTTTTGACTGGAAGATTACGAAGTATTCATTAATGCAGTGCTATTTCTTCTGTCACTGATGGAAATGGTGACAGAGGCTCTGATACAAAATATTTAATTTTATTTCACATTTGTCCACGATTTGTAGCACATCACAAATACTCATTAAAAATATAAAATAGGTATTTTTTTTTTCGGTAAAGTCCAATACCTTCTATGTTTCCTCCCATTATGCACAATTTATTCAGCTTCTTTGGAAGGCTTGGATCCATTTTGACTGCCAGTGCTAGATTAGTCAAGGGTCCTAATGCTACTAGATTTATCTTAATAAGTGAAAAGAAAAAAAATACATTAATATGATGTGACAACCTCAGAACTTCAAGGGTGTTATTCTGGCCATACACAACACAATTTATTGTAAAAGCTGGTGAAGATTGGTTACTATTGATTGACTTGATTGATCTACTATTCACTTCAATAATTTGAACATTTTTGTGTTGAACTGATTATTTAAATGAATTATCAATTCTAAAGCATCAAATGAATACAAGAAAAAGCATCATAGAAAAGTTAATGTAAATTACATTAGAATAAAATCAATTAACACACCAAAATCAGCTGGTCTCAAAAGTAAGTGGACTCCCCCTAAATGGGTCGACATTTCAGAATTAAGGGGCATTTACACATCAAGATAATCATGAACAACCATTGTTCAAAAAGTTATCTTGCAGTGTAAACAGGCCGCCAGGACATTGAGTGAATTGTTTACAGTGGTCTGACTGTGTAAACAGGCATTCAAATGACTGCCGATCTGTAAAGGTTTACCAATCAGCAGTCAGATCATGCCACCAGTTCAACCTTTATCCTTGTCCATATTCCCAATTATTGTACATGTGGATGTATTTAACTGATTTTTTGCTCAGGATCCCAACCTTATTAGTCACAGCCACTATAGAAAAAACTCACCAAAAATCAGCCAGGTCAAATATCCATTGCACCCAGCAGCAGGCTGCCAGCTCCACTGGGAGGTAACACAGATGTCTGAATACCGGTGCTCAGTCCCCTTAACATATGGTTAGGACTTGTAAGCGTGAGGGCCCTTGACGGTGGGTTACGAGCTTATGTTATTTTGGCCAAGTATCCACTAACATCTCACATTTTTATATATAGTGTTTTGTTGCATCTTTTCACCCTTTTTCAGTTTGAGGTTGAGCCCTCTGGGGGGCGTATGTCATTTGTGATGCATGTATTTTAGCGGAGCCGCCCATCTGGCCTTATAGCATGGGTGTGACCAACAGGCTTGGCTCTGACACTGTGCTTCACATGTACGTGTGTGACTGACGCTCTTTTGGTGACCTGGTATCTATAGATATCATCAGTCTCCTCCTTGTTACATGGCTGGACGCAGGTGCCACAACCGCCCCCATTGCTTGGGTTGCAGGGAACTGAGCACCGGTATTCAGACATCTGTGTTACCTCCCAGTGGAGCTGGCAGCCTGCTGCCGGGTGCAATGGATATTTGACCTGGCTGATTTTTGGTGAGTTTTTTCTGAGTTTAACATCCCCAACTAAGCGAGACCATGTACAAGATGCTATTCCACAGATTACAATATTTTCAGCATACAATAGCTCAGGAAAGGCCATTGTAACTTAGATTACTTATGGCATGATATGTTGAATGTAGTTTTATCTCTAGTACATGCAGAAAAATACAGCCAACCAATGTGAATATTTCACTGGTAAAACACCTATATTGCTGAAGTGCCTGCACTGATTGGCCGGCTATTAGCACCCTACTCTACACACTACACTTTATATGTTCTGATACTCTTCTGTGTGTATATTGCTTACTTTTTATACTTCCTTTTTTTTCTTATTTTGACTTGAACTAAATTGTAAGTTGGAAAAGAGACAACAAACTTGCAATAATATTTAAACTTGAGGGATCCCTATACTGCATGCTTGTTTAATTACATTTCCAGCTAATCTCCATTAGAAAAATGCTACATATAAACCCCTTAGGCTATGTTAACATTGCATTCTAGGCTACGGTCAGGGCTAATGACTGAAATCCAGGAAAAAGGGATTCGGCATACAAAACACTTATAGATTTATACCATACTACTTACTTGACCCTCATGCTGATTAATGATCCTTATAAGAGCATGCACTGCATCTTCCTTCTGCAAGTATTCTAGTCCTGGGCTGTTTGGATCTTCTGTATCTCCCAAGCCATCACCTCCAAAATGGGAATACTGAGGATTGATCTCTCCCAAAAGTGAACTAGATGCACCACGAAACACTGGGATCTAACAAATAATCAAATTTATAGACATTAATATATTTCCAACACTACAACAAACACTAAACTCTATTTGACATGACAACCCAAAACCAGAATAAAAAAATTTGTTTTGAGGTCTCTTATCCTATATTTCTGTAATCACCTTCCTCATATCTTCCTCATGACAGCCAGGGGTCAGTTTATGACCCCTGTGTCTGTCATGACGCTCTTCCTGTGAACTCCAGCCACAAGTTGGCATTCATAAGAGATTGTGATTTCTGCTATACAGAGCAGTGCCAATGCACTGCTCTGTATAGCACAAGCATTTGGACAATTGCAGTTTCTAGTCATTACCCAAATTAAAAATAAAAATTAGAAAGAATATACTAAATACACATTTGTTATCACTGCGTTCAGGAATGCCCAATCAAAAGATAAAATAAATTAATCTGATCAGTATATTCAAAATGGCAGAATTAATTTTTTTTTGGCGGCCATTATATTGCACTACAATACAATAAAAGGCGATCAAAACATTGTATCTACCCCAAAGTATCAGTAAAAATGTCAGCTCAGGGTGCAAAACACAATTGCAGGATTGCACCTTTTTTTTGGAATATTTTTCCCATTTACCATATTTTTCGGATTATAAGAAGCACTTTTGTTCCCTCAAATTTTGGGAGAAAGTGGGGGGTGCGTCTTAACATCCGAATCTACTGTGTTGGGTCTGGAGCAGTGTCCGGGGGCTGGAGGAGGATGGCTGCGGGCTGCAGAGACAGCGGGTGGTCACGTGCACCTGCTCATTATGCTCATTTAATATGCATTGCACCCACCGCTGTCCACCTCTCAGTGCTGAAGTTGCACTGGGAGATGGACTGGGGGGGAGAGCGAGCCTGCGGTCACCCCCTCCATTGTGCATATGACCTCTCACGTCCTGCACTCACCCCCTCCATTGAGTATATGGTCCCTGTCCTGCACTCACTCCATCAATCTTAATGTTGGCATGCAGCAAGTAAAATAAAAAAAAAGCTGATTACCTACTCTCTAGCGCTCGGTGCTTTCAGCGTCACCGCCGTCTCCCTTTCTCTGTGCTGCTCGGTATCTGATCATGTGACCAGGGAACACAGCGATGATATCACTGTGGGCCCCGATCACATGATGGGAAGATGCTGAGCAGCACAGAGACAGGGAGATGGCGGTGATGCTGCGAGCACCAAGCACCGGAGGGTAAGTAATCAGCTTTTTTTCATTTTACTTGCTGCGTGCCAGCATGGGGACATATAAGAGTGATGGGGTGAGTGCAGGATGGGGGGGCCATATACACAATGGAGAGGGTGAGTACAGGACTGGGGGGCATATGCACAATGGAGGGGGTGAGTGCAGGATGGGGAGGCTTATGCACAATGGAGGGGGTGAGTGCATGATGAGGCGTGAGTGCACAATGAAGTGAGTGAGTGCAGGACAGGGGCCATATGCAGAATGGAGAGGAAGGGTGCAGGACGGGGGGAAGGAGGAGTTAAGCAGAATGGAGGGGGTGAGTGCTGGATGGGGGAGGTGAGTGCAGGATGGGGGGCCATAGCCAGGATGAGGGGCTATGTACCATTACTGGGGGCCATAGCTAGGAAGAGGGCTATGTACTATCACTGGGGGCCATATGCAGGATGGGGGGCTATGCACCATCACTGGGGCCATATGCAGGATGAGGGGCTATGTACCATTACTGGGGGCCATAGCTAAGAAGAGGGCTATGTACTATCACTGGGGGCCATATGCAGGATGGGGGATTATGCACCATCACTGGGGCCATATACAGGGTGAGGGGCTATGTTCCACCACTGGGGCCATATCCAGGATGGGGGGCTATGCACCATCACTGGGGGCTATGTACCATCACGGGGGTCATATCCAGCATGGGGGACCCACGTACTAGGATGAGAGGATATATATTCCAGGATGGGGTATATATATACAAGGATGAGGGAGATATATACTGATTGTAAGGCAGACACTAGCATTATAAGATGGACCCCATATAACATTAAACAAAGTTTTTTTTCCTATTTTCCTCCAAATTTGGGGGAGCATCTTATAATCCGGTGCGTCTTATAAAGCGAAAAATACGGTATATATTTTTCCCATTTCCCCATATATGTAGCAGAATGAATGGTATCATTAAATAGTACAACAGATCATGCAAAAAAAAAACAAGCCTTAATACAGCTTAATTGAAAGTAAAAAAAAAAAAGTTACGGCTATTGGAAGAAGGGGAGGAAAAAAGGAAAGCACAAAAATGGGAAAAAGCCCAGGGTTTAAAACAATGCATGTAACAAAAATTGTATTTAAATAATAGATTTCCTGACAATAGCTTTGGCATGTTTATAAGGCATATTTCAGCCAGACAGAGGCCAAAAGGACGCTATTTTGGCCTTAGTATAGCAATAGAGTTCTATTAACAGGTCAAGCGTGTACATTGGGAGAAAGTGACTAAACATAGTGCAAAAATGTGATGTGAGCAAGACCTTACAAACAGGTTAAAGGGTTATTCCTTTAGCATGGAATCACTTAAGTAAAGGTATGATTGTACTCAGTATCCCAATGCATGTAAGGCACTGGCGTCATTTTATAGCCCTGAATCCTGCTGGTTGGTTCCCTTTAACAATGTACAGCACTAGGATGCAACATGGATGGCATTCATGTGCTATATATATTCTATTCACAGACTCATTGTTTTAAATCTGTTTTTATTATGGTTTTAAATTGAAAATGAACAACATGTTCAAGTATCTTACAATGTTATTAAACATAAATAGCATGAAAACATAGAGAAAATTAAACGAAACATCCTCTCGTGTCATCTCACACTGTATAATTTCAAAAATAAGCTCATAAGGCAATTGGCCCAGGCATTGTGTATGGGAAAATGCTCCTCATATCTTGTAGCTTCTAATGCCCAGTGAAATGTAGAAACGCTATCCCATGAGCTCATCCTTCAGTCTTATATTGCCTCTTTTTACAGACCTGGATGAGATCATAACCACTAAAACACAACTCAAATTTTGTATTTAGCTATTGTCTCTATCTCTAGATTCACAGACCCATTGACTTTATTAGGCATCTTTAATCCACTACTCTGACGTTCATTGTGCAAAGGTCAATAGCAAAAAGAAAAACAGAGATGAAACACTTACTACAAAAATGGACATGTTTATAAGGACCTATTGCAGTCTCAGACATTAAAGACTGACAATGCATAAATCCTTTAAGGCACCACTACAGCAGGTTTTTTTTGTTCAGAGCTGGCGTGGCGCTTTAAATGTAGGCCCTCCACTCCCTATCATATATTCACTTTTTGGCGGCTTCATCGTTTTTCGGCGCTGCTCCGATCTCACGGGTGCCATCTTGTGACTGTAGCTTGTGACTGGCCAAAAGTCAGAAGTTCTGTCACAGGGTTTCAATGCAAGTTTATGAGAATGAGATTGAAACTCTCATAAAGCTGTAATGATTTGTGACCTTTGGCACTGTACATGAAACAATGGAGCAGGTCACAAATCACAAGAGAAAGACTCGAGTGGCGGCGATAGACTAAAGGTGCTGTCACACAGCACGATCTGGCCAGCGATGTCGGAAGCGATGCGCGGGTGCCCGCTCGCTTCCGACATCACTGGCCAGCTGTCACACGGCACGACGTTGCCGGTGACGCGGTGGCGATGTGGGCGGAGCCATCGCTCGCTGGGCTGTGCTCAGCCCAGCGAGCGATGGCTCAGGAACGCTGCAATATAGGCTGGATCGCGCCGTCTGACACTGTTGGCGGCGCGATCCAGCCTAATCGCTGGTCACAGGTTGACAGGTTTATGAACATGTTCATAAACCTGTCAACCTGCGACCAGCGATAATTTGCAGTTGCGTCGCGCTGTCACACAGCGCGACGCACTTGCGATATCGCCCGCAACATCGCTGTTACGTCACTTTTCGGCGATGTTGCGGGCGACATCGCCACGTGTGACCCCACCTTAAGAAGCCACCAGAAGGTAACTATCAGACAGGGGCAAGGGACTTAGATTTAAAGCACCACTCCAGCAGTGCAATTAAAATAAAGCTGAAGTAGTTCTTTAGGGTGGAAACATCAACATTTTGAGGTTCCCATGGACCTGATGTCCCCATCATTTCACTGAAGTGCAAAGTTCAGGGACCTCGGACATAGAAGCCATTCTTACATGAAGCTTGTTGTACCTGTAATAACTGATACTTCAGTCTACACTTTTGATTTGAGGACATTAATAGCAAATACAGGTTTGATTCCACCATAATTACCTCCATTCTGTTGCACACTTGAAGGACTCGCAGGACATTTTTGCAGACATGATCAATGATTGTGTTCCCAAAGCAGCATGTTATTCCTAGGACTTCAACCTCGGGAGCAGCCAAAGCCATCATCAATGCCTGAGCATCATCTACACCACAATCCACATCCACTAGCAACAGTTTCTTTGCCATTCCTCTGTAATGGAGACAGTATCAAATAGCAGTAAGTTTTAGGTTGGTATGACACCAGTGTTTTTTTAAATCCGGCAGATACACGGTTTGTGAGAAAAAAACGAATCTAGCAGAGATGGTTTTTTTTTTGGCTCATAGACTTATAATGGTGTGAATTAGCACCTTGTAGATTCCAGTTTCTTCTTCCGGTCGAACACGTTTTTTTTTAACGTGCCTAAAAAATGCAAATAGTACCGTTTTTTGGTCTCATTAAAAAATCACATGAGTGGATCTGGTATGATCCGGCATCAATTATAATGGAAGTCATGGGGGCTGGATCCGGTTTTAGAAGATCACTCTGGAACCAGTAAAAACGAAGACCAATATGCCTACTGAGGTAGATAGATAGAGCTCACCAGTCTGCCACTTCCAGGGCCACTAATTTAACCCCTTCACTACCCGACGATTTTTCGTTTTTCATTTCCATTTTTTGCTCCCTGCTTCCAATAACCAGAACCTTTTTTATTTTTCCATCAATATAGATACATGACAGCTTGTTTTTTGCAGGACGAGTTGTACTTTCAGATGCAATCATTTATTTTACCATATAGTGTACAGGGAAATGGGGAAAAAATTCTAAATGCAGTGAAATTGAAAAAAAAGTGCAATTTGTTTTTTGGGCTTTTTAGTCGCCATGTTCACCATATGGTAAAACTGACATGACGGTGTGATGCCTCGGGTTGGTACGAGTTCATAGATACCAAACATGTATACTTTTACTGGTATCTAAGTGGTGAAAAAAAATTCAGAGGTCTGAAAAAAAAAAAAAAAAAGGGGATTGCACAACAATAATAGGTTAGTGAACACGCATTTAATTATCCCCTGCTGGTAACATTGATAATGCACTAGTGCGCCCCCTGTTTTTCTTTTGTCTTTCAAAAAAAAAAAAAGACTCACACTTTTTGTGCCATGTTTTGCGACCCATAGTGTTCTCATTTTTCGGGATCTGGGGCTGTGTGATGGCTTATTTTTTGTGGCTTGAGTTGACTTTGTAATGATACCATTTATGGGTGGATGCGCTGTTTAGATCACCCGTTATTGCACTTTATAGCAATGTTGCGGCGACCGCAAACACATAATTTTGGATCTTTTTTCTGTTACACAGTTTACAGCTCTAATTAATTGATTTTATATCTTGATAGATCAGGCGTTTCTGAATGCAGCTAATACCAAATATGTGTATTTTTTTATTTTTTAATACTTTTTTTCTGAATGGAGCAAAATGGGGTGATTTGAACTTTTGTGTTTTTTTTTTTCATATTTTTATGGACAGATCAGACAGTCTCGTCCGCACCAGGAATGCAACATGTTGCGTTCCTGGTGCGGACGAGAGTGTGTGATTTGTGCGCAGGCATCCACCTGTGTACAAATCACACAGGCAAATGAATGGGAGCGCACGGTCATGCGCAGTCAAGCGCAGCACCGTGCGTCCCCATTATAAACATAGGGACTTGCGGTGGCTGCGCTCAGCTTGCGGATCCCCTCCGCAGAATGCTGCAGAGGGGTCCGCAAGTGTGAACCCAGCCTAATACTAAATGTGTCTAGGGTTGAAGTCTGTGGCTATCTTTTGTATTGAAGTGCCTACTGAGCCTGTGGAAAGGTCATTGTGAAGGGATAGGAAATAGGATCAGCCATGACATCACTTTAGTGTGTTTGCTCAATCCTGTGTTATCAGCTGCGTATGGAGCTCTTATCTGTCGTTGCAATTCTGTCTTTGATACAAAACCAGAAACAGACATAAGAGGGCCCCTTTGTAAGGACTACATATGTATATATATATATATACTAGCTGTGAGCCCGATGCAAATGCATCGGGATGCTAGAACGTGGCAATATTATTTGCATTAATAGCATTATTATTACCATTAATAGCATAATTATTAGCATTACCAGCATTATTATTAGCATTAATAGCATTATTAATAGCAATAATAGTACTAATAATAGTATTGTTATTAGTATGAATAGCATTATTACCATAAATAGCATTAATAATAGCGTTAATAGCATTATTATGAGGAGTAATAGCATTATTAGCATTAATAAAATTATTAATAGCATTAATAGAATTAAAAATAGGATTAATAGCATTATTAATATGATTAATAGCATGATTATTAGCCTTAATAGCATTAATAGCATTAATGTTAGCATGAATAGCATTAATAGCATTATTAATAACATTAATAGCATCATTAATAGCATAAATAATAGAATTAATAGCATAAATAATCGCATTAATAGCATTACTATTAGCATAAAGAGCATTAATAGCAATATTATTAGCATGAATAGCATTTTGAATAGCATAAATAGCATGATTTTTAGCCTTAATAGCATTATTAATTGCGTTAATATGATTATTATTAGCATTATTAGCATTAATATTAGCATTAATAGCATAATTATTAGCATTAATATCATTATTATTAGCATTAATAGCATAATTATTAGCATTAATAGCATAATTATTAGCATTAATAGCATTATTAATTAGCATTAATAGCATATTAATAGCATTAATAGCATTTAATAATACATTAATAGCATTAATATTAGCATTAATAGCATTAATAGTATTATTAATAGCATAATAGCATTATAATAGCATTAATAGAATAATAGCATTATTAATAGCATTATAATAGCATTAATAGTATAAATAATAGAATTAATAGCATAAAAAATCGCATTAATAGCATTACTATTAGCATAAAGAGCATTAATAGCATATTATCAGCATGAATAGCATTTTGAATAGCATAAATAGCATGATTATTAGCCTTAATAGCATTATTAATCGCGTTAATATGATTATTATTAGCATTATTAGCATTAATATTAGCATTAATAGCATAATTATTAGCATTAATATGATTATTATTAGCATTAATAGCATAATTATTAGCATTAATAGCATTATTATTAGCAGTAATATCATTATTATTAGCATTTTTTTTTTTTTTTATTATTTTTTTATTTTATTATTTATTATTTTTTATTTATTTTTTATTATTTTTTATTTATTTTTTTATTATTTTTTTATTATTAAATTTATTTATTTGTTATTTTAAGTGAGCCTGAGCCTGAGACACAGTTCTCCTTCAGGTCCGCTCATAGGGCTCATATTATTAGCATTTTATTTTTTTTTTTTATTATTTTTTATTTTATTATTTATTATTTTTTATTTATTTTATTATTTTTTATTTATTTTTTTATTATTTTTTTTATTATTAAATTTATTTATTATTTGTTATTTTAAGTGAGCCTGAGCCTGAGACACAGTTCTCCTTCAGGTCCGCTCATAGGGCTCATATTATTAGCATTTTATTTTTTTTTTATTATTATTTTTTATTTTATTATTTATTATTTTTTATTTTATTTTTTTATTATTTTTTATTTATTTTTTTATTATTTTTTTATTATTAAATTTATTTATTATTTGTTATTTTAAGTGAGCCTGAGCCTGAGACACAGTTCTCCTTCAGGTCCGCTCATAGGGCTCATATTATTAGCATTTATTTATTTTTTTATTATTTTTTTTTATTGTATTATTTATTATTTTTTATGTAATTTTTTATTATTTTTTATTTATTTTTTTATTATTTTTTTTATTATTAAATTTATTTATTATTTCTTATTTTAAGTGAGCCTGAGCCTGAGACACAGTTCTCCTTCAGGTCCGCTCAAACATCTCATAGAGTTACATAGCGGATAATGCTGCATGCTGATTGGTCGCTTCTTCCCATAGAGAAACATGGCCATGTTTCTCTATGGGAAGAAGCGACCAATCAGCGTGCAGCATTATCGGCTATGTAACTCAATGAGAAGGACGACTCGGTGGAGGAAGACAGCCGGATGGAAGACTCGTGGGCCGGGCCGAAGGAAGGAAGGACTGGACCTGGACCTCAGGAAGCAGATGTCATGAAGACAGGTAAGTGATCTACGGCGTCGGGTGGGGGGGTGCTGTGCGGACATTGGGGGGGGGAGCTGTGCGGACATTGGGGGGGCTGTGCGGATATTGCGGGGGGGGAGATGTGCTGAAATTGCGGGGGGGCTGTGCGTACATGGTGGGGGGGCTGTGTGGACATTGGGGGTGGGGCTGTGTGGACATTGGGGGTGGGGCTGTGCGGACATTGGGGGTGGGGCTGTGCGGACATTGGGGGTGGGGCTGTGCGGACATTTGGGGGGTGTTCCCCGGGTGAGTTGTGGTTAGCGGGGAGCGGAGGCGGCTGTGCCGCCTCCGCTCCATGGTCCCCGGGCGAGTTGTGGGGAGCGGAGGCGGCTGAGCCGCCTCCGGTCCATGGTCCCCGGGCGAGTTGTGGGGAGCGAGGAGCGGAGGCAGCTCGGGCGGCATTGCGAGTCGAGTTAAAACGGCTCGCAATGGCCGCTTCGCGGCCAATGCTTCGCGCGTATCCACATGACCACGCCGGAAGTAGCGCCGAGAGGGGCGCTTTTTGCGATTCGCGATTATATAATAGATATATATATATATATATATATATATATATATATATATATATATATATATATATATATATCCCTTTACATTTTTTACATTTCAATAGCTCACCTGCTTTGGAGGTGGAATTGGGCCCCTTTTGGTCTTGGACCTCTGTACAGCTGCAATGGTGGTACCAAAAGTATTACTGCCCCTGCCAACTTAAAACACTTCCTGAAAAAAAAAAACTGAATATTGTATAATATCTTTTTTGTGATAGTTATAATTTTTTAACACTTTGTGTAGCACGAAATTTGATCTAAACAATAGGTCATTTAATGATGATAACTACAAAAAAAGGGGTACGAAGAACTACATGTGCAAGACATGGGGTACCTGAGGAAATCAGTGGTAGCTCATACAAGAATATCATACATGAGGAAATTAGCTAAGCGGTACCGTTCACTCCTCTTGCTTCCCATCATCTTGGACCAAACAAATACCTATATGAAATTTCCAGATGAAAGTAGGAACTACAATATTCTCATTTGTCCCTCAAGATCCCTATTCTGGTCCAAAACCGTCACAGTTGATAATTGTAAAAATCGGGCCTTTTGACATAACCTTTTTTAGCTAACTTTAAATTCTAGATCAGAATTATATAGAGAACTTGGGAGACAATTATCTTCTTGGAAAAGCTGTTAAGCATCAAACACTTAATTAGAAATATATGAAAAGAGTTGGTTGATTGTAATCATGTAATTGGTTCAGGAATCAGGGTCAGTGTTTGTAAGAAGGTATCTTAAGGCTATGTGCCCATTGGACGTTTTGTGGGCTGTTTTTGAGCGTTTTCCGTCGGCGTTTTCCGCTGAGTTTTATGTTAATTTATGTTAATCCTAGCCACCGGTTGGATTAACATGCTAGTCAATGGATTTTAGAAAACGCTGTGTACATTAGAACGTTTTTTTTTTGTCTCCTTTCCACTTTCTTCACCAGTTTTCCACCGGTTTTCAAAGATAGAGCAAGTGACTTCTTTGGAGTGTTTTTCCAGCTGTTCCAGCTTACAAGTGCACAAAAAACAGTCTTAAAAACGCTAAGAAAAACCGCCAGAAAACCGACAAAACGCTGTATAAACGCTATAAAACCACTCAAAAACAGCTCAAAAAACACTAAAAAAACGATGGACACTGCTGAGGTCAGAAAACTCAGTTTCTGCAATTCTCCACCGGTTTTCTGACGGTCTGCAATGATGCAGAACCGTCCAGTGGGCACATAGCCTTAAGCTGTTCTCCAAAAACCTAATAAAATAGCTTCCGTAATGTACTTCAAATGGCAGTTCATCCTAGTCTAGTTTCATGATGGGCTGCAGTGTGAAGAAACACAGCTCCCAAGACCCAGGTCTCAACTGACAGAGGATTCCTGTCACTTAAGACAGCCTAACAAATCACAGCAGGGAAAACTGAATGGTTAATGTGCTGGCATCCCGGCAATTACACACAGTGGTCAGCAGCTGTGTTTTTATCAATCAGCTTTCACCGTTGCTGCCACATACTGCTGATACTGTGTCGGCAACCTGGGAAATTCAAACACCGTTGCTTTGACAGCAGCGGTGTTTGAAGACGCCGGTAAATGCTGTTGGCGGTCCAGAAGTTTGGTCGGTGGGATTACATGCTGAGAGATCCCGCCGACCAAACTTCAGAACCGCGGACAGCATCACACTGACACGCACCACACACTCACACACACAGCACACTCACAGCACACTCATATGCACACAGCCATGACACACACACCCACACGCACCACACTCACGTTCAAATTGCCCAGCACTTGCATCACTGTCATGCATCAAACATGCTCCATGTTTGATGCATATATACAAAGAAAAAAGGTAGAGACAAAGAGGCGCAAATGGGTCTTATCGTTTTACGGATAAGGTAGTATCGTCATAGGTGTGTGTTCTCACCTGATCCAGTTGTGTTTCCCCACAACTGGTAAATTGGCCCAGACAGCTGCTGCTGGATCCACACTCCCACATATCAGTGGTGATGCATCCAAGAAAAAGACCAAAGAGAGATCGTGCTTTAGTGATCCGCACTGCCATCCCACAGTACCTGAATAAATGCCAGGGAAGCTAAGAGTATGCACCCTGGTTCTTTATTCCATTAGTATTTCCATCCAACGTGTTTCGGTACGGACCTTGTACCTTCCTCAGGGTATGCTGAGTTGGTCAGTCATGCAGCATACCCTGAGGAAGGTACAAGGTTCGTACCGAAACACGCTGGATGGAAATACTAATGGAATGAAGAAGCAGCTTGCATACTCTTGGCTTTCCTGGCATTTATTCAGGTACTGTGGGACGGCAGCGCGGGTCACTAAAGCACGATCTCTCTCTGGTCTTTTTCATGTTTGATGCATGACAGTGTGCCTCCAGCCTTAGAAAGAGGGATGACAAGCGTGCTACAGAAGAAAGACCACATATATGGATAAAATATGTTATTTTTAAGAAACTCTATAGCCATATGATTGTACGACCAGATCAACTTGACAAATTAGTAACGAGATCTATAGAAACATTAATGGTGGGTTTACACGTCCCGATATCGGGACGATATCGCTATACAACGGCGCGGGGGCGCGCATTTTTAGTGCGCTTTTCCCGATATCGCATCGGCGGTTTACACGTTGCGATATTGGGAAACAACGTCCCTCCGATGTGTACGCCCACCAACCCAGTAACGACCATTTAACATGGGAGTTAATGGGTAGCATCGGAGTACACATCGGAGTTGGATGTTTACACGCAGCGATCCGGCTCCAACAGGCATCCGATATCGGGCGGTTTAATAGCACGCTCATTCGACCCCCGATATCGGATTACCATCGTTCCTGCATCGTATTGTACCTTCAAACAGTACGATGCAGGAACGACATCGGGTCCAACTCACGAACCACATAGCTTTTTGTCGGAGTTGGATCGGAGTTGGACGCCGATATCGCGGCGTGTAAACCCACCATAAGATTCTCAAACTGAAAAATAGAAAAACAATTAGCAGGTGTTTGGTCCAAATTTTTATGTTATGGGCACACAAGGGACAAACTTTACATTTTTGATCTCCCAAAATGGAGAAACCCACCAGTAATAGCTACCGTAGATATGAAGTTTAAGGTCCTTCATAAACAAAGAATTCCAGCACGTTTTGAGAAGTGGCCCCCGATGAAAATTTATTATCACAAAATCGAGTCCTTCACTAGGAAACAATTTTAAGCATGACAGAGGCTGCAGGTATAACAATGTTCAAAAACGTATTGAGTTCCAGTTGCTATATCTGGATGAAAAGACCATTATTACCTACTGTCAATTATATAAAAATGTATCAAAGTAAGGCTACATTCACACCTATATTCACTGCACAAAACGGATCACTCAAGTGGAATCTCAGCCAAGTCAATGGGTTTTCACTTTTTGCCATTCAGACACGGATTTTGTAGAGTGATCCGCTTTTTTCCTGGAAAAGTGATCCATCAAAGAAAAGATCGTGTTAGTTTCTCTGGCAGTTTTCTCATACGAGTGTTTTTTTTCCATAGGGTACCATTCCAAATGAAAAAAAAAGCTGCAGAAAAAACAGATTAAGGCCACATTCACACTGTGTGTTTTTTTATCCGTTTTTTGCAGTGCACTGCAGAAAACAGATCACTCAAATCGACACCCCGGCAAAGTCTATGGGTTTTTATTTTTACCATTAAGACTGTGCTCTTCTAAGGTGATTTGTTTTTTCTCTTTAGGAGGCTCCGTTTTGGAAAAGGACATGTCAATTTCTGTTGCGTATTTCTCAAGCAGCCCTTCAAAATGGGGGAAAAAAATGCAGCAGTCAAAAATGGATGAAAAAACAGATGTATTTAAAAAAAAAAAACGCATCCTTTTTTTGAAGAATTCAACAAAAATACTGCACAAAACGAAGAAAAAAACGCATAGTCTGAATGTAGCTTTAAAACACACAGTGTGAATAGGTGATGCGTTTTTTGGAAAGCTGATCTGTTTTGCAGATATACAGTATACTTGGAGAGAATTTAATCATTGAGGAGGGACGACTGTTCCCTCGTTCAGTGTAGATACTCTCTGGCCACATGGTCATGTGGTCTGGAACCATGCAGGTCATCTAAGACACAGACCACGCTGATGTAAGCTATTTTGAATGCTCTGATGTGACACTTGGGTGCCTCTCACCTCCCTTAAATGTGTCTGGAGTTGTGTAGCATTCACTATCCGTTTCTGCAGGGCATTGTTCGCAATGAAACAGTCGTCAGTGTGGGATCTGGCCAAAGAACATCCGCTTCTCTGCCTTTCTGTGACTCTTCCAGTCTCTCTGTTGTAACATGCTGATGACATGCTGACACTCTAAACTCAGTGGCCACATCCTTATGCAAACATTGTGCTTGAAGCCTCACAATGGCGAGATACTGTTGATCAATTGTTGGGTGTTGTCTTGGTGTCATGATGTCAATGTGAACAGTATTATGAGGACTGTTAAAATACCAATTTGAATTGAACCACAACATTTATTGGGCGATTCATGGATCAAACACTTGTTGTGAATTTTACCATTAAGCTCCTTTTTCGAAAACAGCAAGTTGTGCAAAGAGTACTGAATCATTGAAAAGTTGGACATGTGCATTCAAAAGTGTAAAAAAGGTCACATTAAGTTCACCTGAAATTATTAGTGTGCATTTTAGGTTCATCCTGAAATTTCACCAGAAAGTCAAATATCCTAACTTTTTGTAGTGTAGAGCAAATAAAGCACCATTTGTTACATTTGCACATCAATATGTGGTTTTACTGTCTCAGAATGCACACATTCCATTATTTAACACCAAAAGAAATAAAACAGAACAAAATGATGTTACCAAAACATTAACACATAGTTTTTATTTCCCCAAAAAAAACATGAGTCCACATCAGTGAAATGCCATGGTATTGATCTCTCTGGGTACGAAATAATTTGCCAACATGTCGCAAATTCAGAGGCCAGAAGGGTTATGGGGTCTCTCAACCATGGCAGACCCTTGATCAGTATGGAGGAATAAACCACACCCACAGCATCCATGTGGACAGGCGAATCATGGATATGCTTAAAAGTGTGTAGGATTATGCAATGACATTTTGTGGGCTTAGTAGTAGAACAGACATCACAACCCTCCATTTAGGACACAAAATGTCGAAAGGTGCATCCCACCACTCTCTATGCCATAATGAGGAGGTAACTTACAATTCAACACTGATGATTTAGAGTACGCTGGGGGAAAAGGCCTCATGACATGATGAGTCAGCTGAATGCGCTCGCAGGTGCCAGGGCCTAGTGACCCATGATCAACCCTCTAGGCAACACTAGGGTTGATAGATAGAGGAGTAATCCTTTTGTGGGGTCAAACGTGTTGGAATGCGCTGCCCCTTCCAGTGTTCACGTGTGCGAGACACCCAGAAGGACTCTACTCTTGGTGTCGGTGGTGCCACAGAAGCCCCTCCAGGGATCCTCCTCATCGGAACCCTCCTGCTCCTGCAAGCACAGGTCGAGATGAGGAGTAATCCTTTCAGGGGGCGACACCGTGGCGATGAGCGGGCGTGCAGCGGGTCATGTGAAAAGGTCTGTAGCCTCTACTGCTTTAGGCCACGACAAGGTGGCAGTGGTCCTTCTACGTGATCCTCCTGTCAGGGGGGGGACCCCCTGTCTGCACAGCGACAGGTCAACTGGAGCCCCTCATGGTCCTGGGGCTAGAGGGTCATCACTGAGGAGGTCAGCATCTGTGGAGGAGGCCAGTGTCTGGGAGGAGGTACTCTTCAGGAAGGAGGGCAGCTTCAAGGAGGGATGATTGTTTTCAGGGAGTAATTATCATCAAGGAGGAGGTCACCTTCAGGGAAGAGGTTGTCCAGCATACGGTCCAAGGTCGCAGGCCTGGTCCAAGCACGGTGTCTTGGCAGGGTCCCCTGGGGTAGATCGTTGTTTAGAGCTAGGTATTCCAGTTGGTGGGTTTCAGAGACTGATGCAGCATGGTATGATTCTATGTAATGTGCGTTTTCAACTAGTTTACTTTTTCCCAGTGCAAGTGGTAGCCAGGCTATGGGTCTCAGTTTTTAGCATGCAGGGTTTTGTCATGGCAGAGGCTAAAAGATGAAAAGGAATGGAAGTGTATTAGGGAGGGTTCAAGAGTTGCTAGAACGATTGGATTGGGCGAATAGCAGGTCAACGAGGTCTCTAATTCCCATTTGTGAAACGAATTCAGAGTTTTCGGGGTAGCTCGTCAATTTGTCTACGAGCGGGGCTAATCCTGATGAAGGGGTTTAGGTATGAGTGCAGACTGAAAAGGATAAGGAAGGGGACAGGATAGTTTTGAATTATAGAACAAAAGGGGAACTCTACGTGTGTCTCCCTGGCACTCACTTGAAGACGGAAGTAAAAGAAAAGATATGAAAAGGATGAATATTTGGAAATATTTTCCCTCCTTCCATTGGAAAAATTCAATTAGACAAAGGGAAGAAGGATGAGACTAAAAAGGAAGCAGAGGAGAAGCAGAGGTGGCAGCTTATCTCTCAGTCGTCTATTACCATTCTGGCTAGTGTAATTGGTGAAAATGCTCTGTAAAAGATTCAGGGTTGTTCTACTATATGGATGCTATAGGGGAGGCCCATAGGATTTATAGGGGGGAAACCTAGTTGAGAGATGATGACAGGTTCAGACAGAGAAAAACTGAGCGGCTCAGCATATGATGGATCAGAAGAACATATGGTGTTGGTAAAAGGTAATAGCAACTTACAGTCAGTTGATCATGCCAGGGCACCCTTACAACATTCTAGGGGGTGTGATACGGCTTAAGCTGGGAGTGTAAGACCGAAGTCTGAAGTTTGTTGGTAGCTTAATGATGGACAGTGCATGTTCAGTTGAAACTGTAACTTTAAGCATCGTTGTTCGAGATGTAGAGGATCAACACATGGAGTGTCTTGTTGCTTTAGGAAAGAATAATTTTGGGGGAGATACTGGAAAAGGGGGTAAATCCGGTGAATCTGCCCATGATAATTGCCTATCTATAGAGATATCCATTGCAAGTCAAGATGTTGTTATTAGAGGAGGGGTTTCATTTTGGTTTAAAAATTCCTTCTCCACAGTATGCAGTTTCTTTTAAGTTGAAAAATTTAATGTTGGCTCTTCAACACCTGTCGGTAGTGAACAAGAAAATGAATCTCGAAATTCAGCATGAAATATTGTGTGGACACATGGCAGATCCATTTAGATTTCCCCAGATTCCTGGTTTGGTGGTCTCGCCAATGGGGAAGGGGTAGTGCCAAAGAAAGAGCTGAATAAATTTCAGCTCATTCAGCATTTCTCATTTCCAAAAGGTTTGTTGGTAAATTATGGCAAAGACCCTGACCTTTGCTCCATGGTTTATACTTCTTTTGATGCTGCTGTCCATTGGGTCCAGACATATGGAAAAGGGACATTGTTGGCAAAGACAAACATATGCATTTGTTAGGATGTTTTTGGGACAGTTCCTATTTTGTAGAAATGTGTCTCTAGATGGGTTGTTCAATGTTTTGCTTTTATTTCGAAGCATTTAATTTATTTTTGAAATAGGTGGTATGTGATGTAGCCAGGTTTCCGTCGGTGATTCATTACCTTGACAATTTTCTATTTATTGGCCCACCTAGTTCCCCAAATTGCCAGACATTGCTGAGAGCCATGGAATGGATAGCTGGTCAGCTTGGAGTGCCATTAGCGCAAGATAAAACGTAAGGCCCTAGTATCTGCTTGAGTTTTTGGGGAATTACCATTGACACTGAGAGGACGGAGTGCAGGCTATCCAAATAAAAAGTTTGCAGACAAAGGTGGTTAAGGTGGTCAAACTTTAAAAAATACAGTTGAGAGACCTTCAGTCGTTGCTGGGCAAGCTCAATTTTTCTTGTTGCATTATGCCCATTATGCCGAATTTTTTCACATCATTTGTCGGCAGCGACGGCATGGGCAACGTGTTATAAGTATTATATACGATTGACAAGGGAGCTAGGGGAAGATTTGGCAGTGTGGGAAGGTTTCTTGAAACTATATAATCGTCAATCCCTGATGATTATAAAAGTTGTGGATGATTTCGATTGGGAGCTTTACACCGACGCAGCAGGTTGTACGGGTTTCGGAGCTTTTTGCAGTGGAAAATTACGCAAAGGTGAATGACCACAGTCTTTGTATGAGACGGGATTCACAAAGAATGACGTTTTGTAGCTTTTTCCAATAGTTGTGACCTGGTGACCATTTGGGGTGAAAATCCATTTTCCTGAGATAACATGTCAGTGGTGATGGCAATTAATAATCTGTTAGATTCTCTCCCTCCTGTTGTGCACCTGCTTAGGTACTTTGTTTTGCAAGTTTGCAACTCCCACTTTGAGGAAACACAAAGAATGATGTTTTGTAGCTTTTTGCAATAGTTGTGACCTGGTCCATTTGGGGTGAAAATCCATTTTCTCTGCGATAACATGTCAGTGGTGATGGCAATTAATAATCTGTCTGATTCTTTCCCTCCTGTTGTGCACCTGCTTAGGTACTTTGTTTTGGAAGATTGCAAATCCCACTTTGAGGAAACATTTTGTTAGCGTTTTCTTGGTCATTTTTTGGGGGTTGTGAGAATAGGAAAATTGGTTTCCCCATCGTCTTCATAGGGAGTCGGTATCTTAGATCAGCATAATGTCAGGTTAGATGATACTGTTGAGTTTTGGATATGTTGGCCAAAAATCTATTTGATATGGAAAAATGGGTTATTCTGGGAGCATAATGTGGGTCAATGTGAGCATAAAGGGGGTCAATAATGTGTCCAGTGGAATGAAAGTATATAGCTTTGGGACCGTTCAGGCTCATTGATGAAACATAGAGATGGGTCTTTCTTGTCTAGGTACCAGTTTTTGCAGTTTTTAGGAAGTGCCTGTATATTATGTGGTTGGAACTGGACCTGTTCCTTCTGGACTTGGGCTGCTACAGAGACGTAAAAATGTAGACTCCTGTTGAAGTGGTGCAAAAATAGGTAGGTGGGAGTCGAGGAGACATAAACTCTATGTGCACCCTCATTTGATAAGAAGGTGGGAGGAGGCGGTATTTGGTTAAAGATAGTTTTTTAAATATCAATAATACAAATCTAAGTGTGAGATGCTCCAGCTAAAAGACTTACAAGAAGGGTAGAGAGAGACAGGAGGTAGTCGAGAGTTTCTGTGACATATCTCTAACAAATAGGGCCATTAAATATCTGGAGTATATCTAGGGAGAGATACGAGAGACATATACAGACTAAATTATGCCCCGTTAACCAACAAAATTGTGGCAGAACTGGAAAGGTGGAGAGATTTGCCACTATCCTTGTTGGGGTGGTGTCACCTTATCAAGATGTGTAGTTTCTCTAGGCTCCTCTTTCCACTTCAGTCCATCCCCCTTTTACTTTGCTACATCAATGTAAATAGAATAAATAGAGCTATTACGACCTTTCTTTGGAGGGATAAAATACCAAGAATCAGGGAACGCACACTGATGCTTATACGAGACGAAGGTAGACTAAGGTTACCTAATATATGAGGTTATAACATAGCATGCCTGATGAGACATATCCTAGACTGGCTGAAACAGTAGCAAACACTCAGACTATACACTCGAGTCAGAGTGGTGCACACTATGGGACCCTGTAGCCATTTTGCACTCAACGGAGGCAACAGACGACCCTCAGGTGAAAAATGTTATCATTTTCAAACACACGAGGAGGGCTTGGAAGGCACTGTGAATCAAGCTCAGGTTATCTTGGAATGTATCCAAATATCTTAGCCCATGGTGACACCCGGACTTCAGCCTTGGCAAGGACAACGCCATCTTTAAAGTTTGGAGAGCTAAGTGCACTAATACACTACATGATCTGATGCAGATGGAGAAGAGGAGGTGGTTGAAGGCGACAGAGACATTCAGGAGGTGGAGACTTAACCATTCTCATGCTCTACAGTTTGAACAATTGAGGCTGCATTTATTCCATCGCCTATATGACTTAAGGAAGGAATGCTCAAACCATGGACTGGACAATCTACTAGCTAGAGATATAGTAGACACTAGTGCATCCACCATATACGCCACCCTAAAGCGAGACCTAGTTCCCGCAGAGCTGTGCAGGATTCTCAAAAGATAGGCGGTAAAATTACAGGATGAGCAGGTCTAGGGGAAGATCCTGATGGGTTGGCGTGAGGTTCGTAAGAACATTGTGAACGAAAGGTGGAGGGGCACCTATTTCAGAGTAATGCATGGGGCAATTCTGGGGTTCAATATACCACCCAACAAGACCCATCCAAACAGAAAACAGTCATGTCCAAAATGTGGGGACAAGGGGGTAGACATGTTCCATGGGATATCGGATTGAAGGATTATCCTTCAATCCTGGAAGGTAGTGAGGAGCTAGACACAACGCATACTACAGCATCAAAAGTCCCACTAAACTGCTTATTGTGGATATTCCATAACCCGGGGGACCTGGGTCTAGAAAAATTACTACACACCATCATTGTGCTACACAAACGACTGATATTATGACATTGGTTGACAGCAGCAGCACCGACACTATTGGAACTATTGACTGATCTGAAGGGGGCAATGCTGGTTGAGAAGGTGGAAGCAGAAGGGGACAGGGACACCAAAACAACTAAATTATTTGCGACATGGAGACCTTTCATAATAGATCAACTTTCTGGAGGTGACATCCATCAACTAGTATATCCTTTCCGCAACACAACATGGTATAACTCAGAAGACTTACATGGCACGCTTGGCCCACTGTAGGTCACGGACACTATGAGAAACAACCATAACGCATAACCAGTGTTGCGGTGGTGGTCGCTGGGTGGCGGAGCTAGATATTAAGATGTGGAACCGTCATCAGCATTTCTATAGTGTGGGAGCGGAGGAGTGGGCAGGGGGTGGGTGAAGGGGTCCTCTTCCTTTCTATTTTTTTATTTGTATTCCCTTTCATTTTCCTCTTTTTTTTCTTTCTCTTTTTCTCTTTTTTTCCATCTCCTTCTTTATTTTTCTCTCGTTCTTTTTTTTTTTTTGGTGGGGGGTTAAAGGCTTACTATACTAAGCTCACAGTTACTAAATACAGACAGGTCTGAGATTCACGTCTTCATGAATGGACAATTTAGACTTTACAGGCTTTACATGTGGGAAATATTATGCTATGCAACTGTATGTTATTTGTGAAACTTACCGTATATACTCGTGTATAAGCCGACCCGTGTATAAGCCGACCCCCCTACTTTTGCCCCCAAAAACTGGGAAAACTTATTGACTCGCGTATAAGCCGAGGGTGGACTCCAGCACAGGTATACAACCCCCAGCAGTAAGGTATACAGGCCCCCCCCAGTGGTATACAGCAGGCCCCCAGGCATATAAGCAGGCCCCCAGGGGTATAAGCAGGCCCCCAGGGGTATTCAGCAGGCCCCAGGGGTATCAGCAGGCCCCCAGGGGTATCAACAGGCCCCCAGGGGTATCAGCAGGCCCCCAGGGGTATCAGCAGGCCCCCAGGGGTATCAGCAGGCCCCCAGGGGTATACAGCAGGCCCCCGGGGGTATCAGCAGGCCCCCGGGGGTATTCAGCAGGCCCCCAGGGGTATTCAGCAGGCCCCAGGGGTATACAGCAGACCCCCATGGGTATACAGCAGGCCCCATGGGTATCAGCAGGCCCCCAGGGGTATACAGCAGGCCCCCAGGGGTATAAGCAGGCCCCCAGGGGTATTCAGCAGGCCCCAGGGGTATCAGCAGGCCCCAGGGGTATCAACAGGCCCCCAGGGGTATACAGCAGGCCCCCATGGGTATACAGCAGGCCCCCAGGGGTATCAGCAGGCCCCCAGGGGTATACAGCAGGCCCCCAGGGGTATTCAGCAGGCCCCAGGGGTATTCAGCAGGCCCCAGGGGTATCAACAGGCCCCCAGGGGGTATCAACAGGCCCCCAGGGGTATACAGCAGGCCCCCATGGGTATACAGCAGGCCCCCAGGGGTATCAGCAGGCCCCCAGGGGTATACAGCAGGCCCCCGGGGGTATCAGCAGGCCCCTGGGGGTATCAGCAGGCCCCCGGGGGTTTATACAGCAGGCCCCCGGGGGTTTATACAGCAGGCCCCCGGGGGTTTATACAGCAGGCCCCCGGGGGTTTATACAGCAGGCCCCCGGGGGTTTATACAGCGCCCCCGGCAGTGGTATACAGCCCCCCGCCTAGTACCGGGCCCCCATGCTGCGGCACAGCATACAGTAGTTCATACATTACCATCTCCTGCAGCGCGCGGCTCCTCCATCTCCCGCCCGGCTTGTTGCTGTAGTGTCATGTGACGCGCCAGTCACATGACACTACAGGAAGATGCCGGCTGGGACTGGAGGAGCCGCGCGCTGCAGGGAGAGATGGTAATGTATGAACTACTGTATCCGCAGCATGGGGGCCCGGTACTAGGCGGGGGGGGCTGTATACCACTGCCGGGGGCCGCCAGGGGCTGTGTGGGGCAATATGCACTGCATCCCCTTGCCGGGGATGGACAGGGGGATGCGTGCATATTAATGAGCCGGGCCCACGTGACCGCGCGGTGTCACTGTAGCCCCCTCCTGCCTCCTCCTGCCCCCAGTCAGAGCCCCCGTCCCCGTCACACACATGTATATACTCGCGTATAAGCCGAGGGGGGACTTTTCAGCCCAATTTTTGGGCTGAAAAAGTCGGCTTATACACGAGTATATACGGTAATAAAAAAGAATAAAAAAAAAAATATATAAATAATTTTACACACACAATATTGTTATATTACCTCCCTTCTCACACCCGTTCCCTGCCTCTTTCCCTTTTTCTCCCAGGAGTTACTACTTTGTATTTTTGGTCACTCATTTGTCTATTTGGGGTGCTAAGGGCTAATGTGAGTGAAAATGGACATCAGCTGGATCTGTCAAGAGATAACATACCGGTAATTGTGAGGAGGAATGAGGTGTCCATGAGTTGGTAACAAGTGCTACCAGATTTTCACAGTTACTTGAGCTTGGATCGTTCCCCTGATGTGCTGGTGTTGTATGGTGAGGGAATGATTTATGTGTTTGCCCCTGCAGGGAGTTAATTAGGGATATCCGTCATAATATGCTATGCCTGTGGTGAACTTGCCTGTAAATGAAGATAGTGTGGTCTGATATGGTGCCTAGGAAAACGTAGCATGTGGCATGCTCTAGGCCTGGGAAGGGGCCAACAAGGCCAGAAATAAGGTGAACAGGGCAGTTAGGAGTTTCATGGCTCATAACAACAGGGTGGTGGCTGTAGTGAGGCATTTGGATTTGGCGTCATGTGAAGAGATTTTTTGGTGAAGTGATGGGGTGCACTGAAACGCAGTTAGGATATATTTATAGACTTTAGGTATTAAAGAAGGAGTGGAGCAGGCACTCTGATGGGGTGACTAGCATTATGAGGAGTCATGTAATGCTAGCTGTGGCGGTAGATGGGTGGGTTCTTGATGTTGGTGGAAATTTTGTGGTGTGGGGGTTGTACATCAGATGGATGGTAACAACCCCTCTTAAGGCCACTTTACATGCATAGATATCTGTGACCAACTTCTGAACAGATCTCTGGTTGCAGTGAAATCATGGACACATTATAACATTTGTACACAGCCACAAAATGGAACAATGTGTCCATGGTTTCACTGCAACCAGAGATCTGTTCAGAAGTTGGACACAGATATCTGTGTGTGTAAAGTGGCCTTAATTCTTTGGGTTGGTAATTACCTGGCGGATTTTGGGGATCTCCAGGGTGAGTCCCTAGGAGTCAATGTTAGGAAACGGTTTTTCAGACAATAGAGGTGCCTCTGAGCCGGTGGTCGCAGCTGGGGGCAATGCTGGATGGTTTATCAATCAAAAATGTGTTATGTGCTTATATGGGTGGTACGGTGACTCAGTGGTTAGTACTGCAACCATTCAGGGCTGGCGTCCCGGTGTAACAGGCCAGATTAACCCCCCAACCAGAATATACCCGGGGTTAAAGTGGCCTAGCCCAGATTATACCCCGGGTATATTCTGGCCTAGCCCAGTTTATACCCCGGGGTATAGTTTGGGCTAGGCCAGAATATACCCCCCTGGGCCAGAATATACCCTGGGTATATTCTGGCCTAGCCCAAACTATACCCCGGGTTATAAACTGGGCTAGGCCAGATTATACCCCTCCATATACCACAGCAGCTGTAGATCAGGGGCCCAAGCCGTGCACAGGGCCCCAAGCAATGCATGGGGGCCCGAGGCTGCACAAAGGGGCCCCAGGCAGTGTTAGGGGCCCTAGGCAGTGCATGGGGGCCCGAGGCAGCATACAGGGGCCCCAGGCTACACACAGGATCCCAGGCTACACACAGGGGCCCGAGCCAGCATACAAGGGCCCCAAGTAGCACAAAGGAGCCCCAGGCAACATACAGGGGCCCCAGGCAGCACAAGGTGGCCCCAGGCAACATACAGGGGCCCCAGGCAGCACTAGGGGCCCCAGGCTACACACAGGATCCCAGGCTACACACAGGGTCCACATGCAGCATGCAGGGGCCCCAGGCAGCACAAAGTGGCCCCAGGCAGCACACAGTGGCCCCAGGCAGCACAATGTGGCCCCAGGCAACATACAGGGGCCCCAGGCAGTACTAGGGGCCCCAGGCTACACACAGGATCCCAGGCTACACACAGGGGCCCCATGCAGCATACAAGAGCCCCAGGCAGCACAAAGGGGCCCCAGGCAACATACAGGGGCCCCAGGCAGTACTAAGGGCCCCAGGCTACACACAGGATCCCAGGCTACACACAGGGGCCCCAGACAGCACAATGTGACCCCAGGCAGCACAATGTGGCCCCAGACAACATACAGGGGCCCCAGGCAGGACTAGTGGCTCCAGGCTACACACAGGATCCCAGGCTACACACAGGGACCCCAGCCAGCATACAAGCAGTGCACGGGGCCCCAGGCGGTGCACAAGGCCCCAGGCAGCACAAAGTGGCCCCAGGCAGCACTAGGGGCCCCAGGCAACATACAGGGGACCCAGGCAGTACTAGGGGCCCCAAGCTACACACCGAATCCCAGGCTACACACAGGGGCCCCATGCAGCATCCAAGGGCTCCAAGTAGCACAAAGGAGCCCCAGGCAACATACAGGGGCCCCAGGCAGAACTAGGGGCCCCAGGCTACACACAGGATCCCAGGCTACACACAGGGGCCACATGCAGCATACAGGGGCCCCAAGTACACACAGGATCCCAGGCTACACACAGGGGCCCCATGCAGCATACAAGAGCCTCAGGCAGCACAAAGGGGCCCCAGGCAACATACAGGGGGCCCAGGCAGTACTAGGGGCCCCAGGCTACACACAGGACTCCAGGCTACACACAGGGGCCCCAGCCAGCATACAAGGGCCCCAGGCCGTGCACTGGGCCCCAGGCGGTGCACAAGGCTCCAGGCAACATACAGGGGCCCCAGGCAGCACACAGGATTCCAGGCTACACACAGAAGCCCAGCCAGCATACAAGAGCCCCTGGCAGCACAAAGGGGCCCCAGGCAGCACAAAGTAGCCCCAGGCAACATACAGGGGCCCCAGGCAGTACTAGGGCCCCAGGCTACACACAGGATCCCAGGCTACACACAGGGTCCACATGCAGCATACAGGGGCCCCAGGCAGCACAAAGTGGCCCCAGCAGCACAAAGTGGCCCAGCAGCACAATGTGGCCCCAGGCACACAGGCCCAGGCATACTAGGCCAGCTACACACAGGATCCAGGCTACACACAGGTCCACATGCAGCATACAGGGCCCGTCAGCACAAGGGCCCCAGGCAGCACAATGTGCCCCAGCAACATACAGGGGCCCCAGGCAGTACTAGGGGCCCCAGGCTACACACAGGGGTCCCATGCAGCATACAAGAGCCCCAGGCAGCACAAAGGGGCCACAGGCAGCACAATGTGGCCCCAGGCAACATACAGGGGCCCCAGACAGTACTAGGGGCCCCAGGCTACACACAGGATCCCAGGTACACACAGGGGCCCCAGCCAGCATACAAGGGCCCCAGGCAGCACAAAGTGGCCCCAGGCAACATACAGGGGCCCCAGGTAGTACTCTTGGCCCCAGGCTACACACAGGATCCCAGGCTACACAAGGGCCCCATGCAGCATACAAGAGCCCCGGCAGCACAAGGGGCCCAGGCAGCACAATGTGGCCCAGGCAACATACAGGGGCCCCAGGCAGTACTAGGGGCCCCAGGCTACACACAGGATCCCAGGCTACACACAGGGGCCACATGCAGCATACAGGGGCCACAGGCAGCACAAAGTGGCCCCAGGCAGCACACAGGGACCCCAGGCAGCACACAGGGGCCCCAGGCTACACACAGGATCCCAGGTTACACACAGGATCCCAGGCTACACACAGGATCCCAGGCTACACACAGGGGCCCCAGGCAGCGTACAAGGGGCCCAGGCAGTGCACAGGGCCCTAGGCAGTACAAAGTGGCCCCAGACAACACAAAGTGTCCCAGGCAACAGAAAGTGGCCCCAGTCAGCAGAAAGTGGCCCCAGGCAGCACACAGGGGACCCAGGAAGCACACGGGGTCAGAGGCAGCACAAGGGTGGGGGAGAGACAGCGCGCAAGGGGCAAGAGACAGCGTTCAGGGCCCCTTTGTGCTGCCTGTGATCCTGTGCGTAGCTTGGGGCCCCTGTGTGCTGCCAGGGGCACCTTTGTGCTGCCTGAGGCCAATTTTTGCTGCCTGGGGCCCCTAACACTGCCTGGGTCATTGTATACTGGCTGGGGACTCTGTATGTGGCCTGGAGCCCTTTTGTACTGCGTGGAGTCACTTTGTGCTGCCTGGGGCCCCGTGCACTGCCTGGGGCCCTTATATGCTGGCTGGGGCCCCTCTGTGTAGCCTGGGATCCTGTGTGTAGCCTGGGGCCCCTAGTACTGCCTGGGGCCCCTGTATGTTGCCTGGAGCCCTTTTGTACTGCGTGGAGTCACTTTGTGCTGCCTGGGGCCCCGTGCACTGCCTGGGGCCCTTATATGCTGGCTGGGGCCCCTCTGTGTAGCCTGGGATCCTGTTTGTAGCCTGGGGCCCCTAGTACTGCCTGGGGCCCCTGTATGTTGCCTGGGTCCACTTTGTGCTGCCTGGGGCCCCTTTGTGCTGCCTGGGGCCCTTGTATGCTGCATGGGGCCCCTGTGTGTAGCCTGGGATCCTGTGTGTAGCCTGAGGCCCCTACTACTGCATGGGGCCCCTGTATGTTGCCTGGGGCCACTTTGTGCTACCTGGGGCCCTTGCATGCGCTGGGGCCCCTGTGTGTAGCCTGGGATCTTGTGTGTAACGTTGGGCCCCTAGCACTGCCTGGGGCCCCTGTATGTTGCCTGGGGCCACTTTGTGCTGCCTGGGGCCCTTGCATGCTGGCTGGGGCCCCTGTGTGTAGCCTGGATCCTGTGTGTAGCCTAGGCCCCTAGTACTGTCTGGGGCCCCTGTATGTTGCCTGGGGCCACATTGTGCTGCCTGGGGCCCCTTTGTGTTGCCTGGGGCTCTTGTATGCTGCATGGGGCCCCTTTGTGTAGCCTGGGGCCACTTTGTGCTGCCTGGGGCCCCTGCATGCTGCATGTGGACCCTGTGTGTAGCCTGGGATCCTGTGTGTAGCCTGGGGCCCCTAGTACTGCCTTGGGCCCCTGTATGTTGCCTGGGGCCACCTTGTGCTGCCTGGGGCCTTGTGCACCACCTGGGGCCCCGTGCACTGCCTGGGGCCCTTGTATGCTGGCTGGGGCCCCTGTGTGTAGCCTGGAATCCTGTGTGTAGCCTGGGGCCCCTAGTACTGCCTAGGGCCCCTGTATGTTGCCTGGGACCACATTGTGCTGCCTGGGGCCCCTTTGTGCTGCCAGGGGCTCTTGTATGCTGCATGGGGCCCTTGTGTAGCCTGGGATCCTGTGTGTAGCCTGGGGCCCCTGTATGCTGCATGTGGCCCCTGTGTGTAGCCTGGGATCCTGTGTGTAGCCTGGGGCCCCTAGTACTGCCAGGGGCCCCTGTATGTTGCCTGGGGCTCCTTTGTGCTACTTGGGGCCCTTGGATGCTGCATAGGGCCCCTGTGTGTAGCCTGGGATCCTGTGTGTAGCCTGGGGCCCCTAGTACTGCCAGGGGCCCCTGTATGTTGCCTGGGGCTCCTTTGTGCTACTTGGGGCTCTTGTATGCTGCATGGGGCCCCTGTGTGTAGCCTGGGATCCTGTGTGTAGCCTGGGGCCCCTAGTACTGCCTGGGGCCCCTGTATGTTGCCTGGGGCCCCTTTGTGCTGCCTGGGGCTCTTGTATGCTGCATGGGGCCCCTGTGTGTAGCCTGGGATCCTGTGTGTAGCCTGGGGCCCCTAATACTGCCTGGGGCCCCTGTATGTTGTCTGGGACCACATTGTGCTGCCTGGGGCCACATTGTGCTGTCTGGGGCCCCTGTGTGTAGCCTGGGATCCTGTGTGTAGCCTGGGGCCCCTAGTACTGCCTGGGGCCCCTGTATGTTGCCTGGGGCCCCTTTGTGCTGCCTGGGGCTCTTGTATGCTGCATGGGGCCCCTGTGTGTAGCCTGGGATCCTGTGTGTAGCCTGGGGCCCCTAGTACTGCCTGGGGCCCCTGTATGTTGCCTGGGGCCCCATTGTGCTGCCTGGGGCTCTTGTATGCTGCATGGGGCCCCTGTGTGTAGCCTGGGATCCTGTGTGTAGCCTGGGGCCCCTAATACTGCCTGGGGCCCCTGTAAGTTGCCTGGGGCCACATTGTGCTGCCTGGGGCCACTTTGTGCTGCCTGGGGCCCCTGTATGCTGCATGTGGCCCTTGTGTGTAGCCTGGGATCCTGTGTGTAGACTGGGGCCCCTAGTACTGCCTGGGGCCCCTGTATGTTGCCTGGGGCCCCTGTGTGTAGCCTGGGATCCTGTGTGTAGCCTGGGGCCCCTAGTACTGCCTGGGGCCCCTGTATGTTGCCTGGGGCCACATTGTGCTGCCTGGGACCACATTGTGCTGCCTGGGGCCCCTGTATGCTGCATTTGGCCCTTGTGTGTAGCCTGGGATCCTGTGTGTAGCCTGGGGCCCCTAGTACTGCCTGGTGCCCCTGTATGTTGCCTGGGGCCACTTTGTGCTGCCTGGGACCACTTTGTGCTGCCTGGGGCCTTGTGCACCGCCTGGGGCCCCGTGCACTGCCTGGGGCCCTTGTATGCTGGCTCGGGCCCCTGTGTGTAGCCTGGGATCCTGTGTGTAGCCTGGGGCCCCTGTATGCTGCCTCGGGCCCCCATGCACTGCCTAGGGCCCCTAACACTGCCTGGGGCCCTAGCACTGCCTGAGGCCCCTTTGTGCAGCCTCGGGCCCCCATGCATTGCTTGGGGCCCTGTGCATGGCTTGGGCCCCTGATCTACAGCTGCTGTGGTATATGGAGGGGTATAATCTGGCCTAGCCCAGTTTATACCCCGGGGTATAGTTTGGGCTAGGCCAGAATATACCCGGGGTATATTCTGGCCCAGGGGGGTATATTCTGGCCTAGCCCAAACTATACCCCGGGGTATAAACTGGGCTAGGCCAGAATATACCCGGGGTATAATCTGGGCTAGGCCACTTTAATCCCGGGTATATTCTGGTCGGGGGGTTAATCTGGCCTGTTACACCGGGTCAAATCCCACCAAGGAAACATCTGCAGGGAGTTTGTATGTTCTCCCCGTGTTTGGTGGGTTTTCTTCAGGTACTTTGGTTTCCTCCCACACTCCAAAGACATACTTATTGGGAATATAGGTTGGAAGCCCCGATTGGGACAGTGTTGCTGATGTATGTAAAGTGCTATGGAATTAATAACGCTATATAATTGAAAAGTTACCACACGTTATATTATATTATTTAATGGCAAACTCTGGGAAAGGGGAGTGGGGGTCACATTTTATTGGTTTGGGAATAGCAGAGTGAATAGGAAAGGAAGCATCTACTATAGTGCAGTCATGTAAATGCAAACTAAATGTTTCAGTGTGATGGTATAATATAGGGTTAGCATATAGGGCCCCAATTTGTCTAAAACCAGCCCTGTTTATTAGTGGCCAAAATAGAAGATCTGACTAGCTTGTGACTAGGGCGAGGATTTCTACGCCACATAGGAGGGGTGTCTTGCACTGGCATGAAGAACTCACCTGTTTTTGTGCCCCTTGTCATGTAATTTGAGCTGTAAACCAAAAGTAGTTTCCGTGTTTACAAGTCAAACCTCTATATGCAATGCGCTGAACCTCGAGCGCCTCCTTGTGGTAACTGTTCGTTACTGACAAATGCATTACAGGGTACACATCTGTTTTTAGCTTTAAAGAAAGAAAAAGGAATTAGAAATTCTGATCCAGTACAGAAATCAGAACGAAGCCTTTTGTTTCATCTCATCAACAGTCCTGCATTAATATTACTGAGTATACAAATTGTCACTACAGTGAGGACGTAGATGAACTCTAATGCCACCTAATAAAGGTAGCAATCCTAAAAGTCATAATTGATTCTTTAACAAGCCTTTTAATATGACTTAGGATTTGTGCCAGATCAGAACCCAACATAACCGCAGTAATAATCACTCCAGTAATAGCTAGTATTACTGATTAGTAACACACTGCATGCTTGCTGTGGCTGTGAAGAGGTCACAGGGACTGGTGGCCGATAGGTACATCCGAAATATAAATGCAGGTGCAATCAGGGTGACTAACTTAAGTTTTTAAAAACAATTTCTAGTCAAGTTATCAAAAATCATAGATAATCAGCATATCATATATACACATTGGAAAATCATAATGAACCATTCAGATTTTAAATATTCATACTTGCAGCCCATTATTCTGATATGAATGCATGGTGGCATTTAATGTGAACCAGAGGCGTAACTAGACACTTTGATCCAAGGCCTGCACCCCAAATCACAACTACAATGCCCTAATTCTCTAAGGCAATACATTTCAATTTGAAATTATACTTTTATTTTATTCAAATACAAGAAACAGCTAAACCGCATAACTCAGGAGCACTGCCACACCACATAACTCAGGAGCACTGCCACACCGCATAGCTCAGGAGCACTGCCACACAACATAACACAGCAGCACTTCCACACCGCATAGCTCAGCAGCACTGCCACACCGCATAGCTCAGCAGCCATGCCACACCGCATAGCTCAGCAGGACTGCCACACCGCATAGCTCAGCAGCACTGCCACACCGCATAGCTCTGCAGCACTGTCACACCGCATAGCTCAGCAGCACTGCCACACCGCTTAACTCAGCAGCACTGCCATGGTGCATAACTCAGCACCACTGCCACACCGTGTAGCTCAGCAGCACTGCCGCGGTGCATAACTCAGCACCACTGTCACACCGCTTAACTCAGCAGAACTGCCACACCGCTTAACTCAGCAGTACTGCCACTGTGCATAACTCAGCAGCACTGCCACACTGCTTAGCTCAGTAGCACTGTCACGCCACTTAACTCAGCAGCACTGCCACACCGCTTAATTCAGCAACACTGTGTGGCACCCCAAGGGTTAATATGCCACAGAAACATCACAGGTTTAATCCCCACACAACACTACACTAGAAAGTGGGAGGAGCTTAGCTGGCACCTGCACTAGTGGGAGGAGCTAAGTTGTTTACCTCAGAGCAGAAGTGACAGTTAGTTCAGTTCAGAGGAGAGTTGAGTCTGGAGCAGGAGCAGAGCCAAGTGTCAGTGGAGGTCCTGAGAGGTCTGAGGAAAGGAGACAGATTAACAGAGGAACATACCCGGGATAAAGAGTTACCCCAAAAGCTTGACCCCGGGGAGGCGCTCAAGACGGATACCGGATCCGAGGCTATGCCTGAGACAGACAGGACAGTAAACACCGACATAGTGAAGGTCCACCATCTTCACCACACCATAGCAAAGCAACACGAAGGAGTCAGTGACACAGAGGACTCAAGTTGCCCAGCATATTGGTACCCGTGAGCAGAGACAGGGCCAGCAGTATAGCTACAAGCAGCAGCAGGGCCACACACAGCGTATAAGTAGGAAGCCAAGGACCCGGTCAGGGTGAGAGCAACCTGGTACAGACTCCATGGACAATACTGTGTAATACCATCTGCCAGTAAAGACTTGAAGAACAACAGAAACCGTGAGTGTGTGTGTCATCCTTATGCTGAAGCCCCACTTGCCCTCATAGACTGCTATTGCCTCTACTCTTATCATCTCTATTGCTACCCCTACTCTCCTGCAGCATCAATAACATCCTCTCAGACTTTAACTACCTCTACCACTGCCCCGGGGAACCCAGTTCTGCCCACAGGAACTATTCCATCCAAGCTGCTAACCCATCATCCCCGGAGGTTCTGCAGCAGCGGCGGCCCCATTACTGACCGCATATAGTGGGTGGCGTCACGAGTGACAAATCCCCTGTAAATAACCCCCCCATTTTATTGTGCGGGCCCGGGACACGGTCCGGACCAGGACCGCCGTGACATCCCCCAGCAGCACCCCGGTCCGGCACCGAGTGCCCCGTCCCAGTGGGCTCCACAACCTGGCGTCACGAACAGGATCTACCGTGCCCGGTACCGGGCATTGTGTGCCGTGATTAGTGACTGTTTTGGATCTGCCGCCATTGCTGGGCGCGCGCAAGCTGAATTGTAACTGCGCCACAGAGATTGAAAATTTCAAAGTCCGCCATTGCAGAGCGCGCGACGCGCGGGAAGAAAAACCACTCACCGCTCTGACGTCATCCGGAAGGGAAGAGAATCCCTGGTGCGCAGCCGAACCTTTGTAAGACATCCGGACGGAAGCGGAAGACGGAGGGCGGACCTTAACTAAGGGGGCCCAAGATGTCGCAGCCCAATGCACAAGGCGGAGACGGAGCAGCCGGTGGAGCTGCAGCGCCGGACCCACCGATAGTACCCGGCGGTGCAGCGGTGCAAGGAACAGCACCAATAATGCCGTTCCTGATGCCGTATACTCCAGGGGCAATGTGGCTGCCCCAATACTCCGGTGAGCCTAATACTTTAACTGACTTTATGCAAAAGATAAAAGAGTATTATGTGATGTACCCCCTCACTGAAGCCCAGCATGTAGGAATGATAATAGGACAGTTAACAGGCAATGCACGGCGTGAGGCTGCGTCCTGGCTGGACACAGATAAGGACACTGTAGAGCATCTAGCAGCTAGACTGAAAGCAACGTTTGAATCTGCTGCTGATACCCGGGCTAAGATGAGGTTCTTTGCATGCCACCAGAAACCTAAACAGAGTGCTAGAGACTTTGCCTTGAACCTGCAGGAAACACCCCAGAGCCCTTAAGCTGGCAGAACCTGCTTTAGCCCCGGGAGCTGATAAAATGCTATTTGACCAATTCATAGAGGGCCTCCATTCCCCTTCCCACCGAGGACAGTTAAGCATGATACTGCTGCAGAACCCTGACATGACATTTACTGAGCTGAAAGATAGAGCTATCCATTTGCAGCAGCTGGAAGAGCCACGGGAGCTACCCACTGTCCTGGACATTGCAGCAGCACCTCAGCAGTCGGCAGCGCCAGCGACATCTGCTATGTCAGCGACTGCTGCTGAGGCCGGGGAATATATCTCAAATGCAGCAATCAACCAAAAGCTAGATGCCCTGACAGACACCGTGATCTCCATGGCCAAGGTCATCAAGGAACTGCGAGAGTCAAAGCCTGCACCCAAGACCAAGTCGGCGACCAGCAGAGAGGATGTCCAGTGGACGAGGCCCAGAAGATACCCAGCAGCAAGAGGACGACCCAGCGATCGCTATCAACCAGATGGACAGCCCATTTGCCGTCGTTGCCAGGAACCAGGCCATCTTGCTCGTGAGTGTCCTTTAAACGACAATTCCCTGGGCAGGCGGGCCGCTCCCCAGGAATGAACACTCGAGGCCCCTCAGCCTGGTATGACAGATTCGTGGGAGGAAAACCAGTGATCCCTATTGTGTTGAACGGCATCCCCTTTAGTGCCTTGCTGGATACTGGATCCCAAATAACATCTATCCCGTATGTTCTATATAAAAGGTACTGGGCTGATTCAGACATTACTAATGCGCCAGATGGCTTTAACTTTGAAGTATGGGCTGGTAATGGACTGGTAATACCAAAGGTTGGATTTAGAGAGATGAATATTCAGGTTGGGAAGGTAGAATTGCAGAACCAGGGTATTATAATCGTAGATGTTAACCGGCGAGACCGTGAACCCGTGATGCTGATAGGAATGAATGTAATTGAGAAATGTTTTTCCGAAGTGTTAAGTGTTTTGCAGCAAATCGCCGAGACTGCCGGAACAGGACAACAGAGGCTTTTGCACAAAGAGATCAAAGCCCTGATGTTGAAGCAACAGGTAGAAATCTCCGGAGGTGAGATCGGCAGTGTACGAGTAAGTGATCCAATACCCATTGTAATTCCTCCCAAAACTGAAATGTTGGTCTGGTGTAGAGCCGCAATAGGCATTAAAGGGCAAGACTATCAGGCCCTGGTAGAACCCGTGTACTCAGACAGTAGACCGACCATACTCACTGCTAGAGGAGTAGTTGACGTACACAGGGGAAGAGTGCCATTACGCCTATTAAACTGCGGAGAAGATGAGGTCACATTACCTAAGTATGCTACCATGGCTAAGTTGTACACGGTTGATAACAATAACATCACAGCCGCCGAGCCCTTGAACTCGTCATGTCAGGCGGATGACAATGGCTCAGAGGAGAAGCTGGAGGATTGGTGCCAAAAGTTGCATGTAGGTACCAGTTCTACACCTCCCCGTCACAAGCATGGAGTATACCGGGTAGTGAAGGAATATGAACAAATATTCAGTAAACACCTGTTAGACTTTGGGCAAATCAAAGGGGTAGAGCACACTATACCCACAGGTAACCATCAACCTATAAAAGAGAGGTATAGACCCTTACCACCAGCTCACTACCAAACCACCAAGGACATGCTCAGAGAGATGAAATCTGCAGGGGTAATAAGAGACAGTTGTAGCCCCTGGGCAGTACCTCTAGTGTTAGTTAAAAAAAAGGACGGGACCATGAGAATGTGCGTAGATTACCGGCAGATTAATCGCATCACACATAAGGACGCATACCCATTACCTAGGATTGAGGAGTCATTAGCTGCACTAAAATCTGCTAACTACTTTTCCACCCTTGATCTGACTAGTGGGTACTGGCAGGTTCCTGTGGCTGAGGCCGACAAGGAGAAGACAGCGTTTACTACGCCGATGGGCCTCTGTGAGTTTAATTGTATGCCGTTCGGACTCTGCAACGCACCCGGGACCTTCCAACGTCTGATGGAGAGCTGCCTCGGGCACAAGAACTTTGAAACTGTCCTCCTGTACCTAGATGACGTCATAGTCTACTCGAAGACGTATGAGCAACATCTACAAGACCTAGCAGACGTGTTCGAAGCTTTGTCCAAGTATGGCATGAAGATCAAGCCATCCAAGTGTCACCTTCTCAAACCAAAGGTACAGTACCTGGGACATGTCGTGAGTTCAGAGGGAGTAGCACTGGATCCTGATAAAGTCACAGTGATAAGGGATTGGCCAAGACCTACGAACGTGAAAGAAATGAGGCAATTCCTGGGCCTGGTAGGCTATTACAGAAGATTCATCCGAGGATTCACGAAGCTAGCAGCTCCTCTGCAAGACATTCTGGTAGGACGATCAAAGAAGAACTGGAACTGTAATTTCTTGACACAGTGGGATGAGGAGAGAGAAGATTCTTTCAATAAGCTGAAAAGTGCACTGACGGGAGAGGAGATCCTGGCATACCCTGATTACCATCAACCATTCATTCTTTACATGGATGCCAGCAACGTTGGACTGGGAGCAGTATTATCACAGATGCAAGGAGGCAAAGAAAGAGTTATTGCCTTTGCAAGCAGGAAGCTCCGACCTACAGAACGAAATCCCGAGAACTACAGCTCCTTCAAGTTAGAGCTGCTGGCAGTAGTTTGGGCTGTAACAGAACGTTTTAAACATTACTTGGCAGGTGCAGAATTCACTATCTACACGGATAACAACCCGTTGACTCACCTGGATACAGCGAAACTAGGAGCTCTGGAGCAGCGATGGATAGCCCGGCTATCTAATTACAACTTTGTCATCAAATACAGAGCAGGCCGCAAGAACGGGAACGCAGATGCTTTATCCCGGATGCCACACCTGAGAGACGTGGAAGAAGAACCGGAAGAGTTGGAAGAGATTGAACTACCGGCCTTTCATCGTTCAAAGGTAGAAGATTACCAACCCGGCATCTACCAAAGAGAACAGGAAGTAATCTTTAACCCGTTAAGACACTATGAATGGGCTGAAACCCAAGATACTGATCCAGCTGTGAAGCTAGTGAAAGAACTGCTTACGCGACAAGGTGCATACCCGGATCAGAATGCCCCAGCTGAGACCATACAGCTCTGGAAAGAGAGAGGCAAGTTGTTTCTGAACCAAGGGAAGCTCTGTAGACGATTTACCAATCCCAAGACGCATGAACTGATCTGGCAGATAATCGTGCCCAAGCGAGACACCCAAATGGTCTTAGAAGCTTATCATGACAACGCAGGTCATTTCGGATGGAAGAAGTTAGAAGCAATCCTAGAAGACAGATTCTATTGGGTTGGCATGAGAAAATCCATTGAACTATGGTGCAGAAGATGTGCCGCATGCAACCTCAGAAGGAAAGATCTACAGAAAGCTCCGCTTCAACCAATAGTAACCAAGCAACCACTTGAGCTAGTCGCATTAGACCACGTCAAGTTGTCACCAAGCCGGTCAGGCTATGTCTATGCCTTAACCATTGTGGACCATTACTCACGTTTCTTAGTGGTGGTACCAGTTAAAGACTTGACAGCGAAGACTGCAGCAAAAGCATTCCAGACGCATTTCTGTAGACCACATGGTTACCCAGAACAAGTCCTTGCAGATCAAGGTCCAGCTTTTGAATCAGAACTATTCAAGGAATTCTGCGATATGTACGGTTGTAAGAAGATTCGCACAACAATGTATCATCCCCAAACAAATGGTCTATGCGAGAAAATGAATCATATTGTAATTGAACTGTTAAAGACCTTACCAGAATCAGAAAGAAACCAATGGCCAGATAAATTACCTGACTTGGTAGACTTATACAACCATGTCCCCGTGAGTTCTACAAACTGCACTCCAGCATACCTTATGCGTGCAAGACCCGGCAAGCTACCAATTGATCTAGAAATGGGAATCGTAAAACCAGATACAGAAATAGAAGAAGAAACAGATTGGGATACCAAACGTCAGAAGCAGTATCAACAAGTGCAAGAATGTGTAGAGAGAAACCTACAACAAGCAAGAGCAAGACAAGAGAAAACTTTTAACAAACATGCTCAAGCAATGCCATTACAAGAAGGTGATCAAGTTCTCAAGAGAAAGAGACGCACTGACAAACTGGATAATCAGTGGGAAACTGTCCCATACACAGTCTTACCATCTAACCTAGACAATGTTAAATCCTGTTTGATAAGCAAAGATGAAGGAAAAACGTCACAAGTTGTATCTCGTGATCAGCTAAAATTGTGTCCTGAAACACTGAAGACACCTGAAGTAAGAGAACCCGTACAGGTCCAACCTATTAAAGAAAAAGAAGAAGTATTCCACACGGTACTAGGAGATTTCCCTAAAACATGGCCAAATTACCATGGAGCAGTTGTCGTACCAATGATTGCATTCCCTTCAATGGCGGAACCAACACCAGAACCTGTGTTACCTGAAGAAGTCCTAAGACCTGAAGAACTGGAAGTAGAACCGTTAGAGGAAGAACAAATTCCTGGTCCTAGTGAACTTGCCAGTCCTACAGTCAGATCTTCATCTAACATAGTACCAAACACTACAAATAGGTACATGCCTACCAGCACCAATAGGCTACATGCAAGTAGTATACCCGTTTTACGCCGATCCGAGCGTAGTACCAGAGGGCAGTTACCAGCTAGGTACAGGGATTAAAAGGTCAAATTAACTGTAAAATATAAATATTTTTGTGTAAATATAGATTGAACCCGGTAAACAAATGTACATAGTTAATGCAACGTTAAAAAAGCCCAGTACCTACAGAGACTATCCTGTATGAACTTCTTGCATATTCTTCAAACTTTTTCCTTTTATTTTATTTTTATGGACCATACTACCACGGACTGGTTGTGGTATAAACATTCTTGTATATATTCATCAGCCCGGAGGCAAAAGACTAAACCCCCGGAAGGACTGCTTTTTTGAATTTTTGGACTGTTTTTAAACTTTAGTGATTTTTGTGATTTTACTTTTAAGTCTTTGTAAATATTAATTGTATTAATTGTTTATTCTTTATTGTTCCACAGTCCCGGAGTACTGTCTTTAACTAAGGGGGAATGTGGCACCACAAGGGTTAATATGCCACAGAAACATCACAGGTTTAATCCCCACACAACACTACACTAGAAAGTGGGAGGAGCTTAGCTGGCACCTGCACTAGTGGGAGGAGATAAGTTGTTTACCTCAGAGCAGAAGTGACAGTTAGTTCAGTTCAGAGGAGAGTTGAGTCTGGAGCAGGAGCAGAGCCAAGTGTCAGTGGAGGTCCTGAGAGGTCTGAGGAAAGGAGACAGAGTAACAGAGGAACATACCCGGGATAAAGCGTTACCCCAAAAGCTTGACCCCGGGGAGGCGCTCAAGACGGATACCGGATCCGAGGCTGTGCCTGAGACAGACAGGACAGTAAACACCGACATAGTGAAGGTCCACCATCTTCACCACACCATAGCAAAGCAACACGAAGGAGTCAGTGACACAGAGGACTCAAGTTGCCCAGCATATTGGTACCCGTGAGCAGAGACAGGGCCAGCAGTATAGCTACAAGCAGCAGCAGGGCCACACACAGCGTTTAAGTAGGAAGCCAAGGACCCGGTCAGGGTGAGAGCAACCTGGTACAGACTCCGTGGACAATACTGTGTAATACCATCTGCCAGTAAAGACTTGAAGAACAACAGAAACCGTGAGTGTGTGTGTCATCCTTATGCTGAAGCCCCACTTGCCCTCATAGACTGCTATTGCCTCTACTCTTATCATCTCTATTGCTACCCCTACTCTCCTGCAGCATCAATAACATCCTCACAGACTTTAACTACCTCTACCACTGCCCCGGGGAACCCAGTTCTGCCCACAGGAACTATTCCATCCAAGCTGCTAACCCATCATCCCCGGAGGTTCTGCAGCAGCGGCGGCCCCATTACTGGCCGCATATAGTGGGTGGCGTCACGAGTGACAAATCCCCTGTAAATAACCCCCCCCATTTTATTGTGCGGGCCCGGGACACGGTCCGGACCAAGACCGCCGTGACATCCCCCAGCAGCACCCCGGTCCGGCACCGAGTGCCCCGTCCCAGTGAGCTCCACAACCGCCACACCGCTTAACTCAGCAGCACTGCCACGTTACATAACTCAGCACCACTGCCACGCCGCTTAGCTCAGCAGCACTGCCACACCAGCTTAGCTCAGCAGCACTGCCACACCGCTTAACTCAGCAGCACTGCCACGGTGCATAACTCAGCACCACTGCCACACCGCTTAGCTCAGCAGCACTGCCACATTGCTTAACTCAGCAGCACTGCCTCACCACTTAACTCAGCAGAACTGCCACAGTGCATAACTCAGCAGCACTGCCACGGTGCATAACTCAGCAGCACTGCCATAGCGCATAGCTCAGCAGCACTGCCACACCTCATAACTCCGCAGCACTGCCATAGTGCATAACTCAGCAGCACTGCCATGGTGCATACCTCAGCAGCACTGCCATAGTGCATAGCTCAGCCGCACTGCCACGGTGCATAATTCAGCAGCACTGCCACGCTGCATAGCTCAGCATCAATGCCACAGTGCATAACTCAGCAGCACTGCCACGCCTTATAACTCAGCAGCACTGCCACAATGTATTACTCAGCAGCTCAACCATAGCACATAACTTAGCAGCAATGCCACAGCACATAGCTTAGCAGCACTGCCACGGCGCATTGCTCAGCAGCTGTGTCACGACGCATAACTCAGTTGCACTGCCACGGTGCATAGCTCAGCAGCACTGATGCTCTGTATAGCTCAGCAGCACTGGCACAGCACGTAGCTTAGCAGCACTGCCATGGCACATAGCTCAGCAGTACTGAATACTCTTCCAGTATCGCCTTCTTCTCAGCCAGTTTCATAGAGCCTCCAGCTCCTTCTTCCAGCCTGGGCAGATCATCTAGTGCATACAGAGACCCAAAGATGCTTCAACTGCAGGAGGTGATGTACTGCCACAAAATGCTAACTGCCAGTCAGCTTCTTCAGTACAGTAATGGCAGTGTAGTCAGAAATTACAATCAGTGAAATAGTGACTGTGATACTGACATAGGTGGACACAGACAGAAAAGGGCCCCTGTGGAAAAAAAAGTATATGGGCCCTTTGCAGGCCAATAGCTCATCACAATTTCACCTGCTTTTTAAGGTAGAAAGGCGCCCCCTTACCTCTTAGGCCCCTGTATGGCTTTAGGATGCACTAATAATATGACCGCCTCTGAATCATGTAGATCCATACTCTATGGTGAGCGTTGGATTGGGATCCGGTTTCTCAGCCACATACAAAACAGTGAGTAAGGAGCTGAGGGATCAACAGTTATTAAATATAGTTTTGTAAACTCTGACAGGGCTGCCTCACAGCTGCACTGATGGGATTCAGGGTGGGACTGACCCCTCTCCCAATTTCCTTTTGCCACTGAAACGTAAAGGTTAGGGATGGGCGAATCTACTCGCTAGGACTCGTTACTCGGCGAGTAGTAAGGGACTCGCAGGACTCGGTACTCGGCGAGTTTCCCAGTGATGACTCGCACGAGTCCAATGCAAATCAATATCAATCCTAGTTTTGTCAGAAACGCTGACAAAACTAGGATTGCCGTTGTTTGCATTAGACTCGTGCGAGTCATCACTGGCTACTGTGCCAGTGATAGCAGGGAAACTCGCAAAGTAACTGCTGTTTCTTTGCGAGCCGAGTCCAGCTGTCTTCTCTGTGCAGCTCCAGGGTCCTAGAGCCCGCCTGCTCACAGACATGATGTAGCAGTGCTGAGATTATTCTCAGTCTGCTCATTCCCTATGCATGTAGCAGAGAGGACATCGCGTTTTGGACTACGTCGGACGGAAGAGGATTTTTTTAATTAAAGATGGAGTCCCTAATGGCTTTTTTTTTATTTCAAATAAAAAATTTTCTCTGTGTTTTTTTAACCCTTTATTGGAGATTCTTAGTGGCTGGGTCAAACGTGGCCTGACATTAAGAATCTCGGGCTTAATACCAGCTTGTATAACAAAGCTGGTATTAACCCCTTTATTACCCAGCGTGCTACCGCCACCAGGGCCGCTGGAAGAGCGGGGTTCAGCGCCAGAGGATGGCGCTTCAATGAACGCGCCATCTTCTGGGGCGGCTGCGGGCTGCAATTTGCAGCGGGGGGTGCCCAGAAAGCTTGGGCATCCCTGCGCTGCGGATTCCAGCCCTCAGCTGCTTAGCTGTACCTGGCTAGACATAGAAATTGCGCGGAGCCCCACGCATTTTTTAAAAATTATTTAATGAATTTCAGAGTCAGAGTCTCAGAGTCAGAGTCAGAATCTCAGAATTTCATGAAATAATTTAAAAAAAATGCGTGGGGCTCCGCGCAATTTCTATGTCTAGCCAGGTACAGCTAAGCAGCTGGGGGCTGGAATCCGCAGCGCAGGGATGCCCAAGCTTTCTGGGCACCCCCCGCTGCAAATTGCAGCCCGCAGCCGCCCCAGAAGATGGCGCGTTCATTGAAGCGCCATCCTCTGGCGCTGAACCCCGCTCTTCCAGCGGCCCTGGTGGCGGTAGCACGCTGAGTAATAAAGGGGTTAATACCAGCTTTGTATTATCAGCTGGCCCTAAGCCCGAAATTTATGGTGGTCACGCCAATATTAGACATGACCGCCATGAATTTCTATTAAATTGTTTTAAAAAAAACACAACACAAAGAAAATTTTTTATTAGAAATAAAAAAAAAAGCCATTAGGGACTCCATCTTTAATTAAAAAAATCCTCTTCCGTCCGACGCAGTCCAAAACGCGATGTCCTCTCTGCTACATCCCCTGTGTATAGATATAGATCTCTATGCACAGGGAAAGAGCAGACTGAGAACAATCTCAGCTCTGCTACATCATCTCTGTGCACAGACATTCATGTCTGTACACAGGGATTGAGCAGACTGAGAACAATCTCAGCACTGCTACATCAGGCAGCAGGCAGGCTCTAGGACCCTGGAGCTGGCAGCCAGCACAGAGGAGACAGGACTCTTATCTGTGCGAGTCAGCGATTACTTACAAAGTAAACTAGCAATGCAAATAAATGACAAAACTAGGATTGCTTCAGGCTGAAGCTTCCGAGACACATCTGCGAGTTGTAAATCTCACACTACTCGCTATTACTCGCTTCCCCATTCATTAACATTGGACTCGCTAGACTCGCAACGAGTAGCGAGTCCTGGGCTCGGACTCGCTAGAGTCAAGCGATTCCGAGTAATTTAGGATTCGCCCATCACTAGTAAAGGTGTATTCCTATATCCAAGATCCTATCCAACATATGTATTAAGTATAATAATAAGAATGTTAGCAAATACCTCCAATAAGAAATGTGGTATACCTCTTCTGATTAGTTACAGTGCTTTGTGAAAGTATTTGGCCCCCTTGAACGTTTCAACCTTTTGCCAAATCTGGCTTTAAACTTCACCACAACAGTATCTTGGACCTGCCTGGTGTGTTCCTTGGTCTTCATGATGCTCTCTGCACTTGAAACAGAGACTATCACAGAGCAGGTGCATTTATATGGAGACTTGATTACACACAGGTGGATTCTATTTATCATTACCAGTTATTTAGGATAACATTGGATCATTCAGAGATCCTCACTGAACTTCTGGAGTTATGGTGGGTTTACACGCTCAGATATCTGAAGCGATATTGTTTAAACGTCACGCTTTTGACATCGTTCAAACAATATCGTTTTTGCATCGTTGCGTGTAAACGCAGGAGATCTGAAGAAAAAATCGTTGGATCGGACATCTCAAAAGTGTGCTCAGGACCTCACTTTTAAGTTCAAGGGGACCAAATACTTTACAAAGGCACTGTATGTTTCTTGTTCATATAGTTTTATTAAAGGTTTTCAATACAATACATAATAAATATGCAACAATATTTATATATTGCATAAATTAACTTACAGAAAGTTTATGTATACAATCATATTACATTACAATCCAGTATAATGAATTATTTTATAAAGAGTAAATTATAATCGCGATACCACATACTACCAAATTCAGCTATGTTGTTTCACTAAACTCTTTTATTAATAAAATTAAACACCACAAGTAGAAACATAACAAAATGAATACAGTAATTACATTTACAAAGACGTTTGATTAAAATAAAATACTCTAGTTTGTACTTCTTCGATCAGACAAATTTGTGGAGATATCCTATATTAATTATGAAGATATTTGTATTGATATCAAATTTGGAAAAAGAAAAATAAAGTTATCAAATACAACTAGCTGTCTATCAAACTATTTACAGAGACATGGGATTAACCACAGCTACTTTCACTTAAATTTTGGAGAGCATTAAAAATATAATTCATCTGTCAAAGGAAGCAATTCACTTCAGTCATTCTAACTCATCTTTGTTTCAATTAGTCATAGTGCGAAACTTTTTAAAGAAAATAGAAAATATGAGAAGAATTTATAATGTCTCTTATGTAGCAAATTTGAATCCAATCAGACCATTTTAGTTGATACTTAGATTGCAGTTTATTCCTTACTAGAAATAGGCCCGATGCTATTACATTGGGAGGGCAGTCTCTGTGCCTGTGTCCAGGGGCGTAACTACAATAGGTGAAGGGGTTGCGATCGCACCCGGGCCCTGCAGCCTAGGGGGGCCCCAAAAGTCCCTTGGCACATAGAAAAAGATGAATATTATTAAAGATTTGCAATAATTGGGGGCCCTGTTGGAGCTTTCGCATCGGGGCCCCTGGGCCTGAAGTTACGCCACAGCCTGTGTCCCCTTGTGCGCTCTCTCTTCTCTGTGCGCTCTGTCGTACTTGTGCCTTTCTCTTCGCTCTGTGTGCTCTCAGCCCCAGTATGCGCTGTGTCTCCTTATGACACTCCCTCCCATGTGCCCCTGCCTCCTCTGTGCCTTCTGCCTCCCATGTACCTGCCTCCCATCACTGAGCCACCATACAATGCTCACCACTGAGCCACCATATACAGTGCTAACCACTGAGCCACCATATACAGTGCTAACCACGGAGCCACCAAACAGTGCTAACCACTGAGTTGCCATACAGTGCTAACCACTGAGCCAGCATACAGTGCTAACCACTGAGCCAGCATACAGTGCTAACCACTGAGCCAGCATACAGTGCTAACCACTGAGCCACCATATACAGTGCTAACCAGTGAGCCACCGCACAGTGCTAACCACTAAGCTACCATATACAGTGCTAACCACTAAGCCACCATATACAGTGCTAACCACTGAGCCAACGTATACAGTGCTAACCACTGAGCCACTGTATACAGTGCTAACCACTGAGCCACCGTATACAGTGCTAACCACTAAGCCACCGTATACAGTGCTAATCACTGAGTCAACGTATACAGTGCTAACCACTGAGCCACCATATACAGTGCTAACCACTGAGCCACCATATACAGTGCTAAAAACTGAACCACCATGCAGTGCTAACTACTGAGCCACCATACAGTGCTGACCACTGAGCCACCATTCCGTGATAACTACTGAGCCACCATACAGTGCCAACCACTGAGCCACCATACAGTATTAACCAATGAGCCACCATATACAGTGGTAACCACTGAACCACCATACAGTGCTAACCACTGAACCACCATTCTGTGCTAACCACTGAGCCATCATACAGTGTTAACCACTGAGCCACCATATACAGTGCTAACCACTGAGCCAACTTTAAATCTCCCACCAATACCTTGCCGCTTTGCTGATTGGTCGCTGTTGGCTGCGGAGACCAATCAGTGAAGTGCTATTCAAAGCAAGCGCCGCGAGCACTGATTGGTCACAGTGGTCAGGCGCCAAAGCGCGAGGCGCGATTTATATCACGCGCCAAGGGCGCTGATTGGTCGCCGCCGGTTACGTGACTTAAATCGCTCTCGTGCTCTCAGCACGTGTCTGAAATCGCGGCCCGCTGACCTCGCGGTGTCCAATCAGCGAGGCGCCTCCCGCCTTGGCGGGAGATTAGAATCCCACTCCGCTCATTGGCTGATTGGTCGCCGTCACCGCTCTTGGTGATGAGCGCTCTTGGAGCGTGACAACCCGGCTTTGGTGGAGGATTCGAATCCTGGCTGCCATATCGGAATACCCGTAACTTGGGTGTTCCAATATGGCAGTCGGCGCACTTCCGTGCAGCCGAGAGATGAGCACCGCACGGAAGGTGAACGTCAGCTACCGTCGGGAGATCACGGTTCAGCTCCAAGTTCCCAGGCCCTTGGAGGTGTGACACATACTGTATAAATGAGATTGTATCTGAAGCACCTTTTTTCTATACTCCAACCTTTCCAACTTCTCGTTATAAGAGAGAACTTCCATCCCATACAATTATCCGCTGATCTTCCGACGGTAGCAGTGGTGCCGCCGTCACTTTTTCCCGGAGCCTGTGTCGCTATCCCACAATGGCACCGCAGTGCATTTTGGGATATCGACATAAGCCCCGGAAGTCTGTGACAACCATTATTGGTGATTATATAGTAGATAGTATAAGAAAATTCATACGAATTATGGACCGTTATTTTTTCTTTAAGATCTTGGATAGTGGGAGGTACAGGTTGCTTCCAACGTGCTGCAATAATATTTTTTGCAGTTAACAAGATATGTGTTACTAGAGGCCTATTTTTCTTTGGGATATCATCTAAATCTATTAATAATAGGGCAAATTCTGGTGTGATACTAAGTTTAAGTTTAGTAGTATGTGTAATCATATTTTGAACTTCTTTCCAAAATCTTTTCAAATAGGGGCAACTCCAGAATATATGGGTAAAATTGCCAATGCAATTACAGCCCCTCCGACATAAGGGAGAATTCTGATTCTGTATTAAATAAAGTTTTAAAGGAGTGTAATACCACCTAGTATACACTTTGTATTGTGTTTCTAATAAATAAACGCAAGAAACGCTTGTATAAATGGTCTCAAAAATGCTTTTAAGGATCCTTACATATAGGCGTTTTTGAAAAAATGCGGCAGATATGGTAAAAAAAAACGCAACTGCCGCATTTTCCGCCTGACGGCTGCACTTTCGGCACAGTTGCGGCAAGCCCCACGCATTGTCCATGGGGCTTGCGGTAAGTGTGCGGCAGACGCGGCAAGTGCAGTTTCGGCAGATGCGGCTGCGAAAAAAAACCCGCGGTCAGTGGCGTTTTTTTTCGTGACCACATCTGCTGCAACTGCCGAAATCACATTTGCCGCGTCTGCCGCACACTTACCGCAAGCCCCCTAGACAATGCATGGGGCTTGCCGCAAATGTGCCGCAAGTGCAGCCGTTTGTTTCGCGGCCGCACCTGCCGCAAGTGCCGAAACCGCCCTTGCCGCACCTGCCGCACCCTTACCGCAAGCCCCATAGACATTGCATGGGGCTTGCCGCAAGTGTGCCGCAAGTCTCGCGGTTATGCGGTAATCGCGGCAGATGCGGGTTTTTCACCGCATCTGCCGCGATTTGAAAATACCGCTGATGTGAAAGGGCCCTTAGTTGGTTTAACTTGATCATGTTTCTTACCTATTATGCAGGGCATTTCAGGAGCTTTGGTATCCATGGTTACAACCACATATAGTGACAGTTGGTTAGAAGCTAGTGGTTGTAACCTTGTATCGAGTATAATGACAGCCAAAGCTGTTCCAGAGACATCACAACATGGCAGTACACCAAGATCCAGGGCTTCCTACTGTACCTCCATTCAGATATACTCTTCTGTTTGAGGCTACTCACAAAAGTCACCATCTGGAGACCTGCTCTTAATAGCTGTTTGCTAGACCTGGTGCTAATACAGTGAGGCAGAAGACAGTCACAGGCCACACGTCACAGGCCCGCAAGCCACATGTGGCTCCCAAGCTACAGGATGGGGACCCCTGGTGTATAGGTATATTCTACCTATGTGTATTATGTATAGGTATATAATGTAATTGTTTGTTTAATATATATCTGGGTATAAATGGGTTTCCTGTTGTAGTGTGCCAGCCTTTTTAACTTATCCCTGCTTTTAATTGTTTTCACGTAATCAATAGAGCTATTGCACTTGTACATACTTGGCCTGTCTGCAGTCCTCAAGGGCTGCAAATAGTGCAAGTTTTCAGGATTTCCATAGCATTGCACAGGTAGTAATTTAATAACCTGCACAGGTGAGGATGCCAATACCTTGTGCAATGCTAAGTAAATCCTGAAAACATGCAACGTTTGTGCTGTTTGTGGCCCTTGAGGACTGGAGTTGCCCAGTTCTGTTCTACAGGAGTGTGTGTAGTGTCTTGCATTTCCATAGCTGGCACCTTGAGGCTAGAGTCCTGCGGCGTGTTTTCCGGAATCTGTAGGGGAGTATCAAAGCACCTCTTACTTTGCACAAACAGTCCAGCACACAAGGAGCAGAGTTACAAAAAAATCAGATGTTGATACATGATGTAATTTTTCAGATTTACGTTATACAAGCACTGATCATTTTCACAAAGGCACTTAGCATAGATTATTCATAATAAGTCTAAAAGACACACATATATAAATATACACAGTAACAGTGATGTCTTCAGGGGGGCAAAGACTTTATTATGGAAACACTGGACATCCTCCCCACATACCTCCCCTCTTTAACCATGACCATCCTCGGCCATAGTGGACACCTGGAAGACTTAATGCATACAATCGCACATGAAACATAGGTAAAACATTATAAAAAGTCTATATCTTCTTTCTTTGGGTTGTCTCAACCCTGGTCTCAATGGGTTGAGCCCCCTGAACTATAGAGTTCATTTTTTCATAAAACAGGCCAATAGGAACACAAAGTCCACAGAGGCCCGCATAGACATTGGAGTTCATTGTCTCATTGGGCAGTAGCACAACACAGAGAGCATCAGCATATGAGTGAGTGAGTCCTTCACAGTTGAAAGTTTAAAACAAGTGACCCGGCCGGCACATTGGGTCTTCAAAATTTTCCCCTTTTCACACGACAGTGCATAAGACCAAGCAAGTCCCACGAGGATTATCCGATTCCATTAAAATGGCGCACATATCATCAAGTTAGTGGGGTACAGTCCATTAAGGCACAGTCCATTAGGGTCACAGTCCATTTAGGACACAATCCATTTGGGCCTTTGAGGTGTATCCTGAAGGCTGCAGTCCCTCTAATCCAGCAGGGTGAAGCGCAACCAGTGTTAAACTGGGGAAGAGGAAAAGGAAAATTAGACCTACCCAGCCACAAGGCAAAAAAAAAACAGTCCTCGGTCTTATCAGAACTCAGAACTGCAGACAGTCCTCATCTGGCCAACAGGTCAAAATGCAGGGACCAGCAGGGATATTTCTTGTAACAGGCCAGTGACCCAACAACAGGACTATTTTAAGTTTCCTTAGGAAGATATACAGCGGGGCACTCCATCAAGCATGGTTTGGCATGGCAAGAGAGGGAGCTCCGGTGCACTAGGCACCTAGAGCAGCAGACGACAGTCTATTTTGCGTGGCGTGCACTTCAACAGGTCTGGTATTGCACACACCACGTGAAACGGTCCATCATCTGCTGGCTCCACGTACCTAGTTTACCGGAGCTCCCTCTCTTGCCATGTCAAAGCCATGCTTGATGGAACTGCTTTTTAGTATGAAGGAATAAAGCTGGAACTTAAACTGGTAATGTGTGCCACTGTATATCTTCCCAAGGATATTTTCCGCTACCCAAAGGGCCGGGCTTCTTAAGCAGAGCACCATTTCCACATGAGATACATTGCGATCCTGGTTCTGTGGATTATAGCACAACAGCAGTGTGGAGCTGGAGTAGGTGCCCGAGTGTAAGTGTTTAGTTTATTTTTTTTTTTATTTAATTTTTTTAGTTTTTTTTAATGAAAAAACTTCATCCACGATTCATAGGATGAACGTGGCTGTTCCACCATGTAGGTGCTCCTGGCATGTCTTGGTGGGTCACATGGGTTATTCCTTCAAGGGCTATTCTCCACCACCACCTTCCCCATATCACACTCCATCAAGGCCACCACTGGAGAAGGGGACAGAGGAGTTAGGAGATGCCCCTTCCCGCTCTAGCACACTGGAGGAACGCTGACATCCCAAACTAGCCCTCCAGGTTCTCTGGCCCCTGTGAGTTTTACTCCAGCTGGCTGGCTAACAAGGTCAGGCTTGGCCAACCACTGATGCTCCATACTCCCCATGTCGTCCTGCTGCCACTCTTTGACATCCTCTGCAGTGGTGATCCAATGTACGCCCACTGCGTACCGTCCACTGGAGTCCTTTAATTTCATGAAAGTGATGTAATCACCAACATAGAGGGTGCGGAGTCAGAAACGCCAATGGTCACATTGCAGGGTGGACCAGTTGACATACCAATGGTCAGCAGACCTGTCTTCGGATAGAAATCCAATCCCTGACTTTTGGAAGAAAGTCACCACTGTCCCTGGTTGCATTGCTAATCAGAGTGGTTACACTTAGACCCCTGCAGCCACTCTCGATCAAGGGCATCTGAGAGACTAATGTCTTCAAAAATGAAATTACAAAGCCTCGGGTGGTTCATGCCTATAAGGATACTTGCTGGAAGGGGGGAGGGGGCGCTCCATGTCATTATCCCAGTGAAAGGCCTCTGGTGGGGTTGCTATGGAACCAGGGACTTCTGCAACGACTATCTCTTGCTCGATTTACCGATCCACTGGATGCAGGTTTAATAAGACCAGGCATGCTGCAGGATCCTGCCTCCGACCTCTGGAGGTCCCGTTTGGCATACAAAACTGCACGGTCATACTCCAGCTCACATACATTGGTGGTCAAAATTAGAGCTCAAAGTACTGTATAAAAAAGGGGGAAAGGCATATTTAGGCACCTGAATGATCTATAAGTGTAACATAATAGGCAAATGAGGCAAAGGGATTTTTTCGTAGAAAAAATATATACAGGAATTTTTCTTAACACATTACAAAAACGTACATACATAGATAAAATTAGAGAACAACACACAATTTCCTTAATGTTAAGGTCATTGTGTTGTATTTTGTGAAAATATCCTAACATGAGTAAATGAGCAGTATGAGCTTATTTCATATATTGAATATACTCTAAAACACAGAATAAAAAGGTAAATGAGATCAATGAAAAAGAACACTGATCAAAATTAGAAAATACTTTCAGATACCTGTTACTGTTCTTAATCTGGCACCTGGTGCTAATTTCTTTAATTATTTTACAAATCCTATTTAACTGGCATCCTAGGGGTATGTGCCCAAAGGCCGTTTTTCAAGCAGTCCTGAATGCAGCAAAACCGGTACTGGTTTCAAGGATCTCTAGAGTCCTTGCCAAGAGATTTGCTGCGTTCAGGTCCTGTGTTTTTATCGCCTTTTTTGCACGTTTTTATTGTGTTTTTGATGCTGCGTTTTTCCAGCGTTTTTGTCCTTGACTGCAGCAAAAGCGCAGGAAACATGATCAATCTTTCCCATCCGCAGTAAAAACGGAGGGATTTGACACTTCTTGACACTTGCAAAAGCAATGTGTGGGCACATTGGTTTTGCATGGAAGTCCAACCACAAGAACAAATTAACATAAATTTCTCGCTACTTCCCTGTCTCCCCCCCCCTCTGCCAAGCTGTTCACTGGCTCCCCACTTCCCAAAGATTCCGGTTTAAAACCCTAACCTTAACGTACAAAGCCATACACAACCTGTCCCCTCCATAAATCTCTGACCTAGTCTCCTGACACCTCTCCCCCTCAGGCAATCTGCGCTCCTCTCAAGAGCTGTTCCTCTTCTCCCCTCGCATTTCCTCCTCCCACAACCGCATACAAGACTTCTCTCGTGCATCCGCCATACTTTGGAACTCTCTCACCCACAACATCAGACACTCCCCTACCATGGGTACCTTCAAAAAAAATTTGAAGACCCACCTCTTCCTTGAAGCCTACAGCCCACACTGAGACCTAATCTGCTGCACCATCTCACCCTCACCTGTCCCCCTCCTACTGTCTCCCCACTCGTCCCCTATAGACAATGAGCCCTTGCGGACAGGATCCTCTGCCCTACTGTACTCGTATGATTTAATTGTCGTCATTTTACGTTCTTGCCCTTGCCTGTCCTTACATATGTAAAGCGCCATGGAACCTGATGGCGCTATATAAATATTTAATAATAATAAATTAACATAAAACCAAGGGTAAACTGCAAGTGGAAACCACAGCAAAAACGCAGGAAAAACGTCCTGTGGGCACATATCCTAACTTTCCAGTTTGCACTACTTGGCAACTGGTGTGTCGTTCCAAAGAGACTGAAACCCTCCGGCAGCAGGTTGTCCAGACAAAGGCCAATGGGGGTCACCCTATCAGCCATAGCAACAGAAGTTGTTCATTCCAAGACACTGATTTCTAGAATATTGCCTCTTTACAACATCAGAAACTCTGGTCATACTTGAAAGACAAATGCAAGGACAGGATAATGCAGACAATCTCCATGGGTAATCGTTTCAACACTGCAGCTGGAACAACTCGCCAGTTCAGCAACTGAACAGAGTAAGGATCTGTCTCGACATTTAAGAGCACTTGGACTGAAAGCCCACTCTGCAAACCCACCAAAGCTCTCATTAGTAGAAAGAATCAAAAGGCTAGACTCACCTTTGATGAGGAGCATGTTGTGTGCAAAGAGGAAAAGTGGTCCACAGTTCATTTAAGTGATGAAAGCAATTTTAATTTATTTGGATCTGATGGCAAACATTATATTTGTCAAAAAACTGGGGAAATATGGGACCCAAAGTGTGTAAAGAAGTCAGTGAGATGTGGTGAAGGAAGTGTCATGGTTTGGGGAATGTTTTCTGCTGCATAGGTTGGACCTCCCATGCAGCTACATGGAAGAATGAATGCAAGTGTGTAATAGAACCTTGTTCAACAACACATGGTTCCTTACTTGTGTTCATCACTCAGCTTTAATTTTCAGAATTAACCTCTGAACTAGTGATGTCCTGTGACCATAGATGTGCTCAAGTAATTCAAAGCAAAGGTCTGTACACTTCCTACTGATTGGTGACTGTTGTAATCTTCACAAAATTAAATTTTAATCTTTCTCTGTGCTACAGTCATTGCTGTTCTCTAATTATGATCATCATGTTTTGTGTAAAATAAAGGTTTTAAGTTGATAAACTTTTGGTTATTTTGGAAAACACTGTTCTACTGGCATGTGGTTACCCTCACACAGAAACCTTCCAAAAAAATCAAGTGATCATACATTGTTCTTTAATTTTGATCACCAATGTATGTGGGTATCTCCTCTGTGAGCTGTTCTGGTTGCAATGAAGCACCCTCGGCCCTGGGGTGGTGAAGAAAATCAGCTCCTCCAAAGCTGGCATGTTTTGGGGTGGATCCATCAAGTCTCCAAATTGCGGACTGCATGGACTGCAGGCACACTGTACATGGTGTTGCTGTGTTGTATGGCAAGATGGCGCCGACCTCTGCGGTGAAGCGTCTTTCCTTTACCTAGGGTCCTACCTCTTCCAGTGTCAGGACCCAATCGCTTATGGGATGATATTGTTTGGTCAGTTGTGTTGCCTAGCTCCTCATTAATCCCTCCATGGAGTGGGCTGCAGAAAGCACCTAAGTTACAAATCCAATTCCCTATGCCACAGGTAACAGTTGGGCTAATGATTTGGGTATTGATTATTGAAGCCTGACATATTTGGAGAAAAAATTAAAAAAAACTTTTTTCTTCAGCTCAACACCATTTCATGTGAAATGCTAATGGGCAAGATTAATGATATGGAAGAAAAGTAAATAAAGGGTTTGCACATTTTCAAGGAGCAATAACCATACTATAGTGTTTTATGAGTCTGAAAAGACCTATAAGACCACGTATGTTAAGCTTATAATGGACATATGCTATTTTTATTTTAATTGCTAGCAGATAAGTATAGGAGAGGTGACCTTGCATGCTGCAATAATAAAGGTTTTCTCTTTAATTAATAAATAAAAAATGATAAGCGCTCTTAGGGTACCTTTACACGCCAATAGCGCGGCGAGAAATATTGCCGGTGATATGTCGCCCTGCGACAATCGCCATCAAAATCTCTCCCAATTGCGGCGTGTACTTGGGGAATTTGGTGGCGATTTGTCGCCTCGCCCCGCTTGCCTAATTTTGGAGCAGTGCTCTGAAATCAGGCGACCGGGGCGAGGCGACATATTGCTGCCAAATTCCCCAAATACACGCCGCAATTGGGAGAGATTTTGACGGCGATAATTCCAGGGCGACATATCGGCATCAATATTTCTCACCGTCTTTGTGGCGTGTAAAGGTACCCTTAAAGGGATGTTTTAAGGAGATTTTAATGTCCCTGGTTTTCACAACTGCTGGCACATCTGGCACTCTTCCAAAGGTTCACAGCCTGATGGTGTCCCAAGACCTGCAAACTCAAGAAAGCTTGAAAACTTTCTTTTAAAGCTCCCTTACATCCACCATTTTGAAAAAAACTGGTAGTCCCTATGACTGTGAAAGCTAATCTTAGGTCTTCCAATACTTTTATAAAAGGGGAAAATTGGAGCACACCCTCCCAACATACAACAGAAGATAATAATATCGTAAAAATAACGAATTTCGTGACACATATTAGGCACAACACAAATTTAAGACCACTTAAACACAATACATGTGGATAAGGTGGCTTTCCTTATAGTGTGTAGCCTCCGAAGAATATGAATAAAGTGCAATTTTCATACTGGATACAAATACCAATTCCAATCAAGACATACATATAGCATATAACATACAGCAAAGATAAGTGCACAGGAAGAGATGACACAATCTATTTGTCATGCCCTCGGCTACAGGGACGGTCTCTGCTAAGCAGCAAGATTGGCGCCCACCACGCAACTCCTCTGGTTCTGCTCACTCTTGTCATGGTTCCATGCGATCGTCTGTCTCCTTTTCTGCTAGGAACCTGCGTCCTCTTGGCAGGTCTCCTGGGAATGTTCTTAGGATGCACGTCTGGCATCCTTCACACACTTATAGGAGCACTACACCTGTTCCCCGTTCGGTTTCTGCTTGAGTGCTGAGCTGCTCTGAGCATAAAAGGCATCCTCCCTCTATGGGAGGTGTCTATGCAATGTGTTAATTCTCTATAATAGTTGCTGCTGTCCAGGTCTCTCTCTGCTGAGCTCTGCACTAGGAAGACTGTTGCTCATTGCTCTGCATGATACTAACACCTTTGCCACCACAGAATTCTAAGGCTGGCCAGGCCCCCTGATGTGCACAGAGCCATCTGGATTCCTGTACCGTCTGGATTAGTCTGTCCAGGATTGAACAGAGCTTCTTGGCTTCATCTCACCAACAGCGCTAGTATTCCACAGTCTCTCCATATCTACTGTCCTTTCTGTACGGGTGACGCATCTGGTCCGGGATTCGCTGCATTTAGGGCTCCTGGTGTTGTAACGGGCAAATCCCTGTATAGGTAGTTACCTCTGCTGTTGCTCCACTACGAGTGTTCAAGCAAGAAAAAATCTCCAGCGAGGGGAGGACCCTCTGGATTGCGAAACTGTACACTCATCCATGATTAAGACTTCTTGAAGTCGAAATGCGTGGGATCTCTCCTAGTGCTGGGGTCATTCTACTAACTGCTGGATGATGTTTTAAATGGAATAATAAAGTTTATCTGGCTTTTAATTCATCTGCCCTGTGTCTTTGCTGGAGATTTTTTCTTGCTTGGATTGTTACCCGCCGGGAGATGGGCGGCTCCGTGCGATCAGTGTTTGGACCATGCATGCCTGGGCGCAAAGGGGTGAGCTGAACTCTTCTTTTTCTTTTTAAATAACTACGAGTGTACAGTGTTGCAATCCAAAGGGTCCTGCCCTCAACCACCTTTTCTCTTTTGTAGTACTTTCCTCAATAAATATCCTTGGTTTTACTTTAATCACTCTCCTGTCTTTTGAGTATTGGGTACAGAGCTACCACTGCCCTGCCAGTGGTCTAGTGAGTCCACTTTACATCATCACGCCCTGTGGGCATAACACTATTATATGAAGGGGTATCCTGTAAAAGCACTGTATGCCAAAGTGTGGCAAAGTATCCCTTTGCAGGAGGCAACAAAAACCCATTAATATGGCAAATATAAAGAAATATCAGCAAGTAGTGCATATAGCGTATACAATCTGTATAGCCATTAACATATAGCAAAAGAAATACGTATAGCAAGTGGCATGTGATGTCAAATATATTTCAAAAGACCATGTGCAAAGAATAATATATGATACAAACAAAGGTTATTCAGGTGGGACACAGCATATAAGAAACTGAGCACAGTCAGTCAGAAGCCCAAGAAAAGGAATCCATATCAATTAACGATTTCTATGTAATAAAGTCTATCTGATACAACAATGATAATGCTAAAGACTAGAGTATCCATATTTCTATGGCTAAATATAACTGTCCCAGTAAGACCCTGTAGCACCCATATAGAGGATGCATGCAAGTCAGTTAAATTTTACCATCGGCAAATAAGGGAGACCAACACAAACCCTCCCATAACTTCTCCAGCAACGAGTGTCTGTAAAGTTTAAAATATAACTTTGTCACTTAGTCTGGTTTGATGCCTCCACGTCGAATCCCCCCCCCCCCCCCGCCTACCCGTTTTACCCTCCCCTCCTCCCTTTGTATCTTCTCTTTTCTTTCTTTCTCTCTAATCTCTATCCTATATCTAGAGGGTTGAGAATGCGCACATAGGGTCTTATCCTTTATAGGCAGGTAAATGTGAAAAAATCAGATTTGCTCACCTGGTCCGGTTGTGTAGCACACAACCAGCGTAATCGCTTCGAAAAATGCAGCTGCTGCAGGGACTGTACTTCCACAAGGTGCGGTGCTGTGATCAGGTATTTTGGACGAAGTACCTTAATGTCCGTGCTGCTGCCATAGAGGAAAATACACCAACGACACTGGACGTCTGAGTACTGGTAGTAGAGGTTTATTTCCAACGCGTTTCGGAGCCACGTACCGAGCTCCTTCCTCAGGGAACATTCCCTGAGGAAGGAGCTCGGTACGTGGCTCCGAAACACGTTGGAAATAAACCTCTACTACCAGTACTCAGACGTCCAGTGTCGTTGGTGTATTTTCCTCTCTGGCAGCAGCGCGGACATTAAGGTACTTCGTCCAAAATACCTAATCTCTATCCTAAGCTTTCTTGTTCAAGATGTTATGACAAGTATTTTGTTAGATAATAATTTGGTGGCACTATATTACTTTGAATTTTTTTAAGGCTGATGGTATAGCCGCTGGCTGAGATATAGAAAGTAGGTGTCACGTGAATAGTTGGAACAAATACCAAAGAGGTGTATCAAGGAATACACTCTGGAAAATATGGTGTAGTGTGATGTACCAGATGTAAATCAGACTTGGTTAATTTGGAGAAATTGCTGTTATGATTCTGTTTTGCTACAAAGTGAAATGGATATTATTTTATATTATATTATATTATATCTGCTTATTACAAACTAGCTGTGAGCCTGATGCGATTGCATAGGGATTCTAGAATTTGTGTATAGGGCATTGCTCGGGCTGGTGCAACGACTCCCAACGCCCCCTTCGCGGGCATTGCGAGTGAGTCGCATGGACGATGCGCGCCCACGAACAAAGCCACGGAGGAAGCGGCGTGTGCGAGGGAAGTCGCTACGGCAAATATATAATTATCAGTATTGCATCGGGATTCTAGAATCTGTGTATAGGGCATTGCTCGGGCTGCTGCAACGACTGGCAACGCCCCCTTCGCGGGCATTGCGAGTGAGTCGCGTGGGCGATGCGTGTCCACGAACAAAGCCACGGAGGTAGCGGCGTGTGCGAGGGAAGTCGCTACGGCAATTATATAATAGATTATCAGTATGTAATATATAATTTCCCTAACGCACTTCCGTAAGTTTCGGCGCTGTCTCCGTCGTTGTGGGCGTGGGCGCAGCGCCCACGCGACCTGTGAAGCATTGCCGGCGCCACTGACTCGCAAAGCCTCACTCGCAATGCCCGCCAAGCGGCCGTTGCGAGTCCTTGCAGAATAGGCGCGACTCACTAATTTATACATAATCACATACATAATACTGATAATTCCTATATAATCACATATATATATATAGATGGCGGGCCAATTCTAAAGAATCGGGTAGTCTAGAATCCATATATAGTATATTTAGTAATAGTTAGGGGAGTGGGGTGAAATGAATTGAGTGTATACAGGTGGCTCAGTGATTAGCAGCGAGTGCGGTGGCTCAGTGGTTAGCAGTGAGTGCGGTGGCTCAGTGGTTAGCAGTGAGTGTGGTGAGATTGGTCAGCACAGTGGCGTGGGCAGAGTTGTCAGCCCAGCGGCGTGGGCAGAGTGCTGAGTGCAGCGCTGTGGGCAGAGTGGTCAGCACACACATACATACATACACACACACACACAGACACTTCGCTATAGTTAGCACCGACCCTGCGTCTTCCCTGCCGGCTGGATCCTGAGTTGACATGTCGGCGCCCGCGGACGACTGGATCCAATATGGCGTCCGGGAAGTTTGGCGAGACTTTTTGGACGCGATATTCGATCGAGTAGTTCGGGGGAGGCGACATGTCGACTGAGGATCTAGGCGGGTGATGCAGGGCCGGTGGTAAATATAGCGGAGTATGTGTGTGTGTGTGTGTGTGTGTGTGTGTGTGCGGACAAAGTGAGTGAAGTGCGGAGAAAGTGAGGTGTGGTGATGCGGCCCCTGGCCGGGTGCATCACACGGGTTATCAATGCAGGTCTGTGTTCACATGGGACGGTTTTCCTGATTGTGTGTGCTGTGTGAAACCTGTCCGATGTACAGGGGATTAACAGCTGAAGGGTTTTCATGAGCTGAGTAAAACAGCTGAGTGTGAGTGCTGAAGATCTGATACATTCATGAGCCTAATGAGCGGCTGAACCTGTGGGGATGAGTGCTTTGCTGGGCTAAACCTGAATGGTGCACAGGGGGTTAATCACATCTCAGGTCTGTGTGTGAGTAAAGATGTGCTGATTGACTCACTGGGTTGCAGCTGTGAGTGAGCAAGCTGGATAGGAACCTGCCAGGTGTCTGAGTGAGGAGAGGACGATGGGATTCAGAAGTCCAGACCACTGCTATGTGAGGAGGTGCTGGAAGTGATCCGTCCCCAGTGGGTAAATGATGGGAGCCTGCTAGCTCCATGCTAGTGCACCTGATGTGTGCATGCCAGCCAGTGTCCAAGGGCCAGGCGGTCAGATGTGCGGTGTGAGAGACCGAGTACGGCTCCAGGGCCAGGTGGTCACAGCTGACTTTGGGACTGACTGAGTGAGTCATGATATGGTCCCGTTGATCCAGATGTAGTGTCCTATATTCCGGTGGATCCATGGAGGTCTTGTGTGTACTGAGTGACAGTGTTCCTGTTACTATGTGATGGCTTATGTAAAAATGCCATGTGTGATGACTCATGTGCAATAGGATGGGGAATGATCCCTGTCAGGGTGATAAACGGTGATAGCCGTCTTTAGAACCAGACTGAGGTCTGCAAGGGTCGGTGGGTGACGCCTTGATGTTCTGGGGGAATGTCATGTCATGTCATGTCATGTCATATGGGAATGTCATGTCATGTCATGTCATGTCATATGGGAATGTCATGTCATGTCATGTCATGTCATATGGGAATGTCATGTCATGTCATATCATATCATATGGGAATGTCATGTCATGTCATATCATATCATATGGGAATGTCATGTCATGTCATATCATGTCATATGGGAATGTCATGTCTTGTCATATCATGTCATATGGGAATGTCATGTCATGTCATGTCATATGGGAATGTCATGTCATGTCATGTCATATGGGAATGTCATGTCATGTCATGTCATATGGGAATGTCATGTCATGTCATGTCATGTCATATGGGAATGTCATGTCATGTCATATCATATGGGAATGTCATGTCATGTCATGTCATATCATATGGGAATGTCATGTCATGTCATGTCATATCATATCATATGGGAATGTCATGTCATGTCATATGGGAATGTCATGTCATGTCATATCATATCATATGGGAATGTCATGTCATGTCATATCATATGGGAATGTCATGTCATGTCATATCATATGGGAATGTCATGTCATATCATATGGGAATGTCATGTCATATCATATGGGAATGTCATGTCATATCATATGGGAGTGTCATGTCATATCATATGGGAATGTCATGTCATATCATATGGGAATGTCATGTCATATCATATGGGAATGTCATGTCATATCATATTTTGCACAAACTGCCCATCCTTCTGTTACCTCAGTACTGAGCTGCTGTATTTGTCCTTGTTTTCTTGTACCTGCTTTGTGACCTGGTAACAGTGATCCTGTTATGGACCTACATAGTAATTACCATCACTGTCCAGATGGTAAAACTGCCTCTGAAAACTATTAATAGTGTTCACATTTTGCCCCTAGAAATTAATAATGCCTCCTGTGTGTCCCTCTGACAATTACAATACCCTGAGTGCTTGTACAATGTAATGATGCCTCTTACATGCCCACTTAACATATAATATTCTCCCCTGAGGTCCCCTAAAAAGTAATAATTCCACTAATGCCACTGTAGACCCCATATATACAGTAAGCCTCGAACATCTCCCCTTTGTACAGTATATGTATGATTTCCCTTACAGCGTTGCTATATATATGATGTGCTCAACAACTCCCTATATACAGTATTATGTCCCCCACAGCTCCCTATATACAGTATAATGTACTCACAAACTCCTTACATACATTATGGGGCATATACAGCTCCATATATATAGAATGATGAGCCTCACTGTACCCCTATTTACAAAATGATGGCCCCACAGCATGCTTACATACAGTATAATGGCCTCCACATCTATCATCTATATACAGTATGGGGCCACCACAACCCCTATATGCAGTATAATGTCCCCACAGCTCCCTATACACAGTATGAGGCTCACATATCCCTCTTATAAAGTATTCTACCACCCAGAGACCCCTAAATACAGAATGGTGGTGCCACAGTCCCCTTCATAACATATAAATAAATAAAATATGATTTTTTCATGCAGCCCCTTATTTGCATATCATATTAATTCCCTATAGTTCTCTATATACAATATGGGCCCTCCATAGTCCACTATCTACATTACAAAGACCCCACAGCCCTTTTACAGAGTGTAATGGCCCCACACCTCCCTTTATACTGTATGGAGCCCACACAGCTCCCTACATAGTGTATAGGATCCCCACAGTTTCCTATATAAAGCTAATACAGTATGGGGTCCCCACAGCTCCCAATATACAGTATGGGGCCCCCACAACCCACTTTATACAGTATTCTTCTACAAATACTGACTTATACAATAAAAAAATTAAACTGTATACAATCACGAGTCCCTGAGTCTGCTGACACAGTGAGTGTTCGAGTTCCAGAGCAGCTATTGCTGGGGCCTACTGAAGAATGGGGGTCCGAGGGCAATTGTCTAGTTTGCACCCCTAATACCCACCCTACTTACAGAAAGAAGTATGTGTGAAGTTCTAACCTTTATAGAAGACTACAGACTACATTTTTTATGTTTTACCTTTACATTATTGACTAAAACAAACATCTCAAGCTTGGGTAAGACTACAAGATGGACTAAAAATACCAGAAAGCCCAGCTCAATTGACCAGCAGTCTTAATGAGGCACTTTGTGAATAGAAAAACATATTTTATCACATTCATTTTCAGATAAACCTGATGCAGCATTTTATTTTAAATTAAATTGTTCATTTTCTATTAAATTTTAAATAATTTACAGATACAAAAATTATTATTATTATTATGCTAATAAATGAACATACAGACCTTTCTGACCAGAATTTAGGATATATAAGACAGGAAAAGATTCTCAGCAAGAAGTCTGGTGTATCGAGTGTGGAAAGGCCAGGATAGTGAGCCTGGAGGTGAACCTGTGATCACTTCATTTAGTTTCTAATCTTTAGTCATTAATGTTTATCCACAATCCAGACAATGATTCATAGTGAAATAACAGCAGCTCACATGACACTGAATATTAATATGTTACATATCTACAGATACTTGTTACAAATCAGTAATCTTATAACTAAGGAACACTTCTTTGTGCTTTAATACATTACCGATACTAGCACAATGGACAAAGATGGGGGCTTTCTGCCAAAAACATGCCTTGAGCTAACCACTTTCCCAAAGTAGGTCTTAGGGCCCTTTCACATCAGCGTTTTTCGTAATTCGCGGCAGATGCGGTGAAAAAACCGCATCTGCCGCGTTTGCCGCATAACGGTTCCACTTGCGGCACGGTTGCGGTTTTTTCCATAGGAAGTATAGGGGGACTTGCGGCAGATGCGGCAAGTGCGGTATTGCACTTGCGGCAGGTGCGGCAGCGAAAAAAACCGCGGTCAGCCGCGGTTTTTTTCTCTGCCGCACCTGCCGCAAGTGCAATACCGCACTTGCCGCATCTGCCGCAAGTCCCCCTATACTTCCTATGTAAAAAAACGCAACCGTGCCGCAAGTGGAACCGTTATGCGGCAAACGCGGCAGATGCGGTTTTTTCACCGCATCTGCCGCGAATTACGAAAAACGCTGATGTGAAAGCACCCTTAGACCACTTCACATGTTCAGTTTTTGGTCAGTTTTTCACATCAGTTTTTGTAGTCAAAACCAGGAATAAATGAAAAATGCAGAATTTGTGATGTCTTTTTTATTATACTTTTCCTCTGATTGTTCTGCTCCTGGATTTGGCTTCTAAATACTGACATAAAATACTGAGCATATAGTTAACGTGTGCACATGGCCTAATAGAAAGACATCGGCCCCTTTCACATCTATGCGTTTGTTGCATTTTGCTTCATTTGCGTTTTTTATGCGTTTTTACCGCAAAAACGCATCAAAACGCATGCGTTTTTGTCCCCATTGATTTTAATGGGAACGCATGAAAAACGCATGCAAAAACGCATGTCAAAACGCATGTGCGTTTGGGAAAACGCAAAACGCATGCGTTTTTGCAAATGCAGCTCAAAACGTGGCAAACATGCTTTTTGACATGCGTTTTTGCATGCGTTTTTCATGCGTTCCCATTAAAATCAATGGGGACAAAAACGCATGCGTTTTGATGCGTTTTTGCGGTAAAAACGCATAAAAAACGCAAATGAAGCAAAACGCAGCAAACGCATAGATGTGAAAGGGGCCATCACCATTTCTCTATTTTTTATCCACTCCTGATTTTGGCTTACAAAAACTGATGTGAAAAACTGACTAAAAACTGAACATGTGAACGTAGGCCTTAAGGCCACTTCACACGCTAGGATATAGGTGAACGAGATTGTTAGCTATGTCACGTGACCGCGATCCTTCCGACATCTTTAGTGCGTTGTCACACGCAAGGATATCGTTAATGATCTTAAATTTGGCAATGCTCCAGCTATTTGAGAACAACAGTTGAATGATGTAAAACAGCGGCACGAATAGGGGAATTATGAACGACATCATTTAAAAAGGTGTCACACTGAACGATGTTGCTGTTTCCCAGGACGTTAATTGGATCACAAACTATAGATCTGAGGTCAGGATCACAAATTTTTGCTGAACAATCCAATGATTTTTCCATGCTACATCGTTCGTTTACACACAACGATGCACTAACGATATCGTGTGAACGATTACAAATCTGTTACGTTTCAACAATATCGTTAACGAGATCCTAGCGTGTGAAGTGGCCTTTACATTGCTTTTATGGATGCAGAATAATTTTCCCCGGAAGGCACTTTAAATATTTTAAATGGCACATGTGTCAATTATATTTGATGTGAGAATGTTAATCAAGCAATTTTTATATAATGTATTTCCAACATTATTTCATTTAATATAAAAATATCACCAAAGCCACAATGCACATTGTTACATGCATTTTTAACAAACAACAAACAGTTGATGAGACTTGGTGATTTAGGTGATACATTTTTGTTAAGGGTGGAAACACACAGGCGAGAAAAAATGCGGTACGATCGTCGTTCCCGAGGGTAGTACTAGTGACGTCCGATTTTTGGTCCGTTTTGCATCCAACTGCTATGCACCGGTCCGACATATTTCTCAGGTCACATCCGTTTCCTGTACATGTGCAATCCGTTTTTATTCTCAGCAGCTATTTACTGTATAATCATTACAGGAACATTTTACAGTGTTCTCAGCTGCAGAATGATATGTATCAGTGAAAAAAAAATGGCTGCCTCTCGGATGGTTCGTGTGCGGTCCGTGATTTTGTCGGACCCATACACTTGCATTGGTGAGAATCGCATATTGCCGCAGCATGTTGCGATTGCTTTCTCGTCCGTCAATCGGATGAGAAAAAAAACGCCTGACACTCGCAAATGTGCGCTCGGAGAAAGAATAAGATTGGTCCGACTGCAATGCGAGAAAAACTCGAATTGCAGTCGTCCGACTTTCACGCCTGTGTGTCCATACCCTTATAAAGAGGATATTATGTGGCATCATTAACTTCCACAGCACTTACCGACAACATCATAACTGTTCCCACTGGGGTTCACAATCTAAATTTCCCAGCAGTATGTATGGATAGTGTAGAAGGAAACGCAGGGCCCTAGTGCTGTAACACTGCTAGTCACACAGCCACATGCCACCCTTTACTTTGCAACTAAAGTAAACACTTTTAGACTTGTTATGTTAATTCCATCCAAAATCCAAATAGAAGTAAGGCGGCCGTCACACACACAGATATCGCTAGCGATATTGTAAGCGATCACGTGCACGCGCAATCGCTTACAATATCGCTCACATCGCTGGTGAGATGTCACACAGACAGACTCACCAGCGATGTGGAGCAGCGATCTCGCTCGTTACTATGGTACACATCGGGTAACTAGGCGCCGCGCGTCGCTTAGTTACCCGACGTGTACCATAGTTACCATCTCCCAGCATAGGCGCGGTCGCTGGGAGATGGATCATCGTGGTGTCATACACCACGATGATGCAGATCGTTGCATCGTTCATCGCTAGATCTGAGAACCGAACCTCAGATCAGCGATGTCACGATCAAGCGATTTAACATCGTAAATCGCTTGATTACATGCAACGATATCTTGCCCGATATCGCTTAAGCGATCAAAAAGGAGATCGCTTAAACGATATCGGGCAAGATATCGTTCCGTGTGACGGCCCCCTAAGAAATTTTATTAACCTGGATTCAGACAAAAATATTCTACATTTTAGTAGCATCAACCTTCCACATAATATAACATTTGACTCTCTTAGGGCCGCTTTACACACACCAACTTCTGTGACCAACTTCTGAACAGATCTCTGGTTGCAGTGAAATCATGGACACATTGTCACATTTGTACACAGCCACAAAATGGAGCAATGTGTCCATGATTTCACTGCAACCGGAGATCTGTTCAGAAGTTGGTCACAGATATCTGTGTGTGTAAAGCGGCCCTTAGGGGTTAATTTTTGGTGGATGCATTTTAGTCTGTACTCATCAGACTGCCGGACAGCACACTGACCAATGTTACGACTGCACATAAATAACTTTCCACATGGACCCACACAAAGTCTGGAAAAATTCACAGGATGCACAGGGTTCGCCTATTAAATGTATGAAGCTAGGGTCACATTTGCGGTTGCAATTGCAGATCCTGATCCGGTTTTGAGCATGAAAAATGCTCAAAATCGGATCCGGATCCGCACCCAAATGCAGCAATACAAAAACCGGATTGCCTCAACAGCTTTGCGTTTCCCAGGTCCGGTTTTCCGATGTGCGGTAAAAATCATGCAAGCAACGTTTTTCGGACAGTGTTCTAATCCGTATCCGGATTTCAATTGGATACCGCAAATGTGAGTGGAGCCGGGTACAGTAACCGGATCGGCTACCGCAACACACATGAATAGCAGTATTGCCGCAATCTGTTCCTATGGCTCCGGATTCACCTGGATGGAAGTGTATTGGCGTCCGGGTTTGTGCTTTCCAGGTGGATCCTGGTGAATCCATTTGCAGTCCGCGGGCCCAAAAGGATCATGGATGATTCCAGTAGTCCCTTGTTAAAATCGAACAAAACCGGATTTTCCTGGATTCACCAGGATTCGCCCCGATGCAGGAAAATCTGGGACAATCTAATTTAAACCGACCAAAAACCATGCTGGGATGCCGGGGAACGTTTGTATTACCACAACTTCTACTGCATCTGCCAACCGCATACGGATTTAGGGACACACTTGAAGGGCAAAATTAGTCTGATAGGACATGAGATTACTGCATCCGGAACTGGATGCGGTAACTGCAATTTGCCTTCCAAGTGTGACCCTAGCCATAGTTTATGTGGATTCTGGTTTGATGAAATTTTAGTTTATTATTCTTTTTTTTAAGAAGAAATAGAGTTATTATAGTAACATAGCAATGATAAAACTCAGCATAGCCTATTTATCACAATGTACGCTACAATGTCTACTAGTAATTGCACATGTCGGGACCTTATTTCTCTTTTTTTCCTATGGCACATTGGGTGACCTCATCAGACACTGTTTTCTGAAGCTGAATGTGAAAATGTCATTAGGAACAAATTACTATAGATGAATGCACAGTGAAGTGTTAATGACCCGAGCAGCAGGGAAATGCATTTCCTATGGAAGAGTCACATGTCTTAATATTTTAATAACCTCACATGTACACTATGCATGGCAGGGTTCAGAGATGAATTATTCTGTTTGTTATCAAGACATATAATATACATGGACACAGCATTATTTATGGGAAAAGCTCTTCACAGTGGCTCATTTGTTTGATATTATGCAAAGCATCTATTTTGATTTATGACTGTCTGTTATTAATGCCAGCGTAGGATTCACATATTATTACAATATTCCTCTAATACATATAGGACAATTGTCAGTGATCTTGCTGGCTATTTAGAGCAGAACATAGGGCAATGCTGAGATACTGCACCAATGGATCCTGGATGCGTCATCTTCATCACTGTCTTCATCCCTTATGAGATCTTCTCTGCGTTGTTTGGCATAAAAGTTCCCTTTGGGTCAGAAAGGAAGTGAATGATGAGACTAATTTTCTGGTGATTATTTCATTAAGCCATGGAAGTAACAGATAGATTTTCAGCTAGAGGAATTTCTGCAACAAATGTGCAGAACATAAAATAATTCATACTGCACTTATACAATGCCGTCCAGATGCCGTTCATTTGTTGCAATTGTCGAAAAATATGGAAAAGTCATATTAGAAAAAAAACACATTGCAAATGTATGGTGTGATCACAGCCTCAGCCAAGCTTCAGATTCACAGTAATATTTTTTAGATTCTGCCTTTTCTCTGTTTTTGTTCAAGTCTTGTCTTTGGTTTCCAAAAACGGATGCAAATGATAAAAATTCACCCACGTGAAAAGGTATCATAAGACAGACAAGAGCAGACTGAGTGAGAACTTTAGACCAAAGACAAACTTCTATTTGAAAAATGAAAGTGTAGACAGACACGCTGAAAGTGTAGGAAGTCATTGACAGCTATGTGTTCAGGTTTAAATATCATGCAGTCTCTGTTTTAATCAGAGATCAGGTGATTGCGAAATGCCCAACTTTCCACTTCAGTCGAATGCTTGGAGAACCGCAGGCTTTGTGAAACTGAGTTTTTTTAGTGGAAACTGCTCCCAGAAATGATTCTTCTTTGCAAACGTTACAGAGGATTTTTCCATTTCCCGAAGCTTTTTGATAAGCACTTTTTAAACATTTTTGAAGCTTATCGGAGGAGTCTGTTTTTTCCTAAAGCATCTTTTTTTTTAAGCATTTTGATTGGACAGTACCTAATGTGGAGCAGATTCTATCAGAAGCATCTTCAAAGATGTGACATGCATTTCTATTTTTCCTCCAGGCATTTTTCAAAATATGAAATGGAAAAAAATTCTGAAAACACTGAACATAGTAACATAGTAACATAGTTTTTAAGGTTGACGGAAGACTTTAATGGCCACTTTACACACACCAACTTATCTGTCCAACTTCTGACCAACTTACTGGTTGCAGTGAAATCATGGACACATTGTCCATTTGTACACAGCCACAAAATGGAGCAATGTGTCCATGATTTCACTGCAACCAGTAAGTTGGTCAGAAGTTGGTCAGATAAGTTGGTGTGTGTAAAGTGGCCCTAAGTCCATCTAGTTCAACCCATAGCCTAACATGTTGATCCAGAAGAAGGCAAAAAAAAACCATGTGGCAACACTAAGCTCCACATTGGGGGAAAAAATTCCTTCCTGACTCCAGATATGGCAATCAGACTAATTCCCTGGATCAACGCCCTATCAAAGGTCTAGTATATATAACTGGTAATATTATAATTTTCAAGAAAGGCATCCAGGCCCTTCTTAAATGTTAGTTGCGAGTCACTCATTACAACATCATACGGCAGAGAGTTCCACAGTCTCACTGCTCTTACAGTAAAGAATCCGCGTCTGTGATTATAATTAAACCTTCTTTCCTCCAGACGTAGAGGATGCCCCCTTGTCCCTGTCTCAGGCCTAAGAGTAAAGAGATCATTAGAAAGGTCTCTGTACTGTCCCCTCATATATTTATACATTATTATAAGATCCCTAAGCCTTCGTTTTTCCAAGCTAAATAACCCCAAGTTTAATAACCTGTCTTGGTATTGCAGACCCCTCAGTCCTGTAATAACCTTGATCGCTCTTCTCTGCACCTGCTCTAGTTCAGCTATGTCTTTCTTATACATCGAAGACCAGAATTGTACACAGTATTCTAAGTGTGGTCGCACTAGTGACTTGTATAGAGGTAAAATTATGTTCTCCTCATGAGCATCTATGCCTCTTTTAATGCATCCCATTATTTTATTTGCCTTTGCAGCAGCTGCCTGACACTGGCCACTAAATGTGAGTTTATCATCTACCCATACACCCAGGTCTTTTTCAGTGACAGTTTTGCCCAGTGTTTTACAATTAAGCACATAATTATACCTTTTGTTTCTGCCCAAGTGCATGACCTTACATTTATCCCCATTAATGCTCATTTGCCATTTATCAGCCCAAGCTTCTAGTTTACATAAATCCTCCTGTAATATAAAATTGTCCTCCTCTGTATTGATTACCCTGCAGAGTTTAGTGTCATCTGCAAATATTGAGATTCTACTCTGTATGCCCCCTACAAGGTCATTAATAAATATATTAAAAAGAAGCGGGCCCAACACTGACCCCTGTGGTACCCCACTGTTAACTGTGACCCATTCAGATGTGTTTCCATTAATGACCACCCTTTGTTTCCTATCGCTAAGCCAGTTTTTAACCCACTTACACATATTTTCCCCTATCCCCATTGCTCTCATTTTATGTATCAACCTTTTGTGTGGCACCGTATCAAAAGCTTTTGAAAAGTCTATATACACCACATCCACTGCATTTCTTTGGTCCAGTCCAGAACTTACTTCTTCATAGAAGCTTATCAGATTAGTTTGACAGGACCGGTCCCTCGTAAAACCATGTTGATATTGGGTCATGAGGTTATTTTTCTTCAGATACTCCAGTATAGCATCTCTTAGAAAACCCTCTAGGATTTTACCCACAGTAGAGGTTAAGATTACTGGCCTATAATTTCCAAGTTCAGTTTTTGTTCCCTTTTTGAATATTGGCACCACATTTGCTATACGCCAGTCCTGTGGTACAGACCCTGTTATTATGGAATCTTTAAAGATTAAAAATAATGGTCTATCTATGACAGTACTTAATGCCTGCAGCACTCTAGGGTGTATCCCATCCGGGTCTGGGGAATTGTCAATTTTAGTGATTCTTAGACGATGCCCTACTTCCTGCTGGGTTAAGCAGGTGAGATTTAATTGACAGTTTTTGTTATCACTGATCATATTGTCTGTCATGGGATTTTCTTGTGTAAATACTGTTGACAAGGAAAGTCATAAAACAATGCAAAAGAATAGAAAGAGGTCCAGCTTTCAGTTTCCTGGCGCTCCTCCAAGGCTGGAAAGGCAAAACATTCCTACAACGTTCCACTCCCTCCCACATTTTGATGATCCAGCAGTATCCCCCCATGTGAGATATGATACCCCAAGGGTGTCCATGCATAATTTGACAGTCCTGACACAGCCCTCCATAAAGGCTTTCTACATGATATAATGGGCCCTACACTTCTCCACACAGTGTAACGACTGCTATACAATCCTCCACACAGTATGATGGCTCAAACACAATTCTCCACACTGTATAATGGCCCCTACAGGAGCCCTCCAAAGAGTATAATTGCTCCCACATAGCTAGCCTTCCACACAGCCCTCTAAACAGTAAACCTACCCTTCACACAGCCCTCCAAACAGTATATTGGTCCCCCACAAAGCCCTCCAAATAGCATAATGACCTATACATAGCTCTTCAAGCAATATAGTGGTCCCCACATAGCCCTGTAAACAGTATAATTGCACCAAATAGCCCTACAAACAGTATAATAACCCCTACATATCCCTTCAAACAGTATAATGATCCCCACACAATGTTCCAAACTATATAATTGGCCCCCACATAGCCCTCCAAGCAGTATAAGTGACCCCACAATGCCATGAAAACAGTTTAATAACCCCACATAGCCTTGCAAACTGTATGCTGGCCCCACATAGCCCTCCAAATAGTACAATGAGCCCCACATAGGGAAGCAAAGAGTTACTGCACCCCGAATAGAAGGTGTAATGCCTTCGTAGCTGTGGGTCTGGGGTTTAACTTATGGAGTCCCAAGGGGTGGAGTGTGGTGCCCCACATGGTCAGGCGTCACAGTGGGGTATTGCACCCGTAAAAGTGGTGTAATCTTCCCCAGCTGCAAGTGGATCCTAGGCTGGTGGGTGGGACCCATTCCTGCACTGCCACACAGAGTAGTGGTGGGAGGTTACCCCAGGGAGGGAGATATATTCACCTCTAGGGGGAATTAGAGACAGTTAGTCAGATAAGGAGCGTCTGAGAGTACGGAGTCGGAGGAGCTGGAGTGTGGAACGAGGCGGAAGGTTAACCCGGACAGCTCTATGCTGATCTGGAGGGAAGATGAGAGAAGATCCTGAAGGGATCCTGAGAGAGGGTGCCTGACGCGGGAGTCTAGGCCCTAGAGAGAAAGGGGGAACTGCAGCGTGGAGCGACCATACTCCAGGGAATTCCCCAGTCCACCACGGGAATGCCGGACTCGAGGAAACGGCCAGAGTCCACCTCTAAAGTCATCGACTGGCTGCTGCGGTCTGATCACCGGCTGTGGCACCATGCCAGAAGGAACAGTTTGCCAGCTTCCTCACCATGAGGGAGGGGAGCACCAAGTCTACCTGTAAGGAGCCATTGATAAGAAAAAATTGAAAGCAGCACTAGGAACAGTTCACTTCGGGTGCAAAAGTCCAGCAGTGTTCAGCTGCATACAGTTACCAAAAAAATCGGACAGCACTCCTTGTTGCAAACCATGCTTTTCTTTATTGGCCCATCAGGATGGGCCAATAAAGAAAAGCATGGTTTGCAACAAGGAGTGCTGTCCGATTTTTTTGGTGACTGTAAGGAGCCATTGGGTATAGACTCATCCTAGGCGGGGTAGAAAGGACACGGGTTCGTCAACTAAGGTACACCACGGGTGCCACCATACCACCTGGCATACACTTGCAGCCTCCCGTAGAGCTACCTGTTCCATTAACAACTTGCACTGAACTGTGAACTTGTATGCTGATGACTGTTTACAGTTAAGTACCCGGGAGAGAGTGACTTTGCCTCCGTATCTTTGTGCTGCAGAATTGAGCCTGTTTGCTTTACAGCAACGCTACCCTGGAGGACCAGCTCCACCTGTAGGGAGCTGTGCCATCCCTGCTGCAATACCATCGCCCTCCAGAGGACTGTGGCTACACTGATGATCCATCACCAGGTACTACAGGTGGCGTCACGTGACAACAACAAACTCTTATCCCATGTACATAACCCCTTATTGAAGTGTCATCCAAGCCATGGGCTCAGGTGCTGCCACCCGTGACATCCCCGTGAAAACACCCACCGAGACTGATAACCGAGTACCCCAGGCCTGGGGCTCGACAGGAGCCTAGGATAGAGTGGGAAATCAGGAGAAAGAGAGAGTTTAGTCAGACAGTGCTGGGAATGCAGCCGGAGAGGACATGCCTGACAGCAGTATTGACAGGATGGCACCTCTCTTTAAGAGGGGGATCCAGGACAGAAGGAGACGATCCGGAACCGGTTGGAGCCGGCTGTAAACGTCTGGGGTCGACACCGGCAACACAGAAGCCGAGGCAGTCAGTGGTCTATTCCTGACCATAAACCGACGAGCCACGGGACCAATCCATGGGAGCCGTAGCACCACAGAACGGTACCTCCTCCTTGGTCCTATAATCAGCCCAAGACACTGATAGATAACGGCCCGGATTCCGGTGGCGCGAGGGTTCATGTTTCACTGCTCCCGCCCGTACAGGTAAAGGAACAAACCGCACCTATCCGTAACAGGCCAGAGGATCAGCAAGGGAGCTCTGCCTAAGGGTGGTTAAAGAGAGTGTAGGAAAGACTGAGACCCTGAAAGCCACTAAGTAGGTAACATCCTCAGACTCCATGAGGGCACCCTGAACCTGCAGCTACGTCCCCATTCTACCAGACTGTACTGTGTACTATACTATCTGCCGGTGCCAGTAAAGAACATTGAAGTTGAATTGGTGTCTGTCCTTCCTTCCCACCGCCACCCAGAGGGCCTCTGCACCGTCAAGAGGGGTACGAACAACTACACCCCTCATCCATCCCTGCTACTCTGAAGTAAAGCTTCACTTGTGGGGAGCTGTACTACACTAAGCTGCATCCCATCACCTCAGTGGCTGGCCTGCAGCGCTGGTATCATAATTACCAGGATTCACAGGTGGCGTCACAAACTTTCCCTAAATTCCCCTTCCCTCCCCAAAAATGAGAGCCAGGGCACGGAATTGGGAAACCAACCAGCCGTGATTCCCCGTTACAGCCACGGATTCATCCCGGTATCCGAGTACCCCTCTGCCTGTGCTTATCAATGGGCCCCCACATAGCCCTCAAAACAGTATAATCACACCAATATAGGCTTCCAAACAGTTAACGGCCCCCACATAGCCCTGAAAACTGTATAATGGCAGCCACATAGCCCTCCAAATAGTATACTGGCCCTCACATAGTCCTACAAACAGCATAATCTACCCAACATAGGCCTCCGAACAGTATATTGGCCACTACATGGGCAATCTAACAGTGTAATAGCCCCCACATAGGCCTACAAACTGTATAATGGCTCCCAATTAACCCACCAAATAGTATAATGGCCTTCATATAGCCTTGCAAACTGTATAATGGCTCCCACAGCTCTCCAAAAATTATAATGGCCCCACATAGCCCTGCAAACAGTATAATGGCCACCACATAGCCCTGCAAACTGTAGAATGGCCTCCACAGCCCTCCAAACTGTATAATGGACCCCACAGCCCTCCAAACAGTTTAATAGTGCCTACATTGCTCTATAAATAGTATAATGACCCCCACATAGCCTTGCAAACTATATATTGGCCCCTACATAGCCTTGCAAACTGTACAAGAGCCTCCATATTGCCTGGAAAACTGTGTAATGACTCCTACATAGCCCAGCAAATTGTATAAGGGCCCCCACATAGCCCTCCAAACAATATGATGACACCCATAGATTAAAATAAAAATCTGACCTACCTTGATTCCAACATTGCTCCACACTCTGCAGTGTGTGGTCTGTAGCTCTGCACAGCTCTGCAGAGGGTGCACTGAGCTGAGACATCAGAGCTTAGACACACAGAGAGAATGATTGAGGAGGGAGCTGATGGCTCTCTGTTCCATTATTACTTTCAACTGTATCTGCATCCAGGATACAAATAGAGTTTAAAGTGCAATACCGGAGGTGGATGGAGAGATGCTTTATTGTTGCTATCAGCAGCACGCCAATGAACATGAGCATCTGTAAGGCAACTATCAATATGTTTTTTTTACTAACACTGTTTGAATAGTCTTACTTATTGCACACTGACAGTTGCAAGAGAGGACAGGATAATACAGGGAATTTCCATGGGCAATTGTTTCAACACTGCAGCTGGAATAGCTCACCAGTTTAGCACTGAACAGGATAAGGATATGTCTTGTCATACAGTGTCACGATGTTTAGGAGTATTTGGACTGAAAGCCCACTCTGCAGTGACCAAACCTCTCATTGGCAAAAAGAATCAAAAGGCTAGACTCATCTTTGGCGAGGAGCATGTTGTGAAGACAGAGGACAAGCGGTTCACAGTTCATTTTAGTGATGAAAACAAGTTTTATTTATTTGAGTCTGATGGGAAACATTAAGTTTGTTGACAAACTGGGGAAAGACTGAACCCAAAGTGTGTAAAGATGTCAGTGAAAGATGGTGGAAGAAGTGTCATGGTTGGGGAATGTTTTTTGCTGCAGAGATTGGACCACTCATACAGCTACATGGTAGAGTGGTTCCTTACTTGCATTCAGCACTCACCCAGTGAGCAATTCTCATGCAGGACAATGCCCCTGTCATGCAGCAAAACGAGTAAAGCAGTTCCTTGAAAACATTGAAACAATGAAATGGTCAGCGCAGGGTCATGATCTAAATCCAATAGACAACCTCTGGAAAATTCTTGGTGACAAAGTTATGGCCAAGAAATGCTCAATAGTCTCAGAACTGTGGAAGAGACTGGAAGAAGAGGGACAAAAATCACACCAGAACAGTGTAAGAGACTAGTGATGTCCTGTGGCTGCAGATGTGCTGGAGTCGTTCAAAGCAAAGGCCTGTACACTTCCTACTCATTGGTGACAGATATAACCTTCACAAAGTTTATTTTTAACCTTTCTCTGTGCTACAGTCATTGCTGTTCTCTAATGATGATCATCCTATTTTGTGTAAAATAAAGGTTTTAAGTTGATAAACTTTGATTATTTTGGAAAACACTGTTCTAGTGGCATGGTGTACACTTTACACGGAAACCGTCAAATGTTGATCAATGTAGATTACATTTTGTTTGAAAAAATCAAGTGATCATACATTGTTCTCTAATTTTGAACGCCACTGTATATACGATGTACCACCCATATACAGTACATTAAAGAGCACACCTTACAATTTTGCAGGACGAAGGACAGAACACGGTGCAGCATGCACTTGTTTCTTAGGACACTAGGGAACAAGGGACTGGAAGTACCTGTGACTTCCCGGCGCATACATAGACGAGTAAATGAGACAGATGCCCATAACAGGGCGAAGCAATATAGCTGAAAGCCGGCCATTGGACTGCGCAGGGGCAGGAAGGAAGTGGACTTCACAAACACCCTCAATAGGCAATGAATGAGATGCAAATCAGAAAAAAAGGCATGGCAACCTCCCGGACTGGACACAACCCAGAGTCAGGAAGCCCTCACTTACATAAGGTGATCAAAGGTGATCATGAGGAAATTAGAACACCACAACAGAACCTACTCAAAAAATGGCAGCAATAGAAAAGCTTACCAGTTGCAGCCAAAACCAAATCCAACACAGCACTTAAACAGGATGCAGTCAGATCCCAATAAATAGAGAAAACACAGGTGCATAGAACTGATAAAAACCACCATCAAACTGCCAAGACATGGGGGAGGTGATTTGCTATGCACAGCTCAAGGTTTGCATGCATAGGACGCCATTCACATTGATACATATAATGCAGAGTGTCTGATAGCTACCCACCTGCCACCAGACCAAATGGGCAGCCCAGCATGATGCCTCTGCACCACTGGATGAATGACGCCCCATGGAGCCCAGCTGTACCCCATTAAAGAATTATTTTGTTTGTCATAAAGAAATTCTTTTTTATCATATTTGCGGGTTGTAGCTGGGCCCCATGGGGCGTCATTCATCCAGTGGTGCAGAGGCATCGTGCTGGGCTGCCCTTTTGGTTTGGTGGCAGGATCGGTGGGTAGCTATCAGACATTCTGCATCATATGTATCAATGTGAATGGTGTCCTATGCATGCAAACATTGAGCTGTGCATAGCGGATCACCTCCACCATGTTTTTTACAGGTTGATGGTGATTTATATCGGTTCTGTGCACCTGTATTTGCTCTATTTATTGGGGTTTGACTGCATCCTGTTTAAGTGTTGTGTTGGACTTGTTTTTGGCTGCAACTAGTAAGTTTTTTTAGAACACCACAACAGCCACTCTCTAGGGTCCCTTTATTCCCTGGACAAGCAGAGAATTGACCAAGGGTAGAGTGGGACTATATCTGCCCTATAAGTGCCAATTTATTAAGATGTTCACAGTGAGGGTTGCTGGATATGTGAATCTGCAGCCCGTCACTGTCCAATGTCCCCAAATAAAACAAGCACCAAATGCTGCCACCAGTTCCTCATTCGATATAAACTTAGTCTGTGATCAGGATTATGTCAAGGCCAGATACTAACCCAGGTAGCATATAACATTAAACAAGCACAGGGACGTGAGGATCAAGATAAAAGAGCAACCCAAAATTAAATTATGTATTTAATCACCATATAGGCACCACACTAGAGAAATAATATTTACAGAGGTTACAGTCAGTTATGCAAATAAAAGGTAGTAGTACATGACAGATATATAGAGACAAATGTTCAGTTACCAATTTCCTTGTTGTGGTGGCCACACGGAAGCAGTGTAGAGCCACAGGGATTATTTAGGCATACTCCTGGCACCTGACACGTCTTCCCCCAGGGTAATACAGAATCCAGCAGCAGTCGGGCATTTTTTTTCTGTCCATGGGCTGTCCTGCAATTTCCTCCCCTTGTGTTATGATATGAAATACTCAAGAAGCTAATATGGGTCATAACGTTCCACTGGGAGGTCTGAGGAGAATGGTTCGGGTACCATTGAACCCGGTAGGCTCTGCACTACGATTGAAGACCAAATACAGCTTCTCTAGCTGGCTTCTACTCACCATTCTATGTATCTGCTCAACGCAGAGTGCTACAACAAATTGAGAGGGATGGGTGTGTGCAGCTGGCTATCATGACTCCAGTGACATGAGTTGTAGGTGGCTAGTACATATAGAAAATTTATAATTTGAAATAATGATGCTTCTCACTCGAGGGGGCACAGTTAAAAATGCAACCCGTTTCTTTTTATAAACAAGGAAGCTGATATTGCATGATGCGAAACACGTGTTGGGGCTAAAAAGTACCACACTGTTTTCTCTCTTCCTGGGGGACTTCTCCACTCTTGTGCCACTGCTGCATTGGGTATGTCTTAGGTTGGATAAGTACTGCACTATGTAAGTGGGGAATGAAGCACCTTAAACCCTTTATGTGAAGTGTAATATTTCTATATGTACTGAGAGACAGTGACCAGGATGATCTGTGACGGCCGGTATGTGTCTCCCAGCTTGTGCTCCCTCCACGTATAGGAAGCACTCAACTTCGGGTTTTGGGAGGATTCCCCAAAGGTAGGCACGGGGTTAAAAGCTAGGCTGGAATACAGGGCGTGGTTCTTATGTGGAGGCTCTTTCGGAGTGAACGCTCATGAAGATGGAGAGCGGCTGGTAAAGAGAGCAGCAGAGGCCATGTGCTGGAACAACACGGCCTAGCCAAGGGAGAACCCGTATGAAGGGATGGTGTGTTTATACCGGCTATATTTGGACTGTATAAAGTGTACCCAGGAGGTCTGTGAATAACCTGTACTGGGCCATTAAACGGTGTGCTGTGTGAACTGTGCCTGGGTCCCTCCCTTCTGTTGTGCCAACCAACATCGCTACCTCACAGTACTTACATGTGAATGTACACAGTCAGATGACTGATATAGTGTTAATGTTGGATTATATTTTGCTTCTTATATATGTGCCTGGTTCACAGACTGATATGTACTCTGGTGGACATTGTATGTCACTGTAAGGGTACCTTTACACGTCGCAACATTGCATGCAATTTCATTTGCAACTTACTGGTTGCAGCGAAATCATGGACACATTGTTCCATTTGTACACTGCAAGCATGACACATTGTAATTGAGTATATCCGTGCTGTACCCACTGAGATAACAACCATAAGAGCAGTTGAAACTGTACTGTATCCAAGCTACCCTGTCTTATATTTTGGGAGTTTCCCTCTGCTTTACCTGCACTTTTTATCACAATTTTTTATGTATATTTAATAAATTGATTTTAATTGCACTATACTCCCAGTTTTTCCTCAAGTTTATTGATTATTCCCATGGAGACTGTGCAAATACCCCTGAAATGTGATGTGTGATCACCAGGGGCTTGATATTACTAAAAATGCTGTATATCGATTTTGTGTTAATAAACTTTTATCTTAATATAATCTATCTATAATAGTGCAACCTTCTTCTATTATTATTAGTATTATTTATTTATATAGCGCCATTATATTCCATGGCGCTTTACATGCTAAAAGGGCAGACTAGGACAAGTAACATAGTAACAATACAAGTAACAATAAATGTTGACAATTCGGTTGTACAGATACAATATATACCTATATCTAAATAAAGAAGAAAAAGTTTTAACAGTAGTTCTTGTAGTTAGGGCACGGCGGGCACCTTCAGGCATTCATTTAGTGCTGGATGAACTGCTGACATGAGTCTGTGCACAACCAATATTTATAGTGCAGCTGGGTTGATTCACTGTGTGCGGCGGCCTCGACAGGGTCGGGTTTACGGTGACTTGTACTGTTCCTTTTCTACCTGGTGTAGAGGTAACCACTGCGTTGCTGGTAGGTATGGGTAATCCCCTGCTGATTGTTGATGGCATTTTCCTACCCAAGCCTGGAGTGTGAAGCCGGACATCAGGGTCCCAGCTCTCGCGACTCGGTACATGGATCGCGTCACAAGAGTACGTACTGACGGTATGGGATGTGAATAGGGGAGGTAAATTTGGGTCCTCTGCGGCAGTGTGGCCTACATACACAGCAAACCAGCCGCAGTGTATCCAGAGGGTAGTATACTCTACCAAATTCCCTGGCCAGAGATTCAGTTGCCGCCGGGTTCCTCCTTCAGGACAGATATCCCTGCGGTTAACAAATATGTTGTGGTAGAATCCCCTCTCGCGGATTAACTGAAACCCTCCTCTACGTTTAAAGTCAATAACAGTGCCCACCCGCCTTTTGGTTGGATTTTCTTGCATTTCTTTCCTAGCTTTTTCTATGGAAGCCAGGTTCTGCGCAAGGACCTGCTCTCAGGTGACCTACTATGGCTTCTTGCAGGTTGGCTTCCACCTTCTTGGCCCACCTTGGCTGAAGTAGCTCTCACTGGGCTGGAGGTGAGTGAAGCAGGGTAGCATGGGCAGTGGCCCTGAACAAGGAACTCTCAGCTCGGCCTGGCCAGACACATTGTCAGCTCCAGCGAGATTCTCAGGGGCTGCGGCTCCCTCTCCAATAGTCTCTTCAGCTTCACCAGTCTCTTCCATCCCCCCCTAGTTCTTCCTGAGCCATCTCCTCTGGCATGGGGGGACAAGGCTCTTCTATGACATGGCCCTTTTCCACCTTTCCATCCCCAGGGCCAGACTCAGTCTCTGTAGTGACACACTGGATGGGCACGGGTGCCATAGGGACATTGAGAAGGTAACCCCCCACTCCCCCTGGGCAGATGAGCAGACCCAGGATAATGGGCTGGGAGTGAGTCCACTATAGCCATCCCCAGCCAGTGACACCAGGACTAGTCCAGGTGGGGGCCAGCGGCGGGGGCACAATGGGGGGTCTGACAGTGACCGAGCAGACTGAGAGAGGTGGGAGTTGCAGTGTTACCTTCTCTAATTGCTGTATCACCGGTTCCAGGGGTCTTCAATTACTGGGACGGTCTATTTGAGTGCAGGTGCTGGGGGCGGCTCTTCCACTGATGGGACTGCTGCTGCAGGCTCTGGTGTGATGTATGCTTCCGCAGCTGGCGGAGGGGTCTGAACCCTCTCACCCTCAGCAGCGTGTCCACGGCTCTCAGCCTCCTCCTGCTCGTCCACTGTCTCATGTATGGAACCAGTGCTCTCGTTATCCCTGGGCCAAGCGACATCTTCCTGCGCGGGTACTGGGATGAGTGCCGCTTCCAGTCTGGCGGCAGGGGGTGTGTCCATCAGGAGCTCAGCTGGGCCCATCACAGGGTTTGGAACACTACCTTCCATAAATAGCTCTGATTGGTCCCCTGATTGCTGCTACATGCTCTGTTAATGTTGATGATTACGGCTATGTTAATGTTGATGATTATAGCTTACAACCAATTAAACAATAAAAGTCATTATCTGAGAAAATTTAAGTAGTTAGGATGAAGCATTAAAAATCGTGCTGCTGTATTCCACGAGACATCAAAGGGTGAATATAATATTGATTTATTAGAAAACACGTTTCAGGGCACCCTGGCCCTTTCCTCAAGACAAATCAATATTATATTGCCATGTTCCAGGGCATTTCGGGGAGCCTTGAAATGTGTTGACTAATAAATCAATATTATATTCACCCTTTGATGTCTTGTGTAATACAACAGCGCAGTTTTTAAACCTTCATCCTCCCTACTTTAATTTTCTGAGATAATGACATTTAGATTTTCATTGGCTGTAAGCCATAATTATCAACATTAACAGAAATAAAAATTGAAATAGATCACTCTGTTTGTAATGACCCTATATAATATATGCGTTTCACTTAATGTATTTTTGATGGTATTCTAATTTATTGAGATGCATTTGTTCTTACCTATATATAACAGTTTTCATGACAGTGCAGTGAGGAAATTGATATGAATATATGTGGCACCCCACTCCACGGTTCGGTTGCCACAGGAACACCTGGAGCAGGGAAGAATTTCCACATCAGGTAAGCCCACACACACCGTCCACCCCAGACCTGAAGGGGGACTCTACTTGCCGACTTCAGGCAAGGTCCCCTATAAATTCAGGCCTGGGGGCGGAGTTAGGCAGTTCAGTACAGAGCAGCACTGAGGAAGACACCTGGTGAACGGTGCCGCGCTAGGCCCGTGCCAGAGGGGAAGCCTAGCTAGTGTAAGGGACCCAAGAGTGAGAGTCGGAGGTGAGGTGAGTTAGCAAGGAGGAGCATAGCCATGCCGGTTCACCCCAGAAGAGCTACATTAACAGCCCGGACACCAGAATCCGAGACTGCACGGGTCCAGTCAGCCCAGCAGTAAAGACCGGAGGCCAGGGAGACTTCAAGTCTCCTGGCACAGCACTTGAGGCACAGCACCCAGCAGAGCCAGGGACTGAAGCAGGGCTCTCACAGCCTGCCATACAAGTGAGTTTTTATAAGAATAACGATAGGCTCACCACCGCGTGGGTGCTCTAGAGAAATGCCTCAATATATTAAGATTAGCTAGGCACACCTAGTGTGCCTAGCTAATCTTAATATATGCCATACAAGTGAGGACACAGGAGAAGGTCAGAGCCTAGCTTCAGACTGCCTGGGACTAAAGCACACACATAGCGTAACAAGGAGGCCTCATAAGTCATCGGATTTGGAAATCCTTAACTGCTTCCAGGCTACCCGGACTGTACTCTGGACTTAACCTTAAACATCAACATCAGTAAAGGTACGAAAACAACAACCCTGTGTGTGTGACTGTTATTGCAGCCCCTGATCCTACTCCCTCCATAGACTCTTCCATAACTTCCATCGTCCACTACTGCCTCGGGGATCCTGCTCCACCTACGGGGAGTGAAACCATCTTGCTGCTTCACCAGCACCCCAGAGGTCTATTCTGCAGCGCTAGTAACATTATCGGAGCCATATGTGGCATCACGAGTCAGTATTTGTATTATTTTTATTGACTGTTCCCCTTTTTTAGCGAACACCATGGTCACAGGACCGGGCAACAGGCCCTGTGACATCCACAGTAAATCAACGCCCGGAACCAGGTACCCCGCAGCCCTGGAGTGGGTCAGTTTTTGGCATTACAAACAGGATCCCGTGCCCGATAAAACCGGGTACTGTGTGCCGTGTATTGACTGTGTTGAACTATTAAATTGGGCTGCCATTACTGCGCCATATGGAGAGTGGGAAAAAGAGGGGCTTAACTGCTGAAAGAGTGCAAAGATAGGCCCTGCGCTCTGACGAAAGCCAACAAAGCGAAGCGGCCAGATTTGGAAATACCTGATGCACTCAACTCCCTGCTTGAGGAGCCGCCGATTGCTTTTTCTTTTTTGAGAGACTGACAAAATTTAACGAGGGGGGAGTGAGGATGGATGCACAAGGAAACTCTAATGTCGGAGCAGCCGCAGCACCTGGAGCTGTGGCACTGATCACGCCACTCGCCCTGCTGTATGTCCCGGGTGCGGCGTGGTTACCGCAATATGATGGCAAACCCAATACCTGGCTAGGTTTCCGAAAAAAGATATGCAATGCGTAGGACATGTATGCAATGACTGGCAAGCTAAGAGCTTCTGTTGTGCTAGAACAGTTAACGGGTGCAGCGGAGCGTGAAGCCGAGTCCTAGGCAGACACAGATAAAGACTCAGAAATCCAAATATTTAATAACTTAAGACTTGCTTTTGAAACCCACACTGAGGCTGAGTTGAGAATGAGGTTTTACCACGGCAGACAGGATAGCACACGGAACTATGCCTTGAACCTCCAGGAGGCACTGCGGGCCCTAAAGCAGGCAGACCCTATCAGTGTGCGGGAGGAGGATAAAATGCTAACTGAACAGTTTATCCAGGGGTTGCATTCACCCACCGATCGTAGTCAGCTGCGCCTATGGGCCCTAGAACACCCAGATGCAGACTTTGTAATCCTAAAGGACCAGGCCATTAGAGTGTTGCAAATCCCTGTGACCCCAGACCCTGCACTACAGCCACAGCCAGCTAGCACCTCTTACTTGGAGGTGGCACTCCCTACCTTTATCACAGCAGGGGCTAAAGGACAGACTGTATCACCTGATGCTCCTGATAGCTTGCAATCCCAGGTGCAGCAGCTAAGCAAGGATGTGGCCATGATCTTAAAGGCCATCCAGCTCAGACTGAAACCCAAGTTGTCAGGAGAGATCGATCTTGCCGACAGCCCCGAGGATGTCCTGTGGATGCGAAGAAGGAGGATCCCACGATTTAGAGGAAGAACCAGCGATCGCTACGACTCATCAGGACAACTCATCTGCCGGTGTTGCAATGAGGCGGGCCACTTTCCAGGTCATGTACTTTAAACCAACAATCCCTGGGGACGAGGGCCAACCCTCAGGAATAAGATGACCAGGCCCATCTGACTGTTGTGATAGGTATGTGGAGGACAGACAATCCTATCTCTCATGCTGGAGTTCATTCCCACATCTGCACTACTGGACACCGGCTCGCAGGTGACCACGATACCACATATCCTTTACAATTACTACAGAAGGAGATCAGAGCCCTCCTGCAGAGACAACAGGTAAAATTGTCCGGTGGGAAAATTGGCAGTGTATGGGTGACAGACCCGTTCCCAATGTGTTACACCCAAAAAGTGACATGATGATATAGTGTCGGGCAGTGATAGGCCTCAGAGAGCAGGATTACCAGGCGATGGTCGAGCCCATATACTCAGAGAGTAGACCTACAATCCTGACAGCCAGGGGCATAGTTGATGTTCGCAAGAGAAGGGTACCTGTACCAGTGTTAAACTGTGGAGAAGAAGAGGTCAAATTGCCCAGATATGCTACCGTTGCTAAGCTGTTCACTGACAGCAACAACTCAAACCAGGCAGTGGAACCCTTGACACCATTCAAACAGGCAGAGGACAACAGCTCCAAGGGACAGCTGGAGGACTGGTGTCAGAAGCTGCATGTAGGCACTAACTCCACCCCTTGTCACCAAAAGCACGGAGTTTATCGTGTAGTACAAGAACATGAACAGGTCTTTAGTAAGCATCCATTAGATTTTGGGCGTATAAAAGGGGTACACCATCACATACCCACAGGAAACCATTCACCAATAAAATAGAGATACAGGCCTGAACCACCAGCTCTCTATCAGAGTGCTAAAAAAATGTTACAGGAAATGAAGGAGGCTGGGGTTATTAGAGAACGTTGTAGCCCCTGGGCAGCTTCACTTGTCCTAGTCAGAAAGAAAGATGGCACAATGAGGATGTGTGTTGATTATAGGGAAATAAACTACATAACACATAATAATACTTACCTGTTACCCCGCATTGAAGAATCACTTGCTGCACTGAAAGCTGCTAATTACTTTTCCACCTTAGATCTTACTAGTGGGTATTGGCAGGTCTCCATGGCAGAAGATCGGGAGAAGACCGCGTTCACGACACTGATGGGCCTGTGTGAGTTCAACAGCATGCCATTTGGACTCTGCAATGCATCAGGAACATTCCAAAGGCTGTGTTGCCTGGGGCACTGAAACTTCGAGACCGTGCTACTATACCTGGATGACGTCATCGTGTACTCCAAAACACATGAAGAACATCTGAAGCACCTGGCGGCAGTATTTGAAGTATTATCGAAGTACGGTATGAAGCTGAAGCCATCAAAGTGCCATTTGCTGAAGCCGAAGGTTCAGTATCTCGGGCATGTGGTCAGCGTAGAGGGTGTTGCACCAGACCCAGAAAAGATTACCATCATTAAAGATTGGCGAAGACCGACAACCGTCAGAGTGGTACATCAGTTCTTGGGGCTGGTAGGATACTACAGGAGGTTCATAAAGAGCTACACCAAGATTGCAGCACCTTTTCAAGATCTCCTGGTAGGCCAGACCAAGAAGGGCAAGACTTCTGGCCCTCAGCTTGATTGGGGTGAGAAAGAAAAAGACTCCTTCAAGCAGATGAAGTGGACCCTGACCGGTGAAGAAATCCTGGGCTATCCTGATTGCAATCTACCGTCCGTGCTGTACATGGATGCAAGCAACGTGGGATTGAGAGCTGTATTGCCGCAGGTGCAGAAAGGCAAAGAACATGTGAATGCCTATGCATGTGCGAGAAAATGAACCAGGTGGTCATAGACCTGTTGAAATCCTTGCCCTTGGAAGAAAGAAACATGTGGCCGGAGAAATTACCTGACTTAGTGGACATGTATAACAACATACCTGTAAGTTCCACCAATTGCACGCCAGCATACTTGATGAGAGCAAGATCTGGAAATTTACCAATCGATCTTGAGATGGGAATTGTCATTCCTGAAACCAGCTCACCTGACACTGATTGGAATACTGAACGCCAAGAACAGTACAAGAAAGTACAAGAGTGCGTAGAAAGAAGCCTAAATCAAATTAGAGAGAAGCAAGAGAAAGACTACAACAAGAATGCACCAGCTGTTCCCTTAATACCTGGAGATATGGTTCTAAAAAGAAAAAGAAAACAAATAAACTTGATGACAAGTGGGAAGCAGAACCCTATACAGTATTGCCCTCTAATTTTGATAACAAGAAATTCTGTTTAATCAGCAAAGACATAGGAGAAACATCAACAGCAGTTTCTAGAGATCATCTTAAAGGTACCTTTACACGCCTCAATCTCGGCTGGCGATATGAGGCGATCTAACGTGCGTGTGCACATTTTTCATGGTCGCCTCAGATCGCCGATGGTGGCATCACACGCCGCAAGTGCGCCCTGAAAGTAAGGCGATGTGTCGCTCCGGAAATCGCTTCACCTGCAGCGGAATCAATCTTGCCTTATTCCATCACCGCTTCACACGCCGCAATTCCAAAGGCAATCTGGGCTTACATGTTCAGCGCGGCAAGGAGACAGGCGTGCCACAGTGGTTTACACCGCACCCCATACACGCTCATTGGAGAACGCAACAGCGTTACGATTGGTCAGCCTGCTCTGGAAGGTACCTTAAAAAATGCCCAGAACAGTTGAAGCAAAAAGAAGTCATCCCCTGTACAACTCAACCAACAGAAGAAAAGAAAGAAAGGTGATACATACCGTACTTGGAGATTTTCCTGAAAGTTGGCCTCAGTAAAATGGAGCCATAATAGTAGCATTGATCAATTTCCCGCAATCAGTAGAAGTCCCAAGAAGACTGGAAGATCTTGTTCAAGTCCCAGAAGGACCACCTGTTGTAGCAGAACCAGAGGATCCTGCAATCGGTGAACCTGCCAGTCCTGTCGTAAGACTAAAAGGTACCGTCACACGCGGCAATATTGCTTGCAATTTCACTGGCAATTTGCTGGTTGCAGTGAAATCATGGACACATTGTTCTATTTTGTTGCCGTGTACAAATGGAACAATGTGTCCATGATTTCACTACAACTAGCAAATTTCCAGTGAAATTGCAAGCAATATTGTCGCGTGTGACAGTACCTTAAGACAATACTATAGTATACCAGAGACACCTAGGTCTACACATAGACTAGTGGATAGTGCACACACGGCACCAGATGTAGACACTAGTACACAACAAGTTGAGACACCAGTGTTATGCAGATCAACCCGTAGTAACTTTGGTCAGCCACCACTGAGGTATAGAGAATAGAGTGTACTAGGGAAAATGTGTAAATATGTGCTCTTATGTAAATAGACAGTAAATAGTAGTGTGGCACCCTGGTGGGGCACCACAGAAACTCTTAGGATACAAATGGAGGAGTACACAGCAAGCACCCCCCACATATTAACACAACTTTAACACCCCTTTCACCCCAGGCCTGTAGGGGGAGCTCCACTGGTTGCCTTAAGCCAGTTTCCCCTATAAATACGGGTCCTGGAGAGAGAAACTGGGGAGTGTGCAGTCACTTTAGAACTGTGAACAGCTAGGAGAGCTGACCTGGTACTGGAGCCACACTAGGCCCATACCAGCACACCCGGAAAGTTATAGACCCTTGCAACAGGGGTCATAGGAACAGCAGGCAAACACCTTACATGGACAGAGGAGTTACTTTAACTCGCCCTAACAATCCGGTCACTGGGTCCGAGCTGCAGAAGCCATAGCGCAAGCTGCAGAGAAACCAGCACCCCAACAAGGGAGTTTAGCTCCCTGGACAACTGAAGCACCACCAAATGAGAGCCCGGAGTCGAGCGCTCGGCAATATTCCTTTATAGTGCCCTCAGTGCAGCAAACTCAGGTGTAACAAGTCACACCAGAACGTGCAACCATGTTTTGGTAGGATTCCATGTCCACCAGGCCCAGTTAGAACTACGTAGATCAGGAAGCCTACACACTGCTTGCTGTGGAACCTCCAGGAGTGTCTACTTCATCACCCGGTTGAGTGTACCTGTTGACAACAGTAAAAGGTACAGAAAAGACTTTATGTGTCTGTGCATTCTTCCTGGATTAACACTTAAATGACCGAGCTGCCATATTCCATCCGGTACAGCTCCTGGCCCCGGGGACTACTGCTCATCCTGTGGGGAGCATCCCATCTAGCTGCCGCATATTCCCCGGAGGCCCAAGCAGCGCTGGTGCCATCACCGGACTCCCACAGGTGGCGTCACGACAATCAAGACTTTATTCCATCCCTTAACCCCTTTTTATTTGACCACCGGGCCCCACAGCCTCAGGCGCAGAACCGTGACAAGTGAAGCATCGCCTGAGACCTGAGAACCCGGCAACGGTGAGTCAGTAGTGTACAGAAGGGTGGAGGAACTGGACTCATCCCCAAGAATATTAAGTTAGGAAAAGCAAGCTCCTGGAGGTGGGAGGTTGAAACCAGGACTCCTAAGCAGAGACGCCCATAGGTAAAATGTAAATTTTTTTTGTATATTAATTGCAATCAAGTGAACCCGTAACCGTTAAGTGTAATGTGCCTGCAGGTCTTATTGCATGAACTTTGACACCTCTTTTGAGCTTTCATAAACATGGACCATTAGCCACAGGAATGGTTGTGGCAAAAACGTCTTTAACAGCCTGCGGCGGATGGACTAGCGCGGTATAGACTGGACCTTTTTCTTGTTTTTCCCGTTTTATTGTTTTTTGTAAATTTTTGACTTTTGAGACTTTGTACAATTTTAATGTTATTAATGTTTAAAAATTGTGTTTTTCAGTCCAGGAGTACTGAATTTAACTAGGGGGTAATGTGGCACCCCACTCCACGGTTTGGTTGCCACAGGAATACCTGGAGCAGGGAAGGATTTCCAAATCAGGTAAGCCCACACACAACACCTTCCACCCTCCAGCACTTGAGGCACAGCACCCAGCATAGCCAGGGACTGCAGCGGATCTAGTGGTGCCCGTAGCAGGGCTCTCACAGCATGCCATACAAGTGAGGACACAGGAGAGGGTCAGGGACTAGCTTCAGACAGCCTAGGACTAAAGAACACACACAGTGTAACAAGGATGCCTCATATCTCATCGAATGTGGAGATTCTGAACTGCTTCCAGACCACCCGGACAGTACCCTGGACTTAACCTTGAACATCAACATCAGTAAAACGTACGAAAACAACAACCCTGTGTGTGTGACTGTTATTGCGGCCCCTGATCCTACTCCCTTCATAGACTCTTCCATAACTCCCATCATCGACTACTGCCCCAGGGATCCCATCTTGCTGCCTCATCATCACCCCAGAGGTCTATTCCGCAGAGGCGGTAACATTATCGGAGCCGTAGGTGGCGTCACTGTTTTTATTATTTTTATTGATTGTTCCCCTCTTTCAGCGACCACCAGGGTCAATGGAGCGGGCAACAGTCCCCGTGACATCCCCAGTAAATCAAGGCCCGGAACCGGGTACCCCACGACCCTAGGGCGGGTCACATATATTTTTTGAGCTGTGGGGGCATCATTCTGTGTGGGAGGCAATGTGCGTGTGCGCGGGGGGGGGGGTGAAGGGTTGCGAGGAACAATTATTGTGGAACATTATAATGGATGTGGGGAGCTGTGGGGGTATCATATTGATTTGAGAAGCTGAGGAGGTATCATACTTTGTATGAGGGGTATGGGGATATCATACTGTGTGGGGGGCTGTGGAGACATCATACCATGTGGGGAGAGCTGTTAATCAAAGTATAAGGGCAGAATAGCAGGAGCAGAATGATTTTTAAAGTTTATAAGAAGCAGTTAATTATATGGTTTGATTAGCATGTAACATTACACATTGCAATACGTCATATTGTACAATGTAATAGCAGTAGTAGTGAGACAGCAGAATTAATTACGTTCAATAATAGGTAATAAAATTAATGTAATTGTAAAATAATTATGGTTATAATTAATATACTGTATTTACATTTTCTAAATTGTAAAGGGCTGTGGAAAATGTCACTATGGAAATAAAAATGATTATCATTATTATTATTATTATATTAATATTGAGCATAATTAATTTCATTCCATTGGTTCGGCGCTCCCCAACAGACACGGTATCCGATATAGCCCCTCGGGACAATTAATTGCCCACCCCTGCTTTAGTATAAATTGTAGCTATAAAACCCTTCCTGGAATATAAAATGCATTTTTCTGATCCTCTCCCATGTACCATGCTTTCTGAGCTCTGATCATATGTTATATTCTTAATGATATTTATAATAGCTCTTACAGGCTCCATCTGATTGTGAGTGAATGTCATTCTTAAGAAAGGTGATGTTCCACTCTTATTAGTTTGTTACATTTCTATGAATGATATAGACACATACACGTTTGCTATTTTTATCCAACTCCATGTACTTTCGCCTTGAAAATGAAAAGGTGACCTTCTGTTCTGTCATCATAAGTTGTGACTCCACAGTCTGACCAGTAGATGTCGCTGCTACCACACATTTTACCACATTACCTAACTCTATGGCTATTGTCATCTTGAAACCATGCACCTTACAGCAATTTATACCTGCAGAAAATCCTCATTATTAGCGGAATGTGAAGGCGCTTCGCTGCTGCAAACGCGACATCATTCATTACATTATCAGGAACACAGTGTACCTCTTAAATGAAGCATTTTTCTCTTTAATTCTGGTAATAATTATATTCAAGTGGTCGATTAGACATACTGAAAGACTGAAGTATATGTTGCCAACTGTATAACCTATTCACTATATTTTTCCACTTGGCGAAGTGAACGACATGAAGCTGCGTTTTGTGCATAGAAGGGTCAGCACAGGTGCAAGGGGGGCAAGATAAAGAGGGGACAGGGAGGACATGTATGGTCCATAGAGGGAATGAAAAGTCTGACATGGTGCACAATAGTATAGGAGTCTACATAGGGGCAGTTTGGACAGATGAGGTGGCATACAGTTGCATTATGGTGTATACTGGATACAGAGCAGGCAGGGAAGGATGCACAGAGTATAGTCATAAAGTGAAAAAATGACTATGCTCAGGTTAGAAATGTGGACTTCTGTAATCTGAGCTGGGCAACTCTAGTGAATAGTTGAAATTTGGAGCAATTGGCGGGGGTCTCGGGATCCCACATATGCCTGAATTGATAAAGGCGCTCAAATGTGGAAGAAAAACCTTAAAACGGTTATTCTTTAAAGGGAATCTGTCACGTTAAAAAACACTAATAACCTGCAGTTAAGGAGTTAATCTGTAGGTTAATAGCGTTCTGATATTGCACTGCTGCTGAACTGGAAGCCGACTTCTGGGAGTGAACTTTATTCTTCCCGGCAGCATCGGGCTTTCAGTCATAGGGGTGGGCATTCTGCTTCAGCTTCAGGCACCACTCAGAGCAAAGTGAGCAGCAGCTGTAACCACACCCCAGCCAGGGGCTGACCGGCCCGGGTGGCAGGGGGGCAGATGCCTTCCAGGCCAGTGGTCAAGCAGCAGTTTTGGGGCTGCCCAGCTATCTGTCATTTTGGTCGCTATGCCCCTGAAGCTCACTGCTCAGGTGCCACAGCTGTGTGCTTGCCCCCCAGGCCGTAATTTGCCAGCCAGCCCCTGACCCCAGCACTGACTGACAGCCGGCTCAACAGTGTATCAGTACCGAACTGGCATGGTTATAGCCGCTGCTCACTATGTACATTTCCTCCCAGCACAGGGGGTTTCAGTGTGTTGGCAGCACAGTGTCAGAATGCTATAAACCTGTAGACTAACCCTATATCTGAAGGTTAATAGTGTTTTTTACATGACAGGTTCCCTTTAAGTGTTTTTAAATGTATACACGTCCTCTTGAGATTATAATTGTTTTTTTAAGTTATATATGGGATGGCATGTGTAGCTGTTTGGTCTGCATTGTCTTTTTTTTTTGTTTTTTTGAAACCGAGACTTAAGAACCATAAAGCATTACATTGCTATACTAGATATCATTGTATGCACTTCTCCTCTGAGAGCAGATATTTATTGGATTTAGCCTCTAAAGAAAAACTGTATTTTTATCTACTGACTCCAGAAATCTTGAAAATTGTGGGGAATTGAAATAAAGTACCAAATGTACTGTGTATATATATATATATATATTTATATATTTTGTAGATCAAACTGGAGAACCCCACTTGAGTTAGTAGTTAATGTCTGAGAAAGGCAAAAGCCGGAAGGAGTGAAAGGCAAAGGCCAAATGGAGTGAACGGCAAAACCCGGATGGAGTGACTACCTGCCAACCTGGGCTAAAGCAGCCCCTACATCTGGCCTTAACCAAAGTAGATAGTCAATGATTAAACCAATTAGAAGTTCCTGGCACTACACACTCTACCATATAATAATGGCCTAATCCAGACCCCTCATTCTGATCCCTTTAGAGACAGCTGGGACAACTGCAGGGAATGTCAAAGTTCATTAGTAATCCATAGTAAAAGAAGAAAGCAGCACTCACCAGATCTTCCTTGTGCAGACTTAATTAGGGGTGAGGGTTACAACAGTGCAAGGTGGGGAAACAAGATGGAGTACGGCATGCTGTTTCGTACGGTGTACACTTCCACGGGACCTGTATGTATGTATGTATGCACTGCTGTAACCCTCACCCCTAATAAAGTCTGCACAAGGAAGATCTGGTAAGCGCTGCTTTCTTCTTTTACCAAAGTAGATAGTGATTGTCTAGATCAGGGTTGTCAACTTGATTTTTCCTAAACTGCTTCTCAAATAATAAAACAGCTTTTTTACAGACACATTAGAAAAGATAACACCTGTCTACAGCCCTTAATTCTGATATAAAGACTTTAGCTGCATTTACTGAACTATAAAGGATAATAATTAATAATCTCGGCAAGTTTTTCTGGCTTCTATAAAATCATGGCCACATCAACTTTTTTTATAAACTGGCCAGGGATTTCTGGATGATTGGCCCACCTGGTCTAGATAATAAGATTAAATGAGCAGCATCATATATTTCTTGGTAGGCGTTTATGTGGGATCAAAGTATGTTTGCCCTTTCGTTCTATTTAGTTTCCATATAGAGAAATGTGTTAAGAAAGGGAGACACTGAATAAGGGTAATGAGGGTAATGAGGGTAGGCATCTGAGCCCAAATGCTTAGAGAGTAGAGCAAACCGGACTTTAAAGTTTGGAATATGTACTGAACACATTTTTCAGTACTTGTAGTTCGGGTACTTCATGTAAGCAAATAACTGTAGCGAGCATGGCTCAGTGCTCGGCCCAGTGTGAGACGCTTGCAGTGTTTGAATGGCTCTCACTGAGGGAAAATCAGCGTTATCAGATGTAGTGTGTGCCAAATAAACGAAAATAATGAAACCTCTCCCTCCAATGGAAGTGTTATGTTCATTGCTGGCTGTATGTGGGCGGAGAGCAGAACTGCCCAATTAGTGATTTCCAATGAGGTTCGGGTCAAGTTTGGGTCCCGAACAGAACTTTATTGAAAAATCTGAACCCCCAGAACCTGAACTTCCATGGGTCCACTCATCTCTAACAGAAAGGCAAGAATTGGGTAGATTTCAAGGTTCTCCATGTGTGTAAACTACTTAAACACTCAGAAATTAGTGCTGATGTTTATACAGTTAATCATTTCCAGTTTCCATTTGGGTAAAAATTTGGCCACCTTTTACCCATCCATGCCAGCCCTCACAATAGACGAGGGCTAGTGACTCGCCCCAGCGGGGGCCATCAGATACTCGAAACTGGGCCTCCTGGACATCGTCAGGGCTGTTGGATGCTGTCACGATGGCGTGACCCGGTCCATGGTCCCCTATTGGGCGGTCAGTAAAAACGGGAATTTGAAAAGGTGTGAAAAGTAAAAATAAAATAAAAGAGTTTGTCGTGACGCCACCCGTGAAAGGCGACCGGTAGGGGTCACTGCTGTGGTCCGGGATCTCTGGGGACAATGGATTTGCAGCTGTGATGGTTTAGCTCCACACAGGAGGAGCGGGTCCCCAGTGCATCCAGAGTCAAAGTGATTTGGGGTGATCGAGAGCCAGCAGGACAGAGCTGGCTGCAGTACAGGATCAGGAATACTCTCAGGCAGGCCCCTGCTGCCTGCGCAGCATTTCAGTCTACCGCTCCTCATTCATGAAATGAACAGTCTGACACAATACTGAGTTTCAACGCAATTTACTTGGCTTCTCTCGTCAAGCACGTCAGGTTACAGCAAAAGTACAGTGGTGGCTCGATTAGTCCTTGGCAACCAGGATGGCTTGTCCAGTACACCCCTTTGTGTTCCTTTCTCTTGGGCTTCCTCTCTCAGCACTGCCTAATCTCCTCCTTCCTGCACACGCCTCTGCATGCAGAGCCCCAATCCAGCAGCCACAGGCCTTCTTGGGCGACCCGCAGAGTTCCCTGGCCCTAGTATGGCTGCCTTCTCTGTGCTGCGTTGGGAGTTGGCCATAACTCATAAAGATCTCATGGCCCCCGGTCCTGTGGTTGGAGCTTGAAGCCTTCCTGCCACCTTCAGGGCCGGGCCCCTGTTTCTCGCCCTGTCCTTCTGCTTCACTGCTTATTCAAGCATACGGGTGGATCGCTCATTGCCCACACCCTTAGGACTTCTCTCTCTCTGTAGTTTGCTGTCCTGGGACCCGGGGCGAGCCACATGCCGCTCAAGCCTTCCAGGTCCTTCTCCTTCGTCCTCTCTCCTCTGCTCCCTCGCTGGACTAACCTGTCCACTTCCTATGTCTTGTCCCTTTGTTTCTCTGCTGAACTGCCCAGCTCCCACTTCCTGGTGTCTGCTTTTACCTACTTTCTGACTGCTCCTCTACTAACTTCCCACCCACCACCTGTCTTCCGCCGCTGTCCCATAGCTGCCTGAGCCATCCCACTACTTGGGTTCACCTGCTCACTCTGGGACCGGGGTGTGTTGGGTGTGTTTGTGGGTGACTGGACATATCGATTCCAATAGCCGCAAACTAATAGTGGCGACTGGACCGCAGGGCGCCACACTAGCAAAAGAAGTGTACACTGAAGCTAAAATCTACACCAACTCACAGCTGGCATACATTTAATTCTGTGACTTGCAGACATTTCAAAGATGCACAAAATGTATTAAAGAGGACCTGTCACCAAACCAGGCATGGTGATCTAATTACAGCACTGAACACAGCATGTCTGCAGCATACAGACAAGGGGTCCCCCAGCACTTGAGCAGCCCTGTACCCCGAGATAATACACTTAGAAAACGTACATGCTCCAGCCACTAAGGAGGTGGCTAGGGACTGCAGCCAAGGGCAGATTCACACTCCCTGCCTGTGTAATCTGCCCACCGCTGCCAATCATTCTCTCCCTGTCTGCAGCATTTAAACAGAGTTTTGTTTTCTCTCTCCCAGAAAGTCCGTTAGCCCCGCCCCTTAAGGGGCGGGGCTACACGGGAGAGAAAAAAAAAACAAGTTTAAATGCTGCAGACAGGGAGAGAATGATTGGCAGCGGTGGGCAGATTACACAGGCAGGGAGTGTGAATCTGCCCTTGGCTGCAGCCTCTAGCCACCTCCTTAGTGGCTGTAGCATGTAAGTTTTCAAAATGTATTATCTCGGGGTACAGGGCTGCTCAAGGGCTGGGGGACCCCTTGCCTGCATGCTGCAGACATGCTGTATTCAGTGCTGTAATTAGATCACCATGCCTGGTTTGGTGACAGGTCCTCTTTAAGAAGTGTTCGCCTATTAATAAATTTGGTGAATGTTGCCACAAGTATGTGAGATATATCATTATACTATTGCACATAGAATGCAGTCGGGTTGCTACTCCCATTTTCTAAAGCCATTTTTAATGTGCACAACTCCACTGCTTTTTTTTTTTTTGCTTTATTTTACCTTTTTAGATACATATGCTTATGTACATCTGAGAATGTCTTTTTTTTTTTTTTACTATGTACTAATTAGGCAAAGTTTATTAATAATGGTAAATTATGTCTATTTATTTTATCTAAGACACTCAATGATTCTTAATTATTTTCTCAAGTTCATGGAGTGCCAAAGATGGGTACATGGTGATTAGTATTTCTATTAAAAGATTAAAATTAAATCGATTGAGACCTATATTTTTTACTAGATCTTTCTAAATTAATTTTAAAAGGTTATATTTAGGATATTCCATAGATGCCAAATGTTTAGGATATTACTCTAGGGGTATCAACAGTGCAGCTGTCAGAATCTACATGGAGTAAAAGGGAATTCATTATCAGGTTTTTGCTATGTAATTTGAGAGCAACATGCTGTAGGGACTGGAAACTCAATATTGAGAGCGGAAAGTTGTCATCCTAAGCATATTATCAGGAATCTGCCGGTGGGTGAGCTCATTCGGGCCAGACGCAACTGCACTAATGATTCTGATTTTAGGAAAGAGACTCTCGCAATGACAGGCAATGATAGGCTTAGATCCAGAGGATATAAAAATGGATGGTGAATAGGGCAATTAACATAGCTGCCACATAGAACAAATTGAAAAAAAGACACCTAAGGAGAAAGGTACACCTATTTTCTCCACTCCATATAGCAACCAGTTTTATCAGATAAAACATCTTTTTCTGAAAAATCTACCCATATTGTATCAGGACAATACACTTTCTGCTATATTAGGGTCAGGTTGCAGAGTTGCACCAAGGAAAGGGAGAGATCTGGGCAGTATTGTTTCACCTAGTATATTTTCAGATAAAACCATCAATAATCCTACGTGGCTGAATGATAAAGGAATGTTTAAGTGTGTGGACAGCCAATGTGGTATGTGGAAATATGTGGATGTAAGTGCGTCTTTTTTAAATAACTGCACTGGTAAACAATATAATGTTGAAACATATATAAATTGCAACACGTCTAATGTTGTCTATATGGCAACATGTGTAAGTTGTAATAAATACTACATCGGCTGCACCACGAGAGCACTTAAAACTAGGATTTCCGAACATGTAACTGTGGCCAATCCCAACTCCAAAAATATCTGTACAGGAATAGCTGGGCTGTCCAAACATTTTAAAGATGTACATGCAGGAGATCTTAGAACTCTTAAAATTAAGGGTATACAGAGGGTTTTCCGTCCTCTTAGAGGAGGAAATTGGAAAGGAGTGCTCCACAATAAGGAGAAATTGTGGATCTTGCGGTTGGATGCTAGAATACCGCATGGTATGAACTACAGGTCAGATTTTGTATTTCTATTGATCCATATTTCCAGCGGGAAACCAACGATCAAAAAATGACCCAGAGCAGAATGTAACGATCAGCGACCTCACAGCAGGGGTCTGATCGTTACTAGATGTCACATACAGCAACATCGCTGGAGAGATCGTTGTAACGTCACAGTTACAACGATCTCTCTAACGATATCGTTATGTGTGACAGGGCCTTTACATATACTTCAATTAAGACAGAAGTGGGCCCTACTGATATGCTATCACTTTATAGTACATAATTATATTGCAATGTTTTACATAAAATTGATGTAAATCCAATAGGTAAACAACATGCGTAATTACTTTGTGTAATTTACAATTATGTATTCTTCTAATATTTGCTGACATTCTACATTTGTCCCTGACAGTATCATTCATACTCTCACCAGGCACCTAGGTCCTGAATAATTACAGAAAGGACTTATTCTTACTGACGATTTAAATAAAATGAATTTTAATGACATAATAGTTTCCCAATAAATCCTGCTGTAAGCAGTTATCTCCCATTTATATAGTCGTTGCCAGGCTCAGTGTGCGTAATCAGGAGGCGCATGCAGCCTCCTTGCCTACTTGTTTACTGCTAATATGCTCTTTACAGTATGTTTCTGTGAGCTGAAAGATGACTTTAATGAGTCAAGAAGCAGGAGATGAATTAATCATTTAGTGGAGTTGCCAAGGAGTAAATTAGGACAAATATGTACTAATTATGCATGCGCTGAACAAGTAAAAACTATTCCTAGACTTCAAAGAGTTAAAGTGGTAAACTTAAATTGGCCCCATTGCAAGTTTTACCAAGAACCACTATAGTAATTTGTCGGTCTCTCCGTGATACTGTCTCATATAACTGTAACAAATCCCTTCTGAATTTTACATTTCTTTTTCCTCCACAATTAATCACATACATACATTGGCGTATCGATTGTGGCAGGGGTTGCGGCTGCGATGTGACCTATAAGGGCCTGCACCACCAGCCACCCCCTGCGCACGCTGATCGCATCGTTGGCGCACGCTTCGCATGAATGTGCGTCCCCGAGGACACACATCCATGTGATAGCGTGGCAGTGCAGGCCACTGTAGGGCCCTGGAGAGAGGGAAGCCTCCTACTTCCTTTTTTTTTTTTTTTAATTCTTTATTTTATCATTTTTTAGTTTGCATAAACAAGGAACAAGAAATGCAGGATTAACAAATCAGCAGCCTTAAAAGCCACTTATACAAGTAATCAGATTGGTTACAAAAAAATTACATCTTATAAACAAATAAGAAGAGAAAAAAAAAGAGCAACACAATAAGAAAAAGAAATCATCTCAAATCCCTCCGGGGCAACCCCCTCTGTTTACCAAACTCCAAACTACAATAGGGAAAGGATCCAGTCTCCAATTGTTTTTGCTCTTCAAAAAGCCTCTCCGCAGTTATTATAATTATCAAATAGAAACTTAAAGAAAAAGCAAAGATGAGAAATGAGAATAGACATAGACTGGGGAACAAGAGAGGGGAGGATGAAGGGACGGGGCAAACAGGCCTGTGGACGGGGGGGGGGGGGAGGAAGGTCGCACAATAGTAGGAAAGATGTGGGGCGAGGGAGAGGAAGGAGGAGGACACCAGATCGAGATACTAGACTCCCGACCCTCCGTCCCCAGTTTCTATTCCGCAATCTGTCAACAGCCGGTCGTATTCGGGCGTCTGTTGGAAGTCTATCCATTTGTACCATGTGGACCAGTGTCTCGAGAATGAATCGTTCATGGAGGCCGTCAGATCTTCATTGAGCATCAGTTCGTTAATTTTACTAACCCAATGAGAGAGTCGTGGAGAGGATGTCGTACCCCACAGAACGGGTATACATTCCCTCGCTGCTATGATCAAGAACTTCAAAAGAGAGTGTTTGTATCTCTTTTCCGGCAAATTCGTTAAGTGCAATAAGACCGCTGCCGGGGTAAGAGGGTCCGTATAGCCCGTCACCCGAGCCACCACAGTCCCTACTCCCTCCCAAAATGTCCTGAGTCTGTCACAGCTCCAAAAAATGTGAATCATAGATCCCGTCTCCGCTTTGCATCTCCAGCACAGAATATCTGCCGATGGGTACATGGCATGCAGCCTCTCTGGCACCCTGTACCATCTAGAACGATTTTATATCCAGCCTCTTGTTGTTTCGAGCTAATGGAGTGCTGTGGGCTAAACTACAGATTCTGTTTATCTCGGTGTCTGAGAACTTTATTCCCAGCTCCCGTTCCCAGTTAGCAACAAAGTATGGAGGTTTTTGGTCCGGGGGGAAGTTCAGCATCGCATATACCAAGGAGAGAACGTGTCTAGCCGGTCCTTTTCCAGAGCAGAGGATCTCAAACTGTGTCAAAGGGTTGACGTAGCATCGCCGTGGTTGAAAGGAACTCAAGAGGTGTCTTATCTGACAGGATCTCCACCATTCCAAGGGGGTGGGTGTCTCTAAACCCCGTAGGGCAGTCAGATATGGCCAGTCGTCTCCCTCCCTAAAAGACTCGACTCTGTCCCTGTTTGCCACAATCCATTGTTTAAACACTCCATCATTCCTTACCTGACTAAAGTCTGGATGACACAATACAGATGTGAGTCTCGAGAATGTGGGAATCATGAATGTTCTAGTTAAGAGGGACAAGCAATGGTGCGCTGTCGATCCCAAAGTGGGGTGTGTGTCTATTTCCCTCTGTGACGCTGACAGCAGCCAAGGGAGTCTAGTTAAGGGGACAGAGCTAAAGGCCTGCTCTATGCCCACCCAAGCCTTCCCCTCTGCATTCCTGCACCAATCCACCATCCTGGCAAAATGTACCGCCAGGTGGTAGAGTTTAAAGTTCAGCAAACCGATGCCACCTTTCGACTTAGGACGATTCATTATGGCTTTGCTGATCCGGGCCCTTTCCCCCCCCCATACGAATGAGGTATGGAGAGAGGAAATAGCCTGAAAAAAGGAAGCCAGAATTCTCACCGGTATCGCTTGCAAGAAATATAGGAGGCACGGGAGGACGTTCATCCCAAGCACACGGGAACGCCCTAACCAGGAGAAAGAGATCTTCAACCATCTCTCACAGTCCCTCCTGAGGGTGGCCAGGAGTGGCGGAAAATTTAGCTTAAACAGCATATCCGGATTAGCCGCTAGTTTGATTCCTAAATATTGAATGGATGTGGTATTCCATTTGAAGCTAAAAGAGTCTTGTAGCGTGGTTGTAATACCCGACGGCAAATTTACATTAAGGACCTCCGATTTTTTAAAGTAAATTTTGAAATTCAAAAATCTTGAGAAGGACTGAATTTCTTTCATTAAACTAGGAAGGGATGTCATTGGTTTAGACAGGAAGAAGAGGAGGTCGTCAGCGTAGACCGCAATCTTATGGTCTACCCCTCCTGCTTCTATCCCAGTAATATCTGGGTCTGCCCTAACTTTCCTCAGTAGTGGTTCAATAGTGAGCACAAAGATCAGGGGTGATAATGGGCACCCTTGCCTGGTTCCATTATGTATCGAGAACGGGTCCGAAAGGCACCCATTCACTCTGACCCATGCTGTTGGGCCGGAGTATAGTGCCGTGATCCAATTCATCATATTTGGCCCCAGGCCCAGAGCCCCGAGAGTCTCCCTCAAAAAGATCCAATTAACCCGATCGAACGCCTTCTCTGCATCAGTGGATAAAAGAATGGAGGGGACTCCCCGGCTTCTGGCCCCATGGACCAAATTGATCACCTTAACCGTGTTGTCATGTGCCTCTCTACCCAGTGTAAAACCCGCCTGATCCGTGTGTACGATCCCTACCATGGTGGGAGCCAGTCTCGATGCTAAAATCTTTGCAAACAATTTTAGATCCACATTCAAAAGCGATATGGGTCTATAACTTGAACATTGAGCTGGATCCTTACCCTCTTTATATCACCGCTATGTGTGCCCTGAGGGTATCACCATGGGAGGGGGGGGTCCACTTTTCAGATCATTAAAAAAAATAAGGAGATGCGGGGCCACTATTTCCCTCAGCTTCTTGTAATAGCTTGATGAAAAACCATCGGGGCCAGGTGCTTTACCATTTTTCAGGGAGGCAATAGCCTCTATAACCTCCTGGGCAGAGATGGGTTGTTCAAGGGCAGCTACATCGGCCTCCCTTAGTTTCGGCATTGCCGCTTGAGTTAGATAATCTATAATTTTGGAAGGAAATGTCGGGGATTGCGTCAGGGGGTTCCCACTGTCTGTATTGTATAATTTCTCATAATACTTCCGGAATGCCTCTGCCACCACCGGTGAAGGTTGGGCCACTTTTTTTGCTGCTGCCTCCCCGATGCTTGAGACAAAGGTCCTAGCCCTTTGCTGCCTGAGTGCTCCCACCAGGAGTTTACCGGTGCACAATTCTCCCTGAAATAGTCAGACAGGGCCTGTCTCAGCTAGTGCATTGTCGTCAGATCCTCCAGTAGAGCGGGGTTAAGCTTCCATTGCCACTGTTTCATTGACACCTGTGGCATTGCTATCTCCAAGGTACAAAGGGCGTGGTCTGAGAAGGTTATATTATCTATGGCTGTTTTCCTGATTAGTGTGAGATCCTTGTGACCTATGAAGAGATAGTCAAGTCGTGATTAGGAGTTATGGACAGTGGAGAAGTAAGAGAAGTCCTTATCAAAGGGGTGCTGCAGGCGCCATGTATCTATAAGTTGATGTTCGTGTAGGGTTCGTCTCATCCGTCTCCTGCCTGCCCTCAGCAAATTCCCCCACTTGGTCTAGAAGCGTCTGTAACGCCTCTGGCTGGTGTGTGTTAGGTAGGTACAGGGAAGCAAACGTGAAAAGCTGTGACGCTACCCGACCCTTTACCAGGATCATTCTACCCTGCTGGTCACATCTTGTATCCACCAGCTCCCACGGAACAGAGCGGGAGATGAGAATACTCGTACCTCTAGATCTCGGGTTAGGAGAGAGACTGTGGTAAGCATCAGAATAGCGATGGCTTTGTAGCTTGTACATTTTAATAGCATGTAGGTGTGTCTCTTGAAGAAACGCCACCTGGATGTGTTCTCTGTGTAAATAATTGGTCAATATGGATCTCTTACCTGGGCTCTGAAGACCTCGGACATTAATGGTACCACACCGTAACGTAGACGTGTCCCCGGCCGGCATGTTTGGCTAAGCTGAAGCGCTCCTCTCCCCCTCTCCCCGTTAAGAGGAAGGTAGGGAAAATAGGATGGAGGGCGGGTGGGTAGAGCGATGATAGGAAAGAGGGGTTGGAAAGATGAGGAGGGTAAGGAGGATAAGAAAACAGATAAGAAAATTAAGAAGGTTAGAAGTCAAATACTAACAATAAGAATTACTCAACCGAAAATTAAAATTTGCAATACAATAAGAAGAAATAAATCCCTCCGGCTCCAGCCGAAGGTCTCCGCTTCCCCTTCTATCCAGGCAGGGAAGTCAGGCAATGGTATGAGACCGTGTGAGTTTCCATGGTGCGCCCTAGTCATAGTCTTACGTTATATTACATAAAAACTAGGTAAGACTAGACAAAAGTATCTGCCCAGCATCTTTCTTTTAGCCGCAGTTACAAGTTCAAGTAGGGCTGCGTCTTTGGGACCTACGGCTTCGAGGCCTACGACTATCCGGTACCCCACCTGAATCCCTTCGTCGTCTACGGGAAGCACCAGACTGTGTCGGCATGCCGCGGTCAGGCTGCGGAGATCATGGAAATTCTATCAGCAGCCAGTTGGGCACCTGGATAGGTGCGGTATTCAGGAAGTCAAAAAGCTGTGGGAGTTCCTCTGGCCGTTTGAGGAAAAAATGTTCTTCTCCCTCCTGCACAATGAGGTGAAACGGATGTCCCCACCGGTAGAAAGCCCCCAACTCCCTGATCCTCTGTAACAACGGGGCAAGCAAGCGTCTCATTGCTAACGTGCGGGCCGAGACGTCTGGGAACAGTCTGATTTCCACATTGTCCAGGAATAGGCTCCCGTAGTGCCACGCGTGTTGCAGGATCTCTTCTCTGTCTGTATAATAGTGAAGCCTGCAGAGTATGTCTCTAGGGCCGGTTGCCCTAGAGGTCTGTTGTCGGGCAACTCTGTGGACCCTGTCTAGCATAACTCGAGCGTCCTTAGGTTTTTGGGAGACCTTATTGAAAATCTCGATTACCCTTGCAGGCAGTTCATTAGTTGGAAAGTTCTCTGGAACGCCTTTCAAACATATATTGTTTCGGCGACCTCGATTTTCCTGGTCATCCTGGGCTAGTACTAGTTGTTGTATATATTCCTGGGTATTTACCAGGCTTTTCTCCAATTTAGAGACTTTCTGAGCAAGTGTGGTATTATCTTCCTCTAAATCCGAGGTGCGGGCTGCGAGTTTGTCTATCTTGCCTCTAACTGCCGTCAGGGCCTTTTCTTGTGACGCCTCTAAGCGCGCTGCCATAGAATCAATGTATTGCTTTGTGGAAACCGAGTTCAGCAGGTCCATCAAGGACTAGTCGCAGCCCATTAACATAGGTGTTGTGGGGGCCCCCTTATATCAGCATTCAAGCCATTGTCTAGCAGGTAGGAGCCATGCATAGCCTGGTAAGCAGAGTAGAAACGTGTGGCAGGGGAGTCTGCATTCAGAAGCATATTGTCCTGCGGCTGTACTGATCCTGCACCTCGTGTTGCAGCTGCATTTCTCTCTGTCCCCTGGTGCTGCATATTATTGTAGGTTGTGCTGAGGGAACTGCTTGTGGCTAGGCATGTAGGCTGCACTATTTCATCCTCTCCTCTCCCCAGCTCAGACCACACATTCCCCTCCTGCCGTCGTCCCTGGGTAACAGTGTTTTGGGAATTTCTGCCATCCCTTACTCCTAGTGGCCCCAGCACCTGGGGTGGGGAGCCCATTGGCTGTGTGGCCTCCTGGGCTTCTGTGACTGCTGCCCGGGCCATGCATGTAGTCTGGGAGCCTCCACTCTGACCTCCCCCTATGGCGCCCTCTTTTCCTGTTACTTGCCCGTCATGTGTCTTCTGTGCTCCTTGCTCCCGGTCTGCCGCTGCCTCCTCACCTTGCATTTCTATGTGCCGGGCGACTGCTGCGCCGCTGGGGTCTCTGAGCGGCCCACCGGAGGGGAGGCCCCGACCGGAGTTGTTTCCGCCGTCATCTCCCGCTCTTTCGCCTCGCGCTCCTCTCTCCCTCCTTTGTGTGAGGAGCGGGACGGCGCCATTTTGGGAGCCGGATTCCTCTCTGTCTCCGATTTCCCACTGGAGAAGAAACGGTCCAGCGGTGTTCATCTCCGGTCTGTAGGGATCTGTGGGGTGCAGGATGATGCCCTCCTGCCCCTGGGCATGTTTTTTCTCCGGGTCGCTGGGTGAAATCGGTGTATTAATCGTCAGCTATGGAGGAGCTTCTGGGCTCAGCATCCACTCTCCTCCATAGCTAAGCCACGCCCCCGCCTCCTACTTCCTACAGCTGCTCCCGCCCCTCGCTTCCTCTGACCTGCCGGCTTCCCGGCCTGCGTTCCACTGTGGACCGGCTGGTGCTGCCTCCTCCCACTTCCTGCTTTATGCGGTGTGCAGTGGAACGCAGGCCAGCACCTCTTCCTCCTCCTGAGTCTTGAATCCTCAGTTTTTGCAAGGCAAACTGCCGGAGCCACAAAGGAACCAGGGGAGGTAAGTACAGATTTTTTTTTAATAAGTTAGTGCACTATGGCCAAAGGATTATGGGGGAAAGTTTCACATATAAGGCTGCACATATAATACTGCATTATATGGAGAGATATAAGGCTGCACATAACAACGCTACACTATATGGAAAGATATAAGGCTGCATATACAGTATAATACTGTATTGTATGGAGAGATATAGGCTGCATATATATTACTGCACTATATGGAGAGATATAAGGCTGCACTATATGGAAAGATATAAGGCTGCACTATATGGAAAGCAGGGCCGGCCTTATGTTGAATGGTGCCCTGTGCGAATTTGCCTTATGGCGCCCCCACGCCATTACTTACTCAGAACACATGAGCATACATGTTTGTACATGATCTATTCATGGTCTTCAAGGAGAGCAGGGAGGGGCGTTGCTATGCTAGGGTCAGAAAAAATCAGGGACCCAAGACCTATATCCTCTCCCACCTGTCATTACCAACCCTCCCATATATAGAGGTGTTACCTGTCATCTTACAGGAGGAGGAGGTGAGCTGTGATATCACCTATTGTGAATGGTGGATCCTGTGTTATCTACTGTATATAGAGGTGTTCTCAGTCATTGTACAGGAGGAGGAGGTGAGCTGTGATATCACCTATTGTGAATGGTGGATCCTGTGTTATCTACTGTATATAGAGGTGTTATCAGTCATTGTACAGGAGGAGGTGAGCTGTGATATCACCTATTGTGAATGGTGGATCCTGTGTTATCTACTGTATATAGAGGAGTTATCAGTCATTGTACAGGAGGAGGTGAGCTGTGATATCATCTATTGTGAATGGTGGATCCTGTGTTATCTACTGTATATAGAGGTGTTATCAGTCATTGTACAGGAGGAGGTGAGCTGTGATATCACCTATTGTGAATGGTGGATCCTGTGTTATCTACTGTATACAGAGGTGTTATCAGTCATTGTACAGGAGGAGGTGAGCTGTGATATCACCTATTGTGAATGGTGGATCCTGTGTTATCTACTGTATATAGAGGTGTTATCAGTCATTGTACAGGAGGAGGTCAGCAGTGATATCACCTATTGTGAATGGTGGATCCTGTGTTATCTACTGTATACAGAGGTGTTATCAGTCATTGTACAGGAGGAGGTGAGCTGTGATATCACCTATTGTGAATGGTGGATCCTGTGTTATCTACTGTATATAGAGGTGTTATCAGTCATTGTACAGGAGGAGGTGAGCTGTGATATCACCTATTGTGAATGGTGGATCCTGTGTTATCTACTGTATATTGAGGTGTTATCAGTCATTGTACAGGAGGAGGAGGTGAGCTGTGATATCACCTATTGTGAATGGTGGATCCTGTGTTATCTACTGTATATAGAGGTGTTATCAGTCATTGTACAGGAGGAGGTCAGCAGTGATATCACCTATTGTGAATGGTGGATCCTGTGTTATCTACTGTATATAGAGGTGTTATCAGTCATTGTACAGGAGGAGGAGGTGAGCTGTGATATCACCTATTGTGAATGGTGGATCCTGTGTTATCTACTGTATATAGAGGTGTTATCAGTCATTGTACAGGAGGAGGTGAGCTGTGATATCACCTATTGTGAATGGTGGATCCTGTGTTATCTACTGTATATAGAGGAGTTATCAGTCATTGTACAGGAGGAGGTGAGCTGTGATATCATCTATTGTGAATGGTGGATCCTGTGTTATCTACTGTATATAGAGGTGTTATCAGTCATTGTACAGGAGGAGGTCAGCAGTGATATCACCTATTGTGAATGGTGGATCCTGTGTTATCTACTGTATACAGAGGTGTTATCAGTCATTGTACAGGAGGAGGAGGTGAGCTGTGATATCATCTATTGTGAATGGTGGATCCTGTGTTATCTACTGTATATAGAGGTGTTATCAGTCATTGTACAGGAGGAGGAGGTGAGCTGTGACATCATCTATTGTGAATGGTGGATCCTGTTTTATCTGCTGTATATAGAGGTGTTGACTCTTAACCCCTTCAGGACCCAGCCTATTTTGACCCTAAAGACCTTGGCCTTTTTTGCAATTCTGACCACTCTCCCTTTATGAGGTTATAACTCGGGAACGCTTCAACCGATCCTAGCGATTCTGAGATTGTTTTTTCGTGACATATTGGGCTTCATGCTAGTATTAAATTTAAGTCGATAATTTTTGTGTTTATTTGTGAAAAAATCAAAAATATGGCAAAAATTTTGAAAATTTCATAATTTTCACATTTTTTATTTTTTTTTCTGATAAACAAGAGAGATATGTGACAGAAAAAAGTTATTAAATAATATTTCCCACATGTCTTCTTCACATCAGCACAATTTTGGAAAAAAAAATTTTTCTTGTTAGAACGTTATAAGGGTTCAAAGTTCATGAGCAATTTTTCATTTTTCAACCAAAATTTACAAAACCATTTTTTTTAGTGACCACATCACATTTGAAGTCCTTTTGAGGGTGTACATGACAGAAAACACCCAAAAGTGACACCATTCCAAAAACTGCACCCCTCAAGCTACTCAAAACTACATTCAAGAAGATTATTAACCCTTCAGGTGCTTCACAGGAACTAAGGCAAAGTGGAAACAAAAAATGGATATTTTAATTTTTTTATCAAAAATGTTCTTTTAGCCTCAATTCTTTCATTTTCACATGGGCAAAAGGATAAAATGGATCCTAAAATTAGTTGTGCAAATTCTCCCGAGTATATCGATACCTCATATGTGGTCATAAACCACTGTTTGGGCGCACGGCAGGGCTCAGAAGGGAAGGAGCGCAATTTGAATTTTGGAGCTAATTTTACATTCAAAAACTGAAATTGCGCTCCTTCCCTTCTGAGCCCTGCCGTGCGCCCAAACAGTGGTTTACGACCACATATGAGGTATCGGTGTACTCAGGAGAAATTGGCCAACAAATTTTAGGATGAATTTTATGCTGTTGCCATGTGAAAATGAAAAAATTTTGGCTAAAAGTAAATTTTTGTGAAAAAAAAAAGTACTATTTCATTTTCACAGATCAATTTGTAAAGCACCTGGGGTTCAATATGCTCACTACCCATCTCGATATGTTCCCTGGTGGGTCTAGTTTCCAAAATGGGGTCACTTGTGGGGGAGCTCCAATATTTAGGCACACAGGGGCCCTCCAAACGCGACATGGTGTCCGCTAACAATTTGAATAAAAATCAGCTCAAATTGTTAGCTGTCACCATGTTGTGTTTGGTGAGCCCCTGTGTGCCTAAACATTAGGGCTCCCCCACAAGTGACCCCATTTTGGAAACTAGACCCCCCAGGGATCTTATCTAGATGCACTGTGAGCACTTTCAACCCCCAGGTGCTTCACAAATTCATCCATAAAAATGAAAAAGCACTTTTTTTTCCACAAAAATTTTCTTTTTTCATTATTGCGGATCAATTTGTGAAGCACCTGGGGGTTCAAAGTGCTCACTATGCACCTAGATACATTCCTTTGGGGGTCTAGTTTCAGAAATGGGGTGACTTGTGGTGGAGCTCCAATGTGGAGACGCACAGGGGCTCTCCAAACGCAACATGGTGTCCGCTAACAATTTGAATGCAAAATGAGCTCAAATTGTTAGCGGACACCATGTTGCGTTTGGAGAGCCCCTGTGCGTCTCCAACATTGGAGCTCCCAACAAGTGACCCCATTTTGGAAACTAGACCCCCAAAGGAACGTATCTAGATGCATAGTGAGCACTTTCAACCCCCAGGTGCTTCACAAATTGATCTGTAAAAATGAAAAAGTACTTTTTTTCTGCAAAAATCTTTTTTTTTCATTAATTTGTGAAGCACCTGGGGGTTCAATATGCTCAATACCCACCTCGATAATGTTCCCTGGGGGGTCTAGTTTCCAAAATGGGGTCACTTGTGGGGGAGCTCCAATATTTAGGCACACAGGGCCCTCCAAACGCGACATGGTGTCCGCTAACAATTTGAATAAAAATCAGCTCAAATTGTTAGCTGTCACCATGTTGCGTTTGGTGAGCCCCTGTGTGCCTAAACATTGGGGCTCCCCCACAAGTGACCCCATTTTGGAAACTAGACCCCCCAGGGAACTTATCTAGATGCACTGTGAGCACTTTCAACCCCCAGGTGCTTCACAAATTCATCCATAAAAATGAAAAAGCACTTTTTTTTTCCACAAAAATTTTCTTTTTTCATTATTGCGGATCAATTTGTGAAGCACCTTGGGGTTCAAAGTGCTCACTATGCACTAGATAGTTCCTTTGGGGGTCTAGTTTCAGAAATGGGGTGACTTGTGGTGGAGCTCCAATGTGGAGACGCACAGGGGCTCTCCAAACCAACATGGTGTCCGCTAACAATTTGAATGCAAAATGAGCTCAAATTGTTAGCGGACACCATGTTGCGTTTGGAGAGCCCCTGTGTGCTAAACATTGGAGCTCCCCAACAAGTGACCCCATTTTGGAAACTAGACCCCCAAAGGAACGTATCTAGATGCATAGTGAGCACTTTCAACCCCAGGTGCTTCACAAATTGATCTGTAAAAATGAAAAAGTACTTTTTTCCCGAAAAAAATTTTATTTTTCATTAATTTGTGAAGCACCTGGGGGTTCAATATGCTCAATACCCATCTCGATATGTTCCCTGGGGGGTCTAGTTTCCAAAATGGGGTCACTTGTGGGGAGCTCCAATGTTTAGGCACACAGGGGCCCTCCAAACGCGACATGGTGTCCGCTAACAATTTGAATAAAATCGCTCAAATGTTACTGCACCATGTTGCGTTGGTGAGCCCCTGTGTGCTAAACATTGGCTCCCCCACAAGTGACCCCATTTTGGAAACTAGACCCCCAGGAACATATCTAGATGCATAGTGAGCACTTTCAACCCCCAGGTGCTTCACAAATTCATCCAATAAAAAAGAAAAACACTTTTTTTACAAAAAATTTTTTTTACATTATTACGGATCAATTTGTGAAGCACCTGGGGTTCAAAGTGCTCACTATGCACTAGATAGTTCCTTGGGGGTCTAGTTTCAAAATGGGGTCACTGTGTGGGGAGCTCCAATGTTAGGACGCACAGGGGCTCTCCATAACGCAACATGGTGTCGCAACAATTTGAATGCAAAATGAGCTCAAATTGTTAGCGGACACCATGTTGCGTTTGGAGAGCCCCTGTGTGCCTAAACATTGGAGCTCCCCCACAAGTGACCCCATTTTGGAAACTAGACCCCCCCAGGGAACTATCTAGATGCATAGTGAGCACTTTGAACCCCATGGTGCTTCACAAATTGGATCTGTAAAAATGAAAAAAGTACTTTTTTCACAATAAACATTATTTTTCATATTCGTGAAGCACCCTGGGGTTCATATTTGCTCCACATACCACTTTAGATAGGTTCCCTGGCGGTCCAGTTTCCCAAAATGGTCCTTGGTGGGAACCAAAATTAGCACACAGGCCTATTCCATTATGCACATGTGTCCGCTAACAATTTGAAAAATAATAGCTCCCCAATTTGTAGCGGACACCAGTTGCGTGGATGAGCCCCAGCTGTGCGCTAAACATTGGCTCCCCAAAAATGGACCCATTTTGAATTTACCTTCCAAGAATATCTAGATGCATAGTGACATTTTGAACCCCAGGTCTTCACAAATGATCCACCCCAAATCTGAACAACACTTGGTGTGCAAAAAAAAGTATTTTTTTTTTATTTAGAATCATTTAGAACACCTGGATTCAAAGTGCCACTATGGCATGCTAGATAGTTCTTGGGGTCTAGTTCCAAATGGGTCACTTTAGGAGCTCTAAAGTAGACGCACAGGGCTCTCCACGCACTGGTGTCGCAACTTTGGAATACTCAAATTAGCGACACCATTTGTTTTGGTGATCCCCTGTTTGCCTAAAACAATGAGCTCCCCCACAAGTGACCCCATTTTGGAACTACCCCCAGGACATATCTATGGCACAGTGACACTTGAACCCCAGTGCTTCACAAATTGAACCTAAAATAATAAAGGAACTTTTTTAATAATTATATTCTAGATTATTTCTGAAAAAATGGGACCATAGGGCTCGCCATATTTTGGTCCAGCCAGGTACAACTTGGCAGCTACGGACTGCCGCCAGCCCCCAGCTGCCTCGTCATACCTGGCTGGAACCAAAAATACAGCGAAGCCTATTTTTTTTTTTATTATTGAATTATTTCTAGAAAAAAAATGACATAGGGCTCCGCCATAATTTTTGGTCCAGCCAGGTACAACTTTACAGCATACTGACTGCCGCCAGCCCCCAGCTGCCTCGTCATACCTGGCTGGAACCAAAAATACAGAAGCCTATTTTTTTTTATTATCAGAATTATTTCTAGAAAAAAAATGACATAGGGCTCCGCCATATTTTTGGTCCAGCCAGGTACAACTTGGCACTAGGGACTGCCACCAGCCCCCAACTGCTCGCATACCTGGCTGGAACCAAAAATACAGCGAAGCCTATTTTTTTTTTATTTCTAGAATTATTTCTAGAAAAAAAATGACATAGGGCTCCGCCATATTTTTGGTCCAGCCAGGTACAACTTTACAGCTACGGACTCCGCCAGCCCCCAGCTGCCACTCATACCTGCAGAACCAAAAATACAGCGAAGCCTATTTTTTTTTTTATTTCTAGAATTATTTCTAGAAAAAAAATGACCATAGGGCTCCGCCATATTTTTGGTCCAGCCAGGTACAACTTTGCAGCTACGGACTGCCACCAGCCCCCAGCTGCCTCGTCATACCTGGCTGGAACCAAAAATACAGCGAAGCCTATTTTTTTTTTTATTTCTAGAATTATTTCTAGAAAAAAAATGACATAGGGCTCCGCCATATATTTGGTCCAGCCAGGTACAACTTTGCAGCTACGGACTGCCACCAGCCCCCAGCTGCCTCGTCATACCTGGCTGGAACCAAAAATACAGCGAAGCCTATTTTTTTTTTATTTCTAGAATTATTTCTAGAAAAAAAATGACATAGGGCTCCGCCATATTTTTGGTCCAGCCAGGTACAACTTGGCAGCTACAGACTGCCACCCACCCCCAGCTGCCTCGTCATACCTGGCTGGAACCAAAAATACAGCGAAGCCCATTTTTTTTTTAATTTCTAGAACTAATTCTAGAAAAAAAATTACGTGGGGCTCCGCCATATTTTTGGTCCAGCCAGGTACAACTAGGCAGCTGGGGGCTGGAATCCTCAGCATAGAGAGGCCCAAGCGTTCTGGGCCCCCCATGCTGCGAATTGCAGCCCGCAGCCGCCCCAGAAAATGGCGCATTCATTGAAGCGCCATTTTCTGGCGCTGTACCCACGCTCTTCCAGTTGCCCTGGTGCCGGTGGCTAACTGGGTAATAAAGGGGTTAATGCCAGCTTTTTATTGGCAGCTGGCACTAAGCCCGAGATTCATAATATAGGGCCAATGTTAGACCCGCCATTAGGAATCTCTAGTACGGTAAATAGTCAATAAATACACACAGAGAAAAATCTTTTTATTTGAAACAAAAACACAGACACAATTCGGACTCCATCTTTATTATAAAAAGATCCGACGTAGTCCACAACGAAGGTCCCACGACGCTCGATCGCTCCGACGTAGTCCATAACGAAGGTCCCACGACGTTCGATTGTCTCCGACGTAGTCCACAACGAAGGTCCCACGATGCTCGATCGCCTTTGCTTTTAGATCGCTACTCTGGAGCCCGATCCGCCATCATGGTGATCGAGCTGCAGAAAGTGATCTGACACCCCGGGCGCAGTGACCCACTATGTGCATCACTGCGCCTGCCAGATCGCTTTCCGCAGCTCGATCCCCATGCAGGGAGATCGGGCTGCGGAAAGCGATCTGGCAGCACAGGCGCATTGACCCACTATGTGCATCACTGCGTGCGGGCTGTCAGATTGCTTTCTGCAGCTCGATGCCCATGCAGGGAGATCGGGCTGCAGAGCAGCGATCTAAGGGCGCCTTCACACTGGCGTTCCCCTCCGCAGCGTTCTGCGGAGGGGAATCGCCATGTGTGCGCCGCGGCCGCCAGCTCCTATTTTTAGAATGGGAGCGCACGGTGCTGCGCTTGACAGCGCATGACCGTGCGCACCCATTCACTCCCATATGTGATCTGTGCGCAGGCATCCGCCTGCGCACAAATCACACACTCCTGCCCGCACCAGGACGCAACATGTTGCGTCCTGGTGCGGGCAGGAGTGTGTGATTTGTGCGCAGGCGGATGCCTGCGCACAGATCACATATGGGAGTGAATGGGTGCGCACGGTCATGCGCTGTCAAGCGCAGCACCGTGCGCTCCCATTCTAAAAATAGGAGCTGGCGGCCCCGGCGCACACATGGCGATTCCCCTCCGCAGAACGCTGCGGAGGGGAACGCCAGTGTGAAGGCGCCCTAAGAGCCTGGGCGCAGTGACCCACTATGTGCATCACTGCGCCCGGGCTGTTAGATTGCTTTCTGCAGCTCGATCCCCATGCATGGGGATCGAGCTGCGGAAAGCGATCTGGCAGCCCAGGCGCAGTGATGCACATAGTGGGTCACTGCGCCCGGGGTGTCAGATCACTTTCTGCAGCTAGATCCTCAGGATCCAGCTGTAGAAAGTGATCTGACAGATCCAGCACAGTGATCCACAGTGACCATTATGTGATCACTGTGCTGGATCTGTCAGATCACTTCCTGCAGCTAGATCCTCAGGATCCATCTGTAGAAAGTGATCTGACAGATCCAGCACAGTGATCTACAGTGATCACATAATGGTCACTGTGGATCACTGTGCTGGAGCTGTCAGATCACTTCCTGCACCTAGATCATCAGATCCAGCTGTAGAAGTGATCTGACAGATCCAGCACAGTGATCTACAGTGATCACATAATGGTCACTGTGGATCACTATGCTGGAGCTGTCAGATCACTTCTACAGCTGGATCCTGAGGATCCAGCTGTAGAAGTGATCTGGCAGCTCCAGCACAGAGCAGTCAGATCGGAGGCGGCGCAGAAGAGGAGGGACTCACAGCAGAAGAGGAGCGGGACGCAGCAGTCACAGGACGGAGCGGGCCGCCGGAGGGGTGAGTGGGAGAGGCGATCGCCGCTCCGGTGATCGGGGGGGCAGGAAGGGGGCAGTGGGGGGGCTGGTACTAGATGTGGGGGGGCACTTAGAGGAAGCGGGGGCAGTCAGGAGGAGGCGGGCGGCAACTAGAGGAAGCGGGAGGCAGGGACAGGAAGCGGGCGGCAGGGACAGGAAGCGGGGGGGAAGGGGGGTAGAAAGATGATGGGGGGGGCAGGAAAGAGAGGTGGGGGACAGGGGGGATGTTATAGGATGACAGGGATCTGATCAGAGGGGAGGGAGAGCAGCGGCAGGCAGGGAAACATGACAGGCGCGGTGATTTTCACTTTCACTTTTGAGCGCCAATCACCGCGCCTGTAGCCGGGGGGGGTAGGAGTGGGGGCAAATCGACCCCCCCTGGGGTGTAGTACAACTCCCCATGTACCTGCAGGCCGAGTGACAGGTCAGTGAGACCCTCACTCGGCCTGCAGGAGCCCGTTCATTCCATGGCCCAGGGGGTGGGCCAAGGGTCGGGAAGGCACTTGTTTTCATGGCCCAAACGGTGGGCCAAGGGTCGTTAAGGGGTTAAATAATGCAGCATTTCAAATCAGAACATACTCCAAAAGCTTCTGGGGACCGAGACAGATAGGAGAGTAGCAAGAAAGGCTAGTCCCTGGTGAATTCACCCCATTTGCGTGTATACGGAGAGACCGGTCACTCAAGGCAGTCAGCAGGGAGAAGCCTTCAGGGTACAGACTTTCTGACTAGTCTCCAGCAAGATTTGATCCCTGACAGAACCCCCCCCATAGTATTCCACATAGTATATTGCACCCCCAAATTCCTCCATATATTATGCACCCCAATAGACCTCCATATAATATAATGCACCCCCATAGTCCTCAATATAGAATAATGCACCACCACAGTCCTACATATAGTATACTAGATGGCGGCCCGATTCTAAAGAATCGGGTAGTCTAGAATCCATATATAGTTTATTTACTAATAGTTAGGGGAGTGCGATGAAATGAATTGTGTGTATACAGGTGGCTCAGTGGGTAGCAGAGTATACGGTTGCTCAGTGGTTAGCACTGTGCGGTGGCTCAGTGGTTAGCACTGCGCGGTGGCTCAGTGGTTAGCACTGCGCGGTGGCTCAGTGGTTAGCACTGCGCGGTGGCTCAGTGGTTAGCACTGGGTGGTGGCTCAGTGGTTAGCACTGCGCGGTGGCTGAGTGGTTATCAGTGAGTGCTTGGGCAGAGTGGTCAGCGCAGCGCCGTGGGCAGAGTGGTCAGCACAGCGCCGTGGGCAGAGTGGTCAGCACAGCGCCGTGGGCAGAGTGGGCAGCGCAGTGCCGTGGGCAGGGTGGTCAGCGCAGCGCCGTGGGCAGGGTGGTCAGCGGTGGGGGGGACGGACACACACACACACAGACACACACTCCGATATATTTACCACCGTCCCCGCTTCTTCCCTGCCACCTGCGTCTTCCTGAGTCCTCTGATCTGCCGACATGTCGCCACACCCAGGACTGGATCCAATATTGCGTCCGGGAACTCTCGGTGGCCCGGTTCTAACGCATCGGGTATTTTAGAATATAGAAATAGAGATTGCATGGGGAAGGCGGTGAGGGCTGAATTGGGAGGAACTTTGAAGAAGGAGCGGCCGGTGAAGAACGGCGTGGCAGGGGGGAGGAGGGAGGACAGAACAGCAGGGGGAGGAGGATGGAGGACAGAGGAGGTAGTGGCGGGGTGTGGGAGGATGTAGCAGCACAGGCAGGGGGAGGAAGGAACGGCAGGGGGAGGATGGAGCACAGAGCGGCAGGGGGAGGAGGACGGAGGATGAAGCGGCGGGGTGGGGGAGGATGGAGCAGCACAGGCAGGGGGAGGACAGAGGATGGAGTGGCAGAGGGGAGGAGGACAAAGGAAGGAGGAGGAAGCGTTGCGGTGGGGGAGGATGGAGCGGCACAGGCAGGGGGAGGATGGAGCGGCAGGGGGAGGATGAAGCACAGAGCGGTGGGGGGGGTGGAGGACAGGATGAAGCGGCGGGGTGGGAGAGAACGGAGCAGCATAGGCAGGGGGAGGACGGAGGATAGAGTGGCGGAGGTGAGGAAGGAAAAGGAAGGAGGAGGAAGCGGTGGGGTGGGGGAGGATGGAGTGGCACAGGCAGGGGGAGGACGAAGCGGCATGGGGAGGACTAAGCAAAGAGTGGCGGGAGGGAGGAGGGTGTAGGATGAAGCAGCGAGGTGGGGGAGGACGAAGCAGCACGGTCAGGGGGAGGACGGGGGATGGAGTGGCGGAGGTGAAGAGGACAAAGGAAGGAGGAGGAAGCGGTGGGGGAGGATGGAGCGGCACAGGCAGGGGGAGGACAGAACGACAGGGGGAGGACAGAGCGGCAGGGGGAGGACAGAGCGGCAGGGGGAGAACAGAGCGGCAGGAGGAGGACAGAGGACGAAGCGGTGGGGTGGAGGAGGATGGAGCAGCCCAGGCAGGGGGAGGATGGAGTGGTGGAGAGGAGGCGGACAAAGGAAGGAGGAGGAAGCGATGGAGGATGATGGAATGGTACAGGCAGGGGGAGGACGGAGCACAGAGCGGTGGGAGTAGGATGATGGAGGACAAAGCGGCGGGGTGAGGGTGGATGGAGCACTGTAAGGCAGCTTAGTGGTTAGCAGTGCGCGGTGGCTCAGTGGTTAGCAGTGCGCGGTGGCTCAGTGGTTAGCACTGCGCGGTGGCTCAGTGGTTGGCACTGCGCGGTGGCTCAGTGGTTAGCACTGCGCGGTGGCTCAGTGGTTAGCACTGGGCTGTGGCTCAGTGGTTAGCACTGCGCGGTGGCTCAGTGGTTAGCAGCGAGTGCGGTGGGCAGAGTGGTCAGCGCAGCGGCGCTGTGTGGGCAGGGTGGTCAGTGCAGCGGCGCTGTGTGGGCAGGGTGGTCAGTGCAGCGGCGCTGTGTGGGCAGGGTGGTCAGCACAGCGGCGCTGTATGGGCAGGGTGGTCAGCACAGCGGCGCTGTGTGGGCAGGGTGGTCAGTGCAGCGGGGCTGTGTGGCAGGGTGGTGAGCGCAGCGGCGCTGTGTGGGCAGGGTGGTCAGCGCAGCGGCGCTGTGTGGGGCAGAGTGGTCAGCGCAGGGCAGAGTGGTCAGCGGTGGGCAGAGTGGTCAGCGGTGGGGCGGACGGACACACACTCCGATATACTTACCACCGTCCCTGCTTCTTCCCTGGCGCCTGCGTCTTCCTGAGTCCCGACATGTCGCTGCACCCAGGACTGGATCCAATATGGCGTCCAGGAACTCTCGCGAGACTTCCCGGATGCCATCTTGGAGAAAGTATGTCGCCACCCCTGGAGCCATGGATCCAATATGGCGTCCGGGAAGTCTCGCGAGACTTCCCGGACGCCGTATTGGATCCAGTTCTCCAGGGGCGGCGACATGTCGGCGGTGGAGAAGACGGAGGAGAGGTGGAAAGTATAGGCGACTGTGTGTGTGCGTGTGTTGTGTGTGTGTGTGTGTTGGTGGTGTATGTGTTAGGGGCTGCCATAAGCGTAGCGGGCTCTATGAGTCCCGGCTCCCGCTTACGGCCGCCATCTTGGCTCACCCTGAGCGGGTATAGCTCTGCCGGACGTTGGGACAAAGTGACGGATGTGAGGTCACAAATCCTTCCGGCTTTTATATACAAGATTGCACACCCACAGACCTCCATATAGAATAATGCACCCCCACATTTCTCCATATAGAATAATGCACCCACACAGTTCTCTATCTAGAATGCACACCCAAAGTCCTCCATTTAGTATAATGCACGCCATAGTCCTCCGTATAGTATATTGCACACTTAAAGCATGACATATAGTACAATACACCCCCACATTCCTCCATATAGTATAATGCTCCGCTCCGTACACTTCGTACACACGCGGCTCTGCTCCATACACCTCGTACACACTCGGCTCCACTCCATACACCTCATACACACTCGGCTCCACTCCATACACCTCGTACACATTCGGCTCCGCTCCATACACCTCGTACACATTCGGCTCCGCTCCGTACACCTCGTACACATTCGGCTCCGCTCCGTACACCTCGTACACACGTGGCTCCGCTCCATACACCTCGTACACACATGGCTCTGCTTGGTACACCTCGTACAAACTCGGCTCCACTCTGGAAACACACGGCTCCGCACACCTCGTACACGTGGCTCAGCTCCGTACACATGTTACTCTGCTCAGTACACCTCATACACACTCAGCTCCGCTCCGTACACACTCAGCTCCGCTCTGTACACCTCTTGCACACTTGGCTCCGCTCCGTACACCTCGTACACACTCGGCTCCGCTCCGTACACCTCGTACACACTCGGCTCCGCTCCGTACACCTCGTACACACTCGGCTCCGCTCCGTACACCTCGTACACACTCGGCTCCGCTCCGTACACCTCGTACACACTCGGCTCCGCTCCGTACACCTCGTACACACTCGGCTCAGCTCCGTACACCTCGTACACACTCGGCTCAGCTCCGTACACCTCGTACACACTCGGCTCAGCTCCGTACACCTCGTACACACTCGGCTCAGCTCCGTACACCTCGTACACACTCGGCTCAGCTCCGTACACCTCGTACACACTCGGCTCTGCTCCGTACACCTCGTACACACTCGGCTCTGCTCCGTACACCTCGTACACACTCGGCTCTGCTCCGTACACCTCGTACACACTCGGCTCTGCTCCGTACACCTCGTACACACTCGGCTCTGCTCCGTACACCTCGTACACACTCGGCTCAGCTCCGTACACCTCGTACACACTCGGCTCAGCTCCGTACACCTCGTACACACTCGGCTCAGCTCCGTACACCTCGTACACACTCGGCTCAGCTCCGTACACCTCGTACACACTCGTCAGCTCCGTACACTCGTACACATCGGCTCAGCTCCGTACACCTCGTACACACACGGCTCTGCTCCGTACACCTCGTACACACACGGCTCTGCTCCGTACACCTCGTACACACTCGGCTCTGCTCTGTACACCTCGTACACACGTCTCCGCTCCGTACACCACGTACACACGCGGCTCTGCTCCGTACACACGCGGCTCCGCTCCGTACACCACGTACACACACGGCTCCGCTCTGTACTCCTCCCCCTTCATTGACATCATCACAGGTCCTGTAAGCACAGGCCTGTGCAGCTCCACAGGTGGGCTCACACTGCAGGGTGGGGGGGGATAACGCGGCGGCAGCGGCCAGGACTATAGTAGAGAGAGTGGCATCAGCAGGGAGCCCGCGCTACCACCGGGCGCCCCTGCGGATGCCGTCCTCTGTCTACTAGCAGCCGCACAGATCTAGCAAAGCCCCTGGGAGCGGGAGCAGGGCAGCAAATAACAATGACAGCTGTCTCCCTGCGGCGCCCCCTGGAGCGTGGCGCCCTGTGCGGCCGCACGACTCGCACATGCCAAGGGCCGGCCCTGATGGAAAGATATAAGGCTGCATATACAATATAATACTGCACTATAAGTAGAGATATAAAGCTGCATATATAATACTGCACTATATGGGAGATATAAGGCTGCATATATATACAGTACATATATATACATTATATGCATTATATGGCGAGATATGAGGCTGCACGTAATAAGGCTGCACTACATGGAAAGTTTTGAGGCTGCACTATATGGAAAGTTATGAGCCTGCACTATATGGTAGGTTTTGAGGCTGCATCATATGGAGAGTATTGAGGCTGAACTATATGGAAAGTTTTGAGACTGCACTATATGAAGAGCTCCGAGGCTGTATTATGCTATATGGAGGGCTATGAGGCTGTATTATACTATATGGAGAGGCTATGAGGCTGCATTATACTATATGGAGAGGCTATGAGGCTGTATTATACTATATGGAGAGCATATGAGGCTGTATTATGCTATAAGGAAGGGTATGAGGCTGCATTATGCTATATGTAGAGATGTGTGGCTGTCTTATATTATATGGAGGATAATGGGGTTCATTATAATTGAATGACTATGGGGCTACCTTAGGAATGGAGGACTATGGTATGCATTATAATACATAGAGGACGAAGTGGATACATTGTAATATATGGAGGAATATGGGGATGCATTATAATAATTGGACGACTATGGTGATGGGAGAAGATGGTCCATATAAACCAGGATGGGGGACATATATACCACGATAAGGGCCATATTCCAGGGGGAGGACCATATATAACAAGATGAGGGACATTAATACATAATGAAGGGGAAGAGGGGTCAATTTGTGAGTCTTTAAAGGATTTAGGACGTTACATGACGCCCATACATTTCATCAACATGCGTGGGGGTGAGGGTGGAGCCAGGTCTAAATTTCGCACCGGGGCCCGCCAGACTCTGGTTACGCCACTGCATACATGATTAACTACACATATCATTTGAAAAAATGTATATATAGTACATATTTCAGGGTCTATTTAGTGCAGCCCCTAAAGAGCAAAGACAAAAATACAATTCTGTGAGAGGGGAGTACGGATGTATACATGTACTATTGAGCTTGTTCACCTCTCTGTATGGTAAAGACCACAGCATCAAATAAAGTGAAGCCATCTAGACATAATGGACTTACATAACCACCACCGGAAAAACAGATGGATACCATACATATATAAAAATATATTTTTTATTGAAAAAATAAATTAAAATAACAATAAAATCTAGAGTGGTGCCTCCAATTGACGGACACAGATAATGCAGCAAGTAGAACAAATACTATGGACACAACGGCATGGACAAATAGCAGCACCAAATACAACTACATAAGATAATAGGGTAAATTAAATTGGTCAGTACAAATGAAGTACAGGTGCACCTCAATGAATTAGAATATAATCAAAAAGTTAATTTATTTCAGTAATTCAATACATAAAGTGAAACACATATATTATATAGAGTCATTACAAACAAAGTGATCTATTTCAAGTGTTTATTTCTGTAAATGTTGATGATTATGACCAGTGGCGCACCCAGAAATTTCCCAAGGTAGGGGTCCAAGAAACACACACCGGCCCTGAAAGGGGGGTGTCACCCCCCAGCGGGGTTCCGGGGGCAAAGCCCCCGGTGGGGTGGTTTGGGGGAGCGAAGCCCCCCTAAAAGCAGCCTCTTTTGTGGGCCCTTGGGTGCTGTGTAATTGTTCCTGTCTCCAGACATAGGGGCCCAGCTCCTTATGTACTGCACCACTTCTCAGGGCCGCCGAAAGGGGGGGGTCCAGACACATAGGTCCCCCCCCTTGGGTGCGCCTATGATTATGACTTACAACCAATGAAAACTCAAAGGTCATCTCAGAAAATGAAAGTAACATAGTAACATAGTAACATAGTTTTTAGGGTTGAAGGAAGACTTTAAGTCCATCTAGTTCAACCCATAGCCTAACATGTTGATCCAGAGGAAGGCAAAAAAAAACCATGTGGCAACACTAAGCTCCACATTGGGGGAAAAAAATTCCTTCCTGACTCCAGATACGGCAATCAGACTAATTCCCTGGATCAATGCCCTATCAAAGAATCTAGTATGTATAACTGGTAATATTATAGCTTTCAAGAAAGGCATCCAGGCCCTTCTTAAATGTTAGTAGTGACTCACTCATTACAACAGCATGTGGCAGAGAGTTCCATAGTCTCACTGCTCTTACAGTAAAGAATCCACGTCTGTGATTATGATTAAACCTTCTTTCCTCCAGACGTAGAGGATGCCCCTTTGTCCCAGTCTCAGGCCTAAGAGTAAAGAGATCATTAGAAAGGTCTCTGTACTGTCCCCTCATATATTTATACATTATTATAAGATCACCCCTAAGCCTTCGTTTTTCCAAGCTAAATAACCCCAAGTTTAATAACCTGTCTTGGTATTGCAGACCCCTTAGTCCTCTAATGACTTTTGTCCCTCTTCTCTGGACCCGCTCTAGTTCAGCTATGTCTTTCTTATACACCGGAGACCAGAATTGTACACAGTATTCTAAGTGTGGTCGCACTAGTGACTTGTATAGAGGTAAAATTATGTTCTCCTCATGAGCATCTATGCCTCTTTTAATGCATCCCATTATTTTATTTGCCTTTGCAGCAGCTGCCTGACACTGGCCACTAAATGTGAGTTTGTCATCTACCCATACACCCAGGTCTTTTTCAGTGACAGTTTTGCCCAGTGTTTTACAATTAAGCACATAATTATACCTTTTGTTTCCTCTGCCCAAGTGCATGACTTTACATTTATCCCCATTGAAGCGCATTTGCCATTTAGCAGCCCAAGCTTCTAGTTTACATAAATCCTCCTGTAATATAAAATTGTCCTCCTCTGTATTGATTACCCTGCAGAGTTTAGTGTCATCTGCAAATATTGAGATTCTACTCTGTATACCCCTACAAGGTAATTAATAAATATATTAAATAGAAGCGGGCCCAACACTGACCCCTGTGGTACCCCACTGTTAACTGTGACCCATTCTGAGTGTGTTCCATTAATAACCACCCTTTGTTTCCTATCACTAAGACAGTTCTTAACCCACTTACACATATTTTCCCCTATCCCCATTGCCCTCATTTTATGTATCAACCTTTTGTGTGGCACCGTATCAAAAGCTTTTGAAAAGTCCATATACACCACATCCACTGCATTTCTTTGGTCCAGTCCAGAACTTACTTCTTCATAGAAGCTTATCAGATTAGTTTGACAGGAACGGTCCCTCGTAAAACCATGTTGATAATGGGTCATGAGGTTATTTTTCTTCAGATACTCCAGTATAGCATCTCTTAGAAAACCCTCTAGGATTTTACCCACAGTAGAGGTTAAGCTTACTGGCCTATAATTTCCAAGTTCAGTTTTTGTCCCCTTTTTGAATATTGGCACCACATTTGCTATACGCCAGTCCTGTGGTACAGACCCTGTTATTATGGAATCTTTAAATATTAAAAATAATGGTCTATCTATGACAGTACTTAATTCCTGCAGCACTCTGGGGTGTATCCCATCCGGGCCCGGGGATTTGTCAATTTTAGTGATTTTTTAGACGATGCCGTACTTCCTCTTGGGTTAAGCAGGTGACATTTAATTGAGACTTTTGTTATCACTGATCATATTGTCTGTCATGGGATTTTCTTGTGTAAATACTGTTGAAAAAAAGTCATTTAGCATATTGGCTTTTTCCTCATCCTCATCCACCATTTCACCCAGACTATTTTTAAAGGGGCCAACACCATCATTTTTTAGTTTCTTACTATTTATGTAGTTAAAAAATATTTTGGGATTCTTTTTACTTTCTCTGGCAATGAGTCTCTCTGTCTCAATCTTTGCTGCCTTGATTTGCTTTTTACAAATGTTATTTAATTTTCTGATTTTATTTAATGCCTCATCACTACCTACTTGCTTTAATTCCCTAAATGCTTTCTTTTTGTCACATATTGCACTTCTTACCGCTTTATTCAGCCATAGTGGTTTCCTCCTATTTCTAGCATGCTTATTCCCATAGGGTATATATTGTGCACAGGTCCTATTCAGGATGCTAATAAACATCTCCCATTTGTGTTGTGTACTTTTATGTCTCAGGACATCGTCCCAGTTTATTGCACTAAGATCATCTCTCAACCGTTGGAAATTTGCCTTCCTGAAGTTTAGTGTCCTTGTAGCCCCTCTACTACACATCTTAGTAAAGGATACTTGAAAGCTTATTAAGTTATGATCACTATTACCCAAGTGACCTCCAACCCGTATATTTGATATGCGGTCCGGCCTGTTAGTTAATATTAGGTCCAGCAGTGCCCCCCTTCTTGTTGGGTCCTGAACCAGTTGTGAAAGGTAATTGTCTCTCATAGTTTTCAAAAACTTATTACCTTTGCTGGAACTGCAGGTTTCTGATCCCCAATGTATTTCAGGGTAGTTGAAGTCCCCCACAATAATGACTTCTCCCTGAGTCGCTGCTTCATCTATTTGCTTTATGAGGATATTCTCCTCCACTTCCATCATTGTTGGGGACTTATAACAAACCCCTATCAGTAATTTATTATTTTTTCCCCCTACCCTTACCTCCACCCACAGGGACTCTACATTTCCATTAGATTCACCTATATTATCACGCAGGATGGGTTTTAAGGATGATTTTACGTATAAACATACACCTCCTCCACGCCTATTTGTGCGGTCATTTCTGAACAGACAATAGCCCTGTAAATTAACAGCCCAGTCATGGCTCTCGTCCATATATATTACAGTATGGGCGCACACCTCTTATTGTGGGTGCAAGCTTCAAAAAGTATAAACACTTACCAATAGATAGATCAGCTGCACACCACATTATTTCTTTAAAGGGAATGCCAAAATGGCTGTGTGAATTTATTGCATTATATAATAAGAAACAAAGAAATATTTATACAGCTACTGAAAGCTGGCCCTGGTCTAAAAGATAAATGTGAAAGCATTAGTTGATGTCATAGCCATGAAATCATAAGCCCAGTAACTGTTTACAGAGTTCTTTCACTAATACTGGGTCCTAATCTCACCCTCAATGTCTGCAACCTGGAAATGTGAATGGGAAAATGCCCTGTGCAGTTAAAATCATGGTCTTAAAGGGAATGTGTCAAGACTATGTTAAAACCCTGCTTTTAAAGGGAGTGTGTAACACCTGTGTGAATGTTCTCACATTAGTCACTGGGCGGGGTGCTGCTCCAAAGATAAATAACTATATATATTACAGTATGGGCGCACACCTCTTATTGTGGGTGCAAGCTTCAAAAAGTATAAACACTTACCAATAGATAGATCAGCTGCACACCACATTATTTCTTTAAAGGGAATGCCAAAATGGCTGTGTGAATTTATTGCATTATATAATAAGAAACAAAGAAATATTTATACAGCTACTGAAAGCTGGCCCTGGTCTAAAAGATAAATGTGAAAGCATTAGTTGATGTCATAGCCATGAAATCATAAGCCCAGTAACTGTTTACAGAGTTCTTTCACTAATACTGGGTCCTTCAGTAGCTGTATAAATATTTCTTTGTTTCTTATTATATAATGCAATAAATTCACACAGCCATTTTGGCATTCCCTTTAAAGAAATAATGTGGTGTGCAGCTGATCTATCTATTGGTAAGTGTTTATACTTTTTGAAGCTTGCACCCACAATAAGAGGTGTGCGCCCATACTGTAATATATATAGTTATTTATCTTTGGAGCAGCACCCCGCCCAGTGACTAATGTGAGAACATTCACACAGGTGTTACACACTCCCTTTAAAAGCAGGGTTTTAACATAGTCTTGACACATTCCCTTTAAGACCATGATTTTAACTGCACAGGGCATTTTCCCATTCACATTTCCAGGTTGCAGACATTGAGGGTGAGATTAGGACCCAGTATTAGTGAAAGAACTCTGTAAACAGTTACTGGGCTTATGATTTCATGGCTATGACATCAACTAATGCTTTCACATTTATCTTTTAGACCAGGGCCAGCTTTCAGTAGCTGTATAAATATTTCTTTGTTTCTTATTATATAATGCAATAAATTCACACAGCCATTTTGGCATTCCCTTTAAAGAAATAATGTGGTGTGCAGCTGATCTATCTAATCGCTCTCGTCCAGCCAAGTCTCCGAAATCCCCACCATGTCATAATTATTTTCCAACAAAATCAATTCTAATTCCTCCATTTTGTTGGTGAGACTTCTGGCATTAGTGTACATGCACTTTATGCATCTCTCTTTACCTCTATTCCTTCCTAATAGATTGACTGTTCTAACCCCACCCCCCATGCCACCCCCAATTTTATTACTTGTGCCCAGGTTACTATTTACACTATCTTCCCCTCCTATACAATAAATACCCTCCCCCCTAATCCCTAGTTTAAACACTCCTCCAACCTTCTAGCCATTTTCTCCCCCAGCACAGCTGCACCCTCCCCATTGAGGTGCAGCCCGTCCCTAGCATAGAACCTGTAGCCAACAGAGAAGTCGGCCCAGTTCTCCAGGAACCCAAACCCCTCCTTCCTACACCAATTCCTGAGCCACTTATTTATCTCCCTAATCTCCCTTTGCCTCTCTGGTGTGGCACGTGGTACAGGCAGTATTTCAGAGAATACTACCCTGGAGGTCCTTGCCTTAAGCTTGCAGCCTAATTCCCTGAAATCATCTTTAAGGACCTTCCACCTACCTCCAACTTTGTCATTTGTGCCAATGTGCACCATGACCGCTGGGTCCTCACCAGCCCCTCCTAGTAATCTGTCAACCCGATCAGCGATGTGCCGGACTCGAGCGCCAGGTAGGCAGCACACTGTTCGACGATCTCTGTCTTTGTGACAGATTGCCCTATCTATTCCCCTAATAATTGAGTCCCCCACTACCAGCACCTGTCTGGCCTGCCCTTCTCTCCTGTTTTCCCCCTTACTGGAGCAGCCACTCCTCTGGCTTTCAGAGGTCATGCCCTGCTGCAGCAGTGCTGTACCTGAACTCACACCCCCCTCATCTGCCAACATAGCAAATTTATTGGGGTGTGCCAGATCAGGGCTAGCCTCCCTGGCACCCTTCCCTCTACTCCGCCTTCTAACTGTCACCCAGCTGTCTACCTTACGGTCCTGCAGCTCCATACTACCATCCTCCCCCACATCTATCCCATTGAGCAGCTGTTCAGACTCCTTTCCATATTGTCTATGGATCTCAGCGTTGTCAGTCGTTCATTTAGATCCAGTATCTGGGCTTCCAAATGCACAACGTACTCACATCTCACACAGCAGTATGCACCCTCGACCGGCTGGTCAAGGAATGCATACATGTGGCAAGATGTACACTGGATGGCATTGCCAATCATGAAGCTCATTTCCTAATGGGGATTGCACAAGATAGAAATGATAAGTAAAAAGAAATGCAAAGTATTAACAAAATACAACCAGCAATTCAGTAAGTCCTCCCTTCCAAACTCCCTGAATCCAAAGTCACTGAATCACAAGTCACACACTTACTTCTGTCGCACTTGCGCTCTGTCACACTCAGCTCGCCACACTCGCTAGAAAATCAGATTTAAAGAGGTTTTTTTTTTTTACTTTTTTCCCCTTAGCAGAAAATCAGCCTACAGCTCAGTGTACTTCCAAAGGGAAGTAGGGAGATGAAAGGGTAAAAACCGCACTGCCATATTCCATGGGTTATCAAAGGGTGAATATAATATTACTTTATTAGTGAATGTGTTTCAGGGCTCCCTGAAATGCCCTGAAACATAGTAACATAGTTTTTAAGGTTGAAGGAAGACTTTAAGTCCATCTAGTTCAACCCATAGCCTAACATGTTGATCCAGAGGAAGGCAAAAAAAACCATGTGGCAACACTAAGCTCCACATTGGGGAAAAAATGTACTTCCTGGCTCCAGATACGGCAATCAGACTAGTTCCCTGGATCAACGCCCTATCACAGAATCTAGTATATATAACCGGTAATATTATAGTTTTCAAGAAAGGCATCCAGGCCCTTCTTAAATGTTAGTAGTGAGTCACTCATTGCAACATCATGTGGCAGAGAGTTCCATAGTCTCACTGCTCTTACAGTAAAGAATCCACGTGTGTGATTATGATTAAACCTTTTTTCCTCCAGACGTAGAGGATGACCCCTTGTCCCCGTCTCAGGCCTAAAAGTAAAAAGATCATTAGAAAGTTCTCTGTACTGTCCCCTCATATGTTTATACATTATTATAAGATCACCCCTAAGCCTTAGTTTTTCCAAGCTAAATAACCCCAAGTTTAATAACCTGTCTTGGTATTGCAGACCCCTCAGTCCTCTAATAACCTTCTCTGCACCCGCTCTAGTTCAGCTATGTATTTCTTATACACCGGAGACCAGAATTGTACACAGTATTCTAAGTGTGGTCGCACTAGTGACTTGTATAGAGGAAAAATTATGTTCTCCTCATGAGCATCTATGACTCTTTTAATGCATCCCATGATTTTTTTTCCCTTTGCAGCAGCTGCCTGACACTGGCCGCTAAATGTGAGTTTGTCATCGACCCATACACCCAGGTCTTTTTCAGTAATAGTTTTGCCCAGTGTTTTACAATTAAGCACATAATTATACCTTTTGTTTCCTCTGCCCAAGTGCATGACCTTGCATTTATCCCCATTAAAGCTCATTTGCCATTTATCAACCCAAGCTTCTAGTTTACATAAATCCTCCTGTAATATAAAATTGTCCTCCTCTGCATTGATTACCCTGCAGAGTTTAGTGTCATCTGCAAATATTGAGATTCTACTCTGTATGCCCCCTACAAGGTCATTAATAAATATATTAAAACGAAGCGGGCCCAACACTGACCCCTGTGGTACCCCACTGTTAACTGTGACCCATTCTAAGTGTGTTCCATTAATAACCACCCTTTGTTTCCTATCACTAAGCCAGTTCTTAACACACTTACACATATTTTCCCCTATCCCATTGCTCTCATTTTATGTATCAACCTTTTCTGTGGCACCGTATCAAAAGCTCTTGAAAAGTCCATATACACCACGTCCACTACATTTCCTTGGGCCAGTCTGGAACTTACCTCTTCATAGCAGCTTATCAGATTAGTTTGACAGGAACAGTCTCTCGTAAACCCATGTTGATATTAGGTCATGAGGTTATTTTTTTTCAGATACTCCAGTATAGCATCTCTTAGAAAACCCTCTAGGATTTTACCCACAGTAGAGGTTAAGCTTACTGGCCTATAATTTCCAAGTTCATTTTTTGCCCCCTTTTTGAATATTGGCACCACATTTGCTATACTCCAGTCCTGTGGTACAGTCCCTGTTATTATGGAATCTTTAAATATTAAAAATAATGGTCTATCTATGACAGTACTTAATTCCTGCAGCACTCTGGGGTGTATCCCATCCGGGCCTGGGGATTTGTCAATTTTAGTGATTTTTAGATGATGCCGTACTTCCTGGTGGGTTAAGCAGGTGACGTTTAATTGAGAGTTTTTGCTATCACTGATCATATTGTCTGTCATCGGATTTTCTTGTGTAAATACTGTTGAAAAAAAGTCATTTAGCATATTGGCTTTTTCCTCATCCTCATCCACCATTTCACCCAGATTATTTTTAAAGGAGCCAACACAATCATGTTTTAGTTTCTTACTATGTATGTAGTTAAAAAATATTTTGGGATTATTTTTACTTTCTCTAGCAATGAGTCTCTCTGTCTCAATCTTTGCTGCCTTGATTTGCTTTTTACAAATGTTATTTAATTTTCTGTATTTATTTAATGCCTCATCACTACCTAGTTGCTTTAATTCCATAAATGCTTTCTTTTTGTCACTCATTGTGCCCCTTACAGCCTTATTTAGCCATAGTGGTTTCCTACTATTTCTAGCATGTTAATTCCCATAGGGTATATATTGTGCACAGGTCCTATTCAGGATGCTAATAAACATCTCCCATTTGTGTTGTGTACTTATGTCTCAGGACATTGTCCCAGTTTATTGCACTAACATCATCTCTCAACCATTGGAAATTTGCCTTCCTGAAGTTTAGTGTCCTTGTGGCCCCTCTACTACACGTCTTATTAAAGCATACTTGAAAACGTATTATTTTATGGTCACTATTACTCAAGTGACCTCCAACCTGTAAATGTGATATGCGGTCTGGCCTGTTGGTTAATATTAGGTCCAGCAGTGCCCCCCTTCTTGTTGGGTCCTGAACCAGTTGTGAAAGATAATTGTCTCCCATAGTTGTCAAAAACCTATTATCTTTGCTGGAACTGCAAGTTTCTGTTCTCCAATGTATTTCAGGGTAGTTGAAGTCCCCCATAATAATGACTTCTCCCTGAGTCACTGCTTCATCTATTTGCTTTATGAGGATATTCTCCTCCACTTCCATTATTGTTGGAGACTTATAACAAACCCCTATCAGTAATTTGTTATTTTTTTCCCCCTCCCCTTATCTCCACCCACAGGGACTCTACATTTCCATTAGATTCACCTATATTATCACGCAGGATGGGTTTTAAGGATGATTTTATGTATAAACAGACACCTCCCCCTCGCTTATTTGTACTGTCATTTCTGAACAGATTATAGCTCTGTAAATTAACAGCCCTGTCATGGCTCTTGTCTAGCCAAGTCTCCGAAATCCCCACCATGTCATAATTATTTTCCAACAAAATCAATTCTAATTCCTCCATTTTGTTGGTGAGGCTTCTGGCATTAGTGTACATGCACTTTATGCATCTCTCTTTACCTCTTTTCCTTCCTACTATATTGACTGTTTTAACCCCACCCCCCATGCCACCCTCAATTTTATTACTTGTGCCCAGGTTACTATTTACACTATCTTCCCCTCCTGTACAATGAATACCCTCCCCCCAATCCCTAGTTTAAACACTCCTCCAACCTTTTAGCCATTTTCTACCCCAGCACAGCTGCACCCTCCACATTGAGGTGCAGCCTGTCCCTAGCATAGAACCTGAAGCCAACAGAGAAGTTGGCCCAGTTGTCCAGGAACCGAAACCCCTCCTTCCTACACCAATTCCTGAGCCACTTATTTATCTCCCTAAACTCCCGTTGCCTCTCTGGTGTGGCACGTGGTACAGGCAATATTTCAGAGAATACTACCTTGGAGGTCCTTGCCTTAAGCTTGCAGCCTAATTCACTGAAATCATCTTTAACCCCTTTACGACTAATGACGAGTATACTCGTCATGAAAAGATGTCAGTTCCCGTATCATGACGAGTATACTCGTCATGGCTTTGAACTGTCACTGCTTCTAAACAAACAGTGACAGCTCAATGCTAAAAGCTGTCACTGACAGCTGAGGGTCAGGGGCACAGGTGTGGGGACCCTTGTTAACCCCTTCTTCCCCCCCCTCCCAATCATACTTATCTGCCGGCGGGCTGCACTGCACCCGCCAGCCATTATCTAATGCCTGTCCTCGCTCCGTCCAGCACCCCCCTGTGTCCTGTCCAGCCCCCCCTGTGTCCAGCCCCCCTGTGTCCTGTCCAGCCCCCCCCTGTGTCCAGCACCCCCATGTGTCCAGCCGGCACCCCCCATACCGGTCCCTGCCATCCACCCGCCCTCCTCCTTCAATAGCTTTTCTGCCGGCGGGCTCATGCGCCCGCCGGTCAAGTCGCACGGCCCCCTCCCCACTGCTCATACCCACCCCACTGCTCGTGCTCACCCCCCCCTCCGCTCGTGCGCATTCCCCCCCCTGCTCCTATTCCGGCGGACTGCAGGCCCGCCCTCCTACTGCACTGATGTATCTGCCGCCGGTCAGCTTACAAAGCCCGCGCTCCACCTGCTCATGCCCCCCTCCCTTCCCATGCTCACTTCCACCCCCCACCCCCCGCCTAGCCCCCCACCTCTAGCCCAGCTCACCTATACCGGCGGGCTGCACGTCGGCCTCCTCTGCTGCTCCAGTGCGGCCCCTCCTCCATTCAGGGGCTCCTCCTCATCGGTGGGTAAGTATGAATGAATGAATGAATGAATAGATGGATGTGTGGATGGATAGATGGTGGATGGATGGATGGGTGGATGGATGGATGGATGGATGGGTGAATGGATGGATGGGTGAATGGATGGATGTGTGCGTGCGTGGATGTGCGTGCTTGGATGTGCGTGCGTGGATGTGTGTGTGGATGTGCGTGCCTGGATGTGTGCGTGCGTGGATGTCAGTGTGCGTGCGTGGATGTGTGCGTGCGTGGATGTGTGCGTGCGTGGATGTCAGCGTGCATGAATGTCAGCATTTGTGAATGTCAGCGTGCGTGCGTGGATGTGCGTGCGTGAATGTGCGTGCATAGATGTGTGCGTACGTGGATGTGCGTGCGTGGATGTGTGTGTGGATGTGCGTGGATGTCAGCATGCGTGCGTGGATGTCAGCGTGCGTGCGTGGATGTGTGCGTGCGTTGATGTGTGCGTGGATATGTATGTGGATGTGTGCGTGGGTGTGTGTGTGGATGTGCGTGCGTGGATGTCAGCGTGCGTGGATGTCAGCGTGCGTGCGTGGATGTGCGTGCGTGGATGTGGATGTGCATGCGTGGATGTCAGCGTGCGTGCGGGGATGTGTGCGTGCGTGGATGTGCGTGTGTGGATATGTGCGTGGATGTGGATGTCAACGTGCGTGGAGTGCGTGTCTGGATGTGAGTGCATGGTTGTGTGCGTGCGTGAATGATGGGTGCATAGGTGGATGAATGGGTGCAACAAGGGATCAAGTGTCCTCATAGTCATGATGCACTGTATAACAGATCATTGTCATACAGTGCACCATAACTCTGACCCCCGAGACTGTAGGAAGAGGACACCTGATCCCTTGCTGTAGTCTCTGGATTGAGCGGAGGCGATCCAGCGTCGTGGGACCTTCGCTGTGGACTACATCGGATCTTTATAATAAAGACGGAGTCCGAATTTTGTTTGTGTTTTTATTTCAAATAAAAAGATTTTTCAATGTGTGTATTTTCTGACTATTTACCAGAGATTCCTAATGGCGGGTCTAACATTGGCCCTATATTATGAATCTCGGGCTTAGTGCCAGCTGCCAATAAAAAGCTGGCATTAACCCCTTTATTACCCAGTTTGCCACCGTCACCAGGGCAACTGGAAGAGCATGGGTACAGCGCCAGAAAATGGCACTTCAATGAATGCGCCATTTTCTGGGGCGGCTGCGGGCTGCAATTCGCAGCATGGGGGGCCCAGAACGCGTGGGCCTTTCCATGCTGAGGATTCCAGCCCCAGCTGCCTAGTTGTACCTGGCTGGGCCAAAAATATGGCGGAGCCCTATGTCATTTTTTTTTTCTAGAATTAGTTCTAGAAATAAAAAAAAAAAAAGGGCTTCGCTGTATTTTTGGTTGCAGCCAGGTACAACGAGGCAGCTGGGGGTTCCTGGCAGTCTGCAGCTGCCAAGTTGTACCTGGCTGGACCAAAAATATGGCGGAGCCCCACGTCATTTTTTTTTCTAGAATTAGTTCTAGAAATAAAAAAAAGGCCTTCGCTGTATTTTTTGTAGCCAGCCATGTACAACTTGGTAGCTGGCTGACTGGAATCCTCAGCGTGGAGAGACCAAATGTTGTGGGTCCCCCACGCTACAAATTTCAACCCACAGCCACCCAAGAAAATGGCGCATTCATTAGAGGCGGCATTTTCTGGTGCTGTACCCCAACTCTACCAGTTGCCCTTGTGCTGGTGGTACACGGGTTCTCCATATGCGACATGGTGTCCGCTAACAATTTTAATGGAAAATTAGCTCCAATTGTTAGCGGAAACCATGTCGGGTATGGAGAGCCCCTCCCTGTGTGCCTGAACATTGGAGCTCCCCCACAAGTGACCCCATTTTGGAAACTAGACCCCCGAAGGAACGTATCTAGATGCATAGTGATCACTTTGAACCTCCAGATGCTTCACAAATTCATCCATAAAAATGAAAAAGCACTTTTTTTTCCACAAAAAGTTTCTTTTTTCATTTTTACGGATCAATTTGTGAAGCACCTAGGGGTTCAAAGTCATCTAGATATAATCCTTTGGTGGTCTAGTTTCCAAAATGGGGTCACTTGTGGGGGAGCTCCCATGTTCAGGCACATAGGGGCTCTTTATATCCTACAAGGTGTCCGCTAACAATTCCAATTGTTAGTGGACACCATGTTGCGTATGGAGAGCCCCTGTGTGTCTCCACATTGGAGCTCCCCCACAAGTGACCCCATTTTGGAAACTAGACCCCCGAAGGAATGTATCAAGATGCATAGTGAGCACTTTGAACCCCCAGATGCTTCACAAATTCATCCATAAAAATAAAAAAGCACTTTTTTTTCCACAAAAAGTTTCTTTTTTCATTTTTACGGATCAATTTGTGAAGCACCTGGGGGTTCAAAGTGCTCACTATGCATCTAGATACATTCCTTTGGGGGTCTAGTTTCCAAAATGGGGTCACTTATGGGGGAGCTCCAATGTGGAGACACACAGGGACCCTCCAAACGTGACATGGTGTCCGCTAACAATTTGAGCTCATTTTCCATTCAAATTGTTAGCGGACACCATGTCGCGTTTGGAGGCTCCCGGTGTGTCTCCACATTGAAGCTCCCCCACAAGTGACCCCATTTTGGAAACTAAACCCCCTAAGGAACGTATGTAGATGCATAGTGAGCACTTTGAACCCCCAGATGCTTCACAAATTTATCCATAAAAATGAAAAAGCACTTTTTTTTCCACAAAAAGTTTATTTTTTCATTTTTACGGATCAATTTGTGAAGCACCTGGGGTTCAAAGTGCTCACTATGCATCTAGATACATTCCTTTGGGGGTCTAGTTTCCAAAATGGGGTCACTTGTGGGGGAGCTCCAATGTGGAGACACACAGGGACCCTCCAAACGCAACATGGTGTCCGCTAACAAATTGATCTAATTTTCCATTCAAATTGTTAGCGGACACCATGTCTCGTATGGAGGGTCCCCGTGTGTCTCCACATTGGAGCTCCCCCACAAATGACCCCATTTTGAAAACTAGACCCCCTAAGGAACGTATCTAGATGCATAGTGAGCACTTTGAACCCCCAGATGCTTCACAAATTCATCCATAAAAATGAAAAAAAACATTTTCTTCACCAAAAATGTCTTTTTGCCTACATTTTTTCAGTTTCACGTGGGCAAAGGGATAAAGTACATCCCAAAATTTGTTGGGCAATTTCTCCTGAGCACACCGATACCTTATATGTGGTCATAAACCACTGTTTGGGCACACGGCTGGGCTCAGAAGTGAAGGAGCGCCATTTCACTGTTTGAACGGAAAATTGGCTCTAAAATTCAAATGGCGCTCCTACCCTTCTGAGCCCTGCCGTGCGCCCAAACAGTGGTTTATGACCACATATGAGGTATCGGTGTACTCAGGAGAAATTGCCCAACAAATTTTAGGATGCATTTTATCCTGTTGCCCATGTGAAAATGAAAAAATTGAGGCTAAAAGAGCATTTTTGTTACAAAAATTAAAATGTCCATTTTTTCCTTCAACTTTATTTTAGTTCCTGTGAAGCACCTGAAGGGTTAATAACCTTCTTGAATGTAGTTTTGAGTAGCTTGAGGGGTGCAGTTTTTGGAATGGTGTCACTTTTGGGTGTTTTCTGTCATGTACACCCCTCAAAGAGACTTCCAATGTGATGTGGTCACTAAAAAAATGGTTGTTTTGTAAATTTTGCTGGAAAAATGAATACCGTATATACTCGCGTATAAGCCGAGTTTTTCAGCCCAAAAATTGGGCTGAAAAGTGCCCCCCTCGGCTTATACGCGAGTCAATACGGCCCCCTCAAAGTTTGGCCCCCACCTCACTTTCTGGGCCCCCCCGCATGCAGCGCTGCGCATATACATTACCTGTCTAGCAGCTGTCACCCTCCGGTGGGTGGCGGATCGCGGCTCCCGGCTCCGGGCTCCATCTTCCTCGCTGTCTTCCTGCTTGTCATGTGACCGGCCGGCGTCGCGATGACGTCATCGCGATGAGCCCCGGTCACAAAGCAGGAAGACAGCGAGGAAGATGGAGCCCGGAGCTGGGAGCCGCGATCCGCCACCGGAGGGTGACAGCTGCTAGACAGGTAATGTATATGCGCAGCGCTGCATGCGGGGGGGCCCAGAAAGTGAGGTGGGGGCACCAAATTATGAGGAAGGCCCTGCTGGGGCCCTATATACTACCACTGGGGCTGTATACTACCACTGGGGCTGTATACTATTACTGGGGCTGTATGTATACTACCACTGAAGCTATATACTACCACTGGGGCTGTATACTACCACTGGGGCTGTATAGTACTACTGGGGCTGTATGTATACTACCACTGGGGCTATATACTACCACTGGGGCTGTATACTACCACTGGGGCTGTATACTACTACTGGGGCTGTATGTATACTACCACGGGGGCTATATACGACCACTGGGGCTGTATACTACTACTGGGGCTGTATGTATACTACCACTGGGGCTATATACTACCACTGGGGCTGTATACTACCACTGGGGCTGAATATACCACTGGGGCTGCTGTATACTACCACTGGGGCTGTATACTACCACTGAGGCTGTATACTACTACTGGGGCTGTATGTATACTACCACTGGGGCTGTATACTACCACTGGGGCTGTATACTACCACTGGGGCTGCTGTATACTACCACTGGGGCTGTATACTACCACTGGGGCTGTATACTACTACTGGGGCTGTATGTATACTACCACTGGGGCTGTATATACCACTGGGGCTGCTGTATACTACCACTGGGGCTGTATACTACTACTGGGGCTGTATGTATACTACCACTGGGGCTATATACTACCACTGGGGCTGTATACTACCACTGGGGCTGTATACTACTACTGGGGCTGCTGTATACTACCACTGGGGCTGTATACTACCACTGGGGCTGTATATACCACTGGGGCTGCTGTATACTACCACTGGGGCTGTATATACCACTGGGGCTGCTGTATACTACCACTGGTGCTGAATATACCACTGGGGCTGCTGTATACTACCACTGGGGCTGTATACTACCACTGAGGCTGTATACTACTACTGGGGCTGTATGTATACTACCACTGGGGCTGTATACTACCACTGGGGCTGTATACTACCACTGGGGCTGCTGTATACTACCACTGGGGCTGTATACTACCACTGGGGCTGTATACTACTACTGGGGCTGTATGTATACTACCACTGGGGCTGTATATACCACTGGGGCTGCTGTATACTACCACTGGGGCTGTATACTACCACTGGGGCTGTATACTACTACTGGGGCTGTATGTATACTACCACGGGGGCTATATACTACCACTGGGGCTGTATACTACTACTGGGGCTGTATGTATACTACCACTGGGGCTATATACTACCACTGGGGCTGTATACTACCACTGGGGCTGTATACTACCACTGGGGCTGAATATACCACTGGGGCTGCTGTATACTACCACTGGGGCTGTATACTACCACTGAGGCTGTATACTACTACTGGGGCTGTATGTATACTACCACTGGGGCTGTATACTACCACTGGTGCTGTATACTACCACTGGGGCTGCTGTATACTACCACTGGGGCTGTATACTACCACTGGGGCTGTATACTACTACTGGGGCTGTATGTATACTACCACTGGGGCTGTATATACCACTGGGGCTGCTGTATACTACCACTGGGGCTGTATACTACTACTGGGGCTGTATGTATACTACCACTGGGGCTATATACTACCACTGGGGCTGTATACTACCACTGGGGCTGTATACTACTACTGGGGCTGCTGTATACTACCACTGGGGTTGTATACTACTACTGGGGCTGTATGTATACTACCACTGGGGCTGTATATACCACTGGGGCTGCTGTATACTACCACTGGGGCTGTATACTACCACTGGGGCTGTATATACCACTGGGCTGCTGTATACTACCACTGGGGCTGAATATACCACTGGGGCTGCTGTATACTACCACTGGGGCTGTATACTACCACTGAGGCTGTATACTACTACTGGGGCTGTATGTATACTACCACTGGGGCTGTATACTACCACTGGGGCTGTATACTACCACTGGGGCTGTATACTACTACTGGGGCTGTATGTATACTACCACTGGGGCTGTATATACCACTGGGGCTGCTGTATACTACCACTGGGGCTGTATACTACCACTGGGGCTGTATATACTACTGGGGCTGCGTGTATACTACCACTGGGGCTGTATATACTACTGGGGCTGCGTGTATACTACCACTGGGGCTGCTGCTGTATACTACCACTGGGGCTGCTGTATATACCTCTGGGGCTGCTGTATACTACCACTGGGGCTGCTGCTGTATATACCACTGGGGCTGCTGCTGTAACACTGCTGGGGCCTGTATATACCACTGGGGAGGCTGCTGTATACCACACTGCTGGGGGCTGTATACCTGTGCTGGGGTCCACCCTCGGCTTATACACGAGTCAATAAATTTTCCCAGGTTTTGGGGGCAAAAGTAGGGGGGTCGGCTTATACACGGGTCGGCTTATACACGAGTATATACGGTAATTGCTGATGAACTTTGAACCCTTATAACGTCCTACCAAATTTTTATTTTTCTTCCAAAATTGTGCTGATGTAAAGTAGACATGTGGGAAATGTTATTTATTAACTATTTTGTAGCACATAACTCTCTGGTTTAGCAGAATAAAAATAAAAAATGTGAAAATTGCTAAATTTTCAAAATTTTTGCCAAATTTTTGATTTTTCACAAATAAACGCAAAAATTATCAACCTAAATTTAATACTATCATGAAGCCCAATATGTGACGAAAAAACAATCTCATAATCGCTAGGATCCGTTGAAGCGTTCCAGAGATATTACCTCATAAAGGGAGAGTGGTCAGAATTACAAAAAATGGTCTTGTCATTAAGGCTGCCTTCACATTAGCGTTTGTGTCTGCATGCTGATGGCATGCAGACACAAACGCTGTCAAAAGCAGGGTCCAAATGATGTGTCCGCAGCGGATAATGTCCGCCTGCGGACACATCACTATGGAGCCCGGCAGCCAATCGGCGCTGGCCGGGGGCGGAGATCAGCGCCGGAGATCTCCGCCCCCCGGCCGCCCTTAAGCACCGGGACGTGTCGGCGGGGAGAACAGCTGATCTGAAAGCTGTTTGAATCTTCCCGCGCTGACACCGAGAGGAGATGTCGGCGCGGGAAGATTCAAACAGCTGTCAGATCAGCTGTTCTCCCCGCCGACATCGCTAGGAGATTACAGGCGGCGGGGAGAAGGAGGACAGCAGAGGGTCAGCTGATCTCCCGGTGGCCGTCGGTGAGCTCCTGTGACATCACCGGCGGCCACCGGGAGATTTTTCAATGGGTCCGCAGCGTTCTCCCGCGCTGTCAAGCGCTGAACACTGCGGACCCATTGACGGCAATGCATTTTTTGTACGCTTGGGGACGCTTGCTGATCTTCCAAGGTCCCCAAACGCACAAAAAATGCAACATGCTGCGTCCCGGGTGCGGATGCTGGACACCGGAAGGAGCAGATATCGTCCGCATCCGCACCCGAACGCAGCAAACGCAGGCACCATGCGTTCCTATGTTAAACATAGGAACGCAGTGCGCATGCGTTTGAATGCGTATGGGAACGCAGCATACGCTGCGGCGCCAAACGCTAATGTGAAGGCACCCTAAGCTGCAAAGTGACTCGGTCCTTAAGAGGTTAAAGACCTTCCACGTACGTAGTGAGTCAATAGTACAAAGACAGACCAAGTGAGCTCAAATGGAATTATATTGAATCAGGATGTTAAAATAACACAATAAAATTTAGAGGAGCGCCTCCAAATGGTTGTGGTTATGTAACCTCTCTGTATGCGCAGACTATGCAGAAACTGCAGGCTTGAGAGTCACTGATCTCACTTGTGGGGGTGGGGCTGGTCTCTGCATTTCCTGCACATGGGCTATTTTTCTTGCAGTGTGCACTGGTAGTGCACTTTCTTGCCAGGTCACTACTTCTGATCAGAGCCAGAGAGAGAACGAACTATCACTGTGCATATTGCGTAGTGACATGAATATCTTGGAATTGAAACTCAACACATGTTCAATGAAGCAGGGACCATCCCAGCTCCCAAAATGGATGTTCTGATGATGCTTCATTTCAGGGAGGAGGCAGAGGCTGCAAAAGTTCTCCCTGCTGACAACTTGTTTGACTATCCCAGCATGCACTAGGATTTTCATTCAAGGCATTATCAAAGAGGAGCTAGTATAAAATATGTGGCTAGATAGAGTAGTGATGGAGCCATAGGGGCTTTTTAACTTAAGTATATTAGAAAATAAATTAGGTATTTAGGATTAAAATAAATGTTAGTTTTGGACCACCCTTTTAAGTATAACTAGCCTGACATGATAGCTCAATATTCTTTATTAAGGACAAATACAGCTGATGGTATTTTGTTTGGTGTAATGATTAATCTCAAACTGAGATTGCATGTTTTTCTCAGAAAGAAAACAAACTGTGACGACAGACCAATTTCACATGTCATGTACTGGACATATGACTACATGAAGGGCAACAATTAGCACCAGTCACGGGAAAGATTGGTTAACGATAAGGTAAGTATGTTTTTTTTTTCCAAATTTCCAGTTCTTATTCTTATGTAATTAGATTGGCATCTTGAATTATTGCTATTAATTTTTATAACCAAATAGAATTAGTTAATGTGTAAACATTTTAAATCCTTTCCAAATCTGTTATCTGCAGAGACTCCATTCTCCTTGTTAAAATGTACCAGCATTTTGTAGACAAAGACCAAACACAGGCATTAAACATTGCAAAATTGGAAAAAATCTTGTTGGAACGAAAGCAGTATGTGTATCTTTTATATTCTGTACCGGTAATTGCACCATCCATTTTCTTTACACAATGCTGCAGTAAAAAGAAGGAACATGCATCTTAACACAATAACACAGCCTCTAAACCGAGAAGACCTTTCCTTGAACCTGCTTGTCAACACTTACATGTCACCTTTCTTCTTCATTATTGTAGAATATGCTGGTTGTCACTTGAGAAATGCAATGTTACATTACTTTAAAATACAGAAAAATTTGAATTTTCCCCTGAAAATGTAAAATTGGTTAAATGTTGTACATTATTTTTGGTCCTGAGTAATTATATCTTATAAACACATTCAGTATGCTAGGTCATTGACTCTAAAGGAGATATCATTGCCTGGAAGAGTGAGCCAATTACTATCGACAGGTAAGAAGAGCAGAACTCATTTGTCATATCTAATTTGTTCTCAGAAAGGAAACTGGAAACTGGTGAGATGGTTCTGCGAAAGGTTACTTTTAAGCTTTGGGTGTGCCTGCTTTGGGGAATTGTTGTTGTAAATTAGTAATTTGGGCAGTTAGTGATGCCTTGTAATCAGGACCACATCTAACATGAGGAGAAATCAGCATCTCACCTCAGGCGGCCTCCTGAGACATCTCTCAGGGTCCTACAAAATGCCACTTCCCACTCACTAACATGAACTTGTACTATCCAGCAGGCAGACTAATCTGAAGCCCTTTCTCCTGATCCGGTTGGCTCTTCCCAGAGCAGTACGATTAGCCATGGAACACCTATTGTGCACATTGCACTCTCTCCCTTCAAAAATGTCATGACTAGTGGTGAGCGAACCCAAACTGTAGAGTTCAGGGTCTCACTGAACACCTAGGGTTCGTGCACAGATCCCTAACACAGACTTTCCTGGGAGGTCAATGTTACAGTTTGGGGTCAATTCCAGGGTGGGGAAGCTGTAAAAATAAAGAATATGGTTATTAAACGGTAGCACATACTTACTGACATCCCGCTGCTTGTACTGCTGGGCTGCCCATTAACTTCCTGGATAATCTCTGCACAGGGACCAAACAGTCAATCACAGACACTGTCACAGAGAATGAGCATCTGTAATTGGTTGTTGGAGTAATCTGGAGACTGCCCATGCATTCTAGATGTTAGAATGTATGGGCTTGTTTTGTTACTCCAGCAGTTAATCGCAGTCACCTATTTTGTGTGACAGCATCTGTGATTGGTTGTTGGGCCCCTCATCTATTGAGTGACATCATAATACTGTAAAAATAAATGAATAATGTAAAACAATTTGCA